>JAWWLV010000180.1:16241984-16280748 GCA_035041135.1 Platyrinchus mystaceus | reverse complement strand
CTCATCCTGTAGGGGGCTGATGGTATTTCTATACTGCATATTGCCATTAGTGTATTTGAAAAAACTCTTCTTAATGTCCCCCCCATTTTTGGCAGCTTCAACTCCAGTTAAGCTTTGGCCACACAAACCTTCTCCCTACAGCAGCAAGCAGCGTCTCTGTATTCTTCACATGTCACTTGACCTTGCTTCTGCTTACATACACCCCCCTTTTTTGCCTTATTTCCAAGAGAAGATCCCTGTTCAGCCAAGCCAGCCTTCTGCCTCACCTGCTTGACTTTCAGCATTTGGGAATTACCTGCTTCTGTGCTCTTAGGAGGTGATACTTAAAATGTGACCAGTACTGATGTAACTCAGCACTTGCAAAGACATTTTTCCAGGGGATCTTACTTACCAATTCCCCGAGCAGCCTGAAGTCTGCTTTCCTCATGTCCAGAGTTGAGGTTTTGCTGGCACTTTTCCTCCTGTAAGCAGATGTTTTAAACTTGATAGCTTCATGGTCCCTGTGGCCAAGATGGCCACCAGTCTCCACTTCACTCACGAGATCTGCTCTGTTGACAAATAGCAGACCAAGGAGGGCTTTTTCCAAGTCAGTTCCCTTAGGACCTGTTCCATTAAGTTGTCATCCAGGTTTTTTAGGAATCTTCTGGCTCAGGTTATACCAGCTGTGTGATGCTCTGAGTTAATTTCTAGGAAGTTGAAGTCCCCCATAAGGACAAGGGCAGTTGACTTGGAAGTGTCCCTTAGTTCCTCAAAGAATAATTCAGCGGTGTCATCACTGAGAGACAGCTTCAGGGCCGTGTCCCACATGTACCAGAAGAAGGACCCCCCCAGGGTCTTTTTGCACTTTTAACATGAGATAACTACTGGATGAGGTAGGAGGGACTTATGGAGATCGCCCAGTTCAACCATCCTGTCCAAACCCACATCAGCAAAAGGGGATGGCTGAGGGCTGTGTCCAGTCAATTTTTAAATATCTCCAAGGATGGAGACTCCACAACCTCTCTGTGAAACCTGGTCCAGTGTTTGACCTCCTTACAGAAATCATTGGTACATGGTTCTCATGTGGAGATATTCAGCCATCTTCTAACTGGATTTGTTCACCATGTGTCAGATATTAAATGAAATAACACCATTGTCCCTAGTCAGCATGTTACTGGTGTTGTAAGAATCCCACTGCAATAGTATTTGGAGCCCAGCTGGAGCTCAAGATCCCATATGTTACATCTGTCACACCATGAACAGACAAGACATAGAAAGACTGAAAAAACAGGATACAGAGAGGTGGCATGGTTCAGTTTAGCTTATACAACAGGCAGGACTAAAGCCAGGGGCTCTGAATCCTCTGTTCACTTCACAGCATTAGAAGAACCATGCTAAAACATCCACAATAAAGCAGCTGTGTTCCGCTTCACCACCACCATTGGTGAGATTTTTCATAGTAAGTACAAGCTGTTACAAGTTTAGCCCTTTTACCTCTTCCTGTTCATAGATCCAAAAAGGGCTTTCTACAAGACAGTTCCTTGTTTGAGTATTCCTTGTATAACGAACATGCTCAGATCCCTATTGCAGTCATTCACCTTCAGAAGAACTTTCATTCCTATGTAAAACATTTGAGGTCACTAAAGTTATCTGCTCTTACTACTGCAGCATGGATTAACAATGGCAATAGCAAATAGCCACAAAACAGGAATTTTCTGATGGACCAAGAGCACATCTCCTTCTCATTAAAACTGTCAGGTGCAAACCCAGACCCCCTGCACCATGGTCTGTGATCTTGTTTGGTAGGGCTGTGCAACTTCTCTATCCAGAGCAGGGATACACCTGCTCTGAGAAGCGCCACTTTTCCTGGTTGTTACCCTTCTGCCAGCACTTTTCTGGTTAAAGGCAAAGCTGAGGGAAAGTTAAAGAACAGCTGCTCCGGTGTCTTCCCCAGATGTTCAGCTATGTTCAGCCGGTTAACGGTTTGAGAAATCATTCGTCAGCAAAGGTTTTGCTGCCTTGCAGGCTTATCTCTGAAACAATATGGTACTCACAGAAGAACTCGCTCTCACCCTTCCACACTTAGCACCTAGAAACCCCTTGTCATTTCTTAACCCACCACACTCTGTATTCTCTCTCTGGAATGGCATGATGGACAGAGATGTGAAGAAGCACTCACCCAACTGAAACTGCCTGCATGCAGTCACAAAGGTTAATCTGAATGTTTCCTGAATAAAAAAGTTAACCCAGTTTTTCTGAGTGCTGTGCTTCAGCATGTCTCCCTGCTAAAGTGCTTTCTTCTGCTGATTATCATTCAATTACTGTTATGATTCTCTGTTACAGGGATTGATTGCAGAGGTCAGTAAAAGGAAGATTACAAGGAGTGTTAATGTTGAGATTAGGGTATGGTTGAGATCAGGGCGGAGCAGAGTGGCTCATGTCACAAAGTTATAGCTGGTCAAATTGCAAACAGCAAAGGGCAGTTTAAGCAGGCCAGTGCTAGGACCTCTTAACACCAGGTATCAAGGACTTGGAACTGAACCACAGTGACAAGAGCTAATTGCCGGCGGGATACAGTCAGGACAAATTAGAAGTGTTAACTGCCAATTAAAATGACAGGGCCAATATCAGGGCCACTACAAAGATCAATTATGGGATTACAGCAAAGGTCTACAAGTACATAAGAACAAAGCCCACCTGCAGCCACACAGAGAAACACAGACGAAGGGCTTCCAAAACTGGGAGAAGACTTTTTTTGCCTTGCGGCAGCTGGAAAACACAGACTCAGTCTCCCTCAGCTGGCACAACTGAGGTTCAGGGAAGTTCAGGAAACAAGGCTGATTTACTCCAGCTGGGGTTTCAAATGTGAGGCCTTCAGTGATGCTAGGAGTAAGTAAGATCTGACTTACATTCTCCGTGATATTAACAATCTCATGGCTGTAAAAAAATCTACCAAGAGGGGCAAGAGACAGATGCCTTTATAAAGGGCTCACTGAAAAAAGAGAACCAAGCACAGCTCTATCAGCCTAAGGAACCAGCCAGGTGTGAAATCCAGACCTCCTATAATGCTTCTTTGCTAGTGTTGACACCAGTGAAACTAGGATCAGGGGTTTTAAGCTCAGCCTTGCTCTTTCCATGCTTAATTACTTGCCCATCCATAAGCACAGTATGCAGTGTATGAAAGAGCTCCTCAGACTTCTGCTGAGCACTCCAGCTGTCTCAGAGCAACAGACAGAGCTTTATAAATAACTTCAGAGATTTTTTTCCCCTCTATTTGCAGAGCTCTCACATTGCTCTTAGGACCTTCTCAGCTCACACAGACCTTCTCATCCACTTTGAAGACATCTAGGCACAGTTATAGCACAGTCAGGACAGGGGTACAAAAACACCATCTCTCCTTTGCCCTCCAAAGCCATCTAGGTGAGGACTGAGGCCAGAGCACAAGGTGGGCAGGCAGAGAAGCCACACTGGGCTGGAGGAACACACATGTAGATTTTCCTGTTCCAGGTTTGCTCTCCCCTTGTATCAACCCATCAGTACCTAAATGATCCCAGTTTGGAATAAAATTGCTAAATGCCCACAGAGACTGACCACATCCACCTTTGGGGCAGAACATATTTTACTCCAGAATCTTCCACATGTGAAGGAGACAGTGATTCTCTGCATGCAATCCTACAAAGTCCTGAATACCATGGAGGCTGCCCAGATTTCTTTGGAGCTGTGGGACTTACAATGAAGTTAACTGCAATCCCGCAGCACACCTGCCTCTGCAGCATAACAAAGGTGAAATCAAAATCCCATCCCAAAAAACCTGGCCTTCTTATCCAAGCACATGCCCTTACACTGTTCAGCTCCCATGCTAGACTGGAGCACCATTTGCCCAGCCTGCCAAATGATGTCCTTTTTACTGTCTGGACAAGATCCCCTGAATTCTTTGCTGTGTAGAGGCAGCCAGTCAGAACTGCCCTGCCTCCTCAGCTCACCTCCATTTGCTGCTGTAAATCTAAAGAGAGATTATCTTACCTGCCACAGTGTTACCTCCTTGGCTGCCAGCAACGTCAAAGGGACTGGTGAAAAATGCTGTAAATTAATTAACATCAGACCTCTTGTAGCTGTTTGTTACTGTAAACAAACATTTTAATATGCGGTAATTAATTAAATCTGCCATGCTGTCCCCCTCCTCCCATTGATCTTTCTTCAGCTTTTCTTCTGCTCTGCCTCATCTTTTTCGCTTGGTGAAACAGATCACTTGCAAACAGAGACACAGCTTTCCCAGTGGTCCAACAGCAACGACCCAATTCAAAGAGATCACTTTCCTCTTCTTAATCAAATATTGGCTTCTTTTTTGCCCACACATCCAGGGTTTTTCTTCTCCTCTTGTGCACACTCTTTTCTCCCTCTGACACTTTCCTTCCCACTTACCAAATGCAAATATAAAACTAATTTTTTTAATAATAATTTAAACACCACCTCAACACTTCCCTGTTGTTTCAAAAAAAAAAAACAAACAGATGACATATCTTGTCATTATCCACTTCCCTTCACCAGAATCTTTCCAGCCCCCTCCTACTATAGCCCAGCCTTTTTATTCTCTCAACTCTAAACTGAGCCCTAAGTTTTCTCTTAACCTGTAGGCAAGCTGTACCAGGCACTGCTCAGACAAAACACATCTTCCAGCCAAGTTTTCCTGTTAGCTCTAGCATAGTGCCCTATGTTTTACTTTTCTGCATTCCTAACCCCTAACAGAATCCAATTATGACTGCAAGAGTTCTGCAAAGCTTTAGACAGAGCCCAACAGGCACTGCCCAGGCAGACCTGGTCACTTTGAACCTGAAAGGTTAGGGTTGGCTTTGGGTTTGGATTAAGGGAGAAGGAGAAAGTGCAGGTTGGCCATTGGAGCAGGGCTGAAAACACATGGCAGAAGGAAAGGGGGTACTGTCAGGAGACGTGAGATGGGAGAAATGTTCCTACTGACCGGGACTAAGGAGGATCTCTTATTTGACTAACCAGGAAAAGGACAGTTTTAATAAAAGAACCTTTTCTTTTTAATAAAAGAACCTTGTTTTCTACAATCAGTAGAAAACGTAAGCCCAGCATTCCAGTAGAGTATGCTGAAAAGCAGGAAGAGTAGGGCTGCTCCATGGCACAGTATAAACCAGGACCCACAGGTGACCACAGCAGACACTCACCAATTAGAGTGCAGTTTCACAATATCTAAACAGGACTGCCAGAACCAGGTCCATCAGTATTCCTGGACAAGAAAAGGTGTTGAATTAGGTTCAGAGAACTTCCAGGGAGCCCAGTCAGGGGCAGCATGAGATGGTACCATCAACCAGACTGAAGACAAAGTGAAATCTTGGTCTGAGGTACTTCCACAAGACAGAGCTGAAGATGGGTGCATCTAAAACAGAGATTCAGCAAGGAGTGAAAGGCCAGGCCTCAGATAAAATGAAACCTCCCAGAACAATGGCAGAAAGAGAGTGAGAAAATTCTAGATGAGGCTTGTGAGGCTAACTAAGTGCAGGGATAGCTCTCAGGCAGCTTTCCTTCACCACACACACAAACTGTGTCTTCACACCTTGCAAAGACCTGGTTTCACTGCCTGTGAAACAGTCTGGTTGCTGTGGATTGACATGGGGCTATTGCAGTGGGACACAGAGCCAAGGCATCAACATGGCATGGGGGTCTACCAGTGCCCTTTCCCACTATCACAGCAAATACCCATTTGAACTTTGCCCAAACCAGTCTAGATTCCATTTAGCATGTTCATCTTCTCACTTCCATGACCCAAAAATTATGGTAACATTTGAATGGCCAGAGTGCAGTGCATAGGTTTGTTGGATGAGAACTGGGATTTTGGAGCATCTCTGTAAGTGCATACAGATGGAGGTAAGTGTATGACAATGAATTTACAGATGTGCTCATATAATAAATGTTATGGTGTTGCATGCTGTTTGCAGAATGATTGTTCTCATTGACAGGTTGTAGCATTTTCACATTCAGGCAACATTTCCAAAGATATCCAACAAAATTTTATTCCCACAGGAAAATACTGTTAGTGTGGGTGGAGCTAAGCCAGCACTATTTGAAGGTGGAGCAGAAAGGAATTACAGTTGTTCACCAATACTGGCTTGTACTGCAGCAGGGAGAAGTTGCCCTTCTTGGCAACCAGAACTACCTAAAGAACTGCATCAGGATCAAGGCTCAGGAACTGCCCCTTTCTGCTATCCTGGCCACTTGATGTAATCCTTATTCCTTCCAGAGAACAGAATTTCTGCAGACCATACAGATCTGCCAGGCAGGAGACCACTGTCTCTGTTCCACTGCAGGGGGAGAGCTCCCTAACCTCTGTCAGACTGCCAAGGTGTGCAAGGCCTAAGGTTGCCCCGTACTTTTCAAATTGTGGGCTTCACCACAAAAGCTGGCTCCAGTGAAGCCAACCACAGTCATGAGTACCCAGCTTCTCTGAGGAGTAGGACCTGCATTTGCAGTTTTATTATCCATTTTTCTTTTAATGTCCTGCACACTTGAGAAACCCTGCATGAGAGTCAGAATGAGAGAGGGAGAAAGAGAGAGAGAGAGAGAGCTCATCATGCCCATAAAAGGGACAGATTCTGATTAGCTGAAGTTATAAAAATGATTTATACTTGCAAACATTATTTCTACTTGTATTGTTTGCCTGCAAGCGTTAACATCACGTCATGGACACTGTAGCCAGACTCAGTCATCCCTTGAGACAGGACAGATGGCTAACATCCCCTTCCTATCAAAGAAACCCCTGAATGCAGAATTGGGGCGACCAGAAGAAAGACTTTGCTCTGGCTCTTGGCACTTCTGAGCCTCGTGGGAACAGTCATCCTCGTGCAGCCAAAACAGTCCCAGGCATCAAGAAGAGTGATCCTGATGTCAGCTTCTTCTTCTCTCTGCTTGGCATTTCTTGAGCAGGAGAAGCATGCTGAGTCCTGCCTATATTGTGCACTTTCCCCGCCTCCTGCCAGCCCAGATCTGGGTTTATTTCCTCATCCGTGATTATTGTAAAGAGGAGCAGAATGAAATGCAGATGCAAAACACGCTCGTAAGAATTTCCTCTCTCTCTCTCTCTCCCCCATCTGCCAGAGAATAGATTTTAATCTTTAATCCATGAGCAATCAGCGAACACTAGCGAATTGCAAATTACAGATGTTTTACTGTCTTTGGCATTTTTAGCTTCCTCGCTTCCCCACTGCCACTCAGTGTCTTTCTCACATCCTCCCCTCTTCTGCATTCATCGAATGCCACGCGCCATCACCAAAACCATATGACACTGTCATCATTTGGTAATTAAACCTTTACTCACTTTAAATACGCAAAGCTGGCTGGGCTAAGCAGCTCTTAACCCTTTCCTGACAGGATTTATACATATCTGGAATGAAGGGAAGGGTGGGACGATGGACAGAACACTTGGTGAGGGGAAACTCAAAGTTGGAAATCATGTCCAAGTGCTGATGGCTTTCTTTGAAGGCATCCCTTGTCTAAGAGAGGCCAAAAGAGATGGCTTGCTTCCATTTACCTCGCTGTCTGGGCTGTGTGGTGCCATCGACCCAGGAGATCATAGGCTCCTCTGTTAAACCAACCCCATAAGGTGATGGAAGACACCTGGTTTATAATAATCTCCAAGAACTGCTCACCACAACTTTAACCCTGCACCACACTTCCATACTAAGCAATTACAGGCTCAGCCCTGGACTAGCCCTAGGCGCTCAAGATTGTTATTAACACAAGCTGTTCCAGTCTGAGGTCTTTAGTTTGATTCTTTCCTGCCCAAATGGAGATCTCCCAATAAAATCAAGTGAAAGGACAGCAGGCAGATACAGAATAGATGTACAAGCATAGGCAATCTCTCAACAGGGGTAAAAAGTATGTTTGTAACCATCCTTCCTGAAAGTATATTTCATCTGTGAAGGACAGGGAAGAACTTTTATACTGACTTGTTGCAATCTTCTAGAGAAAAGACAAAGTGTGGTAAAAATGCTCTCAAAGAGAGCTGCTGCAGTGGCCTGGGTCTCTTGTCTTAGGGTGGCTTCCAGCAGGGCTCACAGCAGGGTCCAAGACACAAGAGAGCACTCATCCCTACTAGTCTGTGAACAATCTGAATTCCCAGTAAAGGTTAAATCACGATTCATTATCAAAGGAGTCCAAGGCAAATTGGAGCTGGAGAGAGTAAGACATGGCAAGAAGGAGGAAGGGAGGAAAGGAGGGAGGGAGGAAAACGTAGCTGCAATTATTTTGCCATAGATTGGCAGGGCCTGCTTTCCCTGTAAAAAGACTGCAACATTTGGGGAAACATAAATAACAGTTGACAAGAGACTGCACCGTAGAGACAGGCAGTAATTGTTTCACCTCCCTCTGTGCCCTGTCCACTGTAGGCTCCCAAGGAACTACCTTTGTATCTTAGCTCGAGGCAGCAGCTCAGGGCCCCTCTGGACCAGGAACAGTGAGAGCCTTAATCATTTTCTACAAGTTTGTCAATTTAACAAGTGTTTGCCCAAGGGGTATCTGTCTTCCTGCCTTCTTTTATTCCTCTCTCTGCTTGTTTGTTTGTGAGCTGGTGCATTCTGGCTGCTATCACCAGCTTCACACAAGTCTGGCTCTAAGCAGGATATGACCATCACTGGCAGCAACATGGTTAACCCCAGTTTCAGAGGTTACTAACTGGTATCCTCTCCACTTTCTGCCTTCAGTCCTTTTTTTCTCCATCTCTCCTTCATGTGTGTATGGGCTGTGGCAGTCACAGAGAGAAACAGTGATCCTTCCCACCTGTCTCACTGCACTGGATGCTGAGTTTACCCCACAGCAGATGGAGTTAAATTCATCAAAAAGCTGAGCACTGGCTGTCCTTGAAAACACTGTCTTTCAGAAAGTCCCCAAAGGACCTAGGGCAGCACCGAGGAGCTCTGGTTTATCAAGGCATTTTGGAATGCCATCCTGCTGCTGGGTGTCTCAGCTGAAAGCATGTTTGTGTCAGGTGAGGAAGAGGAGGAAGGCAGGAGTGAAGACTGACTGCTGATGGGAAAGGGCTGCAATTCTCTCCCTGTGCCAGGGCCCCAGACCATCTCAGAGTCTCACAGGTTGAAATACTGAAACCCGGAATTTCCACAGTAATTCAGACAACTATACTTTTCATTCTTTTTTCTCTTTGAATGCAGTTAATAAGAAGAAAAAATGCCATAAGAAAGTATTACAGTGCCTGATTTAAAATAATTTTTTTTTCAGATTTCTCAGGACAGGGTTACTTTCACAGACACTGTTCCTGTTAGACATACCCTCAATATCATTGTAACATGCCATTAGAACAACTCAGCATTCTCTCAAGAAAACTGTTTATTCCCTCACATTACTCCCATCTTCTGTTCTCAGAAAGCATTGGACTTTGATGCCCACAATTAGTAAGATTTGGTCTTAATCCTAGCCCAAACCCCAGTCTTCAGAGCCAAATCACCCATCTCCCCAATAAAGTAGAATGAAGGACATGGAAGTCCAGAGGCATCAGATCTCTTCCTTAGTTTAAAGACCCAGCAGACTCTGGTAAAAAAATAGGAGTGCTCAGTTTTGGTATTCTGACCCAAAACCAAGTGATAGCCAGAGCAGTAATCCTGTAGTAAGAGATTACAGAGGCAACAGCCTTGGTGAGAGCCGAACATCTAAGTACAGAACATGTACATTTTGGCTCCCTCAACCTAAAACTTCACTTGAATTATAGTGGACAGCCCATCCTGGCAGTAAAGAGAAATTTAAGACTCAGCAGCTGTGAGAACCTTATAATGTCCAATTGAACTTGGTTCTAGTCATTCAGATTGAGGCGATTCTCCAGCCTATATTTGGGGCTGTAATCAGACTTTTATTCTAGTTTGGTTGTGGGACTACGAAGATTGAAACTTCAAGTTCATGTCCTGTAGTGCTGGGCCCTCTCTCTTCAGGAGAAGGCTGTGTTTGACTAGCAGCATTACAATATCTTTTTCCGGAATCACTTTTATGGATTTCATTGTTCTAGTATTTCTGCACCAAAACCTTTCGGAGATCCCTACACAGGTAACTCTAGGACAGTTATTGTTGTCTTAAAGAAAGGGTATAAATACAGAATGAATTCAGCCAATATCTCCTACAACACTGAGCTTAGCCACAAACAGGATCCAAACCTCCTGCATATTCCTATTCTAGATTTGGTTTAGGCCTAAATATTAAATATGTGACCAAATGACCAAAGTGTTTAAAGAAGTCATTAAAGATGGGAGCAGGAGGAAACTGCTGGCATTTATACCCCTGTGAGACAGGACAGAGAAGAAAGGTTTAACTGCAAAACAAACTTGTGTTCCAAACATGGCTTTTGTTATGGAGCTGGGTGGAAGGAGCTCAAGGCAACATGACATTACTGCAGGCAGGCAGCAGCAACAATCCCAGGAAACCTCCCTGCCACTCACCTGTCAGTATTTTATTTTACAGTGGGACTGGCCTTGAGCTTTGTACTTACATCAGACTCTCCTGCATTACAAGGAAGAAATGCATTGACCATGATCCACTTGAGAAAGGCAAGCAAAAGAACATCCACTTAACCACTTAAATTCACAGCAGGCATGTTGCATCTCACATAAACCATATGAGAGGCAAAAAGTCTCAAGTCCAATTAAAAAATCTTCCAGGATTCTCACTTCTTGTCTTTTCCTGATCTTTGAGACAGTGAAAAAATGCTTCCCAAGAGCCAGAAGTACCACAATAGCTACTGTTGCAATTGTCACCTCCGAAAAGGTACCTGTGTGAATAACTATGAACCCCAGAGTCCAGTGTTTCACTTCAGCTGTAAGAAACCTACATCTGACAGTAGCATTTGTCTCTGTGAGATGCCCTGTACTCTCTATATGCTTGGAACTACATCACAGCCTCTCTGAGACTTGCTGCCGCCAGGCCCTTCACATGCCAGCAGTGGTTTATAATCTCAGTCTCCTCACCACTGGCAGGCAAGTCTTTAAGAAAAATGGGTGCAAACCCCAGGAAACGTGAGTCCTTATTAATCACTGTTAGAGCTGACAAGGGGGAAGCAAGTCCTGGACTATATCTGGATACAGGAGGGAAAACTGGAAAGACCACATCCCAAACAGTAAACAAGGCCACAGAGCAGAGCCCAGAGTTACTCAGATGCAACCAGAGAAGCTGGAGTATGTTTACAGGTTCCTTTTAATCTGACATGAAGATGGACAGGACCAAAGCAGACATACCGGGGCCCTTTCCACCTGCCACTCTGATCAAGAGAAGTGTCTTCTGCCTTCCCCACCCACTTCTTGGTGACAAACATCTCCACAGGTCATTTATAATTAAGGTGATGAGTATAAGAAGAGATGAGCAAACCATGATACATGGATCATTTGCCAAGTCCTGGTAAGAGGCTAGAGGGGCAGAAATGCAGTAACCCTTCCCATCAATCCTAACTCCTTCTCCAGTGGTTATGGCCACAGTCTGCTGTGTGCCAGAACAATGTTTTCCTCTGTGGCACTCTTCTCTGCATATCACTGTTTAACACTTGAGACCCCAGGCAGGACAGAACAGGGATGAGATACATACTTGCTCAGCACTGACCATGGCAGAAATAACAGGGAGATGGACATCAGTGAGGAGTTTCTAGGAAACAGATCTGACTACCCCTGCTCAGTCCTTCCCATCTCCCTTCTGCAACTTTGTCTGACTCGCTGACATGTCTCCCTCAGTCTTCTCTAGCCCTTCAGCTCATTTAGCCAACGCTGGCACACAGTCAGCCTCTAAGACTCAGCACTGCTCCAGAGAATAACTTGAATCTTAGGTGAGATCTTAGGTTACCCAACTACATCTCTGGCTCTGCTAATGATAGCAAGAGCCTCAAATATCCAACATTCCTGGTGAAGAGACCTAACGAGACATTTTGCTGAGGTGGGGGCAAGAGCTGCAGTTTGCCAGGCAAAACAAAAAGGAAGAGTGGGAGTGAGTACTGCAGAACCTAAAGGCACTTAAGGGGATAGGTGATGATGCAGGAAGAGAGGTGAAACTAAAACACCACCACAACTTCAGAAAGTCAGTAACTGACACACCACTGGGGTTTCATCTGTACTTCCAGCAGTTTTCCCCAAGCCAAATTATAAAGTATGTGTCATGTCCTGTTCCAACCCAGGAGGTAAGTGGAATCTTTCAGTGCAGGTCACTGTGTATCTATACCCTTCCTTCCAGCACACTAAAAGATCATGTAGAATAATGCAGCCACCTCTTAGCACACTGCCCAATGACACTCATAGAGCAGCCTGCACTATGAAGTGCAAGGAGAGATGGAGACATTAGGATATAGCATGGACATGCAGTCCAGATGACTGCCATGGAAACAACTTGGCTAGCCTGGCTCCATCAGGAGGAATACCTGCCCAAGGCCAGCAACCCAGCAGGGAGACCACACTGTTGAAGAGAATAGGAACCCATTTCCAGATAATTTCTTCCATTCCTGCTGCCAACCTCAGCTGTTTCCCTGTTGGCCAGGTACTTCCCATCAAAATTATTCCCAGGGTCTACATTCCATTTTTCCCAGGCCAAAGTAGCTGAGGTTACACAAGAAGATCCCAGAGCAGGCAACAAATAGCTTAAGAGCTTCAGACAGAGATTGAGTAACTGATTATGGAGCTCTTGGTTGAAAAAAAGCAAGGTAGGAAAACGTTCAGAAGTATTTAACCTGGTCTTACAGCAAACAGAGATGGCAAATTCTTAATCAGTGTACTAGGGGAAGCAATACAAGCCACTTCCCTTCTCAGTGCCTTTTTTTCCCCCTCTTCTCAACTTTTCCCCTCCAACACCCCCATCATGATGCTTTGTGTGCTCTGTGTGTTTCTACAATATCTTGCACACAGCTCCGGTCTCTGTTAGGCTACCTGGCCTCACAGTGGTAACAATTATAAACTCCATTAGCAGACAGTCCACTTGGAAGTTGGGAAAGGACTGGAACACAAATGAACCTCTATCAGAACAGGAAGGGAGAGTGGGAAGTCCAACAGTATTGTAGTAGCCTTGAGAAAAGGGCCTGGCTAAGCCCTACTAGGAAAGCAACACCAGATGGACTTGCACATCACATGGACTGAAACCTGGCTGATGGCCCATAAAACAAAGGTAAGGTAACAATAATGATCAGCACAGGGGAGGGAATAGCCAAGTTTGGTGTCAGGCCAATTCATGGGTTTATTAATGACATAGAGCAAAGCATATCAAACATTATAGTGGACAATACCAAATTTTCTCATTTGTCAGCTCAACAACGAAGACAGAGCCAAGTGAAGACTCTCCACTCATTTTATGCCTATGGTCTAATATACTTAATGTCTTCTGCCACAGCTATGGTCACAGCACCCACTATTTGTTGATCACTTCCCTTGCAACAATAAAATAAACCTCATCCTGCTCAGCATCCAAAAGGATAAGAGATCAATCTGCCCAGCAAAGCTGGAGGCAAGCTGATGTGCTGGGAGTTACCTGAGTGCTTGATGATGAATCACACTACACTTAATCATGTTAAAATCCCAATATGAAAACAGACAAGGCATGAACACCAGCTATACCAAAACAACTGCCCATGGGTACTTTCTAATACCTAGGAAATTCATGGTAGCTTAGGTGGGGGGATTTTTGTTTTGTTTTGGGGTTTTTTTTTGGATAGGGGTTTTTTTTTTCTGAGTGGGATGAAGAAATGGGGGATGTTTGCCCTTTAATGACTTTGCCCTCAGCATGGAGTGCTGCAGGACAAGGACATGCACAGAAGCTGCCTGAAATAGCCAATACTCAGGGCATTCCCAGGCTCATGTTACCCCATGGTAACTTGTTTGGCTGAATCCCAAGCAGCTACAGATGAGAAGTTTCTGTTTCCCTTTACCTTCTGAGGATATTTGAACAGTAAGACACTCTGCCAGTTGCTCCCAGAAAGTGACTATCAGGCTAGAGGCCAGGATCTGTGCAATCAGCACTTTAATTATTTGGCTACAAGTCTGTGATAAACACATGCCAGTCAGAGAGCAGGCAGATACCCCACAACCACCACTCTGGTGGCATCGGAGAAACCAGCCAGAAGAAAGACAAGGAGAAAGGTGGCTTTGCAGCAAAGCAGATGGGAAAGATTAGAAAAGATAGTGAGCTGGCCCTCAGCTGTGATATACAAATCCCATGAGGGAAAGAGGGGTTGAGTTCATGAATGAGGGAAGAAAGAAGAAGCATCTCTATAGGGCAGCAGAGACAGAGGAGGATCTCACTAGATGTAACAGAAATGAAGCAAGCAAGAGTCAACTTGCAGGTATGTGAAAGTGCCCCAAGAGAGAGGATGAAAGCCTTGGAATTATTTAAGTCACTTGAAACTTTCCTGGATAAAGCATCTAATCACACACAGTGAAGAAAAAGCTTCTGCTCATGACCTGGGGAGGGATAGCCAAAGGACCAACCCACATTCCCTATGCAGGAGTGGTTCCCACCAGGACACAATTGATGAAGCATTCAGCTATCCCAGAGCATTGCTTAGTGGTTAGCAATGCAGCCAAATGCAGGCAGAGCAATACTGAGGGCTCCTTACAGGCTCCTGAAACAGTATTGGGAAGTTTGGCTTATCATCAGCCCCTGATGTGAGTTCCTTCCTCTGCCCAAGCAGACTGCTGATTAACTAGGAATTAAGCTGGCATGAGACAAGAGCTTGTTGATGTCTCTATAACGCTTCAGCTGATAGACAAAAATAACTTTCATGTTGTCTATTCTGCTTCATCTTCTGCAAACATGTCTGGTTCTGCCAGACTGACAGCCAAGGTCCTCCCAATACTGCAGTTTTATGCTTGTGCTCAACAGAAGACGACATGCAGATGCTCATGCTCCCTTTCCCACACATACAGCTACATGCAGGCTGATATTCACACATACCCCACACATTCCCACTCATGACTGACACCCCTGAATGTGTTCACATACAAGAATTCCCAGGCTACCTGCACATGGGCATCCACCAAATGCTCAGGATACAGGGGTACCTTTACTGTGACATACAGACACACACTTTCTCACCTCCCTCTCAGGCACAATCATACCAATATAAATGTGTGTGCATATTTGAAGATGCCTTCACTTAAAGGGATACATTCCTTCTCCTATACATTCACCATGCAAGCATTCACACGCACCACAGCACAGATACCTTTAGACATCCCAAGACATAAATTACTACTTACTTACACACAAGACATGCATATAACATGCATATTTGAGCATGCTTGCAAATAGAACAAATACACTGCAAACCTACAGAAAGAAATACTTTTAAGTCACTTCCATGTATGTGTGTGCAAAGCAGCCTCACTGAGAAATGAATTACTAACAATTCTGTAAGGGGAAGAGTTGCTCTTTACTAAAGATCAAGCTCTTTTTCCCTCCCCAGTTCATCACTGTGGTGGAAACATGGAGCAGTTTTAAACTGCAGATATTTGTCACCATAATTAACATTAAAGATTTCTCACAAACCAGTTTAATTAAGAGAGAAAAAAATTCTGCCCTGTTTCCTGTGTAGAGTTAACTCCAATGCCACCACTGCTACTTGTATGGCAGCAGTACCAGGTCCCAGATGAGGGATCAGGAGCCCACCGCACCAGGAGCTGCACAGGGTGATCCTGACTGTATAGCCAGTATGTGAATCCCTCCATGCCCTGGGCAGCACAATAGATGATGACAGTGGTAGGCCCTGTTTTGCCTGGATGAGCAGTGCATGCTTGCACTCTCCTCCCTTTCCCACCCCGTGCTCACTTTCCTGCTACCTCTGTGCCTCCAGCTTCCTGGCAAACACACACAGCTTTCCTCTCTGGATTAATCAGTGGGCACTCAGTTCTCACCAGCCTCCACAGAGAGTGACAGCGCAGATCTATGCTGCAAACCCTGAAACAGGCAGCCAAGCAGCTGTGCCAGTGTGAAGACATAATGGCCTCTGACACACACATTTACATCGTCAACACAATCACTGATCTGAATTTGAATTTTTACCTGCTTAGAAGAATATTTTCCTCTCTCCGAAGGTGATAGTTCATCACTGATCTTTCCAATGGGAATTTTTCATACTTTTTTGAAAGTAAATTTTCTTCACAAGTCAGTGATCTGCTAGTAATGGAATAGCTATGTGTATGAACTTACTTGTTTCAGAATTACACCTTCTCTTCTCCTTCCCCTAACTCTGTCCCTAAGAAGTATGAGGTACTAACTCCAAAACTGCTAGCACTTACATGAAGACACTTTGGCAGATCTATCTCCGAATCACTTCAGCAGTCACAGGCTAACTTCAAACTGAATGTGTTTTCAGAAGAGAAGCAGTGAGTTTAAGGAAAAAGAAAAAAATTATAAGGAAGAACTTCATGCTATAATTTGGATGTTAAAATGAAGAAATGCAAATTAACTTTGTATCATGTGCCAACAGCAAACACATGGGGGCTACTGTCTCAGGCTAAGAGAACACCGAATTTGAGTCAAGGCATGCAAATTTTCATATGGGGTTTCAGGAATAAGGGCTCACACAAGAGCAAACATGGTCATACCAGAAAAGCATCTAGCAATGCATTCTTGGAGTATTCTCCAGGGTTTCAGGAATAAAAGGTACTGGCACTAAGATGTCCTAACATAGATGTTAAATAGGAGATGAGTGAGTAAAAAGAAGTTTAAAGTCTCCATAAGGAACAAACAGAGAACGCAAAGGTTTTGACCCAAAAAAGTACCCAAGCTGTAGAGGCGGGGAGAAGGGGAAAGGGACTATTTTTAATTTCTCCATCAAATTTTGTCTGACCTAGGAAATGGTTTTGAAATATTGATTTCACAGACAACAGAAGAGGGACGGATGTCCCTCTGCCACCAATTCACAAAACTTTAAATTCTCACCTTGAAAGTATTTATTGAGCTCTAATGGTGAAAAAAACTGAGGACCACAGGCTTTTGGATAATCTTTGGAATTCTTTACTACAGCAAGGATACAAAGAAACAGTAGCAAGAACCTCAAATCATTCCTCGATGGAGTATTCAGGCCTCTGCAACATCAGCTCTCAAAAACAAATGCAAACCTCAACAGGAAGCACGGAGGGCTGCAGCAGCTCTGTGGGACAGGCAGAGGCTTCTGTGAGGGAAGAACGAGGGCCAGCTGTCCACTCAGGGATGACAAGCCCAGGGCCAAGGGCAGCCTCAGTGAAGGCACACAGTCATGGGGCAGGAGTGCACAGCACCTGAGCACAGCAAGCAGAGCCAGGAGCCGCCAGCAGGCTCCATCAACAGACCCAAACAAAGCAAGAAGTAAGCCATCTGGGGGGGACCAGTTGGAAATCAACAGGAGACCGGGTCAGATAGGACTGGAGAAGATGCTGCACAGTCCATGCCCATTCAAAGACATCCCGAGAAAGAGTACCCAAAGACAACTGGAGCGCTTCTGCCAAGAGGAGCTGCTTCTTTGTGGGATTCAGGAAACCTGGTGCGATCTGCTGGTATCTGGACAAGAAGATCAAACCTGCTCTTGATTTTGTCCAGGCCTGAGGGGGCAACTTAGACATTTAGTTTAATAGTCTTTTACTAAACCAGCAATGACCTGGTTCCCAGATCTGCTGCTGTTTTAATTTGTGTCTTCCTTCTACTTTTGCCTTTGCTTCTCACCAGTTACATGGAAACACTATTATCCACTTTTTCTACTCATCTGCTCTGTGTTAACTCTGAAAAGCATTTCTGAAAGGCATCCTATAAGGTTCTCAGATAGGTGCTTTGAAGAAAAATTTTTGTTTCCTAAATGAAGATTTTAGAGCAAAGGCTACTCTGTATTATACCTTTGCCTTACAGGGTGACACCAAAGTATTAATTAGCTAAATAATGATATTTGGTTAACTACCTAAATAATGATATTTGGTTAAAATAATCTAACCTGCCTGCACTATTTTATTTTTTTAAGAAAACTTGCACCCATTGGACCTGTTCACCTTAAAAAAAAAAAAAAAAAAAAAAAAAAAAAAAAAAGAAGAAGAAGAAGAGGAAGAAGCAGCAATACCAATGAGGTTATAATACTCCTTCTCATTTTAACGCTAAGGTTTGAGATAAGCTTTTCCTTGCAACTATATTAGGCTAAAAAGACACTTCTGAAAATATATCAGAATTGAGATTTGCACATAATCACTTGACTCTGGGAGCTGAGGCTGAGAGAAATTGCTGTTAGGGTAATCTCGGGGACAATATCCCAAGAACTGTTAGGGCAGCATCTGAAGGTAGCTGGTAGATAAGGTTGAGAGGCAGCCCTCGCCCATGCCCTGCAATGAATACACAAATCCTTCCAGTATTTCAATGACACAAGACTCAGGCTGAGTCTGAGACAAAGTTCTTAAATGCTAATGATGAAGGGAAATAACAGCATCCACTCCTTGCTCAAAATGCAGTTCCTGGGCTAATGGGCACTCAGTTCATTGCTGCTGTATGATTCCTCTTTCTGCTGGGTGATGATCATTGTGCTTGCAAGTCTAATTAATTTGTAAGGGCATCTAGAGGTTGGGGAGCTTGTGTGTGTGTGTGTGGAGGTGATTTCCAGCTTTATATACATCTAAAGGGATTTATTTTGTTAAAAGTCCATTTAAGTGCATTTTTTGCATGTGTACCTCTTCTAGATCCACCTCAGATCACTCAGCAAAACAAACAGCTAGGACTTGGGCACCTCCAGCCCAGCTGAGGTCAACAGAAACCAGAAAGTGAGTCGAGCTCAACTGACTGACACCAGCAGGACTTGCTCTAAAGCTGCTGCTCTGTGGAGCATCTCAATCAACCCACAGACAGAATTGCAGAAGAAGAAAGAAAATAAGTGTGAAACTTTCATTTCTTGCTGGCAATCCCAAGGAGGCCGCTAGCTCACACCTGCAGCACAGCCAGCTTCCAGGCTGTCAGCAGAAACCAAAGGACGCTGGGGCTGGGGGCGGGGGGCGAAGAAACCGGGGTTGGGCAAGCCATGGCCCCCATCCCCAGTGGAGTGACCAGAACTGGGCAAGCACCACCCCTGGCCCACCTCCAGCTCTGGCTGCAGCACATGCGAGTGCAGCAGAGGGAAGGGGCTGGAGACTCCTGAGGCATCACCCCCTCCCCGAAAAGAAAAACTGAAATAAAAGGCAGAGAGAGCCTTGTGTGTGTTTTTATTATTATTATTTCTGATTAAAGAGGAATTCATTTCATCTTTGCCTCCTGCCAGGGGCTGAGGTGCCGCCATTGAGGTTAACGGTGCGGAAGAATACAAAAAAATTTCATTGAGGAGGATTATAAAAGTTACTAGCTGGAACATTAACAGAAGAGTAACTTGTAAAAAATGCAATATTACAATATTCACAAGGACGGTAGAGCGTGGTAAAGCTATAAAATTCAACATTAAAATCTTCTACAGCCTAGATAACCTAGTTAACAAACATTGTATTGGAACTACTTTTTTCCGCGGTGCTGAGGTACGCGGGGCCGGGGGTGGCGGGGCCAGGGCCGGGGGCCCGGGGCAGCCCCTCTGTGCTGCCGGTCCCTCTGCCCGAGCAACGCAGCTGCGGAGGGGATGGGTGAAGGCGTGGAGCCGGCGCGGCTCCAGCCCCTGATTCAGCACTGATGAACTTTTTGTCATTAGCAAAGCGTGGGAAGTGATTTGTCTCATCCAAACCCGCAAACAGGAAGCACCGATTCGTGTCATTTGTCACCAGCATCTAGTGCCCACATAAATAACAGCCAGTATCTTTCCCTGCGCCGATGGAACTCTACAAGGGAAAAAAAACACCAACACCCCAACCACCCAAAAAACCCAAACCACACCAAACTGGAGAGGATCAGACACTACTATTACTACTGTTATTATCACTATTATTCTGCTCCTTATAATAATAGTCTTATGCAAAGACATCAATCTCAAAGATAAACCAACGCCACCCTCCAAAAATCGGCAGAGAGCTTTAAGCTTTGGAGTCTCTACATCAGGCGAAACTTACTTCTCTTGCAAGAAGTAGGGATGGCATTTCCCCTTATTTTGCGTTATTTTAATGTTGTTTGTCGCTGCATCCTTCTCCCTCCACCCCCTTTCCTCTGCGCCCTCGCTCCCTCTGTTCTGGGGGCTGTGGAGTCGCAGGAAGCAGATAGTGTGAAAGGGCCGGGAGAGACGGAGAGGGAGCGAGAATTGCTCTGAGCGACTGCGGAGTGGAATTCAGTTCCCTGGGGAGTTAGCAGACAGTTTGTGGAGATGTTACTCCAGAGTTTCAGACTATGATAAATATGATAATTTGTGTAAAATTTGAATGGGTTCTTGTTTTCAGGGAGAATGCCTCCGATGATGAATGTTCATGATTTTCAGATAGATGGCTGATAAAAAGTGTATTGAATTGTTGAAAGCGATTTTAATTTTAATTCTCTACCTGCAGATGTCTGATAATAATAATGTCTCCTAATAAAATAGGAAGGTGTCAGTTTAAGCAGCAGTATTTCGCTTCGCTTCATCCTTCCCATCCCCAGACTGTGGCAGCATTAACCTCTTCTTATAAAAAGGCACATAAAATTATTATAATTACAGAGTTATTAATTTTAAAAAGAGGGTTAGCAGGATTTTTTATTATTATTAATAGAGCTCGCACAGTACCCCTGCAAGTAAATCCCCGTGTGAAATGATGGATCCGATTGCTAATTCTATTATTAGATATTGCCTAGGAATTGCCTTTCGGGTTTTTAATTAGAGTAATTGAAACTAGAAGAGGCGGGGCTGATTATTTTTATTTTTCCCCTTTTGTTATTATTTAAAAGTCATTGATAATGCTCCCTGCATTCAGATATCGTCTTCAGAAGGAGACTTACAACAAAGCAACAAAGGGAAACACAGATCCGCGGGTCTGGAGGTTGAAACTCCCAAGCCAGCAGCGTGCGTGTATTAGGTTAATTGGGTTTTGTTGGTCGGGGGGATCTCAGAGGCTATCCCCAACCCAGCTCTTACTGCCTCTGAGCAGGGCTGATATTTCACGTCAGGGAAAAGAAAAAAAAAAAAAAACAAAAAAAAAAAAAAAAAAAAAAAAAAAAAAAAAAAAAAAAAAAAAAAAGAACAACAACAACAACTCTGGTAACATGAAATCAATGACCTGGCAGTTACACTCTAATTAGCGCCTCCTGCGAAGCAGCCCAAAGCCAGCCCAGGAAAACCGCACACAGGCACCGCACGCCGGGGAGCGGAGGCAGGCGCATCCTCGGCGGGCTGCGAGTCTCCGTGCCGGGGGCAGCCCGGTTCCAGCCCAAGCCTTTCCCGGTGCCTCTCCCACTCGCGGCCGCAGCCGGACCTACGGCTCACCCACTCGCGGCGGGGAGAGGCGCGGGGGGGGGGGATCGGCCGGGAAGCGGGGACTGGTCCCACTCCGCTCCCTGCGGGACAGCCGCCGAGCAGCCCCCGGCTTCGCTCTCGTTTGCCCGAGCTATTTTTCTCTCGCCCTGAAAAGAGGAGACAATATTGTCCATTCATCAGAAAGGCAGGAATTTGGTGCTTCTGGTTGACTCTGAGACGGGTAATTCAGGGAGAAATGAAAGCTGGATAAATGACTCGGTAGTGTGAATTAGTACGGAGGGTGCAAGCCGCCTGGCAGAGAAGTACGATTTTATAAACAACGGCATCATCTGGCAGAGGAGTAAAGAACTGTGCAGAGCTCGCAGCTTTTCTACAGCATCATGTTGAAATTTTATACATGCGTAAGAGGGAAGAGAGAGATACATGTGATATATGTTCATAAACACAGGCTATGAAAGCACACGGGAACGTTCCCGTTCAGATCTCTGCACAGGTGCCTCTCTCCACGTACTAAATGCTCCCTAGCTGTCTCCAAAAGAAATTATTATATGCAATAAAATATATATATTAAAGTCTCTTCATTTTGATATAAAGATTCAGGTTTATATTATATATTTCGTATATATTGCCACGTATTCCTCTCCACAGGCGAATCTATTTCGGATATATGTGAACAGTTGTGAATATAAGACAGATACTTATAGTTATGCAGGGAATCTGAGAATTGACAATACGTCTAGCAGTGAGAGAGCTCGTTAGATATATGGTTGCATAACGGATTGTGTACAGTTACATTAAGTCCCATTAAGAGAGTGAATGTCGGTCTGCACCGTTTTGCACATGAAATTACGATTACAAGTTCCCGACTACAGAGCAGGAGGAAATTTCCAGAAGCTGGGGTGGTCCGGTACCCCGGCCTGGTGCCTGAGACCTCCTTCCCACCAGGGTGCCATTGGACTTGAGAAACCGGAGATAGGGAAAGGCATTTATTCAGGGCAATTAGAAAGCAGGTACCGCTTCAAAAAATGGATTTATTAAAGGGAAAAGGAGTCGAAATTATTGTTTAAAAATGCGCATAAACGAGTCTAACAAAGTAGGGAAGCAGAAGCAGCTTGGCGTGTAAGGTATCATACTGGAACTGCTTCTACTTCAGACCTCGGGATTAATCAAAGAAATCGGTGCGGGTGATGAGGAGTTATTCAGCAGCTGAGCTCTGGAAAACTGCATCCCTGCTTTCTTTATACATTTTATTATTTTCAATTGGTTTGAAAAATTAGAAGTGTTTAGAAAAAAGAAATACACATTTCTTCTTCCAGCGAGCTGGAAAGCTTTGATTTTTTAACCAAACACCCACCCCCCAACCCACCCGAGCCCCCTCTCTCGTCTTATCTTTCCTTCCCTTTCTATTTTCTTCTTCCTCCCAAGTTTGTGGTGGGGACCGCAGGGAAAGATGCGTTTGAGAAAGTCATAAATTGAAGAGCTTTTTTGGAGGGCACTTCGCCCCTCCCTCAGCATTCCCAACTCCTGTTTCCACCGACAATGTCAGCCCTGGAAGCCAGCAGCATGGGCGTTTTGTACCCTCCGACGCCAGGCAAGGAAGAGACAGATCAAGGCTCTTCCTGACAGTTTCCCTTCATTGTGCCTTTAAACCTCCCCCTAGCAAGGCTCGGCAAATGCTTCTTTGTCCGCTTAGGAGTGGCCGTAGCGAGGGAGGCGGGTGCTCCCCCTTTACATGGACATCCGTCGATAACAAAACTTTCTTAGGAAACTTGCAGAAGACCCTACTCCTGACAGTCAGAGAGAGGTGACAGCTGCCAAAGATGCCCCTGGCCATTAGCTCTCCTTAACTTCCTCCGTTTCCAAAATAGACGTAAAAACGCCTCTTTCTAGACTGGCCATCTCCTCCCTCGAGTATTTTTAAGTGCAAATATTTAATGCTGTTGAACCAGAATCTCTGTCCCTTGGCCGGCTCGCAGGCAAAGTTGACAAGCCAAGGGGATGGTGGGGAGGGAAAGCTACTGACAAGAGTGGGACAAGGCAGCAGCGGCCGCACCCCTCTGCACCCACTCTCTGGAGTGTCACGACTGGCCCTGTCCACGCACTCGTGGACCGCTCGGGAAATAATCCCCCGAGAGCGATTCCTATTGATCGCCGGGCAAAGAGCAGCAGATTGCATCTCTTCCCTGACGGTCGACGACGTATGACGGTGGAGGGGATAGGGCGGGGGGCTGAGAGGAGGAGAAGAAAGAGTTCTTGGGCCAATTTATCAGTTATTAAAGGACCCTTCTTGGACCTACGGAGCTCAGGGGCATTTCTCATCTCAACTCCAGATAGAAAAAAAAAAAATGTAGTCAGCTATCTTTAATCATTGACTCGAGGGCACATTTCACATCATCTCTCAAATCTGCATTTTTTATGAAGTGGCCAAAACGTGTGCTGTGTGCCTAATTTTCTCTCCCTTACAGGCGTTAAGAAGAGTAATGAGAAATCGGCTGGAAATTAACTTGCTTCTGCCCCTGCAGCCTTCTCCCCTCATGAGAGATTAGAACTTTTATCCCCCTCGCATACACTTTTATATCAACTGGTTCAGAACCCGGGGGCTGCCGGGGTGGCGGGGCAAGCGGAAGGGAGGTGGAGAGAGCAGCCCGAAGCAGAGTTAGGAGACAAACCTGCAAAGTTCCTTTTTCTCTACAGCTCTCAGACCATAACAGAGATTCTTGTCACAAGGACAGTGGTTGTGTTCCCGGGAAAAGGTGAAAGGCGCACGAGTTACATCTCCCCCGACTTTTACTCTTCCAGTCAATATTCTTCTCCCAAACCTACCCCAGGCTCTGAAATACCCTGAAGACTCTGCACGTTCCAGAGATCCAGGGACCGGGGAGGCAGCGGGTGTAGGAGGATATTTATTTTCTGTTTTAATATACGGAAATGCATTATCATTGTTGTCATTATTGTTCCTCTTATCATTATTAGTGCCTGGAGTATTGGAGTTTTCCACCGAGGTTTGGAGTTTTCCACCGACGTGGAGGCGGCGTGTAAAGACAGGCTGCCTGGGAAGGGACAACCACTGTTCCCTCACTTCTCGAACCTTGAGGTTTATGTTTTTGTACCCTAGCCGCTCCCCAATCCTCGCACCCGCGCCCGGCAAGAGCTGCGGAGCTAGGCAACCTCGCCGTGCCTCCGCTTTCCGTCTCCCCACCTCGGGGAAAGCCGTGTCCGGGGGAAAAGTAGGTCCTTCCCCTCCCTCGACGTGCCGGGGAACTGTTGCTTCTGCCCGTCGGCCCACACTGGCGCCTGCGAGGCAGTTGGGAGCAGCTCCTGCTGCTACCCCGCGGGACCCCCGGGCTGCCGGGGGACGCCAGGACGGGAGGGCCGGGAGCTGCCGCGTCCCCCCCGGCGCGGAGGGGCGAGCACCCTCTGCCCGCTGCCCGTCGGGAGGCGCTTGCTTGGGGGGCGACTGCTCCGCCTGCTCCGAGGGACCCGCGATGGAAACTTGAAGTGAACCTAAAAAAGAAAAGTGCGGTGGAAAATAATTCTTACAGCTCAAAACAGCGTTAAGCTGAGATTTAGGAGCTCCATAAAATGCCAATGGGGAAATCGCCTCGGCGCAGCTGCCATAAATGTTTCTGCTTTTCTGTTCTAATTCTCATGCCTACCAACTGTTTGACGGCTCTTAAAAACCTCTTCAGTCTTCTCCTCACTTTTTCCTTTTCCTTTTATCCTTTCCTTTCCTCTCTTATTCTTTCTCTTCCTCTGCTCTCTCACTCACTCCTTTCTGCCCATAAACGTTAGAAAGGCGAGGTTTTTCATAATTTTCTTTTTTCCTCTTCTCACATATTCTGGTTTTTTCGCCTTAAAGTTTTGTATCTATTCTGTCTATTTATCCATCCATGCATCCATCCCTCTTTCATCATCAAATTAAACGTCTCCTTCTTTATTCAGACCTTTTTCTCTAACATTAGTAAATATCAGTGTCTATTTCTCTGTCTATCCATTCATCCTGATTTCCATCTCACTTTTCACCTTCTTTTGCACAGGGCACACTCTGTGCCTCCAGCCTCTCATCGTTTTTATGTGATCTTCCATTTTCCCTTTCCTTTTCTTCAGTTCTGGCAACAGCGAGCGGGAGTCCCCTGCCTGCGTGTACCCCTCCCTCATTCCTCCCTTAATCCACGCAGTGACTGCCCAGATTCCCCGAGCCACGGGGCATCTCCCGGTTCCTCCGGGCACAGGCTGTCCTTAAGCACAGGGCGCCCACAGGCCGCCTGGCTGCTGGGTCCCCTTCCTTGAGCTAGAAATTTGTGTTGAACTACCTGGAGAAGGAAAAAGCGATCGCACCGACGTCTCCCCAACCCCCTGGAGAGCATTCCTGCCCGCCCCTGGCCCCGCTCAGGGGAAGCAGTAGCCCGGACCCGAGGAGACTTCGTCTGGTTTTGCCAGCCGCCGCCTCCGGCCGGGATGACCGGCCGGGGGCGTGGAAACATTTTGGGAAGCGCTCTTGAATCTGAGCGTCACCACAGGGCAGCGAGGTGTTGACGCTGTCCGTCTCCGCCGGGGCTGGGGCAGAAGCCCCCCGGCCGGGCCGAGGCCGGAGCCCCGTGCCCGGCACCGCCGATCTGCACTGCCCCCTCTGGCGGGACGCGCGGCCCGGCCACCCCGCGGGCAACGGGGTCGGAGCCACCCCGGGACAGGGGACTGCATGCCCCTCCGGGTTTCCCCGAGCCAGTGCAGGAACTCTCGTCCTGATCTTGGCCGGGTACCCGGCTTCCCGCAGCCGGTCGGGCTTAGTGCCCCCGGGCGGCACCGGAATGCCCGCCCCGCCCGCTCCTCCCTGCGCCACGTCCCGGACGGCAACTTCACGCTAAGGCCTCGCCACCGGCGTCTCCTGCCGTAGCTCCCCCGACTTCCTCCCGCCCACCCCCCTCACCAGCACCCCGACACCCCGCCGGAGCGACGCGGAGAGGGAGACCCTGCGAGTGCATCCCGCAGGCGACCGGGCGGGTCCCATCCTACGGCAACCCCAACGCATCGCCTCCCAGGCACTCACCCCACCCACCCCACACTTCTCGCAACCCCCTTCCCACTCCGCTGCTCTAACACCAGCCCAGCCTCGGGAAGAGCAGCCTCTCCCCGTGCCAGCAGCATCCTTCCAACTTCTGTAGCTCAAAGTGTTCCTACTCATCCCACAGGCTCTGTGGACAGCCCCGAACGAGAGGAGAGGCCCACTCCTTGCTCTACTTCTCTCCCCTCTCCCTGTGTCCTCCCCAGTTCCACCATCACCGCCAAAAGGCACCAGGTGGCCAGGTCACCACTAAGGCAACAGTGTGGAGCAGAGCGGCAGCGACACGGATATCCCGCGTCTTTGAAGTCACCCCGAAACTCTCGGGAAGGGGCCGTCTCCGTCCGTGCTCGGCTGCCGGCCGGCCGGGCCCCAAGGAGTGGCCTCTGAGCGCTGCAGCCTCCGGCCAGAGCCCAGTCTCGCCTCTGCTTTTGCATCTCCCTCGCCGGTTCCTCGGCATGTCCCCTCTTTAAATCCTCTCCACCCTTCAAAGCACACCCTGCCTCAGAAAAAGGGAGAAGAGACGTCGGACAAAGGGAAAGGGACACATTTCTTTACGATGTTTCTCAAGCCAAATAGCCAAGCAGTGTGGATTTCCCCTCGCCACTGGAAAGAGCCCCTGCTCCCCGTGTCTCTGGTGTCTGCCCTGTTACCTGTTGCAGTCACTTTCTGTCTTGGTCTACGGGGAAAGAGCCTACCTGCCTCCCTTCTCTACACCACAGCCCCATCAAGAATTTATTCCTTAAAACATTCCGTCTTGTTTTTTTTACTAAAAGGCGCGGGCAGCCGTAGCCCGAGCCCGCAGCAGAGGAGCCGGGAGATTTTCCCGAGTGGTACGAGCAGCCGCGGCCAGGGGGAAGCGGCGGCCGGTGCTGGATGGGAGCAGGGAGAGCCACGCTCCCCCTGCCTCCGCATTTCCCTGGGAACTTTCTATTCCGGAGTTAACTATTAACTTCAGCAAAGTAGGCAATTTTCTTCGGAATGCGAACTATTTCCTTTATCCAGCAGATAGATGTTTGGGGTGATTGATTAATATGGAAATTGATATTAAAATTTGGGTGGTAAGCAGGAACACTTTTCCTATAGTCACAGCCTCACAGCTACTGCCGCACGGAGGAACAGGCGTCCCGGGCAAGCACTGCATCGAGCTGCTGCCCAGGGTTTTCCTGGTTCGCCAATAAATGCTTTAATTGTGAAATTGTGGATACAGTTATAATAGCTAGCATTAATACATTCTGAACAGTGCTGAACGAAAGGGCACACGGGGGGCGCACAACACCACTCACGAGGGGGGTCCCGCCGCAGAAAGGGGAGATGTTGGGATAATGCATGGTGCTCCCCTCGGGAGCAAAGGCGGGGGCGGGGGTCCCGCATGTCGGCAGGGTGGGTAAAGAGCAGAGATTCACGTATATAAAGATGGTGTAGAGCCAAACAGGTATGCTATAACCATTTCTAGGGCACCAGTTTGCTGTAAGAGGACAAACAAGAAGTTATAACAAGGAAGTCTGTAATTCTAGACTCGAGTCAGATAATACTTCAGCACGGCTTTAAGGAAGGAAAAGACGTGTCCATAAGTGTACCCATAATCGTTCACTCCTTTTATTTGCAGTAGCACCTGCGCTGCTTGGTTAAGGGTCGCAGTCTGACACCGAAGGGAACTGTTACACCCTGGGAAGCCGAGAACAGTCCGGTTCCCGTTTGTTCCGGCCCCACTACGTGTTGCTTTTTTCTCTCGGTCAGCCTCGTTCTAATTAGCCGGTGCCCCTTCTAATTAAGAGAGAACTCTCTCGGCGGTGACCCCCGCTCTGCCCGACGGCGCCGCTGTCGCACGTCGCTCCTGTCGCCCCCTCGGGCAGCCCCGGCCCAGACCGCCCCGCGCCCCCGGGACGCTCGCCAGGCCGCCCCCTCGCCCGCAGGGGAGACTGGCATGGGCACCTGCTCCTCCTGGCCCGCTCAGCTCAGTCTGCTGGAGATGTTTTTCATGCTTCGTCCCCCACCTCCCTCTCTCAGCCGATTCACACACATCCTTTTTTTTTTTTTTTTCCAGTGAAGGGGGGAATTTTCCAACCTCCTTTGCTGCTTTTCCCTCTTTCCCCCTCACTCCCTTCCGTTTCCCTGCCCCTCGCCCCCCCGCCGCCGTTTGTTTGTCCCGGTGCCCGGCCGATCATCGCAGTGTATGAAGTTCTAACTGGTTTGTGTCAGGCAGCTCTCTCTAAGCAGTCTGGCGTGACGGATTAAACATCAACTAGTTAAATAAAAATTAATATCAACTGCCTCCTAACTTCTAATGTCATGTTGTTTATAACTAATGAACTGATTAGGGGATAAACACATCAGGAAGACATTTCTGCTTCCCTGCTCTTTCGAGAGATTTGCAGAATTCAAAGTAAATCTCCCAGAGTCCCTCGTGGGTTTTTCTCACACTAGATTTGGGAGGGAGGACGGGGATTCCGTGGGGTTTGTTGGGGTTAGGTCGGAAGAATCTGGTTCGTTGTGAGGGTTAGCTGGACTTATTTAAACATCTCACCGAGGAAGCACGTTTCAGCGCCGCAGGAGCGTGCGGCTGCGAGCAGGGCTCAGGCTGCAGGGAGATGAGAAACCACTCCAGACAGATCCAGCGGCTGCTGCAGAGCGGGCTGCAGACGGCATATGAGGCAAATACACGTTGCTGCAATTATTGACTTTTGGTGTTCCATAGAAATATTTAAAATGAAACTTGCTTTTTCCTTGCTTGAAGAAACAATCGACGATTTTTAAGCGATATGAAGGAAAGCGTTCCGTCCACCTTCCTTGTTTTTACAATTCTCCACTTGTCTGGGGCATGCTTTTCTCCAATCCGCATTGTTAACATTTTCCTAAACACTTTAGAAAAAGAAACATATGCACACACATAACCCCCAACAGCCTCATCTTGGAAAGGTCCCAGGCTTTTAAATACTGTTTGCCCAGCACCGCCGGCTCTGACAAGACAATAATAACAGGGGAAGCTTTTTAAAACCAATTTAGCAAATGCAGAAATGTAATTTTAATGAAGAATCGATAGCAGAATGGTTCATTTTTCCTGGGACTCCTTGTTGGAGCTGAGAGAGACTTTCAATCAATGGGGAGATGGAAGGGAGGGGTAGAATGAGAGAAAGAAAAATATTCGTTCAGTGATGTCTTTAGCACTGGGAATTTTTCTTCTTTTCTTTGGAGCTTTGTTTTATTTATTATTTAATTATTTTCAGTCGTGAAGTCTGTACCAAAACATGGCCGTAGGAGCAAGGAAAAAGATGAGTGGACAGATAAATGGAGGGACGGAGGGATTGATGGGCAGATAGATAATCTCTCAGAAGCACAAAGCTAGGTGCTCACAGAGGTAGACTTCACAGATTTGCCTTCCGTCGCCTCCAAAGTAAACGGTGGAATCCCCGTCCCCCGCCACCCCATCTAGGGTCTGCCCGGGCCCCCGAGATGACCGCTGTCACTCCCGAGTGGGCTGCGCCACCAACCCCCCCGCCTCGTCCCCGATGCGCTCCCCCCTCAGCCTGAGCCCACCGCCTCCCTTTTCAACTTGGAGGAAGTTCCTCCTCTGTCCCGCGCCCCCTCTCCCTTGCCAGCCCCTCTCCGAGCACATTTTTATGGTAATAAGACAACAAATTAATCTGCTGTTGCAACAAGACTTCCCTACAGGTAGCCCGTTTGCAGAAGGGGGGCAAGGGGAAGCAGATTCAAAGTCCAGGCGTTGACCCCCTCCCGTAGGATCCCCGCAAGAATCCCCCAGCCCCTTTCCTCCCTAGCTGCACAGCCCTGCTAGACTGGAGCAGGTGAGTCCCTCTCCACTTTTATAAGCAGCAGCGCTGCATTTGCTTTGATTGTTATTTATTCTCCCCTCCTTTTAGCTTGTCCCGGCTCAGTAGAGCGGAGTTTCTTTCTCTGTGGCTTTTTTTTTTTTTTGGTGGTGGTGGTGGTGCTCTGATGTGTGTGTGTTGTTATCTAAACCGTTTAGTTTTGGGTGGTTGCGCCTAGATCTCGAAAGTCAGCGGGGGAAAGCAAGACACCCAAGCGGGGAGGAGAGAAGCGAAGAAAAGGCCGCGGCAGATCTACTGGCTTGCAGCCGTCCCGGGGAGACGGGCCATTAGGCAGAGGAGCCATGGCTCAGAGCTCAGGGAGAGCAGGTAAGGCGGGGGGGCGCTGAATATTCAGCAGGGAGGGATGAGACCGTCACCCCCAACTCCCTCCTTTGGCAGGAGGCAGCCTGCCTCTGCTCTCCTCCACACACACCCTCCTCGCCTTGCAAGATTCCCCTCTAACACCTGCTATCTCACCTGCTAAATGTCCCCTTTCCTTACGGGTGCCCGCTCCAGCCCACCTCGAAAGGCTGAGTTCCCACCGTGAGAGCTTCGCAAGGACCCGCCGGGGACCCCCCCAGACGCGAGGGAGAACGGGCCGAGCCCCGGCTCCCCCCCGCCCGGCCCGGCCCGGCCGCGGCCCCGGCCGCTCTGCCTCGCCGCCCTCCAGGCGCCCCCGCTGGCCGGGCCAGACCCCACCGCCGGCTTTTGTCTGTTTGCCTCAATCCCGGAGATCCCTCCCTCCCGCAGAAAGTTCGGGGCATTGCCTAAACTCTTCCCCCACCGACTCCCTCCCCACCTCGTTCAACTTTGTTCTCTGTGGTGGCTCTGGAGCTGCGCTGTCCCCGCCTCGGGCCCCTCCGGCAGCCCAGAGCCTCGCCGGGCTCTGCGGGGCCGAGGCGCGGGGCTGCGGCGGGCGGGGGCCCGGACCGCGTCCCCCCCGAGCGGGGGGCTTGCTCTGCGCCCCCCAAACCTGCCCCGCCGGCGGACGGGTCTCCGGATCGCCCCATGCTCCCAGTCAGCAATTTTATGATTTGCAAACAAAGCTTCAAACAAACCCCGCCGGAGAGGAGAGGTTTTCCTCGGCGCTGCCGCTCGCGGTAAAACCATAATTGTGCAGTTTGGTTCCCTCATATTACATATATAAACAGAGCACTTAATTTAGGGATTTTAGGAAAAAAAGGACATAGTGTTTTAAAATGCAAACGTCACCGATTGCCAGCACCGAGCCGTGCTGTTGCCCCGGCTGCTAATCGTTTGCTGCAGGGGAGGCTTGGAAAGAAAGGCTGCGGCGGGCGCTGGGAACCGAGGTTGGGAACCGGAGCTGTCAGCGCCGGTTTTCCTTTGTCATTTCTGGTGGAGTTGCACGGTGAAATATCCCCCATCTAAAGAGTAATTCAGGTTCACAGAGAGACACGTACGGGAGGCAAACAAAAATATTTGCCCTTCAGAAAACCACATCTCGTCTGTCGATAAGATTCCCCGTATATAAATGTGTGTGCATCATCTCTGTAAATTAAATACGTTGCATGTGAATATATAGGCGCATATACACGTGCAAACTTATGTTTTCGGAATCGAACCAATTAAATCCATTATATATGCTGTATACTATATATAAATATGACACAGATTCACCAAAACGTAAAGGAAAAATATAAAGGCAACGAAAAAGGCCTCCTAAAAGAAAAGGCTACAGAGGCAGTTTTTTTGCTATTCTGAACGGAAAATGTTCTAAGTTAAAACTAGAAAAAAAACCTTCAGAAAGTTTGCAATCCCCTCTGTTCCTTTTCCCTTCTGTGTTTTTAAAGGATCTGCCGAAGTCCCTTTGCATCTGAGGTTTAAATAGGGAGATCAATAGAAAACAGTTGTAATGATCTAATTAATTATGGCAAAATTAAAAGCGAGTAGAAAATCAATCTCTGATGGTGTTGAAGATGGAATTAAATTGATAGTCCATCTGTTCACCTCCTAGACCGTATAAATATGCAACCCAAGGACGGAGCTAATGGGATCAAGCTGCCTGGGAGACTCTCATTCTCTCTCTCTTCTTTTTACTTCGTTTCTTCCCGAAGTTCAGACCCGCAGTCCCTGTGCTCCTGCTCGCAGCCCTCTGTTCACCCAGCGTTACCCCTTTCGCTGGAGACATACAAAACGATGCTGGTGCCAAGCAACTCAAACCGACAACAGCAGCCCGCAAATTTGAGGGTACAAAGCCGTGTGGTTGGGAGGGGGGGAAAAGAAAGCTGAGGAGACAGCGTTCAGTGAGAGCGTGCTCCTTATCACGGTGTTTTTAAATCAAATGGACAGGCTTGATGATGACAATGACTACGGAGTAGCTTGAGGATGCTCTCCCTCCCTCTAAGCGTCTTTTTTACATCGGTCGTGAGTTCAAGAAAGTCAGCCCTTTCTGTAGTCGGATTTCTATAAAATACCGTGTGTGTGCTGTCAGGGAGAGGCGATACATTGAATTAGTTTGTCGGGTGTTCCTCACTGTGAAGCTTTGAGGGCAGAGACCCAACTGGAAGACCTCGGTGCCGCCCTGTCTCGGCGCCGTCCCACTTCTACACACCTGTTCTGTCCCCGTTGGGACAGCCTTCCTCATGTGGGCACCGGGCAACCCAATGCTGTGCTGTCCTCGGGTTTCCACCCGCCTACCCATCACGGTGATGTTCTGCTGAACTACCAGCGCCACTTGAAAATAAAGGAGAATCTGTGTAATTGCTAAGTTATAGAGAAACCACGGCATTACTTCATTTGCCTGTAAAAAAAAAAAAAAAACCACCAAAAAACACCTTTTCCCCCCATTTCCCCGATAATTTGTAGGTACAGAGTGAACGCTAACAGCAGGGAGAGCTAGGGCGAGCTGTCAGGCTGGAGGACTTCCCCACCATCCCGGCCCCCTTTTAATTGTGAAAAATTAAAGCTAGGTGCTGCGGTTCTGTTAGAAAATAACCAATCAAACCGATGATGTTATTGCCCGGGTTAGAGCTGCGTGGGGCGGGACGGTGAGGGGAGGGTCGTTTAAGTAAGTGAAGCCTAAATATAAATCAGCTAAGACGGGGGGTCCCGGGCCCAGATCTAACCGCGTGTGCACGCCCCCACCGTGGGGTCGAAAAAAATCGACCGTATCTCACCAAGTTGTGTTAATTTAGCTCTGCCAGATCCCAAGAGCCGACGGGGAGAGTCCCGCCGGCTTCGCCTGCCGCCCCCAGCGCCGCGCCAAGGATGGAGCCGGTCCCAGAGCCCCGCGTAGGGCCGGAGCAGGGGAGAAGGGGAGGGGGCGGGTCGGGTCGGGCTCTGCCTGCGGGGACTTCCATGCCAAAGTTCGCCTTTCCCTCACACTTCCCCATCCGGCCAGAAACAGTGGCCGGGGGGAGCAGCCTGCAGCACCAATCGGATTTATTAATTGATGTATTGAAAAGAAGGATTGATTGACATCTCCTAATGGAAATTACAGCCTCACTTTCCTGCTGCACGCTGCCCTCCCGGCTATCCCTTCATAAAGAAACCCTTGAGGCGAAAGGTAGATTTTCATTTAAAGTGCCCCCGTCCTCAATTTCACAGATTAGATACGTTTTAAACACAGACACACATATTGCGAATTAGAAGCTAATTTAATTATAAATCAAAACTGGGCATAAATCTGCACTCACCACAAAGGATCCATTTAGCAGAATGCAACCACCTCCCCTACCCCTGGAAAACTGCCTCGCAGAAATAACACTATATATACATTGCCAAAGTTATGGATTGTGCACAGTTCAAAGAGATCCAGGGGAGATATTATTTCCCCAAGCTGGGGGAGGGGTAAAGCCCCATGTGTCAGAAATTAGCCGATCACATGGTGACAATTTCTCTTTCTCCTAGAGAAAGGAATTCTCCGATAAATAAAAGTTTGCATAGATGTAGAAGGTTGTAATTCTGAACTTACAGGCTGGGAGGGAGTCGGAAGAGGCAGATTTTTGAAGTCCAGCAGGTCAGGATCAACAAATACGGTCACACGTGCACACACACCCACACACGCACCCACAGAGCCGGGGTTCGTATTGATTGGTGACGTTTGGTTTGCAAACCTCAGAGAGGACAGGAAGGAGGGAAAAGACCGGGGTCCGAGAAAGAAGGCAAGGCAGGCACCCGGGAACAGCGCTCCGGGCTCGGAAATACTCCCTCCCTCCCTCCCTCCATCCCGGATCCGCTCGTCCTCCTCTCCTCTCTGCGCGCCACTCCCCCGCGCCCGCACAGTTGCCTTCCGACTCCGCATCCCTCCCGAGCTGCCCAGCTGAGACAGCCAGAGAAGCTGAAGGGATTTGATGTCGGCTCACAGTTCAGTCCTTCCCTGCCCCCTCCACCTTCTTTTTATAAGTTAAAATTCTCCCCTTCCTTTAATCTCTCCTTCTATTCCTCCACCACGCTTAGAGATACCCCACTTCTTTTAGCTCCTCCGTTTTCCCGCATACTCCATCTCTTTGCCTCTCCCCTCTCTCTCTGTGTCCTCCTCCTCAGAGGCAGTATACTCCGAGGCCATTAACAGCTGATGTTAAAGAGGAATAAGTCTTCCTGCCACTCTTTTAATTAGGCGCCGAACTTGGGCTTTGGTGGCTCCTAGCCGGGGAAAGGGAATAAGCGAGCCCCTCTTTGTGAAAGGGACAGGAGGAGAGGGAACTGAATTGGCCCGTTTCCACGTCTTTCTCTGAAAGAGGGGACGGGGTGGAGAGAGTTTCCCCATCAACTTACGACCAGTTTCTCCTGAAGCCCTGCAGACCCGCGCCTTCGCCCCGCGCCGATTTAAGCACTGCTCCGCAAGCAGGACCCCCCGCGCCCGGCCGGGCAAGCCCCAGCCCTCACCTGCGGCTCTCGCACCGGGCAGAGGGGCCGCGCCAGGTCCTTTGTTGGTGCGTTTCCAGCCTTTGTTTAGCGGTGGAAACGAGCCTGCCTTCCCCGACCCAGCTCCTGGCGCATCCCATCGGACCGGAGAGCCGTCCGTGGTGGAGGGGAGCGGGGAGCAGAGACAGAGCTGACAACGGGGCTTTGGGAAGGGCTGCCAGAAAGACGACCTGGGCAACTTTCTCTGGGGAGGTGGATTTGTGTGTGTATAGAAATTGTCCGGGCTCAGCTTGGCTAGGCAGAAAAATAAGAGGGACATGGGAAGAAAGCGGGAGAGAGAGAAGGGCGAGGGAAGGGAGAGGGAAGGAAGGAAGGAAGGAAAGAAGGAAGGAGAAAGAGAAATGGAGGGAAAGAAGGTAAGAACGAAAGAAAAAATAAAGTCTCGGGGCATATCTATCACTTTCTAATGAATGTGCGGAGAAGTCTGCTCCCAACTTCCCCCGCCGGCCCTGAGAAGGGAGCGGAGCGAAGCGGCCGCCCCTCTCCCCGGCAGGTCTCTTTGTGCGATCATTTTTGGAGATTTGAATCCCAGGCAGTCATTACCACACTTTGGCCCTTCTGACTGCTGGAATTACCCTTTCCAGGGACTTTAATGGGCAAGCCATAGGGTTTTTCGCTGATCTGCAGCAGTTTTCGCTGCCTCCCCATTTTTATGGGTGTATTATAGTTAGGGGTTATATAAATGTTTTTGCGTGTGATAACTGTAAATCCTAACATTTGCAAATCACCCTGAGGCAAACTAACCTTGGACGGGCAGAGAGAGGGAGGGAGGGAGGATCTCCCACTACTGCTGATTAAAAGGAGACTTTAATAAGCGTTTAATTCACTCATGGGGAGTTATGGAGAAATTAGAGGAAGACAAAAAAAAAAAAAAAAAAAAAGGGACATCTCCAGCGGGGGGCGGAGGGGGGATAGTAAGGAAGCAGCAGAGTGGGGCTCCCACGCCTCTACCCCAGTGGCAGCCCAGGGCAAAGGGAAGAGACAGCTGGGCTTCGCCAGTGCCTTAGCCTCCCATCACGAGAGAGGCAAGAGAGTTCACATCTGGGCCATCCCCTTTTTGTGGCAGAAGAGCAGCACGGAACTCTCTTGCCCTCAACCCCGCTCTGCCGCTCCGGGGCAAAGAAATGAGCAGGCAGAGGACCGGAGAGGCTCTGGGACTGGGGGACAGACAAAAGGACAGATCGGTGACAAAGCTTTTGTGGCGAGCCGGTGATGCCCGCGGAAGTCGCCTCGACAGGAAGCAGGTCTGGGGACCCTGCTTGCACCGAGGGCTCCTCCAACCCGAGGCTGGGTGCGAAGTTCTGGGGCAGGGATAGACCGAGGCCCCAGCCCAGCGCCGAGAGCCGTGTGCGCGCTCTCTGCCTGCCTGCTTAGGGCGGGAGGGGGCAAGCTGGGGCGGCCTGTGCCGATGCCGTCCCTGTCCCCATATGTCTGTGGCCCGGGAGGCTTGGAAACTCACCCCGCTCCGGCCGCCCTGGTGCGCTAAGAGGCGGCTTTGTTACAGAAGTGTCTCTTCACATTGTTCACTTCCCCCCACCCTTCTTTCTTTTTTTTTTTTTTTCCCTTTTTATTTCTTTTTTTTTTTTTTCCTCAATGAGGCAGCAAAAGGTCTTCGGCTTGTCTCGTTTTTGTGGCAAACGCTCTCTTGTAAAGAGGAGAGGTTAAAGTGTCGGTGACTGAATAAAGAGCAGCACACGTGGGCTATTACCATTCAGGGCAAACAAATGCAGAGAAGGGGAAAGCCAGCAGCAGGCAGGGCGAGGGGGGAGCGCGGCCCCCCCGGCGCACACACTCACCCGCCCCGCTGGCAGGGCCCGGCCGCCGGCCTCCTCGCGGCCCCGGCGTCCCCCAGACATGCAACCCACCCATGGCTCACAAAAGAGCGAGAGAAAGAGAGAGGGGGAGACATGAGGGGGTCTTAGAAGGGAAAAAAAGAAAGTAGCTTTAGGGGGAATGTGCTGTGGAGTGTGAAATTGCAGCCCGTGGTGCTCCATATTGTACCAGAAGCTCTCCAAAAACTCATCCTCCAACGTGACCAGAGGTGCTTAGAGGGGGAGAGAGAGGGAGAGGGGAAGAGGGGCTCGGAGGCATAGGAGGAGGGGAAGGACAGGGGCCTTTTATTCTCTTCGAGCTCTCTTTCTTATTAATTGTTTGCTTAAAATCTAACTTTATGTTTATATGTTAAACTCGGCCACCAAGAGCAATCTCGGGTCTCTTGGGCAGAGAGGCTGGGGGGGTGGGGAGGGGCGACAGGACCCCGTCTGCCTCTCCTCGCCCTGTCCAGCCCTGCACGGCCCTACGCGACCGGAGGAAATCCTCCCAGACAACTTCGATCCTGTTTCCATATCTCCACGCTGCTGCCTGGCACCTCCGCCCTGCCCCATCGCCCTCTCCCCACTGGGAAGATCAGATCACGACACTGCTACAGCGAAGGTGTGGGCACTCCTTTCCCCTGGGTGCTCGGTGGCACGAGGCAGTGGGAAATCTTGGTCCAGAAATAATGCTGTCTTCAAACAAAGCACCCCAAAAGTTGTCCGAGAAGGTTTTATCAAAACGTCCCCTTCCTTGAAGATCCTCTGACACTCACACACGCACTGACTGCTTTCCTTAAATGCCCACATCTCTGTGGGGGTTATTTATCATATATTTTCCTCTTTATCTTTTCACAACCAGGGGTTTCGCCACCAACTTTCTCACAATAGGTTAAATTAGTTGACACAGACTATCTGTGTCAGAAAAATACATATAGAAGATCAGCGTAGATTTATCCTATGATTTCGTAAATATAGTGGTGGGAATATTAAGGGCTGAGCTAAACGACCTCCAAACTACCAACATTTAGGCTGTAAGCGTTCGAACACTTGGCAAGGGGAAGAAGACAGGCAGGGTGTGGAGCCAAGGACTTAGCGACGTGTCCATGTCGTTACAAATGCAAAACTTCTGCTCCTGCAGCACCCGTCCTATGACCACAGTCGCGTTTAACTGTTTTCCAGTGTAATTGGCTGCAGAACCGTAGAAAATTGGGAAGCAACGTAGGTGCAAGTCCTGGCTCTGGAGCCAAAGGCGATCGCAGGCACAACCGTTTGCTCCAGGTCTGACCCCTCCGAGGGGCTCCCCCCGCCACTCAACCCCTATTGTTCCCGGGCGCAGGGCCCTTCCCGGGCGGGCAGCAGAACAGGGGAGGCAGTTCCCGAGAGCAGCGTCTGTATAACCCCGTTCCCAGGGATCAGGCGAGGCGACAAGTTGACGAAGCCAATTCAGCACGGGAGAACTCAGAGGACTTCGGAAGGGAGCTGACAGGGCCCTCGAGGTTATGTGTATTGGGGCCGAGGGTGGGAAACAGGATCAATGCACAAGATTTCGACTTGACCAGCTGGAGAAAGCCGGCTAATGAAGCAGATCGAAAGATGGCTATCACTGTAACTTCCCCAAAAAGTTTATTTTTCTTGAAATTTCCGCAGAGAGGTGGCCATCTCTTTTGAAGTGTAAATGTTTCTAGCTGGGGGGGGGGGGGGGGCTGGGCGAGAGAAGAAGGGGGAGATCCTCAGATCCTCTTTGAGAAAAAGAAATAAAAGCAGGGGGAGAAAAAAAGGAAAGAAAAGAAAAGAAAAGAAAAGAAAAGAAAAGAAAAGAAAAGAAAAGAAAAGAAAAGAAAAGAAAAGAAAAGAA
>JAWWLV010000180.1:16091032-16234524 GCA_035041135.1 Platyrinchus mystaceus | reverse complement strand
TTCTTTCTTTCTTTCTTTCTTTCTTTCTTTCTTTCTTTCTTTCTTTCTTTCTTTCTTTCTTTCTTTCTTTCTTTCCTCTCATTCTCCCTGTTTCTTCCTCTTTCTTTCTCGTTCTCCCTTTTTATCATTTTCTCTCTCTCCTCAAAGTCCTGTTCCCCATTCTCGACCCCCCACCATCACCTCCATCCATTTAAAATGACTGGAGATTTTGCGGTACGAGTGGTGAAGAATCCACGACTAACGGTCTGTTTCTGGTGTGCGTGGGTTGTTGTGTTTTTTTTATTTCTCTTTCCCCAGCAGGGCACGGGGGTGTGAACCAGCTCGGGGGGGTGTTTGTGAACGGCAGGCCCCTACCTGACGTGGTGAGACAAAGGATAGTGGAGCTGGCTCACCAGGGGGTGCGACCCTGTGACATTTCCAGGCAGCTGCGGGTCAGCCACGGTTGTGTCAGCAAGATCCTGGGCAGGTAAGGAAAAAGGCAGCTTCTTCCCCTCCCCTGGGACTGCAACGTTGCATCCCTTCCCCGCTTCGGTGTGACCTTCCGCCCTTCCCGCGGCACCGGGCTCTCCCCTCCACGACCCCGAGCGGCCCCGGCACGTTCACACAGTGGGAGCCCGCGGCTGAGCAGGGCCCCCTCCTCCAGCTGGCAGGGACGTGTTTCTTCCCTCCTCCCTTTTTCCCCCACCGGCGGTGTTTGAAAACTCCCGGGAAGACAAAATAATTTGCGAGGGGTGGGCAGGAGGGCGGGAAAGAGAAGGAACAGGAGAAGGAAAAGGAAAGAACCAAAAAAAAAAAAAATCCAATAGCCCCCAACAACAACAACAACAAATCCTAACTCACAACAATCCGTGAGCAGCCTTACCAAATACACGGATAAATAAACAAACAACGGGGCAAATAAATAAATAAATGCCCGCGGTAACCGATCGCCGCCAAATGTGGTGTGACATATCCCCAGGGGACAGTCGGGGGGACCCGGCGCCCTGACCCGGCCGCTCGGATGTGGAGCGGTGTCAGCAGGCGGTAAAGCCCCAGCCGCGGGTGAGTGCGATGTGTGCTCTGCCGCGCCCCGGCAAGGCCGGGCCACAGACGCTGCCGCCAGCAAAGCTGATGGCCGGCGAGAAGCGGGGCTGGAGCTGCCCCGTACAAGCACCCGCTTTCGAGGAACTCCGATGCGGGGATAAACCGCGCTCCCGCATCAGACTCTCGAGTCGAGTCGGGAGGGGCCGGCCGGGACAGTCAGGACGGGGGAGTGCGAGCCCGGCACTGCCCGCTCCCCGCGACCCCTCCCCGCCCGGCCGGCCCGGTCTCGCGGTCGGCAGGTTCGCCTCCGGACGGCCGCACCGAGGAGAGGGTTTCTGCTTTATTTCCCGATCCCCGGGCCTGAAAGTGTGTGCGTATAAAGCAGAAGAAGGGGGAGGCAGCGCCCCTCGCTTCTCATACACAAAAAAAGGGACCAAAGAAAAAAAAAAAAAGAAAGGAAAAAAAAAGGAAAGCGAGAGCGAGCCCCTGAGAGGTGAAGGGACTGCGTCAGCCCCAGCTCCAGGCGGCCTGACGCCTCGCGGAGCTTCAACATGCAGCGCCCGAGCGGCCGCGGCCCGACGCCGCGCACCCGCGGGCCGAAGCCGAGGCGGGGCATGGGGCAGGGGCCCGCGGGGCGCTCAGAGGGGCAGCCGGGCACCGAGTGTTCGGGGACAACGGGGCCCTTCCCGGCACGACAGGTCGCTGACCCTCCTTTGTGCAGGTATTACGAGACGGGGAGCATCAAGCCCGGCGTGATCGGCGGCTCCAAACCCAAAGTGGCCACCCCCAAAGTAGTGGATAAAATCGCCGAGTACAAGAGACAAAACCCGACAATGTTCGCCTGGGAGATACGGGACAGGCTACTGGCCGAGGGCATTTGCGACAATGACACGGTCCCCAGCGTCTCCTCCATAAACAGGTAAGAGCAATCCCGCAGCTCGCGGCCCAGTCGCATCTTTACGGCCCCATAAAACCCCTTTCAACAGTGCGGATGGCCCAATCCTTCCTCGGTCAGGGTAGATCCAACTTGCGCCAGTCCCTCGCCCGCAGCGGGACCCCCGGGCATGATCCAGTGGGCGCTCCCCAGCCCTGCCGTGACCCCCGAGCCCAGTTCCGGCCAGCGAAGTCGATACCGGCTACCCGCGACTCTGTGCCGGAGCTCGCTGCTGCCCGCCGCAGGGCCGCAGCTTGTGCCCGCCGCCCGGCGCGGGGGGCAGGCGGGGGCCGGGGCAGCCGGCGCTGCTGCGGGAGCAGCTGAGCTCCCGCCGGGCAGCCTGGCGGTGCCGCAAGGTTTGAGGGCTGTTCGGGTTGGTGGGGAGATAGGCGCCGAAGCCGTGTTTTCCCGTGTCTCTCCAACGCCTCTCTCGGGGTGTACGGGACCGCCGGCCTTTCCAGGGTGTTAGAGCTCTTGAGTCGAAAGGCTGCCGTTATCTACTGCCAAGCCGGGCTCACAGCCGCGAGCCGCTGAGCGCGGGGGGAAGGATTCCCTTGCACCCACTCCTCCGGTTCACTCCCTGTCGCTAGCTCGAGGGAACGGCTAAACTTGCCGGGCGGTCCTTTCCCCGGCCGGGGAGCGCTGCTCCCCCCGCTCCCTGCGGCCCCGTCTCGATCTGATCCCTGCCCTCGCAGGAGGTTGGGCAGCAGGATCGATTCCGCACTAGCGAACGATTTCCTACCCCACCTCCTCCCCGGCTGCTAGGGTGCGAATTTTGTTGGTGGAGGGACTCAGATTTGGTCTCAGGTTTGAGGTGACAAAAATAACCATGTGACAGGCAAAAAACCCGGATCGATGCAGGAGAAAAGGACGGTAATAGATGTAATCGAGTCCTAAGACACGTCAAAGCGCTCAGACTGTTCACATGCCTGCACATTCAAACACAACATACAGCAGATCTTCACACTTTGGAAATACACAACACTCTTGTCTACACAGTAAAAGAAATTACGTTGTTTTAGTGTAATGTATGTATAGAGACCATGACTATGCCCACAGAAATATAACGTCCAGAAACAGAGTAACACAGGGTTGTAAAGGGTACATACATAGACATGAAATACCTCGCTGACAGAGTAAAAATACACAAAATTTTGGACTCAACCCCAAATATACAGCTCTTCTCACTTAAATAAATGTATATGGGGTGTATGTAAATATGCATACCGGCTATTGTAGTGCCTACATAGATAAAAATGCACAAGTCAGTATATTGGCCCTTTTAATACATAACAAATTTTGCCTTTTTTTTTTTTTTTTTAAAGAATGGTGTATTATAGCAAGGGAAGAAAAAATAAATAGCAAGGAAAAAACAGTGGTATTTTTTTGTCTTGCACTTTTCATGGCAGATTTATCAAAATATGTCTAATAACTCAGACTGTGTATTTCTAAATCTGGCATCCTATATAAATGGGTTTTAATATTTTGCAAATGATATGGAATTATCCCAAATCATCTTGAAAACAGCAGGTAGAATTAGCTAGTGGAATGTACCTTGGCTAAGAAAGATTCCCTCAGACACACTGTCTCTGTAATATACTGCTAGGCTACCCTAGGAAATTATCCCTGTGTGTGCCATCTGTATTAAAATGGTTATTAAGTTATGAACAGGGTAACATAATACTGATCGGCTAATTATACACCCTCCTAAAAAACCTCCAGGTCTCTGTTACTCTCTCAGTCAGGTATTGAAATAATAACAGTTTGACATTCAGACACCTTACAAAGGCAGCTGTGGAAGGACAGCCGTATCCCTGTAAGAAACGGAGCTGGTGGTATGGAAGTCCCGAGGAACGGCTGTAGCTTCCTCGGAGGAATAGCATGTATGGATCCAACACACATGTACAGCTAGCTCAAGGGATGTCAGCATCCAAAAGTCACTGAAGTCTCAGCCTTGTGCTTGCTGGACCCAATGCCCTCTGTCTGGGTTGTGATGTCCCGGGCAGAAGGCTGAGTGCCAGATTTTGTTCCCACCTTTCCTACGCAGGTCTTTAGGAGTCTTGTACCTCAGTTTCCCCACCCTGGAAATGAAAACTGATCTTTCTCAGAAGGAGGTGGAAGCAGATGTCAGTTAGATTGCACTTGTAAAACACTTTGAGGACAAGTGTTTTGTAGCTGCTAAGTATTATTATACTTAAGAGGCTCAGCTGTGACCCACCACTGTGATGGAATTTGAGTGTCCCCACGACTCAAGAGCATTTTGGCTTCATATGATTTAGTCTTTCCCCATCCCTTTTGAAAACTCAGATCCAACTTCCCACTGCTCACCTTTGTATGAGGCTCCCAAAAACTCACACCTGTTAGGAAGTGAGCCCATCATATCACAGGTCGTAAAATTTGCAAGTTTAACCTAGACAAGAACAGGACAGCAAACTGGAAGAAAATTGCAGTGGAATAGGAAATATTGAGTATATAAGGGCCTGATCCTATTGCCGTGGAGAGTAGCGAGAACTTTATCACTCCAGTGACTTTTGTGACTCCAGCTCACAGAACTCACAAACACAAAGAAGGGAATAAGTTCACAATTTAAATACATATTTTTCTCTCTCCCACTGTAAAAATACACATACAGAATTGGGTCAGTTCTTTGTAACAGCACATCCCTTACCTTTAGTACAATCACAAACTGGAGTTAATCTAACACTCCGAGTCTCTGAGCAGCTTCAGATAGATGACAATTTTAAAAACCAGCTTTCAAATAACTGTCTTCTTATTTTCACAAAATGGGGAGTTCCCAAAGAAAATTTTGCATTAGTCCGGTGTCCAGAACTGTTAGAATTACATCTGTGAGCGCTTTAACATCTTAAGACAATTACCAAGACAGTTATAGAAATAGAAGATCCCTATGACCCTAGATAGACTGTGAATACTGTGCTTTAAAATGGGGATGCCCTTGTGCATAGGAAAAAAATTACTTTTGGTTATTATAAGATTTTCTGAAAATGCATTAATTACGTGTTATTTTCTTTCTGAGAATTAGTCTATTATTAGCAAAAGCTTCCAGTCGAGAGACTACAAAACAACACAGTTTCAATTTCAAAGTCTCCCTTAAACATTTTGAAAATCTATTTTGCATTAATTATTTTTTTTTGTGATACATTAATTCTGTTTGCCTACATTGCACTAATCTGTCAGTATTGCACTGAGAACACCAAGATGCATTTGGGACAATGTAATTCAGTACTGAGATTTATCAGAAACTTGTTCCTACAAAACTCATGCAGATAAATGGTAGATACAAGCTCTAGTGAAAAATATGACTTAACTACCCTGTAAAGGTTAGGAAAAAACATTAAAGTCTTCTGCTATGCAGTAGGTTTCTTTTAACTATGGCAAAAAAGTCTAGAGAGTGTACTAGTTATTAAGCAAAACGCACAGAAATTACAGGATCAAGATAGAGCAGTTACTCTGAGCCAAGAGCTTTCCTATTCCCACTTCCTACACTTAGGTGCTATACAGTATAAACCAACCGTGTACGTGGTAGGTGTACACAGATACATATATACAAACATATACGTGCGTATATGTAAACACGCACACACATACAAACACTGCATGGAATCGAGAAGCACGCAAATGACAGAAGATCTTAATTCTTCGGTAAGCAATTAATGCTTACATTAAATCACTTGAGCACCTTGCTTCTTGAGCACCCTGCCAGCCCAAACTTTTCCATCTACAATATGACTACAAACCAGTCATTTCTGATCACTTCAGGTTTCAACTGAATTTAGGCACTGCTGTAAATTTTGAGGCAGTCTTCTAAGAACAAACTTGGAGGTAGATGTTAGTGAGAATTTTTCTTTTTTTTAACAGCACATACAGTTTGCCTAAGAACACAGGTTCCATGAGATAATAATCATCACCCTTTTGAATTAGGTAGCGTATTTTAGTAGGAACAGAACGGAGCACATTATGGGCGTACGTTCACAGTTGCACAACAAGTGATGAAATCAAAATCATAGTTTAAGCACTATTTCCTGCTTCTTTTAAATTAAAGAATTCTCTTGGATTAAAGAATGAGGTCCAGAAAGGCAAAGCAAATCAATCTCCCCCTAGTTTGTTGCTCTCCCCCAGCTCTTCTGCAGCCGGGTTCAGTACTAGGTATTCCCAGCTAGTCCTCATCCAAAGAATGCCAAAACTAAAGCATTGCAGAGTTCAGTCAGCCTTCCGGATATACTTTGGACCCTGAGTTCCTCAGAGTAGATCTAATGCCCCATGGCAGAGAATAGAATTTAGTGGATATACTATGTCAGTCAAACTGTTAGAGGTTTTTTTGATCTTCTCTTAGGTATAGGGTATCCATTAATTTCTAGTGTTAAACACTTGATTTAGGAAGACGTTTACATTTTCAGGATACAGCAATTGGCTACTGATGCCTATTTAAAGTCTTCAATAATTATGTGCTTTTAAAAGTACATATGGAAAGACACATACATTGACTTGGATTATAAAGACCAGTGAAATATACTTGTACACTGAAATATTATTGAGCATGTGGCCAATTTCAGTGGCTGTAGGCAGGCCTGTAGTTTAGAGCAAAGAACGGCATATTGGGAGATCAGATCTTACCAGTTCTGCCATTAATTTTCTGATTGATCTTGGGCAGGTCACACAGACTCCTTATGAGGCTGCTTTACCATCTGTAAAATGAAAATAGCAGCTTTTAGCTACTTCTCTAAAACTCAGTGTGATCTTTCGCTAAAATGTCCGTTGAGTTCAGCACATAACTAGAAAAAGTTCAAAACTGGAGCTAGGTTGTTTTACGTCAGCTGAGGCTTTAGCTCATGCAAAGGAGATAAAATTGAACAGAATCACAGTTGAGGTAAATGTAATGTCTCAAGACAAACAATCGGGTCTGGAAAAAGGCAGGCGCAATAGGGCGGGGGCTGTGTTATATGCAGAAGAAATCAGTGCTGTGCAAACAGAGCTTTCTGAGTCACTGTCGCCAGCCAGCCACACTTGAGAATTTCCCCAAAGGACATCCCAGCCAAACTCACTGGTGAATCTCTTCCTGTTTTTCCTACCAAACAAATCTGGGATTCTTGGAGGACAGGTAATGAGTCTAGGAATAAGCCAGAAGAGTATAGAGTATCTCTAATGGCAGCTTGTTCGTAGCGATCAAAAATAGTGTCAACTGCATTGCCTGCAGTGAACATGGGGTGAATCACACAGTTTTAACCCGCAATTGTGCATGTGTTGACACACAAACCTATCACCACTGCCAGTATTTAGGAGCCACAAGTCAGTTTGCTCAATATAGAGACCAAATATTCGATTCATCATGTAGACTGGATTTGCCTCTGTCTGACATTGTGTTGGTGCTAGGGAGGGGTGAAGAAAACTTGTCCAACAGTACTCAACAGAGATTACCAGGATTAATAAACTGGCACCTCCTAGTGTGCAGAGAAGAAAATTGGGGTCCTAGCAGGAATCCTCTCTCTTAGCTGATGCTGAGTCCAAGGTTCCCATGCGATTTCCTGCATCAGGGCATGCTCTCAAGGTAAAAGACTTCTACTGCCAGTTGCTGTCAGCTGAGCAAAGAACGCAATCAGGTCACATAGGGTTTCTTTACAGGGAATATACTCCTTTAAATTCAGACTCTTTTCCATCAGACACAAACCTGGTATTATCTTCTTTTTATCATTGCAAATAAAGGACAGGCTCATAAAGCAGAGGTTACAGACAATGTTACTGCAGCTGAAAGAGTAAATGAATGCTCACAGCATTTCTCTTTGTCTTATTCATCGTATCTGGCCACTGGAAGGTTGTATGGGGGGAAATACAATAAGCTAGCTGCATTTTTTTCTAATTTTCATATTGCAGAGATATTAGCTCAACAGAGGCAATCAGCAAGTAAATTGGTTGTGCCTGGGAAGTTTTGAGCTCCCTGTTCTGTGAACCTCGAAGATCAGAACCGTACTGGTCCCTTTATCACCTAAAATTCCCGGTCCTTCCTTTTTTATAGATGTACAGAAAACTTGATTTTTGCTGGAAGTTAAATATTTTCAAGCTTTTGCAACTAGTGAATGATTGCTGCATTCTGCCATAGAGGTAGCTGCATTTCTGTGCTGGGTGAGTGAGTCTTATGGAACTAAATCTCATTTACCAGAATCACTATTATGTGAAAAAACTCATTTGACTTTGGGAGAAAAGAGGAGAAAATATAAGTGGCTTGGCCAAGAAATGATGAAGTGGTGAGAACAATATAGTGATTTGAAGGGCACAGTCTTTCCAACAGGAAAGGAATTATTCACATTTAAACAAAGCAGTATAGCCAGGAGTGAACGGAGGGAAATAAGAAAGGAAACATTTAAATGGTAGCAGAAGGTATCCCCTGATAGGGAGGTCCATTGAATTGTGGAATTGCATCCCACAGGAATTCCTGATTTCTTGGAATAACAAGGTGGCATTAATAGCAAGCAAATATACAATAAGAAATAATCTTGTGTTGGCTAAAGAGATAGATAGTGGTCTAACAGGCCAGCGGGACCTTTTATGATACGATGATGTGATGCATACAAAACAAAGTCATGTTTTCAGATGTATATCAAATAACCAAAAAATCCCATCTCTAATTCTAAAGCCCATTCAAACAAAAGATTTTCATATAACTTGAATAAAAATATATGACTTCAAAACAGTTGAACATGACTGAGCTTCACTTAGATTCCATTGTCTTTAACTGAGGCACATGAATATTTAAATGGAGTTTAGGCTCCACTTAAAACCAGCAAAATATTTAGAGATTCCACTTTTGAGGTCAGTCTCTATAAATGGAAAGGTAGAGACTTCTAAAAGCATTTGCCATTGGTCTGACATCCACACAGCCTATGATGATTACTACTCATGAAAACATCAGAAAGGTTTGAGTTTTTCTCCCAAATATTGTTCTTTAAACGGAGACTAACAGAAATGAGGATTTTTCCACTGTAATCCAAATTAATCTATTGGAGCCTATACATGTATAGCATATTTACCAGTCCCAACTGTTTAAAAATGCCAAGGCAGAGCCTAAACTGTGTAATTGGCATAAATATCATGAACGCTTGTAATACAATGTGGGTTTGTTTTTACTTGTTTTCTCTTTTCTACTCTAAATTTTAAAAGGCTTTTGGATATCTGACTCCCATTAAACAACTTTAAAAACACCTTAATAATGCAGTCCTTTGAGTCTTCAGAGAGCAGACAGGCCCCTATTCAAGCCCCAATAGGCAATGGAAACATACTTTATTAAATGAGAACTGAAATTCTCATGCTACCACTTGACTAGAGGAGCTGGAAAATGCACAAAAAACACCGTTAGGCTTGTGATGAAATACTAGACTGTATGATATTCAGCACTAGCCTCCAATTTTCTCTAGTGCCAGTAACTGAGGGCTGGTTTTGTAGCACTTATATGGCTATCTACCCAGCTGAAAATCACAAATCTAATCACTTGGTTTCCAAAGTCCTCAGAGTGCACTTACAAATACTCATTTCTAATCAATTTGCACCTGCTAATATTTCTCAACGCTCACATGTGATGACAGAGTCAGAAGCAATGCTGGTGCTTATTATTTCTATAGCAATAGCATAAAGAGGCTCTGTGCATATATCACAACCCATTGTCCAAAACAGGCACAGCATAAATAGGAATTTCTTTCGAGAGGCTCTTTTAGAAAATCAGTATATATGCATGTCTTCTTTTACACCGTCCCCTTAGCTTCTACTAGGCTCATAATTCAGACAGTCCTCAAGCTTTCAGGGGTCCTGAAACAAACATCTTTGTCTGTCATAGGAAATGGGATATCTGGGAAGGGCTCACTCATCAAGTCCAAGTCTAGGTAAAAGGTAGAGCAAAACTGGAGAGCCCTTTTCTTTGGGCTCGTATCTGACAAGACGGAGGCTGAACACTAGCTAGGCTGCAACAGCCTCCCCCCTCTTCCATGATAAGTAGGCATATAAATAAATAAATAAATGGCATCCTAACTGCACTGAGAACTCAATAAAACAATCACATCAAATATGAGGAGGTATAAATCTCACGTCTGCACAGGTAACCCACTCAATTGCTTTTATTATGGCTCAGTCTGACTCCATTTATTACCATCCGTGGCCTGGGTGAAGGATGTTTGCATGGAGGGTGGTCTCCTGGTGAAATCCTATCCCTAGAGCAGTGACAATCAGCCCATACAGAGGTGGATTTTGGTGGGGAGACCAAAGGCAGATCCATCTGTCTGCATGAAAACCAATCAATAACCCTGTAACTAGACCTCTTGTCACTGGGAAATGGACAACACAATAGTTCAATCCTGGAGCCATGGGAGAGGAATAGCTGTGGTTGGGGTGTGAAGAATGACAGGATGTAAGCATGAACTGTTTGAGAAATATGGAGAGAATACATCTGTCTATATAGATTTTGAGGAGGAGTGATGGTATAGGAGGAGTGTAGAGGATAAATTAATACACAGTAGGCAAATCTGAAAGACTGATGTGTTCTGAGGTGGGCATGGGGAAGGAAAAAGCAGAACTATACTGCATTCTTTTGTACAGGACATTTATATGGGGACTGTGAGTGCAATGCAGAGAGGCACGTTTCGGGAAATGTGCCTGCTGGTTGGATACTGCACATGAGTATATTCGTATATGGAAGAGAACACATATCTCTGAGCAGGCACATAGATGGTGACACAAAATGCTGGTAGGCAAAAGGAAGCATATGCATGAGTTTGATGTGGTCAGGGAAGGATATTCCTTTGTCCTTTGTCCATCTTGGGATTTATGTATGTACTAGTTTTGACAGAGAGAAGGAAGAGTGATGTGCCAAAAGCCTGAGCTAACGAACTGTGAGTCCACAGATACACTTCCCAAAAAATGCTATGTATGAAACATTTACCCAAACCCCACTGTTAATTCAGGAAGGGAGATTCTGGTGGCTTGTCTCTGCCTGTGTGAAAAACAGGAATAGGACATTTCTTGCTTCTGTCATCCCCTAGCTTTGCAGTTCCTGTAGCATTTCTAAAAACTGCACAGTGTATTGTTCCCCAAGCTTCCAGCAATGTCCCCAACAATGCACACATGCATACACACATAGGAATGCTGGAGTTTGCCTCTAATAACTGTTCCCTTCTGGGGGCCAATTTAGTTTTTATTTGTTTAGGTCTGTTTTGAACAGGTCCTCCTCCTTCCAAGGTAAGAACACTCCCCTCTCTGCAGGGTCCAAGGCATAAGGGCTAAACATCCATCAATAGTTAGGAGGCAAATTGCATGAAGAATTGTGATTAGCTCTGCTCAAAATGCCTGTCGCTGTATTTCAGTGGAGAAGGGTGGTGTCAGTGTTTTGCAGGGCAGACTGATGTCTGTTAATTTGTAAAAGGAAAAGCAGAGACTGCAACCACATGACAGTCACAAACGAAACCCTCACGTATCTGTCAGACAGGATGCCCTGCACCACCTCTAGTTTCAGGGTAGTCTGCATGGTTCAGGCAACAAAAACAGCACCCATTTAATTGATCAGGAGAGGTTAATATCCCAGCCCTTTGATTCCCACTACTAATCCTCATTTGTTTCAAGCTGGGCCAAAATATGAGTGCAAACTCATTATCCCACTACCCACTTTCAAGCTCTTACTTTAAAATTGTACTAGTCTTTGGGCACCAACATTTGAGATCTTAAATGGACTATTGCCTTTCAATATACTCATGTTTCTCTAAAAATACTTTTAAGAACAGATTTTGGTAATCTGCCTCTAAAAAGAAAGACCACACCACAATGTAGCTATGTAATAGTGCCTGCTGTTAATATTTGCCTAAATTTAGGCCACTTCATGGTTGTTTAAGTGTAGACTTTTGAGCTTGAAAAATTAAACATTTATACATAAATTACACATAAACAAAAAAATGACATACACATTTATAAAATCAATATGGAAAGGAGGACATGTAGAAGACAGAAGAAGAGAAAAGGAAGGAATAACATTTCTGAAGAAAAGGACGTCATGTTGGCACACGGAGCACACAGGGAAAGTGTATTTCTGGGACATGCTATGTACAAATGGTCCAAGGCTGTGCAAGCAGAGGCAGAGTAGAAAATGTGAAATGTCACAAATTCCCTTCCTCTCCGGAACAACAGCAAATTTGGAGTTTAAAAGAGACAATATTTGTGGTGCTGACTCTGTCAGACAGAGCCACAACATGAAGCTCCCAGATAGGTAGAGAGCACAGCTGGGTAGGGTTAGGGTAGGAAAGGTCAAGAGATAAAGATGGAGGGAAAGGCTAAGGTAGATTTGAATTGGATACTGTCAAAATCAGACCTGCTGTGGTTTTACAGAAGGCAGTAGTGGCCACTGTGCCAGACAAGATGCAGAGCATCATTCAGTATTGACATCCAAATCCCTAATGCGGCTTTAACAATTTTAGGCTACACGTGTGCCTGAGTCTGGGGTCTGTGCATATGAAGGCAGCCAGGATGGGAACAACGTGTCTGGCTGTGTGCAGATTGTTGTGAGGTGCACAAGCTAGAGAGCAGGGAGGAACTGCATGGGGTGAGTCTGTATGCTTGCACATGAGAAAGCATGTGTAAATTTGTAAAAAGAGGACTGCCATGATTCTAAACCCCCTTTGCAGTTTAAATGAGTTTTTGTGACCTGCAAATATTTAAAGAAAAATACATCCCTAAGGGTGACCCTACTATGGCTCTTGGTGCCCAGCAGGCAAAACTAGCAGAGCTGATGGCAGAGGGAGCCATGAAATGGAAGGGAGTGTGGCCCATTTCAGGTGGATGTGTATAGCAGGAAATGCCCCTGGCACAGTGAAAGACAGAGGATAAGGTGATGTTGGGCAATACAGTCTTTAGAAGCGTGCAAAAGGAGGGTGCCAGCCTGTAAATGAAACCTTAGTACTGCTTAGAGCACCACCTTTCCAAAATGAAAGCACCTTCTGCATCATTTGAATGTGCTCCAGGATCATTCTGTGCACAGTGAAGTAATTTGAGCATGGAAACCCGGGTGCATTTGTACAGATAAACCGCTGAGTCTCTATTGTTCCACCAGACAACCTTCTCTGTAATGGATATTTGGGCGAGACATGCCCTATACCCCATGACATGTGTACAAGGAGGAGCACAGGCATATCACTAGGGCAACATGTCCAGCTGGGAGTATAAATTTATACCCATTAGGTATTATTGGTCTGTGTAAGAACTAAGAATAGTTTTATCCATGGAAACCATGTCACAACTCTGCAGTTACATGCAGGGAGTCATAGTGGTGAGCAAAGGCACGGCAATACGTGCCTTGGGAAGCCTGTCTAGTTTTGGGGACTCTGTGTGGGATTCTGTGTGACCACTTCCCAACAGCAAGACAATCTTGCAAATGCACTGATGAACTAAGGCTGCAAGCAAATGCACAGGGGAGTCCTAGCAATGCTCATACCTTTGTCAGCAGCTCTCTGGGGGAGACCTGGGGATAAGGTGCTATGGCAGCCATACAACCAATATGCTGAGGAAAATGTAACTGGTGAGATGGGCAGTATCAGTAACACTTGTGCAAGTGTGTGGATGATTAAGTGGCATCTGCTGAGATGTGTGAACACAGAAGGCATATGGCAGGGCAGTTAAATATATAAAAGAAAATGTCATGTACAAATGTGGGTGCACGTGCCTGTTGCGGGTACCAGCGCAACTGAGGGAATGAGGGGCATATATGGCATGATATATTTGTTGGAGTGGTTGTGTGGTGGTTCACTTGCTACATGGTGCAAGAAGGGGATACATGCGAGTAGTGGGGGGAAGACAAGATTACACTAAAGGAATTATTTCTGATTACAGCTATAGTTTAATGCACTGGACCCTGCCCTCCTCTCCCCTCCCCTCCCCTTGCACTCTTCTCCTCATTACTCAGGTTATCTTGTTTGGGTTAAGAGGCCAATTTCAACAGACTATAATTGAAGAGTGAAGAGAATCTGATAAGATAAGGAAGGGACATCATTCCTCAAGGGATCAATAGAGGTTTCATGTTCCTCCTTCCCCTGCTGTGTCCCTAACACGCTAACACTCTGTGTCCATGGGCCTGGTTTATTTGCTCTGCTTGTCTGCAAGACCAGGAAGGAAGTGTGGGAGCAGAGGGGGGCTGTAGCCCCTGTCTGTCACACAGCCAGAGCAGGGGAAGGGGCATGAGGAAGGGACCATGGGGACACCAGAGGCGATATGGTCTCCTCTGGGAGTCATGAGGAGGCAGGGAGGTGACAAGCCTGATGCCCTTCTGGCTCTGGCAGGGGCACAGGCTCACAGGGGAGGTGTTCACCTTTGGCCCTTCATCTCGGCATTGTGCTCTACAAGGAAGGGATATTGATAACTTTTCTAGATTTAGGCTTGCTTTCCCTAGTATCCATGTGCAGGCAAGCTCAAGCATTTTATAAGCACTAACAGGGTGACCTCTCAGGGCCTCTCAGGGTGAGAGAGGTGTAATTACCCCTTCTACAGCGAGGGCTGGTAGCTGCTCCTGACTAGGTTTATGTAAGGATTTGAAGTTCAGACTTGACAGACCCAGTATCTTACTAGCCGTTCTTAGCAGTGTCTTACAAGTTGTTGTTAGCAGTTTTTTGGACTAAACCAGCATGAGAGGATCCCCTTAACAAACATGGAGCTGTCTCAGCAGCAAATACAGGTCCCCTCATGGTAGGGCAGCCAGGGCTCCCACACTGCACAGGCAGTGGTCCAGTCTTGATTCATGCTCCTTGGCAGGAAGATGCGTATCTTGCAGAAGCAACATGAGATCCATAGGAACCCATGCCCATGTGAGCTCCATATGAATGTGCAGGCAGCTGGGGCACTGGGAAGAAGTCCTCCAGGAGGCCCAGCCTTTCACATCAGGAAAGCTCTGCATTCCCCTGTCCCTGCAGCTTGTGTAGGAACGCTCAGGCATAGGGAGACGAGCTGAGAGGTCAGCACAGAATCCAGTGCAGATTCCATACAACAGGGCTGGCAAGTTGCTGGAAAGACTGAGACTCAGAGGGGTCTGAGGCTGAGATATCTTCTTCTAGCTGATTTCTCTTTTATTTTTAACACCCAGAGAAACAGATGCTGAGAGCAAGTCAGTCATGCAGTGAGCATGTGGCAGAGTTGGGAATACAACCCAGATCCCCTGACTCCCAACCTCAGGCTTTAACCACTAGACCATGCTTCCCTCTAAGCCACCTTGAACTTTCCTCAGTGAGGATGGGGGCTACTAAGCCTCTGTGGGCTGCAGTTTACCAAGCTGTCAGGAGTGTGCTCACTGGACCGCCTCACCAGAGACAGCCTTCCTCACGCATGCTAAAAAAGTTGAAAAGAAATTCATTTCATGGCCGGTGGTTGCTTAAAAAAGGCGATTCCAGCATATGTATGTGATAAATGTTAACTGTGCATTAATCGCATTAAAGAGGACCCTATAAACTTTTCATTTCTAATTAAATTCTGGCCGGTGATTCTGGCGAAGCTAGCTCACTCTGGGCCTTTGTTTATGTGGAAAATTAAAATGCAAATACAATGGAATTTATTTCCATTACTAGAGTGATATGCTGGGCTCCTCTGTTTAACAGCCTCCAATTATTTTTCGAACAGGTCTCTCTCCCTTTCTCCCTCCCTCTCTCCCTTCCTCACTCCCTCCTTTTTTTCCCTTCTTCCTATTACCCTGATACTGCTACCCCAGTGTGAGGGGTGGGATCTGGTAAAGGAGTGGGTGCCCTAAGGACCATGCAATCTGTTGAAGGTCAAATTCAGGCCAGAAGACAGAGAAGGAAATGGGGAAAAGAGCGTGAGAGCACAAACAAGGGAGCAGGGGAAGTAACAAGGCTTGAGATAATGCAAGGAAAAGTAACAAGTTACCTATTAGCAACCTCACTGAAAAATAGAAGCTAAACTCACTGGCTTGCTAAATCCCAACCAAATAGATGACCTGACTGAAAGAGGTAATGCATCTTTCTCTGATGGGATACTTTGGTAAGAGGGTACAATTGGGAACTCTCTCTGGAAGTTTTCTGGGTCTTTCACAGCTTTTTTCATAGACTTTGTCTTGATGTGACTGCTGCTCGGCTAAATCCTGATGGCTGAGGAAGGGCAGGTCAGGCCCAATGCCAGACACACTGCCCTCACAGAGCAAATAAATCCATGTGGCAGTGACACATAATCATCAGCTGAAAAATAACTGGACCCTCTTATTCATTTCCAAGGGACCAAATGTGGCTACACTGTCTTAAGGCATTACTGCACAATATCCACACAAGTCAGAAACCATTGCACAAACTCAGAGATTCACTGCACGTTTAAAATTTCTTAACACATATATTTACCGTTAAATGCTGCTGACACAGAATCCCATTCTTTCCTACATATAGGAGAGACCCAGGTCAGTTCAGACTTGGGAACATTGCCAGACGGTCACACACAGATCAGAAGCATCTGCTAACTGACATGGATGCCCTTCTATCCATTAATACAGAAAGTCACACAAGAAGACCCTTGCAAAGGCAAGCGTGCACTTCACTGAAGAGATATGTAATCATTTATATATCCCTTCACAGATTCAGTCAAATCTATTTGAAACTGCATAGTTTTAAATAGAAATTCTTTCATATAATTGTGAAGAAACTTACCCAAAAATGTAACCGAAAGGTCTTAGCAAAACCCTTGAGTACATTAAAAGGCCCACACACATGTAAACATATCACAATGCCTTAGAAATCTGCTCACAAGTTATTCACAAGTAAGCAGCCACAGATCTTGAAGCATGAGCTGAGAACCAGCCAGACATGCCACCCTTTGTGTCACACATGCGCAAGAGACATACCTTTGGCACTCCCCGCTGGCAGGGAGAGCTTGGGAGCCAAAGGGATATTCTTTTAGTGCATGACATCTTAAGGAATCACCTAGTGTAAATGATCCTGCCCCAGCAGAGACAGGGAAACAGGAGAAGGACACATTCACTTACAACACTGAAAAGAGGCCATTACCCAGTCAAACAACCCAATCCCCGACATCATTATTCAATACACAGGAGCCCTGAAATGCACACTAACTCAATCACAGAGACACACGATTACAAAATAATACTGTTGGAATCAATGAGACAGACATGTGGTCATACAAAGCACACCCACCCTGGTGTTAATACACAATAACAGCTACCCAACAAGCGAATACAAAACAGCCATTCATGACCACAGGGCAAAACATGGGGCCACATTCTCAAAGGAGACTTGAAAACTCTGGTAACAAAACCCACCCTTGCCAGAGGGGGCTTAGAGCAAAACTTAGGGCATGGGCAAAATCTGGCAGTTGTCAGCCTAGTGAGTAGCAAACAGTAAAAGCCTTGTCGAGCAGCACACTGAGCACATTCAGGTCCTAGTGAGGCTGGTGGTCTCCCAGGGTGCTCAGAACCATGCAGGATTGCACCCACAGCCATTGAAATAGACTGGTCCAGTGGAATGACACCTTTGCTCAATGATCAAAAGCATCATGTAGTCAGTCTTAACACAAGCACGGGTGCATGACATTCAAGACTCACCAAAACACAATCCAACATAAGAAAGAAAAGCTTACAGAATATCAGAAACAAAACAAGTGCACCCTGTGGACAGGTGCAAACACTGTTCAGCACCCAAAGCCACAGAACCATTTCATGGACATGCTTCCGCAAAACAGTCCAGTTCTCTTCCCAAACCACAACAGCACACCCAAACCTAATAAAGCACTAGTGTCTTTCCCCTTTAGAGAGGAAAGAAAAGTGACACATAGAACATGCTCATAATACCAAAAATAATCAGCCTTCCTTGTGCCTCGCATACTGTGCCAGAGCATGCTAACCCAAGCGCTTAAGACACGGCTCAAACAGCCAGCTTTTGCAAATCCTGCATGGTCTTCTTGGGAGGGTGATAGGAACCAGAATGTAAGTCCTTTCCCTGGCACAGCAGGCATCAGTTTGTAGCAGGTTGTGTACACAAGAATATGATGCTACTGAAAAAGCCAGCAAGGCTGGGGGAAGACTGCTGTCGGTTGTGTGTGCCTGCATGCATTGTGTGTACAGGAATTCCCCTTCCTCTACCGAGTGCCACTGCTTGTAGCCATTAAAAAGCCCAGGTCCTCATGCTGGGTGTTCAGTGAGTATTGATTCAGTCTGCAAGCAATTTTAATATTTCTTCAGGGACTTTCCAGCAACAGCACAAGTCATTAATTCACCCTCCCAAATTGCTTATTCAATAGAAGGAACATGGCTCCTGAATAAAGTCCCAGAATTTATGTGACTCACATGAGTCAGGAGGTCAAACAACTGTTATGGAGCGAAGTTAAAAATCCAAATAAAATATTGACACTTTTTTGGGAGTGAGGGGAGGGGGAGGGGGAAGGCAAAGAAAAGGTATTTAAAATAGGGTTTTGTTGCAATGCCCTCAGGATAAACAATGGAAAGAGATTGAAGACAAGCTGGAGTTTGTAAAATCAATGGGATTTATTGCATATCCGCTTGGCATTTAATAACTCCTTCCTTTCCATCTTCCCCTGCTCTGTTTGTACATGGGGGAGATAAAAACTACAAATAGCCAGCCACAAAGTACACAGACAGACACCCCAAACACGAATACACAAAGGCAGGCACGTGCAGGGATGAATGTTACTGTAAGGCAGTGGCATAGCATCAGAAAGTCCTCTCAGGACTCAGGATCTTGGCTGAACTAGATAGAGCCATTCACATATGGCATTACATATGCCCACATAGTAGCAGATAGTGTGTGTCCATAATCTTTATAAAAAAAGAAAAAAAAGGCTGTGAGGAGAAATTGAGGCACAGAGTGAATTAAAAGAGTCTGCTCGGTCACAGAGCCCATCAACAGGGTAGCTGGATCCAGGTGTCCTGACGCCCAGTGAGTGTTTTTGCTGCTGAAGGACACTGCCTTTTACAGGAATGAAAACACACAAAGCAACCAAGATGAGACTGCAAGAAGCCATCTGTCTCACAGGAGGGACACACAAACCACACAAAGAAGAAATGCACCTACAGACACCATGCAAGCCCATCCATATGCAGATAGGTGCACACACAGATACAAATACATACATGCTTTTACTAAGCTCATTGTTATTCAGGAAGCACCACAGCTAGATTACATACAGAAGTAGAAACATACCTGCAGACAGACAGACCTGCAAACGCCTGTGTGTACAAACGCACAAGCACATATACGCACGCACTGGTACATCAGTATAGCCTCCTATGGCAGCACATCCACACCAAAAAAGTCACACAAACTGATGTGCTTCTACAAACCTAGCTTTTACTTACAGTGGTATCCTCTTAGCTAGCTGCACAGAAATGGATGCCCATAAACTCTAAAGTGCATTCTGCACAAGCATATTAATATATAGGACTGTCTCTTATTGCATTATACTGTAGCTGTTTCAGTGAAACCATGCTAATTTTCTACCAGTCAAAGATCTGAGACTGCTGTAGCCATCGAACAACATTATTCATTAGCAATTACTCCATAAAAAAAGCACACAAAATGTAGCCTAACCATCAAATCAAACAGTACTTGATGGCTTGGGACATTTAAGTGGGCTTTCTTGGTTTTATTTGGGTTCTCTGCCCATCTGGTTGATTTTTTAGTAAAGACTTAAGGTAGCTGCTTTCTCTGAGTTGAGATTTTCTGAAAGGCAATTTTTCAAGGGCTTTTTTGCATTGTGATAAAAATAATGCTTGACAGTATTTCCTTCGTAAGACATCTGCTGACCAAATAGAGACTGTGGTTTAAAATTCAGCAAGGTAATGAAAAGTTTGAAATTTCCATAATGGCACTTTAAAAATATTAATACATTTGCATTAAAATATGCTTCTGTCTTATTTCTAAGATTATTTTGTTCATGATATATTTTGCAACAGCCCTTTAAAAGGCAAAATAGAATCTTTGAGTCACCTTATTCTACCTCCTGTCTTCTTAGACTACAATATATTAAAGAAAACTGTAAAGGTAGCATAGGTTTTTAAATACCATTACCTATGTCCCTGTGTATTCCTCTACCTATAAAGTGTGATTGCATCTGATCTTGTTGAATTTAAGTTAGATTTTAAAAATGAAATACATGCTGATTTACAGCTGGAGGCATTCCAATTCATTAAGTGAACAAGTACTTAATTCAGATTAAGGGGACCGTGTTTTGAAATAATGGAACTGGATAAAAATCACTAAAATCACTGAAAATATAATGATTTTCAGAAAGAATATATCATATTTTGCAATATAGTATTCTACTGCAAAAGCCTAACCTGTAAAATTTGAATAATTCAATATTTATAACTCAGGTCTTCAGATAGCTTTAAACAATTGCTGCACCTCTTCTGTATTAACCGCAGCTAGTGCCTGGCTCCACGTGTCAAGCACTGGACAAATCAGTCTTAGAGATTACTAAGGCTCACTGGGAGAAAAGTTGCCTGCATGGGGATGTAAGGATGAGGAAACACTTGTGTGTGTATGTGAGGATCATTTAAACTGCTCCTCTTGGGAGGTTGGTTGTCAATTTGGAGTTGTTGAAGGAGTCTCAGCTGAGATGGTTTCATTGACAGGGAATAAGCAACTGGCTTGTTTACACAGGGTCAAATGACAAAATTAATCTGAATTAACTTTGCAAGTACATTGGTTAAAAGCATTAAAACATTGTTCAGGTGCTCATTCAAAATTTGAGTGTCCTAAATTGAATTTAGTTCACTTCATTTCCAAAGTGAATTAAGCTAAACTAAATTAAAGCTGCCTTAATTCTAAGCAAGGGAGTCAGAGGTGTAATGTAGTTTAACTAGACAACTTTAATTTCACACATTCAGTTAATTCAAATTAGTTATTTTGCACAGCCATATGTAGATAAACCTTTAGACCACTAACTCCTATGGAGAGAAACTGTCTTTATACAGGAGCCAGGAAAAGAGTACCCAGAGGCCCGGGGTAGTCTACTGGCCATTGCAATCTTAGCAGAAAAGGACAGATATAATAGGCTGGTGAAGGCCCAAAAAACCCCATAGCTCTGCAGTTCAGATGGATGCCAGATATGTTATTTAGAAATAGAGCAGATCTACATTCACAAACTTACACAGTTATGCAAATATACACACACGTATGGGCCTTATCATAGAGCAGGGTTCCCCATTAATTATGTATCAGTATTCAGATATGTTAGCTATTACATCATGGATATTATAGTCTTGTTATGCATTAGTTGTAGGTGGTTATGACTTATTATTTGTAATAAGTGTGTGGTGCTGTACAGAAACATCCATATCGCTAGTTGGAGGTGCTTACAAGCCACACACCTGAATGTATTTTCCCATTAAACTCTGTTAAAACCACAATGGTTCAACAAATGTTTATTAATTCTTCATGGGGACTGAATACATAATATGTGACCCAAATGTCTAACTCCATGCAGACCTATAGGCAAAGATAAACAAGTATGTCAGTTGTATGGCAAAGTAAAAGACACTAAGAACCAAACACTAGTGCACTGCAAACACAATATGGACACATAAACATATTCTCTAAACATTTGACCTGAGCCAAGCAGATTGGTTACACATTTGTCTTTTCATTATGAAAAATGCCTTTGTTCTATAAATATGAAAACTAGACTATCTTCTACAGATATGGGCACCAACTTGATGCTGGAAGCCTATGTAGCACCCATATGCTGAAGTGCTCACCTGTGCCTAACTGCTTTGGGTGGCACAATAAAGCGACGAATAAATTACACAAGAGCAGTGAGGACTAGAACAGGAAGGGAAAGATTCAGGTTCTCCATGAATGTTTTCAATGTGGTTTTGAATCAGAACTTCAATAAAATTCTACAGCTAGATTTTCAGTGTAGTTGGAACCTGTTTTTTCAATACAATACAAATACATTATTCTGATTTTTATTCTTTAGCACAGTCACTCACCTGAAAAAGGTAATTTTAAAGGGGAAAACCCCCAGTTTTTCCATTCTGACTTACATTCTTCTCACAATTTGGTTTATTTCTTTAAAATCCGAGGTAAAAATGACATTTGATGTAAATTGTCACATTCTCAGCACTGGTTTTGATTTTCAGCAAAAATCTTCTAATAGTAAGGGGTGCACTATGAAAATTTTCCCCACTTCTGACCAGTATAAGGGAGGCACACACAATGACACCCCTGTAAAGGGTATCATTTGCTTATCCAACACACGCAAGCATGTACTGCAGTGCAGTACTCTGCAGGATATAGAGATAATACACAGCTAATACACCATGCTGCCAAGCCCAGAAGTTAAAGTCTTCATTCAATACCCTCCAAAATGAAGAGACTGGCATAAAATTTGCAAGGCTGTAAATGAGAATGTATTTTTTTTTTCCTTTGCCTCCAGTTCTGGCCCCTTGGGAGGCAGCCAGGTCCCACTTCCACCTGGTCTTTGCAGCCATGAAAGCCAGAAATACCTTGGTATTAAATGAAACTAATTAAATTAAAAGAACTAATTGTTTATCTTCAAGATCTGAGCCTTTACACAAAATACCAGGTATGGCATAACTTGCAAGAGGGTTGAGAATGTTACCTACATTTATCTGATTCTTTCCAGTTCAAGACTCCCTTCCTAGTACACACATGTCTTGTGTTAATCAAAATGAATGTCCACAAGGAATTCAGCACAGACTCCTGAATTTTAATAACTGGAAATGGGCTCAAAGCAAAGCTTTCAATTAAAAGTTCCCATACTCCAGATTAAGATATTTAACCTTGGCAAGTCCATGTGTTTCTGTAGGTCTTCTTAACTCACCTGCTGGCACAGCCGCTGTTCTGACAGCTCCAGCCCACGCTGTGTGGCAGTCACCGGTGTGCTGGCAGCTCATGGGGCTGTACCCTACGCCAGCTCCATGCTGCTGCAGCAACACTGCTAGCAGGACCCAAGCTGGCCAGTCCGTAGGTAACAGAAGATGCCACTCTGAACAGCAATCACTGCAGTCTAGGTGTACTCATAAAATGATTAATTTCTAAGAACTCAAAAATTTCTGGGCCTTTTCATGGCAGAAATATCTTGCTAGTGAAGAGGACTTAGTCACTGGTGATGCTTCTCTCCTGCTCTCTTCCTGTGGCTTGTTGATTTTGTAGCTTTTTTAGCCTTTTGTTGCAGAGATTATGAGTTTGGTGAGGGGGAATGGTAGGTCTGTAGCTGCTGGGATGGATACTTTCACGGATGCTGTGAGTTGAATGTCTATTCCATGGTTGCCTATGATATTAGAATGTGGACTTGATGACCCAGGTGGTTCCTCCTAGGCCTGTGTTTCTACATGCAAAAGCAGCAGAACTCTTTTTGTACTATAAGATTTTCTTAATTCACCTTAAACCTGGAATGTCAAACAACTAGGATCAAGTTTGCTTCCAATATTTTGTTGTTTGTATGACATCTTCTAGATGTTTGGATTTTAATGAATTTCTGGAAGAAAGCCTTCCAAACGTGAATTGTAATAAAAGTAGAAGCATCTGCCTGGGGACATTTCTCTGCTAGAGTCACTGCTTGACTGCAGCTCATGTAGATAAACTTTAGCCAGCTTTAAGCCAGCCAGCCCAGGTCCTGATGGCTCTGTAGCCACAGCTTTGCACAGCACAGCAACTATTCAAGCACACCTGTTTCCCAGGTGAGAAAATGTTTCCTACAGCCTAATGCACCAATTTATTCTGGGAGGTCAGCCTAGGCAACCTATACACATGGGGCTGACCTTTGTCAATGCCATCAGTACCAGGGGCATGAAGTTGTGTGTTACTGCTCACAGAATGAGGTGCCAGGCCAACCCCCTGCCTGGCAGATCTCCCACTCCCAAAAGACAGGCATCTTCACCTTTCTTTCCTTTCACCCCTCTTCCTTATGTCTGGACTTGTACCGTGTAGCATAGCAGAAGTGGAATGGGCTGAGATCTGCTAGAAGCGGAACGTTAATGCTCTTCTCAAATTAAATGAAATAAAACCATATGGTGTCATCATGGGTCACTGATTTAAAACAACAAAAAAATCCTAGCTCCTCTCTAAGCCCTTCAGATAGTAAAACCGACGCTGTGAATCGTGAGTCTTCTTAGAGTGCAGCCAAGAAATACAGTGAGAGAAAAGGGCAGAACTGGGCTTTCTCTCCTGTTAGTAGTGAGCAGGCTGACCTGGAACAAAGTGGCACTTTTTCCCCCATGTCTGCAGGCATGATGTCAGTGTAGCTCCAGTGAAGTTGATGGACCTACACAGATTAACAGGAGATAAGGAGTCAAATCTACTCAGAGAGGGTTGGGATTGTATTTTGAGATATGTAAGGCATCTCCATTTTGACCTCTCATCTATTTGGAAGCTTTGGGAAAGCAGATAATCCCTCTTCATGCACCTTTTAGGACTATTAATCTAATCAATCTAATTTATCTGTCATACCTGTGCTTATATACTTACATAGTGTACATGGTCACCCTTCTCTCTCCTTTTCCAAAGGCAGGGAGAAGAAAATGCAATATTCCTGACAGGAGAGAGTTTGAATGTATGAATACTGCTTGTGTCCCCTGGATATGGCAGGGTTTGAAGGCATTCTGCTGCCTTGGCAAGGAGCACCAGAGCCTCAGGCCAGCTAGTGAGTAAGCTGAGTCTGCTGCTCCTGCCAATGTCAGCTGTTGTTCTGAGGGTTGTAAGTATTGTGGTAGATTTTGAAAGCAGCAGAAGCTACTGCCCACTGCCTCCACTTCCTAGCAGAAATTATGTTGTGGCTTTTGGGGGGCAACTGCAGCTCTGCTCTTCCCAACTACATCTGCTGCTGCAAATTCAAACATGACCGCCAAAGCCTGTGCAGCTGAAATACAATTCCTGTTGCCTTTGCCTATTTCCCTTCCCTTCACATACAGCCGCTGTCAGCAGGGTACATGTCACTTCTGCTTCAAGCAAGAGAACGAAGCCAATACTGTGCTACAGCTCGCTGAAGCACTTACTTGGCCCGTTATTAGAGAGTCTGAGCCCTTCACTCCTCCTTCCAGCTGTCCTCACTGTGCCCCAGGTGGCACGGCAATACTCCTATCTTCACACTTCAGGCAGGAAACAGAGCACAGAGAGAAATGCCATTTGTCCAAACTCCTGATGAGAGAGGTCCATGACAGTGCAAGGAACTGAAGCCCTTCCATAAGTCGGATTAGGCTCTATCAGACTTTCTATTTCCCTTCCTTCACCCCCAAATCCCTTGGCTGTTTTTCCTCACCATGTTACAAAGCTTGCATTTCATTTTGAACTTTGTTTGTGCAAACAAGGCTTCCCCCCCACCCTTTCTTTTGCTCAACTGTGAATTCATCTGTATTTCAACCTATGCACAGAAGCATAAAACTGTCTCCTATTTGAACCAAAGCCACGTTCAGAGTTCTTAATGCCCGTGCAGCACCAATCTGCAGCTGACTCCATGGGGGCTTGTCACCAAGGACACCAAAGCTGCCTCTTCTCTTTGATGCCAGCATCACTGGGATGGTCTCAAGCCCTTTTGTAGGAAGCAATCTGATGCAGAGAAGGCATCGCTGTCTCACTGAGCCCTGCACAGTGTCCCCCGCAGGCTGCCGTGTCTGCACCGCCGGCACAGCCCGTGGCTCAGCAGTACAGCCCGGCACTAATTAAGCAGTGCGGCACAGCAGGGTGTGAGAGCGTTGGCCATCACAGCCTCCTCTGGACACACTGCAGAGAAAAGAATGAAGCTTCACAATGTTAGCCTTCCAAGAACCACTTTAATTGCCCAGTAATGCACACCCTGGGGTCTTGTAATGTGCTGCTAATATGGAGCATTTAAAATATGAATACTCCAAAACAATTACAAGGAGTTTGGTGCTCTGCTGAGTGTATCTTTCCACTATGAAAAATAATCCACAACAAAGGAATATGGTCAAAGTGAGGATACCAGTGCTTTCTGAAATCTGCCAGAGTCTTCCTGAGGCAGCAGGACACACCATTCTTTCCTTTGGTGCAACCTCACTCTGTTCTTCCAAGATTAAAAGAATTGCTAGACTGGGATTCCAGATGATTCAGATGTACCTTACCTCCCTCCAATCAGCCCTAGTATAACTTTTTTATTCGAGATAATGTCTAAAGACTCTGAGAGCTGTAGTAAGAGAGGAGAAACCACAGAGTACATTAGGTTATAAGAGAGTTTGGATAGAAACATCAGAGAAGCAAAGGAAGTTTACTATGATCTCTTCTTCTTTCATCAAATAATTTTGTGTAGAAGTGATTTTTTTTACTTGCTTATTTACAAGGAATGAAAGTTTTACTTCTCAGAAAAGACTCTGGCTTAGCTAATTTTGACTTCTAATATTTCTTGATGAGAGCTTGTTACAATTGTTATACCAGGAGAGAAGTTTTTGCCTGTCCTTCTGTATTCAGAACCAGGAAAAGGAATTGTATTAAAACTGACAAAAATAATAAAACAGAAATCAAACACTGGAAATTCATGATCTAATGCTGAACATTTAGGAAAGTAAAAGGCACTTGGAAACAGGCAGTTGGTTTCAGCTGGTGCTATATGTAGTATTAACTCTAGAAAGAGTTACTACAAGCCAGCTATGGTAACTCATGAATTCCAGGAATGGATGTATAATTCACAGTATGATATTATGTATTGTAATGACATTATATGCCATTACTTAAGATAATATTGCATATTAAATTCAGATTGTGAAATGAAGTTCAGTTGTTTCACTGCAATCAAAGATCTATAAATGTCCTGTTGCTGAAACTTCAGAAGGTTATGTATTAAATCTGTTTATATTCTGAAACTCAAAGTAGACAACTTGTGCAAAAACCTCCCACTGAAAAATGAAAAATGGGAATTTACAGTAAGTACCAGTTTATGTCCCTAGTTAAATAGAAATGCTGTTATTGGAGTCACTGACTGTGATGGAATTAGAGCAGGGATGAATTTAGTCCAAAGTGACAATTTCTCTTGAAGAAAAGAAAGATGTTTGAAAATATGGCATTTATCTCAAGAAAGCAGCACTGCTAACTGGTGTGCCAGGACTTGTGCCCCTTCTACTTTTGGAAAGTGCCAAGGAAGTGGTCTGCAAAAACACTTTTCTTTCTCCAGTGTCTAAAGGCAAGAACAAGCCACCAAAGACAGCAAGAGGTGATTGAGGTTTTGCGACCTCTTATACAGCAATAATCCAGAAATCCTAGATTTGAGGCAGCAGAGCTGGCTTAGTGCATTTTTCATTCTCTGGCAAGGGTGAGAAGCTTTCAGCAATCCCGAAGTTTAAAGACACCATTATTATGCTGCATTTGTTTCTACAGGACCAGGTCAGCTCTGTTCATCTTTCATCTGCTGTTTCATTAGGTGGTCTTGTGTAGGACAGGCTCACTCGAAGCCTCTTAAGGCAGCAGCAGCGGTGCCTTGCTATCACTTGTTTATCACTGTCCCTAAGTGAATCGACCCGGGGGATGCACTGCTGTGTACTGTACTGAGCATTAGGATCCTGAAATGTCTCTTTCCTTACAATGTTAGAGTTCAGTCAGGACTTTAGGCCAAAGGAACACTGCCAGGGAGAGCCTCATCATGACCTGCCTCTTCTTTTAACAATAGAAAATACCTTCTCCCTGAGATCTCATTAGGTCTGTGCATTTGATGCCAAGAATTATTTGACCCAAGCCACTGGAGGTGGCACAACCAGAACTGCTCCCCTCTGTTCACATTTCCAGGCAGTTTCTTTTGACATAAAACCAGTTTCATTCTTAGGAAGGGAATTTTTGAGCAAGCCTCTCACCTCTGGGTCACTGGCTGAAATCTGGCCCTGGTTGGTAGTGACCGAAAATCATTACCAGCTGACAGCTGCTTGGTGAAATGAGCTGGTGAGCCTCATTCCAGTTCCTAATGGACACTTTTCAGTAAAAACAGTCACAACTGGCACTAACTGGTGTTCTTAGCCCATGGACTGAATGGGGAAGGAAATTGAACTTTCTTCTTCATCCCCTGCCTGGGTTTTTGGAGTATTATGGACAGGCATTTTATACCTGCAGTGTTTCACAGGCTGTTTTTACTCTAAATGGCTTTTTGAAACTTTGCAATTTCCATGCAGCATGATTCAGCACAGCCTGATCTGCCATCTCAGTATAATTAGACTCATCTTTTGGTTCCCCTCAGTAGAAGCTGAGCCGTCTGATGCCATCTCTCAGTACCAATGGTGCACCTGATGTCATATCTCAGTATGAATGGAACCGTCTGATGTCACCTCAGTGCTAACAGGACGTTTTATAATATGTCATCCAAGACTGTAGGGGAAATCTTCTAATCCATTCACTATGCTGCACTACGGTAGAACATAACACAGTATAATGTGTAGGTTAACTTAGACACCCTCAGGCAGGTTTTGGATAGACGGATGGATGGATGGATAGATACATTTATACAAAGTATACATACATTATATCACTCTATTGATTTTTAAAAAGTTCCAGGACTGCCTAGCTATAATGAGATTTTTGAACTTTGTGTTGCGATCAATGAGGGGAATATTATTGGCCTGGAGAATTGATATACCCGCTCTCTGTGGCTTGTTCTTCTCCTGGACTGCCCCTGCCCCCAAGGTGTACGATTCCATCAGACACTTAACCTCTTTTACAGTGTCATCAGGCTAAAAGGAATCTAATAGTGACACGGGACTTGTGCTCAGCACTCTGGCACTATTGCTTTCCTGTCACAAATAATTTATAGCTTTCTATTTCCATCCCTTTGCCTGCACCCCATCCCCTTTTTCTGTTTCTCCGGACTGGGGGAAATCAATAAACTCACACAACCAGAGTGGCACTTCAGGGGGTTTTTAGGTGGAATGTGAGAGAAGAGGGAAAAAAAAAAAAGGCACCTAAAAGAGGAAAAAAAGTTATATTATTTGCCCTAGCACAGACTTTTCAGATCAGCTCCTCAGCTAGTATAAATAGCATGACCTCAGAATTTGGCCCTGAGGCCTTCAGATACCTTCTGTATAGGTCCTCAGCAGCTATAGATTAGGGCATCTGGTACCAGTTGTCTATATGGGGTGAGGATCTGGATCTCCATCCCCAGCTAGAACCTTGACATTCTCTGTCTCCAGCTATGTCCCAGGCAGCCTCTGTGCTGCTCCAGCTACTGCTCAGGCTTCATCATATGTACATCAGAGTTTTCTAACATGGTGAGGCATGATGTTCTCTTTCTTTTCCTAAAAAGGTTTCACTCTCAGGAGTTGTGCTTTTTCAAAACTGCCCTCCCAATGTCTCTGCCTATCTCTATCCATACCATACCACCCACTAGCCACACATTTGCTCTTTGAAGTTTTGACAGCTTATTCTTTAGAATGAATTTATAAGGGAAGCTGTCATGTGGGCAGGGAGAATGTGCTATTTGCTTTCACTTTCTGAAGAGATTTCAGAAAATGGTAGAAAATAAAGCTAATATAACGCAGGGCTGTGAGTTCCAGAAACTCAGGCTGAAGAGCATCTGCAGCCTTCACCCTAACTGGAGAGGCTGAAGAGAGAAGAGGTTTATTTTAATCTCAGAAAGGAATTTGGTCTCTATAGCCTCCACAGGTCATGGCTTATTTGCTGAGTTCCTTGGTGAAAGAGTTGCTCCTGAGTCACAGATACCCAATATCTGCCAGTAGTCAGGGACCTTGCCAGTCAAGTACTAGTGATTTTCTTTCACCACTGACCTCACTTGGATTTAAACCAGTGACCTAGAGGTGAAAGATTTCATGTAACAAGAAACAGAGCACTGAATTACAGTTCAGTTTATTTTCATTCTGAACTATATTATGATATTTGTAGCATCTTTTTGAGTTCCCAGGCTGTATTCATTCACCACCTGATAAACACCAATTTTTGCCCTGTTTGCTGGAACTTCTTGCTGGTGATCTCTATCCCTCACCACTCCCTACAGATGCCTTCTGCTCTTTACTTCTCATTTATTAAGGGCAAGGGCTTCGGGCAAGCCTTCCACAAGGGCATTCGTTCATTCAGAAAGTTATTTTTTAGGTAGATAACAAAACTAAAGCTACACCATTTGTAAATCCAGCAATGTCTCTATTAGCTGCAAAGAGTGCCTTGTGATGATGCTCGCAGATCAGACCATAAATGCTAATGCTGTTAACACACAGGAGATCCTTGCTCACTCACTGAACACCCTCCTTATGCAGTGAACAGCCAAGTTTGAGATAGAGATGACAGAGCAGAACTAGGACAATTCTCCGAGAGTTGTACCATTAAAGCAGTAGAATCAGGACCACAATGAGGCAAACGGAACCACTCTGCTGCACCCAGAGCTCAGATCAAGTCTTCAGGTTCTGATAGCTGGGACTGTGGGTATGCAAAGACACAGAGAAGTTGCATTTGAGTTCTGAATGTGTTTTGCTCTTTTCCAGGATCATCAGAACCAAAGTCCAGCAGCCTTTTCACCCAACACCAGACGGGAGTGGGACAGGTGTGACTGCACCAGGACATACCATTGGTAAGGAGACTGGCAGGAGGGGTGGTGACAGGTCAAGTGGAAATGGAGATGAGGCTTAGTTGAGGGAACAAAGTCTGACAAGCAGATGCTAAGCAGACCAAAAGGGAGGGGGGGGGGGGAAAGAAGCCTCAATGGAAATCAGAGGTTTCTCTTCTTCATTTTCCTTATTGCATTGCAGAGAAGGGAATCATGGAGAAACTAGCCCAAGGTAGCAGTTTGCTCAAGTGATTCTGCCGTAACATCCATTTCACATTCATGTTATCCTTCATCTGCCTGTTGAGAAGCATTTAATGCTGTGCTGTGTAAGCACAAGCCTTTACCTTTTGTCTCCTTCTTACTCTGACTCTCTTTCCCCCCTATTACTCCCAGTTTTTCTTCTCTCCCTTTGCTGGAACTGGTCCCTTTCTTAGAGCTAGTAATACCCAAACATGGGTAAGATATTCCTGTTGCCTCACAACTAAGTTCTTCATTGCTCTAGCTCAGCAGTCAGGTATCCCCTGGGTGTATTTCACTGAGAAAATGCATTTTTTTGCTGGGGGAGATGTTTTGCTGGTTTATCGAGGGGAGCAGAAGATGGAGGCTGTAATAAAGTGACCAAATGTCTCCTAGTCTATTTAAAGGTACTGTGCTAGATGTGTGATGAGGTACTTTTCAGTCTGTGGGCTGTATGGTGGATATGTCTGCTGTTGCTAGCATAGATTTATCTAGTGACAAGTCAGAGCAGGAAAAAATTGCAGCATTCTGGGATACTGTGAAATACAGTAGCTAATTTGTGGCCTAAGACACTGTCTTAGATTCTGCTGTTTATTGAGACTCTGTTGCTACACAAGGATTTACTGGAAAGTACTGGTCTACACAGGACAGAGCTGGTAGATATAATCCTGTACACAAATTTTATTGAGGAGTACAATGGAATTAATGGGCCAATATAGAAGAGCACTTCTGGATGCCCTTTTAATCTGGACTTGCTCACTGGACTGGGAATCACTGATCACAACAGATGGAGTTGGCAGATATTATTCCTTCTTGGAACAGTAGTGCACTGTCTAGGGAATGCAATGGCTGAGCCAGGATGGTGAATGTGAGTGCTTCTCCTAGAGTCTCTTACTGCTTTGGGATGTACTGGGAAGCGTGAGTCTACATTGGATAGTGTTGACAGGTTCTGCTCCACCCTGGAAGGCTTGTATTGGAGGTATTGATTGCTTCAGGTCAGTGCTTTATGAGCTGAATGATGAGTAGTGGCCTATGAGAGAATTGGGATATTCTCTCCAGTACTGGGACACACTGGGACATAACAGGCATGCCTGCCAGATGCACAGCTCTAGCAATTCTACTTTCTGAAGGCCTGCTTATCATGAAGTGATCATTTCTAATCTGAATAACTTGTAATTTCTGATATATTGGAAATTCATGAGCAGTCTTGGATAGCCCTGAATGGCTGCAGGATTCTGCCTATTGTACTGACCTACACTGGTCAGTACAAAAGGAAGTCACTAGATTTTCACTAATCTGGGTGGTAGTATGTATCACCAACTCACTAGTTGTTCCCTCACCAGGGAACAGAATTTATTAGCTCAACACTGAAGTGCTTCTAAGATATGCTAAAAAGGTAATTTTTCAATGAGTGTTTTGAGTGGGCGTGTAAGAGGCTGGTCTGCCTAAGAACATGTGCACTCTTGATGAAAAAGTGCTGAGAGGAAATGATCCAGTAAAATATGGATGTACTATGAAGTCACTAGAGAATGTGGCCTGTGCAGCATTTTGCTCAGTTACGTTGGCATGCAATGGGAAGCCTGCTCTGAACTGGGATGTAACAACAAGGTTTAGCTTCTTGATGAAATACACTTGCTTGTTATTAATGGCCCTGTACTGGAAGGCTGTGGAGCTAAGGTATAGAAATGGACAAGCAAAGCTGGGATGCAGCTTTGCTGAGTTGCAGTAGAGTGAGTATAAGTCCTTCAGTGTGAGGGACTGGGAGTCTGCTTAATGCCCAGGCTTCACTATGAGGCTGGTGGCATGCATAGCTTTCAGCTGGGTATCCCTGAGTGCTGTGCTGCTCTCCTCATGGCCCTTTTTCCCTTTTCCTTTTGTCCAGTGCCCAGCACAGCATCCCCTCCCGTCTCCAGTGCCTCCAATGATCCAGTGGGCTCTTACTCCATTAACGGGATCCTGGGGATTCCTCGGTCGAATGGCGAGAAGAGGAAACGTGATGAAGGTAGGGGGAGGGGAGAAGCTCATCCTCCCTTTTATATTCTTTGTCCCCATGTACAGGCTCCAATTTCAGGCCAAGGTTTGCAGCTGCTCCAGGGGCTAGATCAGTTTTAGCAACAGAGACCAGTCCCCCGCCACTGCCCTGCTGGCTTGGAATGCTCTTCTTCCGAGGCCCTTTCATGACAGGCTGCGTCTCCAGACATCTGCTCAGCAGGCAGAGAGCCGTCTCCATTGCTGGAGCTGATCCCAAGTTCATTCACTGCTGGAAATGGCTGGAACTGAATTCCACAGGTGCCAGCAGGTGCCCGGACTTTGAACTGTGGGTAAACACGGTTTCCCCAACTCACTCGTTTTCAAACAAAATGCCATCTCGGAGAAGCACCAGCAATGTGGGATTTATCTTTTATTCCCCTTGCAAACAAGTTCCTGTCCTGTGATGTGCCATGAGCTACATTAGCTGGTGATCACAAGGGCCCAGTTTTCAATGGGTAGCATCTACCACAGCAGAACTGTCATGCTTGCAACAGTCTGAAAGCAGAACAGGAGGTCTTCTGAGTACTGAGATCCTAGGGTTGTTTTCTAGGCCTTTCGCTAGGGCTCTAAGGAAATAGGATTAAGATATCTCCTTTTGCTTCCTACTTGTTGGGAAGTACTCAGGGCAAACTGGATCCTGAAATGAATCAAAAGCAGAAGCCTCAGGTCTAGATAGATTGAGTCAGGAGGCGTGGGTAAGGTCTTGGTGCTCTTACAGTGGCTTTTAAACCCTTTTCTTTAAATCTTACTCTTTTAATTTGATTTGTTCTAAAATTGAGGCCCAGGAGGTGAACTTTTCTAAGAGTAGTGACTGACCAGTTTGTTGGGTTCAGCCCTGACTTCAGTATGTTGTGTTGCTTGTTGCACGGAGGCACCTCTTAGCAGTACAGGTAGCTCAGTGTGCTGTGTGTACTGTAACCCCAAGGCTGTGCAGTGCAAGAGAACATGAGAGTTGTCTGTGATATGCGGTGAGAAGAGAAAGCTCTCCTGAGAGAGATGCTGCATTTGGGGGTTTTGCTAGTAATTTTCTCAGCATTGGTTCTGGTCAGGTTCACATCTCTAAGTTTTTGATCCAAATAAACACAATAATCCTAAGAATAAAAGGCAGTCATCATGTCCCCTTTCTCACTTATACAAAGTAAAACTAGAGGCAAGGACCCAATACAGCTTCTATTAAAGCAAATGGAAACATTTTTGCTGATGTCATTGGAAATTGGATCGGGCCCCAGAGGAAGATCCATTTCCCAGCTAGATGGCAGTAGGGCCTAGCTAAGAGAAAAGTGTAGCAATGGAAGGGCTGAGTCAATTTCTCAGAGTCAAAAAATGTCAGGAATAAGAGACTACAAGTATTGCAACCCCCTCCAGCATTTGCCATCATTAAATATACATGAAATAGAGACATTTCAAATGGAATGACAAGTTTCTCTAATGGTTGTGCAGATCTCCTGGCAGTTATTTGGGGTTTTTGTGAATCCCTGTTCTCATACAGCCCAACGTGGTGATCACCAGCTCTCAATATGGTACCTCCACATCTCATTTGAAATGAAGCTGTTCAGTCTGGCTTTAGCAGCTATTCAGGCTATACTTGGAAAGATCATCCCACTTTAGATGCAGGCTCAAAGTCAATTCCAGCCTCAGAACTTGAGCTTTTTTTGGAACATACAGTTAAACACAGATACAACCAAGCAGCTATCTAAGACTTCACAATGATATCCTGACAGTAAGAACTACTCTCTGTGTCTGTCCTTAAATCATTCCAGATTTGATTTAGGCAAGTGACACTCTGCAACTCCTTGCTGTTGGCCAACAGCCCACATATTCCACTAGGAATCAAAAAGGTACCAGACAATCCTGGAGATGCTGTTTGTCTTTAGCTCTCAGAGTTTTAGGTGGCAATTACATGGCATGATTGCAATTACTTTAGAGAACAGCCTTCATCCTGCCATCCCAGATATCTGCTGCAGGGAGATGTTGTGCCTCTGTCCAAGAAAAACCTCACATGTGACTCCCAGCCATCTTCTGAACACCCCTAACCAAGAGTTATCTGGGCTCACACTGGCCTTAAGAAATGCTGAAAGACATCATCCCTTTGCAGGGTTGGTCCTCAGATTAGAAGGGCCCAAGCGGAGGTCTTGCAACACCAATGACCTTGCACTCATTCCTTGGCAATCTCCTCTGTAGGTCTGAAGTTTCTGATTGTTTCTAGTTGAGATGGAGATTAGATGTCAAGAAATCCAATGCAAGTATTTCTTTCATGCTCATGCTGGATGCATACACCTTCTCAGTGTTTCCCAGAGCTTCCGAGCACTGTTTTATTGCAGTTTCTTAACTGCAGGGTTTATTCTCGCACTGGAAAGCCCTTGCGAGCTTTGCACATCTACTTTCCCAGCATTTAGGGAGTGGCTCTTCCCTAAAGGAGGCAGAAGAAACAGCACTGCTCTCTCTTTCTTTCCGCTCTGTTGGACCAGCTCTGCTGCAAGGATTCCTCTGTGAGGAATGCAGTTCAGCAGAAAGGGGAAGTACCAAGCTGTTCCTGAATCCCCGGTTCTGAAAACCTTGTTAGCAACCTCTGCGATGGCTGGGGGGAACAGGGTGGGAGAAAGACAGAGGAGCTTCTATCTGAGCACACCCCCTCCCCCAGGTCCTCCTTGCTGCAGCTGGTGCCTACATTAGACAGTAGCACAGATGATTAAGAAGAGGAGAGATAATTATGTGTCAAGATGATGTAGCAGAACTCCCGAGTTGGACAGAAGGAGCCAGACGGATGCATGAGGTGGGCTCAGAGATGGACGCTGACAGCCAGGTGTGTCCCTCACAGGGACTTAGAGGGAAAGTGGAAATCCCAGCCTACCAAATATGCTGGTTGCAGCTGCAAGGGTGGCTTGGGAAACCTATGGCATTGAGAGAGAGCTAGCAGGGAAAGAGCTCTGAGTGTCTACTAGTCACAACAAGGAACTGTCTGGTCACAAGCCTTTCCTCAAAACTCAGTGTGTCTTCCTCAGGTGAATACCTAGGAAGGATGGTCAGAATTTGCCCTGTTAAGACCATGTCTCAGATTTTGACCAGTGATTGCAAAACTTCTGACTTCTGTGACATATTAGACAGAGTTGGTCTCCTATGATTTTTTAAATAATTTGGCTGAAAAAGTTCATCACCATTTGTGTAGCATAGTGTGTGGCATTTCTTGCAGTTTATGGGCACTGCCAGTGCTGCTGTAACTTCCCTCTCACCTTCCCCAGCACTTACACCCACCATCTTCCCAAGCCAGAGGTGGCTCTGAAGCATGTAATGACTTTCCCAAGACCACTGAGGGTCTTGCAGTATCAAGCTGCATCTGAAAGCAGGAATTCCTGGCTCTTCATGATTCTAGTGTTGTAGTATTCTGTGATGGCAGGCCAACCAAGCTCAGCAGGGTTATTGTCAGACTAAGGAGCAGCATATGAAGGAAAAAGGGGAAAAATAATATGCAGATATTTCTGTTGCTTTGTAAGCCCTTGGCTGATAGCTAAAAGAATGATAACTGGGGTGACCCAGGGGCATTAACAAAAAATCAGTATCACTCATACAGTCTTGAGCATGTACAAGGAGAAAAAGGGAGAAATGCGGAGAAAAGGGAAAGACAGATAGACACCGAGATAGATGGATATAGACAGATGATTAGATAACATGAAAACTATATCAAACTGCTCCCTGCATTTTCAGCTGGGTAAAACTTTGGGGATTTTTACAAAACCATTCTTACGAGACATAGCTCTTTCTCTCCATAACAGGCGACACACACAGACTTCCTCTACAAACCCAGATTCTCATTTGGGATTCATCTTTTAGTGAGGTTGGTGCTGTAACATTCTCAGCGTTATTAACACTGGTCCCTGACAGTGTCTGTAGTATTTGACAGCATTACTGGCAATATTATCTGCAGTACTGACAATGGCAGAGTTAATATCCCCCAGTATTATTGGCATTAGCAGGGATCATATCTGCAGCCTGTTATTGGTGGGAGCAGACATAATGTGTCCAGTATTATTAGTATCAGTAATAAAACCCACAGGCTTGTTAGTGTGATCAGTGCTAATATCAGCAGTAGGTTTGTGGTAGAGGAGGGGATGGAGTGATTCCTACTGGAAATGGCAATGATACTTGGGCTGTTTGCAGTAAAGGAATCCCCTGCAGAGATGGGCAAGAAAACCTGTGAAGGCAGAAGTTCCTCCTTCCCTTTCTTCACCTGTCATTTTGATGATTAGGGGGATTTACATTGATACCCAGCAATGCAGGGCTGTGTCAGTGCAGGGGAACAGTAAAGGGTCACCCAAATTTCTGCAGGTCTGCTGTATTTTCTGAAGAGGGTTAGCTGTATCAGTGCAGGTGGTTCACCATACTCTTTTAAATGGGGCTGAGTTATGCCAAACAGGCTGCTGCCTACTATCAGCAGAAGCATTTTCACTGTTAGTCCTTTAACTACAGGATAGGCAGCATCATTGCCCTTCTCTTTGGTGCTGCATGCATAATTTTCTGACTGTTATTACCACAACACCCTCTACTGAGAAGCAGTGCTTTGGTTACAGGTGGTTTTATCTTCCCTTACTCCAAATGGGAGGACTCTGACTGCAAAGCAGGGTTTTAACAGTGTTCAGCTTGGGGCTTTTCCTACCTGGCCATGATCTCATTTTCCTATTTGGAAATTACAAATGCCTCCTTCAGATGGAGTGTGAGGCAGGGAGATCTGTGACAATCCCAGTCCTGAAAGTTGGTTTTTAAGATACTGCCCCAGGATATAGATTGTCTTGAAGAAAATTTTGAACTCAATTCTTTAAATGGAGAGTAGTGCAGAGGGGAGACGCATGTAACATGTCTAAGTTTTTGAGCAGATATGCAGCAGCTGAGTATGCTGCTGCAAGTATGATCCCATTTGTACTGTTCACAGTGGCAAGGATAATATAATTTGGAAGACGTAGCTATGACATTTCAGGTGACTTTGTGTCATTGTCAGTAGCATCAATATGTTGCTCACAGGCAGTGTGGTTGTGGTTATCCTGTTGTAACTATCACTATAGGTTGTGGATTTGTGACACTAATAATGAGATTAGCTGTATCACTACTTGCTATGCTGCCCCATTACACTCAAGGCCAGAACACTCTTCACAGGGGGGGCTGTGAACTGTTTCTTGTGGTATGTTTGCATCATTGCATGCAGTAAGGTTGTTTCAACATGGTAATTGTTGGCACACTGGTGCAGGTTGTACTGTACTGTCACTGCAATTCATATAGTTGTTACGGCAGCTGATGTAATGTGTTGGCTGAAAACAGAGTATCACTTGGCCATGACAGTGAAGTCAATATAGCTATGTCACTGCAATGCCACATTATGAATGGTATGTTTTCATGTAGTGTGATATTATAGTTCCACAGCATATCAGAGTTATTTCAGGACATACAGTGTGCTTATACTGTCATCTGCAGTACAGTGATGCTTTACTAGTACTGTAGTTGTACTAGTGCAAAGAGGTCTAGCCCTTAACTGTCTGTAGGGAAATACATTCATTTTCCTATGCTGTCTGCATATGTTTGCAAAGAGTATCAGTGAGTCTTACACTTGACTGTGTCATGATCTGATGTATGTTCATCTCTGGGCATATTAGGTGTATTTCTGTGCTCCCAAAGCAATAGTATTGTTGAAGACAACAGGGTGTGTTTGGACCCCTGCAGGTGACACAACAGCACTGCTGTCTGTGGTATAGCTGCATTGTTTCACAGTGTGATTTCCTGTCCCCACGGCTGACGTGTTTGTATTATGTACATGACTACTCCAGGTCAGCAATAGTCTCAATGACACTGGAGACACATGCAGTTGCATTGCCTCAGGTGCGAACCCAGGTGCGAACCCCATGTTCCAACCATCACACACAATTGTGAGGTGTGCACCCAGCAGTTTATGGCTGTGCAGACAGAATGATCAGTTTCCGAAGTGTTTCATGCTCTCACAGTGTCTTCCCCCTACTTTCACTGGGATGGTGTTGTTTCATGCAGCATGGCTGAGTTTCCAGTGACTGGCAGCTTGCAGCAATGGTGTATCACTGCAAACAGGAGTGGTCACAGAGGACGTCCAGGCTCACTGTGTTTATACACCCAAGTGTATGTTTCGTTCTAGATGAAAATATAAATCAAAAAGGGAGTTTATTCTTGACAGACACCCACTTCTCCCTCCTGAGAGTCTCTGGCTGGTGATACTGGAAGGACATAAGAAAGGCACCTGCTACTCATCCTGCACCTCTCTAAATAAACTGCAGGAGGATGTCAGAAAAGGGAGAGTATGTATGGGAAAAGAGGCAGAGGGGGGAAACTGGATAAAGGAGAGGACAATGAATAAACAGCACAGCACTGTCAGAAATGTGGGCTGCTGTACTATGAATCTGGAGGTCAGTGTGTAAGCAAGAGAAAGAGGAAATGTGTTTGTGTGACTGTGTCTGCACACACCCTGGGAGTTTGGGGAATATGCATTGCTCAGGAGGAAGTCAGGTAAGGGAGAGTTAACAGCTTACATCACAGAAAGCAGTTTGGACAGAACGCTCTGCTTCTAAAGCTTATAGTGCTGCTTAGTTTGGCAGGGGCTGGTACTCTCTGAAGACAAGCTGGTCTGGCTTCAGCTGTATTTGTGTGCATCTCTGCTTGTGTATTTGTGTGTCTAGGAATGCATGCCTGTTTGTTTTTTGTATTTCTGTGTTAGGATCAATGGTTTCTACTTATCTGTGCTTATGTACTGGGGTGAGTGGCAGGTTGGACCCATATTTTTTTGCATGCCTATAGAGACCTGGAAAATGTGTATGTTAAGCTGTGTATAATACTGCCTATTAGGAGAATGGATACTGTGGATGATAAGGATGTCCGGGCATATATGGCTCAGTATTAGTGCTATGTATTTCTATGAATGCCAGGTATTTGTATTCAAATTTTGAGCATATATGTGAATGTTGTATATTTGTATGTATATTCTGAGTGTATGTGTTGTTACATACTTGGAGTATCACTGTATCTTTGTGTTTGCTTATGAATATGTAGCCTGTTGGTGCTGTGCACTTCTGTATATAGTTTGTACAGATGTGTATTTGCATTGAGGTTATATATTTGTGTGTATGTTGTATACATATATCTATATATATCTATATTGGTCATTCTTGCCTGTATAAAGGCCGTTTATTTATGTAAATAGTTTGTATTTGTTTACATGATTTGATTTTGTATATGTGAATATAAGGAAAATACTCTGAGTTCCAGGTCTTAACTTAGTTAGTGTATGTATATTTTTTTAAGTTATTTGTTTATTCAGAAATTACATTTAATTGACATGCACCTGCATTAGTACCTCTGTGTGTCCCAGTTTGCATTCTTGGTCTTTAAATGTTATTGGCTATGTTTTGTGAGTGTTACTTATGCATAGAGCTTTTCTTTATTTTGTGAGTACCACGAATGTGTGCTTGTCTGACTATTTATGGGTATTTCGTTTGTGGTTAGATCTCCTTCCACTTTTTGACTCATTCTTGGGAGGGGCTGTTGCAGCTGAAGTGTGAGCAGGAGCCAGGCAGCTACAACTCCTCCCACAGTCTCTGGCTGTTCATGTGTCTACCTGTGCAAAGGCTGCTCCCTAGCTTTGCTAGATGCCTGTCTCTCTGCAACTTCTTGTTCACTCTAGATGAGTTGTACATTAGGTCTGTCTGCAACAGGAGACTGACTTACATTTTTTCATGTAAAGAGTACAGGAGTCAGAGGGAGGGGAGCATGGTGCCTGGATCCATGAGGATCCCAGGTCAATGCACAGTGGATGACAGAATAAACTGTAAAAGGAATCAGAAACAGTTAGGAATGTGCAAGCAAATAGTAATTTAGAGTGTTGTTGGTGACTGGTACAACAGTGGATGAGGATGCCATGACAGTGAGAGATAGGGATGACACTGTTTTGGGGCCAAGTGGCATGGCAGTGACACATCAGGGCAATATCGCTATGGAATCAAGGTGACATGACACTGAGACAAAATAGGGTTCAAGGTAATGTGCCAATGACCCAGGCTGATCTATCAGAATGGGGAGATCTGGGATATCTCTATCAGCTGAATCAGCTGAATAAGGCAAGGAAGAACAGGAGGAGCAGCGTGAAGAAGATTAGAGGTAAATAACAGACCTGTACCATGGCAGGAGACAGGTCATGACGAGTGTGGGACATGCAGTTTCTCCACGAGATCAGTTGCATTGTGGTGTGAAGGGCTGGGGCAGTCTGTTAGCAGTGTCTGTTTGCTCACAGTGATGGAGAGCAGGGATAACACTGTGATGACATCAGGTGATGGACATATCCTGTGACAGTAGCCATGGACCATAGGGACTGTGTGGGCACAGGCATTATTCCCAGTTGGAAACACAAAGAACCTAACGGGCAGTAAAACAAAAACAAAGGAGACTTGGAAGCACCTGACAGCCCTAATTCATCACGGCCCAAGATTTTTTTCCCCCCTCATGTTCCCATTATATTTGTTTGTAAAAGTGGAAATCAATTTTGAAGGTAATTTTCTGGAAAGAATGGAAGGGAGGTGGGAGGGCCGGATAAGGCAGAGATGGCAAGAGGAAAAAAAATTTAGGCCAGGCACAGCCCAGGGGCAGCTCTTGGCAAGGTGAAAGAAAATTGCATATTCAATCTCCATCCATGAATCTCCCTTGCTGCTGCCCGCCTCCTGCTCGAAAACAATGAAGGCTTTCTCCCCTACGCTGCACAACGCCTGAGTATCAGCACTCACTTTAACTTCAGGGTCATTAATTCACCTGATTATTGCAGGAGAGGAGAGTGTTGCAGAGGCATCCATTCTAAAGAGCCCTCCCTTAGCTCATCCTTTGATTAGTTTGGGGTGGGGGGAGTTGAGATAATGTGTAGTCTTGGACTCAGTTTAAAATGGGAGGGGCTGAAGAGGGGGTGGAAGGAGGTAGAGGTAGAAAGGGAAAGATGTGGCCTGACTTGTGGAAGGGAGGGTTGGAAAGCAGTCATTCTTGCATCCCTCTTCTGTGCTGTTACTGCAAATTAAAAGTAGCATGTTCCACTTCGTAGCTATCTTTCAGGGAAGGAAGGGGCATGGGTATATGTCGGCATGGGGATGGGGGGGATCTTATCATTGCTTCCTCAGCAGCCCAGCGTAGTGTCACCCTGTGAGGTGACATTTGAATTTACAATTCCGCAGAGAAAAGCCATTAATTCACAAATTAACATTTCTCCCTCTCTCTCTAGCTCTTTCTCTCTTCCTCTCTCTCTCTCTCTCTATCTCACATGGATGTGCAAGCAATTGAAAAGACAAAGGAAATAGCCTTAAGGAAGAGACTTTACTGCTACTCTGTCTGCAGAGATTGCTACTACTGCTTCTAGATAGATAAACCAATTACCTGAGCTGCTCTGTTCATGGCAGCCTGCTATTACCTCCTTTTGTAGAGATGATTCCATTGCTGGATTACACTGTGTGTATCTCATTAATGTAAACCAGCATGATACTGGGCACTGTCTCTGACGCTTCTTGCCATAGCCAGTTGCTCTGCAGTGGAAGAGGGAACTGGGAGAAGAGTTGAGCAGAGGTGATCATAGGCACAACATACTTCCAGGCCACACAGAGAATACCTGTGCTGAGCTTAGAGGAGATGGGTCTTCCCTTCTAGGGAGGAGATTGCACGACATTAACCCTGATCTCTTCCATGTCTCTGTGAACACCGAGAGTGCTGCACAAGAGGCCTCATTTATGGGCACCAGGTATGGGTAGCTGCCCCTTGCAGCTCCATTCTCAGCACTACATAGATTTTTCAAGAGGTGTAGAAATGTGCACTGCAAGCAGATGCAGAGGTGTTGAGTACAAAAGCTATGTGTACATAGCTATAGGCACATGTACCTGATCGCACCCAGGAGCTAACTGACTTGCACAGATACACAACAAAGCTCAGAATATGAAGCAAGAATTTGAGCTTATAGATCGAGAGGGCCAGATTTCTCTGTAGTGCAACTCCATTGAAAGCCAGTCAATGACACCTATGTTATTGTCAAAGACAAACACTGGACACTACTTCCACACAGCCCTCAGCCTACTTCTGATTCTCTTCTGTTGTTCTTTCCTGCAACAGCAGACTTTCTCATGTGCTTCCTTCTACTATCATTGCTGTTATGGATGCTTGGACAGCAAGTATACAGTATACAGACACAAATGAGCACTCAGCCTCATGCTGGTGTCACCCCAGGCTCACATCTCCGTCACTAGCAGCCTGACTGTGCAAACCACAGCCCTGCAGACACAACTTCTCCCTACCTGCTCTGGTGAGGCCCCTTTCAGCAGCTCCAAGCCTGCCTGCTGGGGCCACATTGGCAGTCAGCTTTCTGAGCACCTTTTGGTGCTCTCTGCAGACAGCCTTGTAGGAACATGCTGGCTGCCCCTGCCTTTTAGCCTGGTCACACAGGTGTGTTTGGGGAGAAAATGCCCAAGCAGAATGGTTTACTAATGTGCAAGTCTTTGTTCACTAAGCACTCTACCTATATAGAATTGGACAGAAATCTTCACCAACAGGTTTTTCACCCTATAAAGGTTTGATATGCCATGTTCAAGCCATTCTCCTAACTTTCATGAAAGGAATAAGCTTGCAGGGGGCATTATCCAGATAAAAGAAAAATGGATCAGAACTGCTGTTTCTGGAAACCTGGTCTCCACATGCTCAGTGCATGGAGTATGTGCCTTTCTTCAGCATTGCCTTGGCTCCTTAAATCTTCTGAAAACCTTATCCTCTTAATGAGAGCATCTGCCTCTCTGACATTCCCTGTGCCCCACACCGTGTGCAGCACATGGCTGGGGAGCATCATCCCGCAGCTGGTGCTGGAAGACGGATCACGATCAGCGGAGGAATCGGCAGGCAGTGCCAGTAATTCAAACCATCCTGACCGTTCAGTGAACCTGAACCTGCTGACCTTGACAGCACTAGACAGCAACGGCCTCAGGAATCCCAACCTTTAGAGAGGCATTGGCGGAGGATGGCTCCTGCTCTCTCCCTTTCTTTCTCTCTTTCTCTTCCTGATCACATCCCAGCAGCCAAGGGGGCTCAACAGTCAATCCCCAGTGCACCAATTAGCTTCTAATTTGGCTATCTCTGCACTCCCAAGTCTACATCAATGTAATGTTAAGCATCGCTTGCTGTTCATAGATGTAAATCATTCTTATAGAGGAGTGCCTTCTTGTGCTAAAGGAAAACACTAAGCACCTTGTTCTCAGTCAGGGCCAGAGAAACCCCTCCTCCCAAAATGGGAGCTACTGCTGCTACTGCTTGGAAGGAAAGCAGGAGCTCTTTGCTACCCTAAGTGATAGTATCTGATCCTCTAGCCTTGTTTGACTAGGTCCCAGGGTGAAGCAACAAGATCTCACCAAGTGATTAGCCTGTGAGAATCTTGGCTGGATAGATGAGGGGCAGGGAGGCACCTTGAGTGGAGGGGAGAAAGAAAGAAAAACCAGTGTGTTTAATTTTGTCATCAGACCTTGCATTAAAGAAAAATACAGTTTGTGAACATTTTAAGACCCTTTCAGGAAGCACTGGATTTCCTCCAGCTATCTCTGTAGCTTCCAAGCAAGACCCGGGACAAACAGCATTTGGTGTTGGCCTGCAGAGGCTAGGCTAAGCCTTAAGACCTTGCATATGGAGGATAACTCTGTTAACAGTAGATAGCCTGAAAGAAGTAGTTACAGATACATATCTGTATCTATCTATTGACACCCAGCAGACTGTCTGTCTTCTGTCTGTTTCCGTCCATAATTCTTTGAAAGTGATTTTTCCATGCATCAGTCAAATAAAATAAAGGATGCTCTGAATAGGTGTCAAATGCAATTGCTGGCAATCTTAAGGCCCTTTAAAATCTCAGAGTTATGTTAAGGGGCCTAAAAATAATGCCTAGATCCAGATTTTTCTTTTGCTTTTCCTTCATTCACCCAAGCATCCTACTGCTTACATCCCAACAGTTTCAAGGTACAAAGTCCTCTTCCCACACAGGTCAACAGCTACAGGAAAATACATAGGTGCACAGTGCCAGAACAGGACCTAGGTCATGGGTATCACTGTTTCCATTTGAATGTTAGGCAGCAGGTTAGGATTTCTTTCTCTCATTATGGTGTATGAAATGTTCATCAAGTCTTAAGTGCCTTATACTCCTCTTTTAGATGCTTTAGAAAAGGGTGTTATAAAGCACAGGTATACTTCCATGCCTAGTTTCCCAAAGGAGCTGCCATTCTTTTGCTTTGGCTTTTGGCATCTAGTCTGAGAAGAAGTAGGCCTTGAATAGAAGACTTGACTTTGCATGCAGATCAGAACTGTTCTAGAGTTTGGGTCAACTTTACTAAATACCAGCAAATTAAAAACAATACCCCACTAGCTAATCCTCAGAGATACTTATGGCTCTTCTCTGCACAGCCCTTACTTGTTTGTGAAACTGATGGCTGCCATGACTGGGCCCTCTCTTGTTTGGGGACTACCTCTTACAAATTGGAACACATCTACAACATACATTTTATAGAGGTCATATCAGTATAGGTTCCTTCATATACCAGTAATGTCCTTTACATGTGCTCATGCAGAAAGATGACAAATTAGTCTACTAGTGATTTACAGTTACTATAGGAATGAGCATTCAAAAAAAAAAAGTTTGCATGGTGACAGTGACAGTTCAAGCAGATTGCTGCCTATCGCGAGCTTGTAGCTCTTTCATTGCATTTCGCAGTTATCCATCCTGTATCATATATTGTTTATTCACCTTCCCATTCTTAAGATCTCATTTACTACTGAAATGTGGCTGACTCTCAGGTGGACCACAGCAGATGTTGAACAATACAGAGCATCAACTGTGAAATTTTGCTGTACCATGTCCAAATGAAACCACAGGAGAATTAAGATATGCTGTGGGTAATCACTCAGGCTGGATTTTGTTCAGGACAGCCAGGTTAATGTCTGCACTCTTGAAAAAAATGCCATGGGAATTTTAATGACTCTGAGTGATTGGAGCCTTTGTTTTATGGCATGTCAAAAATGGCAGCTCTAAAAACACTCTGCTTGAGCACTGGTTTAGTGCTGACTCAGAAGAGCTTCCAACAACATGATTCACTAGTATCTGGCTCAGGGGCAGTCACAGACTCCTCTGACTTGTGAGGTTAAGGTAAAAGTGTATATGAGGGGAAATAAGGCAGAATGAAAAGAAGAGAAAGTCTAGAGCAAGGGAAGCAGCAGGAAAGGAGGCATGTTGGGGGGGACCAAGCCAACGGAACCCAGTAGGCTAAAGAGGCATTAGTATTTCCTAAATTGTATGAGAGGTGTCCGTGGTCCGATTGAGATCTGCTGAGCCTAGCACTGCTGTTCTCTCAGTGTTCTCCACTGGAATCTCTGGGATTCCCAGGAACTGGATGGGAACAGTCCAGCTCTGTGTCCCCTCCCTTGTCTCTAGCAATCCTGATGGCAGTGTTGATTTGCATGTCAGGCAAAGCACTGCTTGAGAAAAAAAAACCCTCCAAGTGTGGCGGTGTCAGCGCTCGCTGTTGTTCGACAGTGTAAAATTAAATTAATAAAGCCCCCAACACAGGAAAACATAACAGGAAATTAATGGCCTTTACTGTCGCTCTGATGCAGTCATTTGCAACCCTGCTTTCCGCACCAAAGACTTCATAAATGCAAGCAGTTTCTCTAAACAAGCATAGTTAGGGCTGCATGCGATGTAATTTTTTGTGTTGCTTCTGTCCTTTGGAGCTAACAAAAGCCACTCTTTTTTATGTGCTTACTAAGGGGGATCCTGCCAAGAAGTAGCTCCCCAACAAACAGGCTTAGGAAGATGAGATAAAAGAACTAAGTCATGCCAATGTTGCTAAGGACACCTTCTTGTCTGGCAGAGGGAAAGCATAGCTTCTGGAGCCCTGCAATAGCAGCTCTCCTTGAGAGCACTGCACTAAATGCAATGTTGTGGACACCACAGCAGCATAAATCAGGATAACCCTTCTGATAACTGGTAGGATGTGTAAATCAGTACAACCACTAAATGCAAGAGACTTATAGATTTACACTGACCAGAGGATCTGGCCCACTGTGTGAGAGTGCTACTTGCTACTCCACCAACATAAACAAAACAAGTGTACAGGATCCTGGAGGCAGCTGCATTTCTATCTGTCTAACATCAAGTCTAATAGTGCTAATAAGAGCTACTGGAGCCACACTCTGTCCCTCATTACAATGGTATAAATCCCAATGCCTCTCTGAGGTACAGGAATTCTTGTGGATTTGCAGCTACCTGATTTGGAACAGAATATGTCCACTCTCCTCCAGCATACCCAAAGGTCACAGAACTGCCGTGACTGCTCATACAGAAGCCACAAGCTTTGACTACCTAGGCTAACACACCTCATCTGCACACCCACACATGCTGTAGTATGTGTTGTATACACATCTGAGGCAGCTGCTTGCATCCTAACACCTAGAAAGGCTTTTAGTGGCATTTTCAGTAAGGCTGGATGGGCTGATTATTAATATCCAACACACAAACCCAAATCTGTACAGACTTAGTTTTCCAGAGGCTATTGGCCAAATTTGCAATCATACACGTAGATACTGTAGTAAATACATACAATTTGCATATGCATACACACATTCACTTCCTTAAATGCACTTTTCATGCTCCCATGATAATCCAAGACAGATCTGAGCACACACTTCATTACACATTTGCACACACAATTCATTAGATTTACATTCTCATTGAGCATTGCCATTTTTGCTCATGTAAGCCCTGTATTAAAGCTGCACTGCCCATCTCTGCTCCATCTGAGGTACTCAGTCATACACAATCTCTGTGTTAAAAGCAGCGCAGTCCCCAGCTGTCAAGCACCAGCACACATCTCACTCTTCCTTGGTCAGGCACACTCACTTCCCTGCATGAGCAACCTGCCTTGCTCACCAATTCCTCATCTAAGCTATACCCTCATTTCAAAACATAAAATCCCTTTGTTTCTGAGCCTTTTTGCTCTAAGCCTGAGCATGTAAGTAACAAATATACACAGTCTATGTGTCACTGACACACTTGAGTTACAGAGACACGTGGACCAGCACAGTACCGTCAATTAGCATACTGAAATTCAGGCTTGCAGATTCCCTTGAGGCAAATGGACACAGGAATCTGAACATCTGCGGAGTTCATGAATGGTGATGCACTTCCTTGAGGTGATAATCCTCCAGTACTCATCTCCCACTATCCCTGTTTCTGCAGGATATTGTACATAACCTGTACTGTATCCTCTTTCACCATCACAGCATAGATCCCCGATAATATTCCTTTTCTATGCATTACTGAATCTTACCAGCCCATTCCATTCTCCATCATCTCTACTCTGCAATCCCTTGTGATCCTTCCCATCTGAATTTGAGGTTCATCTTTCTCCCCACCAGTTCAGTTATCACAATCAAAGCACTCAAAATCCTTGCAGAACTACTACATACTGCTGCATGCTGAAACACAAAACTGACCCATCTAGAGATGACATCTTCCTTCACACTGCCTAAAAGACTGCAAAAATTCTTCTGGAAGGAAATGTAACCAAAATTTACAGCCTTCCTTTTCCAAACTCTACTGAGTAGGGTAAGAAAGTTGCACAGGTGAAAAGATCACAAAATTAGGGCTGCCAGTCCTTGCCCTTGTTCTTACTGCAGGGAGTACAGTATTAGCTTAATAATTACTGAGGATGTAAACTATGTCTCTAGAAACATTGTGATAGCCAGACTGGATCAGCTTGTGCAGACCAGGACACCAGTACCAGACACTTCTGACCATGTGAAAATGTGTGCTCCACTCCTTCAGGACAAGGTCTTTGTCCTTGCTCTCTCCCTTGGTTGGGGGTCAGCTCAGACACAGATGGAGGAGGTTTGCTATTCCCAGTGGGATCTTGAGACCAGGATTTGAAGCCCCAGTCTGATAGTGCTGGGCTCCTTCCTGGACCGACCCACACTGAATGCAGCAGGAAGGTCTGCACAGGGCTGGCTGCCGTGAATGACAAGCACTGGCTATCGATTGCATTCTGAACTCAGCCCAGCCGATAGAAGGTAATTAATGACTCCATTTGCCTCAGTACCGAGGAGAACAATTGAGTTTGAAACTGCAACAACTGGCAGTGCGGGGAAAGGCCCCCCGGGACAGCCAGGAAAGCTGCCTGACAGTGCTGGGCTGAATGGGGATACAGGAACACATCAGAGAGGAAAAAAGAGAAGGGAAATCGGATAAAGGGAAAGAGCAGCCTTAAAACAAAAGGATGACTTGGGAAAGGGAAGCACATGCAGCCACGAGTGCCCAGAGAGTGGGAGAGGGCTGCTCTGGGATAACTACCCCAGCAGCGATGGTGCAGGCAGGCTGTGGGAGAGGACAAAGTTGCCTCGCTGGTACAGAGGGATGGCATTGCAGTAGGCGGCTCAGCACCGTTACATCAGACAGATGTGCTTCCCTCGGAGCCCTTGACAATTAGATGGGTTCTGCTGTGTCACCTGACTGGCAGTTCACATGCCAGTCACATTTTCTTTTATTATGATTGTGATTTTTATTGGTAGAGTTGTGAGGCCTCAGCTGAGATCAGAGCCTTACAAGGCTGCAGGCAGACAGGTCATGGGGACGGTAATAGCTCCTGTCCCAAAAGAGAGCAGAGTCTCTCTGGTTGTGTGGTGGCTGCAAAGTTTCTCATTACCTTCCTACATGTTTCTGTGCCACAAAAGTGTCCCTATGTCAGAAATACTCCTGAGTTATTTGTTGAGACAGTCCTGTCCCACCCTGAGCAAGAGTGCTGTCATTTGTAGCTAGGGAAGTAATGGTATTACGCTGCTTTGTGCTACTTGTACATGATGGTGTCTTTGTGGCTTCCAGGCCTGGGAACATCTGGTTTTTTGGAATTATTTAATAGGCATATTCCCTGTGCCAGATGTAGTTAAGGCTGTTCCTGTGTCTTCTGGCACAGCATTTCCTTGTTATCTGTCAGAATACTTCTGTGACACCCGTGGAGCATTTCTGTGTCTTGTGTCGAGGGTTTATGCTGAACATTGGCTGTGTGCACTCCCTCAGCAGCCCCTCGGGAGGAAAGATATTTCCTGACACATGTGCAAGGCCAGTCCTGATCACATCGACAGCAACTGTGTGCTCTTTTGTGAGGGACAAAGTGACCGAGGCCATGGTTCACCTCTCAAGCTGTTTGTTAAGATCCTTATGATTTAAAAGAGAGGTGTCCCTGTGTTACAGTACCACAGAGTTTCCTGTGCCAATAAAAGAGAACTGGGAAAGATGAAGGGGCTTCCTGATGGTACAGCTAGGTGTTAGTGCAGTTACCTAGGTGGCATTCCCATAGTTATCCTGCAGCTGAAACCTTGTTTGCAACAGAATCCCTTCCAATATCGACTTTCTTGGCAAATCCCTGTCCTTTAAGCTTTTACTCCTAGCACTGTTCTTCATCAATAGGAGTAACTATTGCCCACCACAGTGCCATTCCTCATGGGATCTCCTAATCTTTCCCAACTCAAATTTTGGCTCTGAGCTCTGAGTTGACTAGCACCCACAGCCCTTTGATGGACCACATCTCTTCCCCAAAGTCCTCTCTGCTCCTTTCTGCCACCTTTGCTCATATCCATCTGGTTGTCATCTTCCATATGACGTATGACAATTGTGTATGACACAATTTGAGGCTTCTCCTGATAGTCCAACTCAGAGATTCACATGCTTAGAAGAGAACTGCAACTTCTAAGTTGCCAGATATAAGTGCCTGGCCCTTGCAGTTTCCGGGAAAAAAATGAAAACACATCCTCTGCAGGTTTTGACATCAGAAAACAAATACAGGGGATTTACAATCCTTTGGGTTTGAAGAAAATAAAATGATCTGTGACTGTGAATGTTTCAATGTTAGCAACACAAGACATATAAATCTATCTCTCAGGATCGTCTCTGCAAAATCTTCTCTGCTTCATGAGTAAAATCTATATACACAGTTCGTATTATCGCTCTGTGAAGTTTGGGATTTGCGTGTCCTACTGTTATTAAGTCAAATGATACTGCAAGCTGTTTAGACAAGATCCACTTCAAGATAGCCTACAGGCCTCTGTCAAAATTTTCTTTGCTTTTGCAGATTTTAAAGCCTAGGCCAGGGCAGAGTGCCCCAAACCCCCACTCCCCCATCCCCACCACTTTGCCCTGCCCCCCCCCAAAACTTCCACCTAAACTAAAGCATTGCCTTTCTCCTTACAACTTTTCCACGCCCTCCTATCCATTTGCTTGCTTCGATCATTCCAATTTCTTTTTTAACCCCATTCTTTGCTTTTTCCCTTCCTGCATACTTTTCTTTCATTCCCTACTGACTGTATAGATCCTTTCTCAACAGCTAGTCCTGAGTTTCCCAAATACAAATACACACTTACGTGTGTACACACACACACACACACACACACACACACACACACATAGACATAAATAAATAAATAAATAGAAAGGTCAGTGAGCAGAGCAGCAATAACCCCTAAAACAGTACTATCAGAGGGACATGATTGATCAATTGAATTCCATAGCGGCTCAAAAATGTGGGATTAAGTAGTGTATTATACGCACAATGAGTTGAGGCATGATGTTCATTTCAAGTTCATTTCGCCAGCCCTCTGCCACCAGATCAGGCAATCAATAGGGGCAGCAGATATCATATATCACCTCTCTCCGTGCTAGGCAGAGAGCACCATAATCTCTCGCAAATTTAGAGTGACAGATTTGTCAAGATCTGAAGGGCCTCTGAATAAATGAAGGAAAAGAGACTCTTACAGCGACTTGGGAAAGCTGTGATTTCAGCTTCTTTGCACAAAGGCATGGCCTGTGCACACGCAGGGGACACACGTGCACAGGGCTCTGAAGGCAGACAGGAATTAAAAATACATGTGCATGTGTGCACTAATCTGTGTAACCACCCAGAGCAACTCACTGAGGGTAAAATCTGGTTTAACAACAATCAAAACAGGTTTTACTGTACACCCATCCACTCATGCCAAACCACCAAGCAAAGTGTAGGGCTGCCATCCTTGAAAATCAGATATAGCCTAAACCAGCCACCACAGACAAACACCTGGACAGGCATGTACAGTGATGCAGAATCTAAATATCAGAATAATTATCTACAAAATACCCGTGTGTATTAGCATCATGGTGTGCACAGTCATGCACACTGACTGACGTGGAAAAACCCTCAAAGACAAACAGCTTCAAAGGCTACAGACAGGTTGAGGCAAGCACTGATACAGAAACATACTTTTTTTCTGAGTCTGGACCCAGGAGTTCTGTGCCAGCTTTCTGCAGGGAGGATCAGAGCTCCCTTAGACCTCCTGAAACCCACTCCCCCGAAGTAACAGCCCAGTCCATCCAAAACATGAAAACTGCATCACACACACAGTGTGCAGTCCACCAAGCCTGATCTTTGCTTTGTTTTCTCTTAGTCAAATCTGTCATGAGCTCCAGATTTCAGGAACCTGAGAACATTCCCTTGTGCAAATAAGCCTGTGGAGAGGAGAAAATGCCAGGGATCAGTGCCAGTAAACAGCCCTTCTCTGGCTTGGGGTGGAAAAGAAAGAGACAAGGGGCTGCTCGAGGGAAGGCTGTTGGCAGGGACAAATCAATATGTAATATTTTCTATGGTCTTGTGAGTGGTACTGTACTACGCTACTGTATATAATGTACTATTGATTATATCATATCGTATAATCACCTATAAACGGATATATCTCATAGCCAGAAGGCAGCAGGCTTAGTCATAACTCTGGGCCACCAGCTGGGCATTAACAGTGCCAGGAAAATACCCATCTTGGCACCCATGAGCTAAAAGAGGAAGCCACAGAGTGGCATTGTTCTGGGTATTCATTGCACAGTAAATGCCATTCCAGACTCCTGGAGGCATCATGTGTCCATGAGCACCTTGGGATTGCATGGAGGAGGGAAAAGGCCTATACAGAACCTTTGAACCATTTCTTGACAGATAACAAATTTCTGAGATTCACAGACTGGAGACCACCAAGAAAGATTTAAGTATGAGGAATAATAATGAAAAAGCAGGAAGATAATCACAGCACAAGAGGGACAACCTAATCTTAGATTAGTCAGGGTGATAATACAGTATCTGATGAAGCACAGTAGGCAGAGACTCAGTATGGAGGGTATGGAGGTATACCGGCATGGATAATGCAGGGAATTATAACCAGACTCACCAAAGGTAGGCTGAGATGTGACAGCAAAAAGATACTCAGCACAGTTGGTGAAGATTATAATGAGCAGACTTGCCTCAGATGAGATGAGGGATTATGACAGAGGAAGATTCACTTCAGCTGGGACAGGAGGTTATAACAAACATACTCACCTTGGATGTGACAGATGCTAATAGCAGGAGACTCACTCACTTGAGATAAAAAGGAGTTATAACTGAGATAAATGCACCTCATTTGAGTTGGGGGATAAGAGGGAAGAAAAAAAACCCCACAGAAGCAGGTAGGTGATCAGATGTTTTATCATAGGAAAAGATTCACTTTGGATGGGGCAGGGCATTTATAATGGACTCAACTCAGAGGGGATGAGTAGGCTGTAAGAGATGTGGGATTGCACAACAGAAATAGAGACACCCCAGAACGTGGCAGGAGGCACTGCAGTGAGACTGGACAATGTCAGAGGGCTGTTGTAGGGGCAGAAATGTAGTTCTGGGAAAGCTTCTGCCAAAATGGCTATTTTCCTAGTAAAAGGAAGGCTGATTCCCACTAAGTAGGACTAGGTTTTGTAATACAATAATTCATTTTGGATAAGAAGGAGGACTGACAAAGATTCGTCTCATTTTGGAGGGAGTTTTATAGCAGATATACAGGTTAAGATAAATCACAAGCTACATGTAGGCGAATGGGACAGAAATCAAAGTATGTTAGATGGGACAGTTGCCCCACAGGGAGAGATTTGTCTCTGGTGAAACATGGAGTCAAAAGCAGGATTGTTCCTATTATCTGAAGGGGAGGAAAGACTTATCTGGGGTATGATCAGATGAGAAGGAAATTATAACACTGATAGCTGTTCATGGGACTAGGGAGCTACAACAGAGACTGACTCCCCTTCAAGCTGTAAGAGAGCCTTTTTAACATTGCAGGCTTCCTCAGTCCTCTCCAGTACAGTCCGTCCTCAGCACTCTGGTTTCTCTGTGAACTGCACCTCCACCAGTCTTCTAGCGGTGCTAATCGCTGTGCTTTGCTCCCATTTTATGCTCAGCAATGGAGATTTGGCAATTTTTAACACTGAAAATCAGCAGAACCGAAACTCATCTCTGAGCCAAGCACCATTCTCCACAGCCTCACTCATTCTGGGCAGGAGAGTCCCACAGAGCCTGCAGGAACAGCCTAGCCACTCCAGCAGAGAGAAGGGGGCTCCCTTGGGTCCCTGCAGCTTCCGCTTCCCTCAGGAGCGGCACAGCTACCTGGGTGGAAGCAGAGGGCCCCACTCTTCCCCACTCTGTCCTTGTCCTGCATCCCTTGCCAATCCAAGCCAGGGTGGTGCTAACTCCCTGTTTTCTCTGTCTGTGCCCTGCAGATGTATCCGAGGGCTCAGTTCCCAATGGAGATTCCCAGAGCAGCGTGGACAGTTTGCGGAAGCACCTTCGTGGCGACACTTTCACCCAGCAGCAGCTGGAAGCTTTAGATCGAGTTTTTGAGCGTCCTTCTTACCCTGACGTCTTTCAAACATCAGAGCACATCAAGTCTGAGCAGGTGAGGGCCTGGCCTCATAATGGGAAACCACAGGCACTGATAGGATGATGGTAGGGACATTCCTTCACCAAAATCCCTCTCCCCCTCTCTACCCCATGTTCTGACACTGACCTGTTATTGCATATACACCACATCTTCATTTTACAGCACTTTCTAGTTGTAACTATATCACTATGCTGATGCTCGTGTGTACATGAGCTCTACCTCCTCTCTATACTCACACTGTGCTCTCCCTAAATCCCCATATCTGCTTTTCCCTCTGCACACACACCTGCAGTTATGCATCCATGTTCTTGCCATGAACATGCCTACACCATCATGCATGTTCAGTGGCACACAGCACTGCACAGAAACTCCTGCACTCTTAGATGGCATCGGTAACCAGCGAGCTACAGGGTTGGGTTTTATTGGATCATTTTCCTTCATGGCCCAAAGCTGAGACTTGATTCCCATCTCCAACCTAGTTTTCCACACTTTTGCAGCCCTGCCCACCTTTCTTTACTCCCCCACTCTCCTGGCCTTTTATCCCAAAAGCTGTTTGTCTTAATAAAATGAAAATCAAAAGTCTTTTTAAACCGCCCCAAGCCATAAACCAACAAAGGAAGAGAAGGAGAGGCTGGCTGTGGACTCCCTTCATCCCAGAGTCCCTGGGTTTATTACAATGAATAACCTTTATTTACTTTCATTAGACTATTAAGCACCAGCACAGTCATTTTTCCCCCTGAAACTCTGAGCAGGGCCCATAAAGCAAATCCGAAGCCTAATTGAGTTCATTTTAATTTCTCTCCGATCACAGCGAATTACTCTGGTGATAAATCAGGGGGCAGGCTCACCCCCAGTAGAAGGCCTAATTTGCAGCTAATTACAAAACTGATTTCTACAGGAAGATCAATACAAGAAGGAATTGGAAATGACTAGGCAGTCCTAGCCAAGCAGGGACAGGGGCAGGGAGGGGGTAGCATGCAGGGAGCCCACTGGAGGAGGGGGAGATGTGAGGAGGGGGTTGGGGAAGTGCATGGAAAAAAACAGAGAAGAAAGAGCAGAAAATCAGTTTTAATTTAACGTAATATTAATCAGAGCAACTTTTCCTGATGTTCTGTAGCCTTCCCGGTTTCTCCAGCTCCCGTGTCTGGTCTGGAGGCTGCCACAATAAAAAGGCAATTACCAGAGCCTTTCGGACAGGACACCCTTTCAGATTCAATGGCTCTCCCCCTCCCACCCTTCTGTTAGCCATGTGGCTCCCCCCTCCCCAATTTCATACCCCAGTGCACAGAGTGACAGAGGCAGGGGATGAGGCTTCTTTGTTTTTAAAAAGCTAGGACAGAGGTAACAGTGGAGGGGAGGCAGACGACTCAAGCAGAGACCCTGGTGACAGTGCGCCAACACTGGCTGCTTCCTACAGCCCGCCTGTCCTAGTCATGTCATTGCAGTCCTATGCCCCAGCTGTCTTTGTCACCAGGGCAAATATCTCCCACCTCCAGTCAGCCAAGAGGAGGGGATGCGGATTCCCCTTTCTTTTCCCCTGGGCTGGCACGGACAGCCATACCCATAGCGCTGAATGAAGGCTCAGCCACAACACAGATAAGAGGTCAGACCCCTCACCCCTCTTCCCCTTCACAGCGTCACGCAGGTGGGTGGGATAGTTCATCCTAGGAACCCTCCCACAACCCTCTTGTCACTTTATCTTCTCCTTTCCTCCTCCTCCTCCTCTTCCATCTGTGCAAGGGTTTGCATCTCTCCTCTTCCTCCCCCCCATCTGTACACCCTTCCCTTTCTCCCGTCGCATCAATAGCGAGCTGTCTTTCTCCTCTCTTCCCCAGGGTAATGAGTACTCCCTCCCAGCTCTGACCCCTGGTCTCGATGAAGTCAAATCAAGTCTATCCACCTCTGCTAACCCAGACCTGGGGACAAATGTGTCAGGACCCCAGACGTACCCTGTGGTGACCGGTAAGCTGCCTGACCAAACAGCAGAACCAAGCTTTTTATTTTTTTCCCTCATCACCATTAGCTTCTGCTTCTTCTGCTAATGCAAGATATCCCTCTGTGGCAAACATGGAAAGAGACAGAAAGACTGTGGAGAACATAAGGGCTCAAGAGAAGCTTGAAATGCAGAGTACTGGCAGTTTTGGGTACACCTAGAGGTGTCCAGGTGTGACTCAAAGACAGGAAAACCCAGATGTGAATCGGGAACTTGTGTGCCCAGATGGGACTTAGGGTTGGATGTTGGTGGAGGACAGATATGTCCAAATATGCACTGTGATTTTTTCCTATGTATCTGAGAAAAACAGGGTCATGGCTTATTCATGATCTGCACTTGGTTTTCTTGGGGAGAAATAAGAATATAAATTTTATTCAGCCATGGCTGAATAAGGGGCATTTGCAAATTAAATACTGAGGTCGGCTGAACTGTGACTGCTAAACTCCCTCTTCCTTAAGCCCACGAGTCTCTAATGAAAGCTAGCAAAAAAAATTTGTGCACAGCCTTCCCTCACGTGTGGACACATTAAAGTTAGGTGTGTCTGGGAGAGTAGAAACTAAGTGCATGACAGCAGAGGAATCGGGATGCACAGAAATGGGAGGGAATCTCTGCAGCAGATGCTTCACTGAAACTTCCTCTTTGCTGGTGGCACATGCAGAACCTGAGCGGCACAGGGTTGTCCTGGGGCCCCAGGGCACACACATGCTGTCCTGATATTAGTGTTAGACCACCTGCCCTGTGTATGTCTAGAGCTGTAAGGAGGTATTCTAGTGCCTTAACTCATAGAGTGCTTAATTCATACAGCACTTCTTCTCAGGCTTTAGTTGCCAGTGGTCGCTGCACACACAGCTACCACAGAGTTGCACATCCTCTCTTGAGTAGCTAAAGCGGCTGGCAAGGCTCAAGGCCCCTGTTTGGTACACCCCTCTTTCTCTACAACTGCCATGGCCAATCTAAAAACCTCATGGTGTAAGCTGAGAAACAATTCATGACAAAGAGGTCTAAATCCTGTTAGCAAGGGAAGAAGCTGTTGTCTCTTGGCCAAAAAGTTGTCCTCTAATGGCACAGAATCAAGAGCACTGGTGTTGGTATCTCAACTTTTTCTTGCAAAATCCACAGCTAATAGCCCTTCATGTCAAAGCAGCTCATGGATGAGGCAGGTAGTCATAGCTTGTTCAGCAAACATGGAGCAAAGGCATGTTGTTGCATGCAACTTTTGGCTACCAAGAACTTTGGCACCAGGCAGGATTAGTAACAGTTAACTCAAATACAGAGGATATCCAGTGTGAGGTCTACAAAATGCCGTGGAGAACATGGGGAGATGAACTACATTATTTAGGGAATGTCTAGAAAGGATGACATCCTGACTTTATTCATGGCTTTTACTGCTATCAGGCTCGATTCAGAATCCTTGTAGCCGTGCGGTTTCTTAGCCAACCAGAAAAAAATGGCTTAGCTGTGGCAAAATTGTTCTACCTTTCTCTTTATTTGCATATGCAAGACAAAACTCAGTGTTCATCTATTGTTTAGCAGATCTACATCTCTTACAGGAAATATTTTCCTGGTTTGGGGGGCAAAGCCCGTAGGAGAGCAAGGCAGATCCCCACAGCCGAATGTAAAGGTGACGTGTCTACAATCAGAGCCCAAGATTCAAAGGGACCATTAAAATAATTCTTTTTAGTCCTTCTTCCTAAGTGAAGATGGCTCATTCCAGCCTGTTAATGTGAGAGTAGGCTTCTAGAAGCTGGGAACACTACATAAGCTTTGGACATTACTCTCACAAGGGCACAGAAGGAGACAGATTTGGCCTCCCAGAAGAGACTATAGGCTAAGGCAAAAAATTTTCTTCATGTCCCCCCTACCCTGTACCATCCTGCCACACTCCCAGCTCAGCTCAAGAACATCCCCATCTGATCCATCTGGATCCAAAAGTGAGAAAGTTCATTTCAGACCCAGCTTGACATTCCCAGGTGGCAACTTAGCACTAACATCTCAATCTGTATGCGACATTTCAATCAGTGCAGAGTAACAAAAGCAGAACTTTTAGCACTGGGAGCTGTTCAGTGGTGGTAATGATGGAGAAACTTAGAAACTGGAAATGAAAAGGGAAAAAGAAAGCCCCTTGACGCCTTGTAAGGCATCAGGGGAAGAGGGGCAGAGAGTTTTTCCTCTACACTTAGGCCAGGATCCAATGTTTGGATTAATGGTGCCATTACCCAAGAAAGGACTTCAGATAATGCTCATTCTTAAAATGTTTTTGCTGGCAATTAAATGGTTGCAGGTATTGATCTTCATTGATCTGATGTTCTCAATTTGCATAATCTATTAAAGATGAATGATTCAAGATATGTTTGCTATGGGGCTGGGCAATGCTTTCAGGAAGAACCAGAGAGGTGAGGAACTCAATGCTGCCTCCTGGTCTACCCTGGCTAGGAAATTAAAGAAGTGGCTGACAGCATGCAGATTTCTTTGGTATCACCCAGGTCCTGGTCCCAAGAAGGGATATTGGAGTAATAGTGAGTACTGAATTGCTAGCTGCCGTTTTTGCTGCTATGGTGTCATCTTTGAAATGCCTCTTTGCTCTTTCAGGTGATACCTGTAACAAATATGAAACAAATCTATCCATTTAGGGTACTGTGTGTGCAGTCACTTCACCATGTAAGATTTAGCTTCACTCTACAAGTCTCCCCATCTCCATCTTTCCAGACAGAAAAAAGTATCACCAGGTCTTTCCAAACCAAAGCTGTACGGCACTGGATTCTTGTACTTCTGAAGACTTCAGAGAAAGTCCTTCTCTTCTCTCTAGCTCATGACTAGCTTTTCTCAGCAAGCTGTCTCAGCTCACATCATTCTGAGAATACAGCCCTCCAAAAGCCATCAAAACTTCAACAATATTTAGCTACCTAAAATCTTGAAATGTAGTGAGATAGTTAAGGAACAGTGTTGCTTAAGTCCCTTTATCTGTCTGTGGACTTCCTGGAATTGAAGAGCTAGAAATGCTGCAAAACAGGCAGCCACCAGAAGGCCTTCCCCAAAGTCCTGGGCATCTGTTCAAAGACACAGTTTAGCACCATAGTTTTATACAGCACAGCCTTGTCTAGTACTGCCAGTATCAAACACTCCCTTTCAGACAATTATTCTACTAACACATCTTAGATGCCCCATTTATTACTCACATCTCCTAAAGCAAGTAAACAAAAACATTGTTTTACTATGGAGAAAACAGGTCACCCTTATTTCTCCCCATTAAGTATGTGCAAGGAATTTCCATTAATGAGTTGACACTTAAGGACTAGCTGGACACTAGGCTAGGAAACATGCTCCTACTGTCCTTCACAGGGAACAGACAATGCAGAAATTTTCAACTTTTTTGTGAAGACTCAAGAGAGAGAAAGCTCTTAAGAGCTGCCTGAATATAACATCTCTTTCCACACACACTGACAGTGGGCCAGCTATATCTTGCCTTGCTGTTGCACGGCCCTCATAGCTGGATTGGTGTAGATTCCTGACAGTTTCTTGAACACTATCTTTGGACACCAATCAGAAGCAAATATCCAAGCTTGAAAATACCAAGATAAGGTACATGCAGTTGAACAACATTACAAGAATTCTGTTGTTCAGAGTTGTTCTACTTCAATTATTTCTACTGAAGGCAAACAGTCCAGGCAGATGAGTATAAATCTGTACAGGACTAAGTAAACACAGAAAACCTCAATAGCTTTCTTTTATTCAGTAGTTTCCACAGACCTTTGAGTTTGGAAGGTAGCTAACAGCCAAGAGGTAAGCAGAGGAGAACCTCAAGACAGGAGGAATTGCACAAGGTGTTCACAGAAGCCTTTAATCAAGAAGAGAACAATAAGATACTTCTTTAAGCACCACCAGAAGTCACAGCTTCCAGAATAGTCATGCATGAAAGACGTGGGATGTCTTCAAACCAGGTTTTGAGTTCTGGGGACTTAGATTAATAGTTTGGGAACAGAGACCTTTTCAACTCAATTATCTAGCCCAGGAGTTACCCAACAGAGAGGCAGCACTGTGTCAAATAAAGCACAGTGGACTTTTCATGTATGGCTTGAAACTTCCTCATTAAGAGACAACTAAAGGGGAGGATTTACCTACTAAATGGAATGTAAAATGACAGCAAATGTGAAGAAAAATTTCCCTTACAGTTGAATCCCAGCAGTTTTTACTAAATAGACCTTGTTTGCAAGCCCACTACAATCTGTCAGATCTACAAAGAAGAGGCAGAATATAAGATGCAAAAAAAAAAAAAAATCCCTTCAGGAATTTCTACTGTTGACTGAAATGGAAATATGTGTCCCATTCTCTTCCTGTGAGGAGGCTTATGAGTGCTTCTGTTCTACAGTTAGCACCTATTAACAGGAAAAGAGAACTTTTAAAGACATCACCACACACCAAAGCAGCTATCATGTCCTATACAGAAAATGTTTCCTTCTCTCTGGGAAATAAATACTTCCCTAAAACAATAGGTATCATCCAGGGTGAGAAATCCTTGCAACAACGCACAGTGTGTGAAACAAAGGCATCAAAAAACCACAAACCTCATCAACTTCCCTTTCCTCCAGACCTCTTCTCTCTGGCATGGGTTCAGATTTTTTTTCAGTTTAATTTTTTAAACTCATATATTAATGTATGCAAAAAAAAAAAAAAGGAATTACAGACATAAAGGCTACTTGCTATGTCTGAAAAACATAAAAACCCCAGTACTTAAACAGCATCTGATTTCTATGAAAGTTTTCAAGAAAGCTGTGATGCTAAGCATGGAGAAATCACTGGCTAGACACCTGGATCCAAAATTTTTCTGAAATGACAAACAATCTTTTGAGAACTTTAGCCTCCTTCAAGGTGAAGATATTATTTCCTTCCTTACAGATTAGTGAGTAACTGAATGGAATTTTGTTCTGTTCAATAATCTGATCATTCAAAACTAAGAAACAAATTAGGATTGGGAAAAGCTGGAACATTTATTTTCCTCAAATTAAGTGAATTAAGATTGAGTGAATTAAGGTTGGTGTGAAAGGATGAGATCTATTAGTTTTAAAATAGAGTTCTGAAATCAGTTTGAATTCCTCCTTATATCTGTCCTTTCCTTCATTTAATACGTAATTTCTAATGCAAAACCTGCTTAGAAAAGCTTGCTTTTTCTGTTCTAGAATATTTAGGAAGTCAGGGAACTTGTGGTCATTTTATTTAATTAGCATGAATAATTACAAATACTGTTTTTAATTTAATTCTAATTTCCATCCAAATATAACTTGACACAGATCACAAGTAAAAAGTTAATAATCTAATAGAATAATAATATGGACTCATCATTCACTATTTTCCATATAATAATATGCGAAGACAAATTATATTAAACAACATAATTGCTTAAATAAATGTGCACATGATGCAGTCCATCTACTTAGCAAAAACTGAAATAACCATGTTTAGTGTAAATTTTGTATTTGTCAAAATATTTGTTACAACCCATAAAATTCAACCTTTTAGAAAACAGCCTCACAGTGGAAATGTAAAACAAGTTGACCCACCTTGCTGTTTTAAAGCATGACTTAAATTGATTGTTACATCCAGTTGCACTTATATCATTATGCTGAGAGGGGGAGCATTTCTTCCCCTTTTCTTTGTTTGTACTGGGGAAAATTTCCTTTCTTGCTCCAGTCTACTTTAGTCTCTGACACCAGTTTGCAATGGTCCTGGTCAGGGCTTGACTGAGCTGACTTAGGAAAACCTCTAGGGGCCTCAAACTGGCTTTGGTGATGGCAGATCCTACAGATGCAGACTCACACTCTGTGGCACAGCACCACAGCTGCAGTCACCAGCAGTCAAACACCCTGTTGGGCACACCTCCGGATGCCCCAATACCCTGAAAATGGAAGAAGGTAGTCATTCATGTAGCTATTACAAGGCTGTTACTATCCAGCCTCACCAAAACGAAGGAGGTGTTTTCTGTGAACAAGCCTCTTATATTTAAGGTGAGAAATTGGCAAAAGCAGAAGTCCACAGGACCTCCAAACTTAATCAACTGAATCCCCTCCTTAAGAAGAGATAATATCTTCTTATCTAGTCAAGGAATTTGGAAAGGCAAAAGGTGTTACTATTCTTTTCGAGGACCAAATGTCTGAGAGTGACAGATAGTCAGATGAATGATTCCTGGAACAGACAGGAATAGCAGGCGGGGAAAGAAATCACATAAACTATTTCCAGGCATTCAGTATAAGTTTCACTGACAATAACTTTATGATGCTGAAGAAGGCAGATTGTGGACTTGAAAGGCATATTGAACTGAGAAACTCAGAAAGGAATGGGCCCAAAAGAAATAATATCTTTGCCTTCCTTAAATTAGCATTTAAGTAAACAATAGCAGTGAATGACAATAATGTCATATAATGACAATAGCAGTGAATGGGCATTCCCAAACCAATTTTCTTCAGCAAGAGAACAGCATTGCAGGCTGCCATACTCTATGCTCCTGGACAAAAGGGGACTTTTTAAAAGAGAAAATAATTATATTGTCTTCCCAACAATTCAGGTTTTGCCTTTTCTTCTGGGGCTAAATGAAGGATCCAATGAGTATGGCTTTGATAAAATTTTTTATGATGTAGAAATTTGCCCACTGACAGCAAAGACTGTGCTTTATATCTGTGTTAAGCAACACCTGTCAGCAGATGTTAATAACTTTTGATCTCCATCAGCTGTACTGGATTTAATCAGGCCCACTGCTTGTACAGTTGAAATTGCCCACTGTAGTCTTTCAGAGAAATGGAAAGCTTACAGCAATCTTTGGCCCATCTTTTCAAGTTCAGGATTGCTGCAGGCTAGCCGGGAACATCTACCTTATTGTTAGTAAAATATCATTATGTGAAACCTTGGAGTTACCTATAACGAGGACTGTGTGAAAAACTAACGTGTTCTAATTACAGTTCCCAGCCTATATTTCAAAAACATCTGGTTTAAGAGGTAATATTCAAGTCCCAACCCACCCAGGAACAAGCATATGCTACACTTTAAGGCAGGGAGAAATGGCCAAATCTGGTGGCCTGGGACTCAAGAAATGAGGCAACAATATAAAATTCACTGAACTTCTTTGTTTGCCAAGCGCACAAGTTTGCACAACTTTCCCCCTATGCCCAAGTCTTTAAAGTGTATCTTCCTTCATCTGCTCCATCTGCAAACAAATGTACTTAGAGCCACATGCAATTGACTTCAGTGGAATTCTCAAGTGGTTAACCAGTACTCAACAGTACTCAAGTAACTTCGAAGAGTAAGTCTACTGGAAGCTCCGTGTTTTAGTCTGTACAAAGACTGTAAAAATTTTCTCTTCAAAGTAACATACAGAGTTAGGAGGTCAGTTTAGTCTGAGAGCAGCAGTTAATCAGATCAGACACAGTTTTATAAAATCCAGTTTTATGAAAAAAATAGGGCAAATAGAATTCAAGACTTGGCATGTGATGTGATGCCACAACAGCGCTGACTCTTGGGGGAAAGCAATCCAAGGCTGTTTCTTTAAACACGTACTTCAACAATGTAATGGGCTAAGAACACAGATGGATGTGTGCAGAAACAGAAAATAAACCTGAACACACAAGACTCATTCTCCAGTCAATAGGAAGACAAAAAAGGTATAACAAGAAGCATATTAGTCTTTGCACACTTTTCAGTTCTTCTAGCATAGGTCTGTTATGATCAGAGAAGGGAAAAAAATAGGACAGTCTTTATCTTCAGTCAAATTTGCATAATGCCCTTGCCCCAGAAAACTTAGAAAATTAAGAATAGAAAAAGTGGTTCTCATGACATGACAGAAAGAAAAAACTAACAATATGCTATGTCAGTCCAGTTTGGTCTTTTGTATGGCTTCTGGAATCTGAGGCAAGATTCCCACAGGGGATAAAGTGATGTGACTCCAGTGCCTATAGCGTAAATCTACCAGTTCATGAGTTCTGAGGACCCAGTCCCATTCTCTTTGCCACAACAAAACCTTTCAAAGAAATGGAGATTAAAAAGTTGTTTCAATGGTGGGTACAAGCATAGGATTCAAAACTCCTGAGATAAGACTCAGCTTTGGCACAGGGTTCATACATGAACTTGGGTATGTCTTTTCTGGGCTCAGTTCCTCATAGATAAAACAGTGATCCCTAAGTGATGCTGTAAGGATACGTGTGCTGGGGTCATACAAATATTTGGTAGAGACCTCAGGAAAAGACGAAGAACAGGAAACGTTGTCCAGATGGTGAACAGTGTTGAGTGGGTGTGTACAAGCCATCCCTTATGCATGAATGTGCCATCTTGGTATTCTTTGTTTACTGTAAAAAAAAAAGGAGCACTGGATGCAGGTAGCTTATCCTCCAGGAAGCCAGCCATGAAAAACAAGCAGCTTATTTAGTCCCGCAACCCTGCCTGCTTCCCTTCCCTTCCCTTCCCTTCAGCAGGAGAGAGCATGATAAAAGAGAGAGCATGAGTCTCTAGGAACTCAAAGCTGTGAATCTTCCTCTCACCCTGTCTGGCCAAAATCCCTTCATTCACAGGGGGAATTTAGGCCAGGGATCACCAGTTCTCACTCTCCGCCAGAGTAACAGAGGAGAGGGTTAGAAAGGAAGAAAAACAGCCATAACTCAGCAAGTACAGTAAGAAAGAGAGGAGTAGGAGATGCACAAAATATGGTTCTCTAATATGTTTTCAGCCATATCCCCACCCTGTTGACTCTTTCAAATTTCCCCCACCAGGACAGTGAGAGATTTTTTTTTTGGGGGGGGTCCCTTATAAACAAGGATATTGTTTGTCTTTTAGAAGAAGAAAGGAGACTGGGTCAGGAATAGATTACTGCTACTTTGGAAGGGGGTTGCAAACTCATTCCACTCCTCTATTCAATTCCAGACTTAGGAGCAAGACAGATATGTTGGAGTTTGCTGATGCAACCTTACTGAGTAACGCTCCCAACAAGACACAGATAAGCCAGTATGGCACTGCTCCACAGCTTGCTGGCAGTAGCAGGACTTGGGATAGGCAGGGGCAAGTTCTCCATCACAAATATGAAAGAATTACAGAATGGAGAAAATCAAAAGTGAAAACAAAAAAGGTTCAGCTGAAGTTTGAGGTGGTTAAAATGAAAAATGGGACTGTGCCATTCACAGGTGGATAGATAGATCAATCAATTGATCTCGTCTACACTGACACACTTTGGAGCTATAATTCACTGCTGGGGCAATTATTCCAGCATAGCAGTGGCAGGAGCTATATCAGAGACAGAATTCAGGTGCTTTTAGTCAGGGGAGAGTTAGACAACAAAGGAGTGAAAAATGGTAAATACCATCCATCAGTAAAGATACATGGGATATAAGTTATGTCTGTGCACTTGCCGAGTGTAGAGGGACAGATAGACAGACAGATAAATAGACACATAAAAGTCTGAGTTTTGGTTGTGCAATCATTCGCTGTCTGACCTTATACTCTCCTCCTCTCCACTACTGTTAGAGAGAAAAGTGTTTAGCATTACTGCATCCAGCTCTCTTTGCCATGTTACTGTTGACTCCTTTATCCCACCACAGAGGTGTGCTGCCTCTGGAAAGTGCGAGGAATTTTTCTTCATAAGCCTTGATGTGTTCAAGAGAGGGCTGGGCTCATCTCCACTGTGAGTCTGACAGGGGTTTTAACAGCCTCACAACACCAGGACAAATAGCTCCTGGTCCCTTAACTCTTCTCAGATTTGCAAGGCAAGGCCCAGCACTGTTGTTCCCATTGCAAGGGCTTTACACAGTCTTTCAGGATGAAATCCTCTCTGTGGTGGCTGGGCAGAGCGGAAATCCAGGGGCTGGATCAGATTGGCCTAATGCTACAGCAGCTTAAGCGGTCTGTTTTACCAGAGATTATGGTTTCACTTACACAGAGCGCCTGAAAAATGCTGCGGTTTAGGAAGGATTATAGCTGAAAATTCCATGCTTTAAAAGAGAAATAAAGCAGGGGAGGGACTAGGAAACCCAATGTGCCTGGGGGCTGTGCAAACAGGATTAACCTCTGCTCATAGCACCTCTTGCTTCTGCCCACCCACACTTCCTGTGTCCACCTTCTTCTCTGTCCTTTCCCTCCTAGCAGTTCCCCGCACCTGCTGTCTTTTGTATAATACAGAGAGCTGAAAAAGGAGTCTGAAAAATGCCCAGGACCAAAGTGTCCCTAGTTTATTTACGTATCACTGTCAAATGGCTTCCTTGAAAAATATCACTTCACTTGCAGCCTGTGAAAGCCAGGGGAACTTTTGGCCCTCTGCCTGCAGATAGATCTATTCATCCAAATTATCTTGTATCAACATTATTTGGATAAAGGCTTCAAGCACTCCCAGAATGCTGGTGGTGACTCTGCCTGTCTGGTCTGAAGGTAAATCTGTGAACTCTTTGCCATCTGATGACAGAGGATGCAGAAGAAAAATAGCTTTAGGGGTTCTCCATCTACAGAGACTGGCGCTGGCATGTGAAGGTTCACTAGTACGATTGTAGGACAGTGTATAGTTGTAAAAAGCAGAAGCTGTGCACTGATGTGCTGCCTACTCTGGTGACTTTAATTAACTGTACAATAAAATCCAGATACTCCAGCTTCTGTTCCGCATATCCACCACAAAAGGTCCCTGCCAAATAGAGCTTCCTAGCAAAAAAGGACAAGAAATTACAATCCTCACTTAGCATACCAGAGACTTCACATAAGTAAACTAAATGAAGAGGAACCATACACTTTTTGGCCAGGACTGATCCTTCCCAATAGATTGAAACATGAACACATGTCCTTGTTGCAAAGGAGTCTTGGTGATCAGAGACCTTTACTGGCCATCCAGGTCAGAAGTACTTGGAGAAGAACACAGATGGCAAACTATCATTTTTGCCAGGTAGCAAACCTTTAGGAAACAAATATCTCAGGATAAACAGCATTCACAGATAGAAACTGCCCAGCCCTTTATTATCTAGGTGAGCACTACAGCCTTTCAATAAGATGCCTAGAGTTAATTAAGCCAGTTCTACATTAATGAAGTCAGATTTATGACCTAATTATATGTCACATTTGTATTTCTCTGTATAAACCAAAACCATCACGAACTAACTTATTTCATAGGCCATTGGCAACACTTGCCATCATAGCAAAGAGATGGCTTTTATTTATTGGCATTAATTTGTTTCCCTGAGGATGGATGGTTTGCTAGATGATTTGGATACAATCTGATCACAGCATCCATGTTTTGCTTTCAGGTGTTCAAATACAGCATTCCACTATTGCTGTCCCAACAACAGTGGGTGTTCTAGAGTACTTATGCTTTAGGTCACAGAGTTCTCCAATTCCCAAACCTCCTCCTCAGCAGCCAAGTTAGGAGCAGTTGCAAAGCTGTATCTATTGTGCCTATGCAAATCTGCACATCAGAAAAGGAAGTCCAATGTAAACGACGATGAAAATTAGACCTTTCATAAGTCCCCTACATTTTCTCTCCTCCGTTATGTCTCTCTGTCAAGGTATCTATCTGGCAAAATTATACTCTGCAAACAATCAATTGGTTAAATCTCCAAAGTGTGCCACTGTGAACAAGATCAATCAATTGATCTGTCTATCCCCCTATTAATTGCATAGTCCTGTTTTTATTTTAACCACCTCAAACTCCAGCTACACCATTTTTATCAAGGCCTTTATAAAATTTGGCTTGAGAAGCTTTGACAATTACACTCAGCAACCTGTTTAATAGGTACTCATAGCAGTGCTGCTCTCCTGGGGGAGGTTACCTTGAGTTTTAAGAGAAAAATGCTATGATTCCTTGAGCCAAACTGTGTAAGTGTACCATCTTCATGCGCTCTCGGCCAGCAAGAGAAAGCAACAGGAAAGGGAGCACAAAAGCTTCAGAGCATTCTTCTTCCCAACCCTATGCTTCTTCCTGTCCTCCTGCATGTCCCCTCCCTCACCTCTCCTTTTCCTGCATCCCATCCCTCCCATCTGCCACAGCACTCCATTCCCCTCATCTCCTGCTGCCCCTACAGAGGCATCCCTGCAGTCTGAGCCTAGCCCCCAGGTGCATTTACTGCTGTTGTCTCAGCACTGGCTCCTCTGATCTACTCCTAACCTTTTTATTTTTGTTTTTGTTTTAAAATTGATTTCCCTGTAGATTTTAACCACTCCATTTTCATTTACCCATTTTGTTCTTCCTCTCCTCCCTTCCCCACCCTCCTCTTCCTTCCCCTGTTCCCTTTGTCTGTCTGTGTCCATCCCTTACCCTACCACAGAAAACCTCTCCTCTCCCCTCAGTATAAAGCAAGAGCCTCATGGAGCCTCTCTCACCCCTTTCACCCCCACCACGCCGGTCGGCTCTGGGCAGGCTGATCTTCAGCCCTTCCACATGGCCCTTTCAGACGATGCGTCCACGCCCTGCTACAGTGCCTTCCTTCATCATGGTGCCCACTTTGGGCAGTCCAGCAGCCAGCCTCTGATAGCAGGTAACTGGCCTTGGCCACAAACTGAGTGGGATGCTGTAGGCAAGGGGTTCAGTTTCGTCTGACGGGGAGGCCAGTAAATGCTGCAAGCTCTTTGAGTGCAAGTGGGAACCAGAGAAACCACGTTCCAGGTCTGCATATGCAGCATATGTTCTTAGCTCCAGGAAGTCACAGTAAGATTTCATTCCTATTCTTCCTTTTTTAGAATAAAATGGGAAAAGAAGCTGTAACTACCTAGAAGTGTCTGGGTGTCCCAGCTGGATGGGTCTGGGACTTAGTATAGAAGCCATTTTACAGCATAATCCTGTGTTTCCTCAATAGCCATAATGTCCTTGAGTACTGTAGGCCCAGCAAAGGTACTGTGTGCTAGCCTAACAGAGATGATAGCAGCTGGAAGATCCTAGCCAGCTCTAGGCCTGCCTGGGTTGTTCAGTACGGGTTGTAGCTACTAAGTCAGATGAACACATAGGCAGTTGGTGAGCACTGCCACAGCTATGCTGTGGGCAGTATTTGAGTCATCTGCTTTGGGAGTGTCGGTGTGAGCTGGTGCCTTCACACAGCAGACCAAGTAGTTAAGAAACCCAGCATCATGTATGAATGTCAAGAGCAGGAAGGGTGTGTGAGAGACTATAATGTTTTACAGCCAAAAAATACAGACCTGATGTAGGTGGCCTTTAAGGCAAGAGTACCAATGAAGAAATGATGTGATGATGATGATGATGATACAAACCTACGTCCTGAGGACCTCACTGCCATTGTCCAAGCTCGCTTGGCCCCAGCAGTTGAACCTTAGGATTAAAGGGTGGGCTCAGTTCAGCGCATGCTGTGTCTCACCAATGAAGAAATAGGTTGCAGAAGATGGCAACACTTAGGAGCAGCAGGCAGGAGGGGAGGTTGGGCAGGAAGGAGAAGTTTCAGGTAGGTACTAAGGGAAACTCCTGGCCAAGGTGACTGAAGCAATATCGCTGTAGAAGTTCAAAGGTGACTTGGATGAAATAGGTAGTATTATCTTAGGTGACCATTGACCACTTTTCAAAGGATGTAATCTGGGCTTTTACAGTACAGACAAGTCTTAGTGCAGACCACAGTTCCTAAATAGTCAAGAAATATATCTTACTTCTGCCTCCTTCATGTTCCTTTATTATTTTTCTCTTTTGACCTAACATCCTTCCTTTGTATTGTCATGTGAGATTTCCATTACTAAACCTCCATGTAGGAAAACAGAAAGTAACATCACACAAGATTTGTGTTTATAATATTGACTTGGTCCAACCTTACTGCAGCCAGTAAAAGCCCCTGAGCTCAGGGCACTTCCTAAGCCAAGAAGTCTCCTGACAGACTCTCTCCAATAATACAGATCTTTGGGGATGCTGTCATATATGACCATCCTCTAGCATAGAAGGCACTGTGTTTCAGGAGAGGGAACTGCCTTAGGACCTTTATAGGGAATTAGACATGGGGCAAAGTGTTCAAAAGCTCAAACAGTGTCACAGTGATTCAGATGCTGTTTCTCACTCAGAAGGCTCTTGGAGGAGGGATAATGGCTGGAGTTGGAAACATGTTATGAGCTAGCTTTGCCATAGCCTTGGTGTACAAGAATTTAATAATCCTGTCTACCTGTTTGTAAAGAGAGGAGGTAATGGGAGGGGCCTGCTTATACATAACAGCATTTTAAGAGCCTCTGTGTCGGACTCCTAGTGATGTTGCTGATACAGTGCTTGTTTGTTATCTTCTTTTTCAAGACTGGGATTTTGACAGATGATCACTTCCCAGCAAATTTTCCATGCTCAGTTTTGAGCATCAGCCTCTTGCACTCATGTCTGAATAAAAACACAGGGGCATATGTGTATACATCAAGTAGCAGAGTGAGTGTATATGTGTTCCCAGCTGAATGGAAGTGTCAAAATGAATTAATTTTGCCTGCTGCTACATAATGCTATCTTTAACTTTTCAGTGACACTGCTTTCTCACTCATCACCTGTTGTTATATCTCAGGCTAGTCAATAAATGAAACTAAAAGAACAAGAATTTTAAGCATAAAAATTTCTTGCCTTAAAAGAATGTAAGAAAAAAATAACTACACCTAGTAGGCGTTATTCATACAGCTTAACACACAGCTACAAGTCACTAAAGGAATGATGGTGATAAATGAGTAAAAGAGTGTAGAATACAAATCCCTGAGACATTACATATTTATTTTTATCAATATTGGGAAGTGGCTGGAAAATGGCTCAGCCATTGCCTGGTAGTTCTGTGCCCTTATCTAAGAGGAGGTGAGCCAGGAACATCAGCCACTGATCAGGAACCTCTTGAGGGAGAAAGAATGAACTTGCATTTCTGTCTTCTTGAGTAAATCACCTCAGTAATCTTTAGTCAAGACCTATGAAAGCAATGACACTGGTTTAATCTACCTCATGCCAGAGAAACTTCCTCCCTTCAGGTTAAGCTCCGTGCTTCTTAGTTCTTGCTTTGCCTTATAACTGTTATTTATCTCTGATTCCCTAGCCAAGGTTCATGCTTGTTCCAGGGCCTGCTTTATCAGTTATCAGTCTGCTGCTAGTAGAGCTAAAACAACTCTTCTTCTTTCCTTGGTGTATCCAGTGACTCCAGTGATGCTAATGGGCTACAATTAACCTGTCACTTCTAAAAGCAAATGAGGCTCCTGCCCTCCAGTTAGAACAGACAGGAGGGATAAAATTTAACAAAGGAACAACAAATGGCACAAACTTCTTGGTGAGCTACAGTTCACCTAGGAAATGTGAAAGGCTCTGGATGCCTGGAACAGGCTGACATCTCAGTAGGCAGAGTTGGAGGTTGAGCTGTAAATCTCTCAGCAGCTGTGGGGGAAAGATTATCTTAATTTATTTAGCGCCTTTTTTTTTATTTTGGTTTGGGGTTTTTTGTTTTGTTTTGTTTTGGCTTGAAACTCCCAGCAGCTTCTGAGATTATTTTAGTTCATTTAAATGCAATAAGCACTAACAGCAAATGCCCTTCTGGCTGGCCCATTTTCAGGCTAACCAGTCCAAGTGAGGAAATGCCTCTGGCATCAACCAAGAAGCCCCCAGCTGCACTTCCTAAGAGATGAAAAATAAACTGCAATTGAACACCCAGTCCACACCCCTCTCTACTTCTTTGATGGTGAAAAGATATTACAACTTTAAGAATTACAAACAAAAACTTGTACCTGTGATAAAAATGAAGTGAGACTCAAACTAATTTGCATGATCCTATTATTATATACAGTACACCACCACTTGGAAGGAGTCCAACCAGTATTGGTCTCATGCTAAGCACTGTGTAAATGTACTAAAAGTGTGGCCTTGCACCAAAGAGTTTGCAGCATAAAAAGAAGCACAGAGAGGTGAAGTGACTTGCCTAAAACCATCAGCAGGTTAATGTCAAAGGTGAGAAGAGAGACGGGTACAGAAAACTCTTGGATCACTTTCCAGTGCCTTGCACATTGATCATGCCCTAAAGCAACATCACCACAGTTCTGGAACTGCATCCATTGCATATAGACAGAACCACAACTACTTTGGCAATGAATATGCTGCCATTCTCTGTGCAGATCAGGGCCATTTTGATTTAGTTAAAACAGATCCAAAATCTACAGTGAAACAAAACAAATTCTTTTGAGCCTCACAAAGCTAAGTTTTAACATCCACCCTTACAGTGTGAGATCAAAAGTGCCACAATCTTCACCCAGAACTTTCAGTGGATGGATGGCACTTATGTAAGAGAGGGCTGCACAGTAGTTGCCTATCAAGCTGCTAGTCATGCAACAGTGGGACAGAAGGTGATATCAAATCAATATTGAAAGATCTTATTGATCACCTGTCCTGATTCTTTCCCCTTCCAGGTCGCGATATGGCAAGCACCACCTTGCCTGGCTACCCACCCCACGTTCCCCCAACTGGACAAGGCAGCTACCCAACCTCAACTCTTGCAGGAATGGTTCCTGGTAAGTCAGCTGCCAGACCTCACAAATGGTGCACACATGTTTGAACAGTACACCAGCATTGCAAGAGCTTTCACAGCTGGCTTGGCTATTGCTTTGCTGACGTGAAGAGCTATTCTTTTCATAAAGAAATCATCAGGTGCCTATAACCAATGTCGCTAACAACCCTTTTTGTAACTTATCTCTTTCCCCCTAGTAACTGATTCACTGCTGTTATAGGCAACTAGCTAGCTATAACTTGGGGCAATTAATTGGTAATTAATTAATCTAGTATTCATTAACTAATGTAATTATTTTCCAATGACCTATGCAGGTTATTATGCACTGCTTATGGCTCAGGATATTCACCTATCCACTAACTTAGGGTAACAACTTACCTTCTATCTAAAGCCATGGCATCAAACTGAAAATTATCAATGGTAATTTAATACCTGCAGTTTTTGAAGACCTACTGTCTATAGTCTAAACTGGCTAAGAACTCAGCAATGATTAGCAGCATTTCAGGAGAAACCAGCTACTTTTAACAATCAACTACTTACCCACCTTCTGTTTGTAAGATTGTGCCTCCAGTCCAAGAAACTATCTACTTAATCCTACATCCAAAGGCAAACTGTTTCTTTGCTACCCCATTCCTTTGGATAAATACCTTATCTGAGCATATGGATTCTCCCACCGTTTAGGGAGAAGAGAGGACCATTTACTTGAGGGCAGTTGAAGAGTTTCGTACCTCAGGCTCTATTCCCCACTCCTCTGATGACAGTTGTCCCCAGGAGATAAACAAAGAGAAAGGATTTTCATTTCTCAGACATGGTAGCTCAGAATACAGAATTTATCTGTCACTGATTTCTGCTTTTGTTATGGCCTTGGGTTGTGAGTTGTGGTGGTTAAGTAGCAGGTACACAGTCCATTCTGCAACCTCTGCTTCTGAAGGGATGAATCCAGAACCGAAGCAGCAGAAAGTTGGGAACAGAAAGCTCTTCTATTACTATCATATGATTTGCCAAGGCTTATGAGTGGAAAGCCTAACTTAACCCCCATTCAGATCTTGGAACAGATAGCTAAATGAACATAAACTGCAGGGAGGATAGTGAAAATATCACTGATAGGAAATGTTTTCAGGTCAAAGTCTTTAAATGACAAATCATAGAATCATAGAGTGGCTTGAGTTGGAAGGGACCTTTAAGATTACCTAGTTCCAACACCCTTGTCATGAGCAGGGACACCTTTCACTAGATCAGGTTGTACAGAGCCCCATCCAGCCTGGCCTTGAACACTTCCAGGAATGGAATGGACTTCTAAACTGGGACAAAGATTTTAAGACCACTAATCACAGGGGTCACTTATCCAAAAGTAGGGTATTTTAGCTCCTTGATGTGGAGGTTGCTTATCTATAAGACAGCAGTGTCCCACAAAAAACAAGAAATACTCCCAAAAAGAAAAATAACAGAATTATATAGGGAAAAAAAAATTGTTATAGTTCAAAGTAAAAAAAAAACAAACCAAACAGTCAAATGAATATATTTACATTAAATCTGATGTCAACATTCAATCAGAGGAAGTTTTTCCAGTGGCCTGCTTGTGCACCCTGCAGTAGTTACTGCATCTTACAACAGAGCATCAAGTTCTGGCTGTTTCAGTCATACCCCACTGGTCAGACTCAGTCAGGAAGCCCTTCTATTCCTGTCTTCTAATGTGACCAAAGCCAACAAGATGGAGATAAAGAGGCTTCCTGGGAAGAAACAGAAGACTTGGTTTTAATGGGTCACACTGCAGATCTCTGCAGCCACTACTCTCTGTCAGGGGCCATCAGGGAAAGTCTGAGGAAGCGTTAAGAATAGAGCAAGCATGTATTGGTACTTTCTCAAAAGATCTCCCAGCCTCCAAGTTGCAGCTAAGACACTTTCTAAGCCAGACTTAGTATATTTCTATTTCATATTAAGCACCCTCTATCAGTTTTCCCTCCACACACTTAAACAATGTCTCCTGAACCCATATAAGCCTTTAACATCTACTGCAACCTATGGTAAGAAGTTCTGTAGCTTAACTACATATTTTGTGAAAACTATTTCCCGTATTTGTTCTGAACCTGCCACCTGCTAGGCTCACTTCATGCCTCATTGTTTCTGTATTGGAAGACTAAACCAACAAGATTTAAATACAGATGCCAAGAAATATTCCCGGAGCACAAATTGCACAGAATATAGGCCTCATGAGATCAATCCTCTGTGCTTGCTCTTAACCTCTGTTAAGAGTCCAGTTTGAACAGAGAAAACAAATACAATATTGCTAATGGTTTGTTACATGCCCTCAGGCCAAGAAAGATCGGGTCCAGTGCTCTAACTACACTGGAAACAAGAAGCCAGCGAGATGACCACTCAGGAAGTATCTTTAAGAAACCTACTGACATGCAAACAAACCTATTGTTCAGATATGAGCGAATAAGAGAAAGAGGCTCTGTCTTCTCTAAACAAAGGTGCAGATCTAAACACACAACTGTTCAGAAACCAGATTTCTAATCCATGCAAAATTCTGATTTTTTGATATTTGTTTTCATCCTGCATTGGTACGAGGAGACAGAATCTTGAAACAGTTCAATTTGCGAACATCAGGATAAAACATTTCAGTGATGTCAACATGTTCTAGATGTCAAGACATATTAAAATAAAAAAAGAATTGAAAGGAAATTAAATGAGATGAGAAAGGCAAAATTAAATAGAACAAGAAAGCTGAAACATAATACTTTGTTTCAATTTGCAATAATTTCAGAAGTTTTCTTTCCAAAACTCCATTGCAGCTGACAAGCTCATGCAAGACATTTCCATTTCGATGAGACAGCATTTTCCAGTGGAAAACTGTTTCTGAGAAGATTGTTTGACCAGTGCTAATTAAAGCTGCTATGTTCTACCCATGACAACCTTTCAATAGACTTCTACTTGCATAGTCTACAGAAGGGCTTGTCTCCTGTAGCAGTACATCCACGCAACACGGTCAGTGCATGCAAATATCTCTGAGCTTTATGTGGATGATGTGATAAAATACATATCCTTTATTTGACCCTGCCCATAACTTCAGGTCCCTGGATGTAGACATGGAAGAAAGCCAGTAGTCCTGAGCACACACTTGAAAAAGCAGGGGTTAGTCACTCAAAGAAGGATGATTCGGGTATTGTGCTACACTTAACCTACGCATCTGAGAGAAGTTGCCTGCACAGGTAACAGAAAACCTTTGATCTCTGCCTCAATTCTTCCTCTTACCCAGAAAGGTCATCACGTTTCAGCAAACTGTTTTAGTGAAGTGAGCATCGGCTAAAGTAACTGCCGTTTACACAGAGCAGTGCGGAGCCTGCAGAGGGCTGGGGATGGCAGCGGCAGGGAGTCTTTAAACAGAATCCAATGTTGATGAGGAAATTACATTTGTTTCATTAGTGATCGGGGAAGGCGATAGCTCAGTTCCTCTTGGTCACAGTTGAGCTCAAAAGCTCATTATCCTGCTGCATGCATGCTTTCACTCCTCGTCAATAAACACTGTTTCCAGTGGCTGCCCTCCCTCCTCCCCAGCGCTCCATAGCTGTGACTCTTTCTCCTGTACTTAACCCGTATTTAGGAACACTATAAACAGTTTAGGGTGTCGACTCAGAAGATGGTGAGAGAGAAGTCTTGAAATATCAGAACAACTTCCCTTCATGCAGTGAAGTGATGTTATATGAGGCACTTCAAAAGCAGAAATTCTAATTTTTCTCCTTCTTTGGGAGGCAAACACATTCTAGTATATTCCACAGATAAGTCAATTCAGTAGAGATAAATCTGGACTGTGCATTGTATCTTGGTCACCTTAGCCAGTTTCTATTCCTTCCCAGCTAGTTGTCAGGATTTTCATTGCAGGATGTTTCTAGCTATGGAATTATACTGAGTTATTATCATTAAAACAGTAGTTAGCAAGATCTGTCACACAAAATGTAAACTAAAAATTACTGTGACTAAAATACTTTTGCAAGTTGTTGGGTTTGATGCATACACATTTTTGCACTGACTACTTTGGTTATTACCCTGAGTTACTTTTAAACCTGGCTGGAAAGATTCTCCTCAAGTTTAAAGCAGTGTAAATCCCCTGATTTCAACAGACTTCATTTCCACCATCTGAGAATCTGTGATTTTTGGCTTTAACACTTCAGTGAGGGGAGATTTGAAGAGATTACAGTATAATTAATTGACATTCTTTGGTAATTGTATCACAGGCATCCATTGCATCTTGCACTTTCTTTTTCTGTTTCATGGTATCTAGCAGGGACTGCCAGGTGTTTTTCAAACACTTCTGCTGTAACAATTCCACCCCTGCCTTGGGACACACCAGAAGCTAATAGCTACACTGTTCTTCCACTGTCCTTTAAGTGCATAATGCCTTTCAGATGGCATTAATTGTCCCCAGTCTGTTGGTACTGCATTAAATTGAGGTTATCATCAGATAATATCATGTTTTCCCTTAACAGAATGATACATGTTTAAGTTTGGGGAGATTCATTGATTTTGAATGCAGCACCATACCTTCTTTGCCTTCTATTAAAACAGGGAGACTCTGTTCCTTCTGCATAATAAAACTGAATATTAAAGACTACTCTACAACATTCAAATCTTGGGTCAGAGTCTTACTAGACCACAAAGCTTGCATGTATTTTGGTTTGGGCCCATTTTATTAAATGTGAAAAGCAAAGCCACAGCACAGCTTGTCTTTCAGATTCAACACAGTACCTAAAGCGCTAATCATTAGAAAAACTATTTTCTGGAGCCGGAATGCAGCAAGTTTTTTCTGTAACTCACTAAGAATAAAAGTGGGGTTAATCATGTATGAATCACTTTTCTGACTAATACCATCATGCAGAATAAGAAAGTGATTCATGTGTTTTTCCATTTTATTTTATATTAAAATCCAGCCTACTCAGAACATTTCCAAAAAGAAATGATACTCTTCTCTGCAAATATGCCATCACCCTCAGTACCCTACAAACAAAACTTAGCAATACATATTGCCATCAACAGCACTGCTAGTTCCAATGAGTTTGTTGTGAGCTTGTCCCATCAAGCTTCCGTACCTGGGGTCTTGACACTACTGGAGAACCTTGGATTTTATTTATAAGAAAGCTGATAGTTAAGTGCAGAAAAAGCTTGCATATCCAATCCTACTGCAACTTGAGATGTGGAAGTCAGAAGGCAATGAAAAATAAGGAAACAAAAAGTAAACCACTTTAATTCTTTTTATTACTGAATTTCATTATTTTAAACTAATTTCTTGATTGTGAAAAGGTCAATCTTATGATTTTTAATGTTATGTGTAAGGAACTTTGCACTGAACAAGCACTGCAGGGTCCTGAAGGGCAGAGTCCCAGCTGGGCAAGGAAGCTACACTAGTTTTCCTGCTGGCATATGGATTCAGCATCAACACTGGCTTGACGGAATAGCAGACATAAATCTTCATTCCTAACTGTATTTCACACCTTCCTTGGTTTCTTCCAGGGAGCGAGTTCTCAGGGAACCCCTACAGCCACCCTCAGTACACAACCTACAACGAGGCCTGGCGGTTCAGCAACCCTGCATTACTAAGTGAGTACCTCTTTCCCACAGCACACCCCCAGCCTCGCGCTCCTTCTGTTTGTCTATTCGTTCTCTTTGGTTTTGCCTTTTTGTTTGTTTGTTTGTTTCTGAAGAGGGTTTTCAGGTATTTGGGCAGTTGAGAGGCTTTTTCCCTCACTCAGTCCAATGCTGAAATGGGTATATACTTCATGAATGTTTTGTATCAGTTCTGAAGCCGATTCCTCTTTCATGAGACAGTTCAGAACTCAAGTTCAGCTCTGGCTTCTCTGTGAGCTGCATCCACATTTTAGTACAGGTTGTATCAGAAATTAAATTCAGATTCTCTTACTCTCTCAGGCTGTAATCAGCATCCTTTCAAGGCCTTATTAAAAATACAGATGACGTTTCACTCTTCTCCCAAGCTAAACCCAGAGTCAATTCCTGGGGATCTGTAAATCCCATAGAATTTCTTCCTATTGGACCTATAAGAACAGTGTCCAGAGCGTGAGACAGGCTGCATCATTAGGTTTACAACAGCCAGCAGAGTTGTCTTGCAGGGCTATATATCCATCTCCAGTGACTAATATGCCCAGAAATAATCTGGGGTTTTTCAGAGGAGAAAAAACTCCTATGAGACCTTATCTTCTAATACAACACCTCTTTGCAAGGGAATAGCATGAGATTTATTATATGTAAAATAAATCAGTTGTGATTATTCCCTACATATTTACGGAGGTTTAACAACTGGATAATAGATTCACGTTTTATTCCAGTGCTGTTAAACCTCAGTAAACATGATCTTAATAATCAATCACTATTTAACACACATTCGATAACCACCTAGAGAAATTTCATGTCAAATGTGACCCAAAACCCAAGCAGTAACACACTGTAATTTTGTTTCATTTCTCCCCTCCTAGTTATAAGAGCGACCTGTTATACTTTGTTACGTATGCTTAGAACATCTGGCCCTGACACTTTCCTTGTGGCTACAGATCAGGTGTGACATATTTGTGCTGCAATGTTGTTGTGGTTTAACCCCAGGCATTAGCCAAGCCCCATGCAGCCACTCATTCACTCCCCCACCAACAGGATAGAGGAGAGAATCAGAAAGATAAAAGCTAGAAAACCTGTGGGTTGAGATAAAGACAGTTTAATAGGGAAAGCAAAAGCCACATATGCAAGCAAAGCAAAACAAGGAATTAATTCACTGCTTCCCATGGGCAGGCAGGTGTTCACCCATCTCCAGGAGTGCAGGGCCCCATCACGCGTAATGTTTGGGAAGACAAACACCATCACTCCAAATGTGCCCACTTCCTTCTTTTCCTCCCCTTTAAATACCAAGCATGATGCCATGTGGTGTGGAATATTCCTTTGGCCAGTTTGGGTCATCTGTTCCAGCTCCTCTCGGCCTCCCACACACCCCTAGGTTCCTCGCCAGCTTGGCAGTATGAGAAGAAAAAAAGGCTGTGGCTCTGTGTAAGCCCTGCTCAGCAATAACAAAAACATCTCTGTTATCAACCCTGTGTTCAGCACAAATTCAAAACACAGCCCCATACCAGCCACTGTGAATAAAACTAACCCTACCTCAGCCCAAACTAGCACAAAAGTTCATGGGCTTAGTTACTGATGGTCAGAAGAAGCAAAAGGATCTCCTTCCCATAGAGGGTTGTCAGATTCAGAGGCCACAGTAGCATCTATCCACTGACATGCAGCCCTCAGCTGGCTTCAGCTGACTGCCTTTCCTTAATCCCATTAGAAGCTCAGTCCTCAAATTAGTTCTTTTGGTTTCTTTTGCTTTTCTTTCTTCCTACCTTTCCTTTTCTTTTCTGTTCTCCTGTATTTCTTTCCTTAGTTTGATTGTTTGTGTTTTTTGTTTTGGTTTGGTTTTTTTTGTTTACTGTTTGTCCTTTCAACCAGTCCATTCTTCTCCTGTGTTAACTTTCAGGTTCCCCTTATTATTATAGTGCCACATCCCGGGGCTCCGCACCTCCCACTGCTGCCGCTGCCTATGACCGCCACTAGTTACCATGGAAACCACATGAAACTGCAGGGCGACAGCTTAGGCCTCCACATTGTACCTGTCTGATCACCTCCCTCATCCCTGGGAAGGGTGAAGAGACCTTCTCCGTTCCTCCCCACAGTCCAGTTCCTTCCTCTTCGCCATGAAGGTGCCGGACCAAGCGCTCACCACATGAGACTGAGACCCCCTCCCTCCCCCTGCCCTCCGCCCCGACCGCTCCCCCCACGCCGGGAACAGCCTGCGGCCAAGTGGCTTCTCCTGCAGGAGCCCTCCAATGCCCCTGGGTAAAGCTCAGCCACACAAAGTCCACTTGGCTTCCAGAACTCCAGGGGGACTGGGAAGCAATGCAGCTGGCAACCATTGCCTTACAGGACCCCTTTCTGGGAGCAGTAAGGGCCAGGGAAACGGGGGGAAATGCCGCTCATGAAACACTGTTCCCCAAAGATGTACTCTTCTGTGGTGGACTCTTGATGTGTGTAACCTGTGATGGTCACCCTGTTCCCAGGACAGAGGGAGCAGTCTGGCTAGAGCAGAGATGGCAGTACAGAGCCCTGGCCCATCTGGCAATGAAGAAAGGACCAAGTAATGATCTGCACCCCATGAGGGGTTCTCTGTGCACCTCATCCCCACTCTCCAGCATGGATTCCCCCAGAGTTGGCTGCACCTCACAGGTGGTGACTTTGCAGGCCAGAATTGGGAGGAACCTCACACACACCCACAATTTCTGTGACACACAATCAGCTCAGACAGGAGGATGGAGCAACATTTACAAACAAACCGACGAAATGAAGAAATATATAAATAGATATATAAATATAACTGTGTTTTTATGCTTTGTCATGAAGGTCTGTAAAAAGGAACAAAAAAAATTCCCCAATTTTCTAAAAAACCCAAGTGAACAAAACCAACAAAAAAACCAAAATAATAATTAAAAAACCCTACAAAAATAAAACTCCAAGTCCCATCCCTCCCCACCACCTGAATGGCAGACAAGTTCCTCTGGCGTTTGATGCTCCTCTTTCACTCTAGGGTTTTGTTTCCTTTATATTTTGCACTACAATGGGATGGTGGTATTGGAGAGGATGGGATGCCAGCTCCACCCGGTCGCCTCCTCCTCCTCCCCCTTTCCCAAATCCTGTCTCTGGGGAGCAGTGTGGACAAGTCACATCTGACAAAGTTACCAAACACATCAGTCGACAAAAAAAGCACTCTGAGTCAACAAACGTTTTCCATGTCACTGGTTGGCAAACAAAGAAAACAAGCCCAGCTGCGCTCTAACTGCGCAGTATGGTGGAAAGTGTGTGGCTTCTTGTGGGCCCATCTGATAGCCCTCTGGACAGCTGAGACTGAGATGGACAAATTCAGGATTGGCTGGGATTATTGCTTGGTTCCCTAGCCCTTAGCCTTCAGTCCTTTTACCTTAACCTCTACCCGTGATGACTTCAGTTCACCCACATCCCAACTTTTGCAATTTTAGATATGCCCAATACCCATTCTCTGCTGCTGGTAACAACAGCCTCATTATCTGTGCCCAACACCTAATTTCCTAATCACTGTAGCCCTGCTATACGGGCCCCCCTTCGATTCCCAGTCCATCTGCTCATACACCTACTAATTTATAGGCCCCCATTCAAATCCATACACCTGCATCCTACCAGCCAGTCCCAACATACAGCCCCATCTTTTCATGTTCAATCCTATATTGTGCACCCTAATATTTACCCCTTAACCCAAATGCTCAACTGATGATTCTCTAGGGATTCTCTGCTCTTTTTGGTTCCCAAGTGACTGACAAACACTGTTCTGCAAAAGGCTAACTGTCAATAGAAACGCTTATTACTTCTGCATTGTCAGCAAACTCATAAACTGTTCCTTGCACTGACACTTCCTAAAAAATTACTCAAAGAAAACATGAAGGCAGCTATAGCCTGCCCCCAGGGCATCAAGTCTGCCAAAGTAGATCCTTGTTGTTTTAGAGAGGTTTCAGATAAAACTCATGGGCTATTGTCCATGGACAAAGACAGGATTGAGAATAAAACCCCCAAAGGGCATAGAAATGAACGGTGGAGCAATTTGTACAGTCAACATCGTGTATAAAATCCAAAGTTCAAAGCCTCTGAGGAGATGTGGTAGTGGACTCCATTCTGTCTCCAAGTTTAACTTGTATGTATGAAATCCACCATCAGTAAACAGCTGTGTTGATCCCAAAGGCCCCTTTCACCTCACTCTTTCAGCCTTTGCATGGATTTAGCTGATTATAGGTCTGTGTCTTCTTTAATGGGGTGCCCAAATGATAAGGGTGTTTGGGGGGATGTTTACATAGAAGATAGAGAGCTAAAATCTGTTTCTATGCAGAATAAAATCAAAGAGGTTACTCCTGATCTGTTAAAAGTGTCATTCTGCACATCTTACCTCTGAGTAACCTGCTGCAAATAGCGGAGTTATTACACTATCACCGAGACCAGAATTTGGCCTGTTATCCCATCTTATTCTATGAGAGAAGAAAATTCTGTGCAATTTCTAAAAATATACTTTCACCACTCCTTCTGTTTTCCTTCACAGACATCAGATAGATGCTGAACCCTGTTAGTAATGTCTCACTTTTAGTCTCTCAGTACAACCTTTGCTCTATTTGTGCACCACCCAGATTCCCTCAGCAGGTGGTCAGGGCAGAGGCAATAAATCCCAGGACCAACAAGGAGAAGGTCCTGAGGAGACTAAAGAAAAGAGACTGTCACACCTCCCACTTGGCCACCTGCAGCCCAAGGGCCAGCTTGAGAAAACCTAGCAGCTCAGAAATGCTTATTTTTATAATGGTGTTTTGCTAAACTTGAGACATGAGCTAGGGTCTGAAAGCAGGATTTAGTTGGCTCACTCATGGCTGGCTTGATTTGACCCTTGGAGGGCCAAATCTGTTGTTGGTTTAACTCCATTGATGAAAAAGGATTTCCACCAGGCATTGGATTGGTCTGGAAAGTTCGTAAGTACAGCATGTAGTTTGACTTGGAAAATTAAAAGGAAAGCAGAATTATGCAAAAAAACTGGGCAGTCTAATCCTCTTCCACCACCATCTGTAGACCCTCATGCGAATGTACTGAATTACATTTGCCAAAGAGTTTCTTGTGTTCGTTGTTTTGATTTACAGTCGGTGGATGCATTGTAAAGCAGTATTATAGCCCAAGTCTAGTAGCTGACGTGGGGATTTATGTGGTGATATTATGCAGAAGAAAACCATCAATATTCATATAGATTCCATTAGACTGGACTATGCAGGAAACGCAAAAATTCTACCAATTATTTAATATTATGTTATTTGCAAAAAACAATTGCTGCTTTGTAGGAAGATAATGTGTGTAATGTGAAGGCAATTCCTCTTGTATATAAGTTCATCTCCATCTTCATCATGGTAGTTATTAAAACAGCCTCGTCTCATCCTGTAGATAAGGAACACGCTGTGTGTACTGTGCAAGTCTCGTTGTGCTCACTGAAAACAAAACAATGTGTTCAATAAAGCACAGCACAAATTCAGAACCTGAGGGAACAGCCAAACCCTGGAAGGACCCTTTCCCCAACAGGCCAACAGTTGCTTTTTTATAGGTGGAATTTTTTTCTTTTATTTTTATTTTCCTTTAAAAAATTTTACAGGAAAAAAAATGAAAAAGGATTGGAGGAAGAAATCATTATGCAAAATCCAGTGAAGTCTGACTCAAACCTCTCCTTGATTCTGCTGTCTCTTACCTTTCCCACATTTCTTTCTCACACCCTCTTTCCATTCAACTTCTATCCCTCTCTTTTATTATTTCTCATTCCCAATGCACTTTTCTATCCAGGGAGGGAAAAGCATTATCGATATGGGAGCAGGTATCTGGGACCTCAAACTCCCCAGTTCTCTCTATCACTCTAGAAAACCTTTGTCAAATCCAATTTCCCCCTCTACCTCAGTTCCAACCCTCTGTAAAATGGGAATAACAATAGTTTCTGGTTCACAGGGGGATTGCGCAGCTGAATCAATTAGCACTGCCTCAGTGCTTTGAGATTCTGGACAGAAAATTCTATCAAACTCTTAAGTATTATTGTGAATAATAATTAATGTTTCCATTACATTTCTCTCTTTTTCTTTTTCTCACAAGTCATCCTTTATTTCTTTATTCTTCTTCTTAGCTCTCCCTGCACTTCTTTCTTCTCCTATCATTCTTAGTTTTGCTGCTATGTTTGCTTTATCTAATGGACCAAGCAGAAATGTGAGACTGGATGTCCTTCTGTCTCCACTTGATCATGGGGGAAGAATCTCGTGAGTTCTCAAATGCCATGCTTGGCAACAGAGACCATGGCATTTAAAACTGGCAGCACTTTTGAGTCCTGTTCTCTGAAGCTCCCATGTCCTTTTGACCCAACAAGATGTGGGGCAAGACACAGAAAGGGGTTGCATGAGGTGGATGCATTAAAGTTGACACTGCTGTGGCCTGTAAATCTGCTGGGGAGGGTTGGTGGCAATGAGCCCTGCTGTGGAAACAGAAGTTTGCATGCTTTCTGACCCATCAGTAGTGAGGAATCAACCTCAGAGTACGACTTCAGAATTAATCACAACATGAATGTGAGGATGTTAAACAAACAAGAAAAGGAAAACAAAAAACCCTACACCTCTTTCTTCTCTTGAGTATATAATTATATATGCATATTAACATTTTCCTAAAGGAATTTTTAGTTTGATGAACTGTTGGAAAAATCCACCCTTTTGTCCCTAAGGAAAAGCACCCCTCTGGGAAAAGAAATAAGAATCATAGCTGAGCTGCCCCCTTTGGCACTGACAGACCCACAAATACCACAGTGTGCTTCCTTGACTGGGCCCAGGACAGTGGCAGACTTGCAAAGCAGGAAGGAGGGACCAAACTGACAATTACAGAACTGATGACAAATCTAACCATAGAGCAGCTCTGCTGATGATCTCTAGGCTAAGCTAGACATGAGACCGTGGAGGGGAGAGGGCCACTGCCAGGTGCAGGGTCACATCCATTCTAGGCTGCTGCAGCCCCTCTTGGCTTTTCCTCATCACTTCAGTTCTGTTTGACCATTTTCTTTTCTCTTTTTGTGCACATGAGAAATAAAAGCAATTTTTTTTTATGTCATTTTTGTGGCTTCTGGGTTGTTTCTCTTTCCCTCTCCTACTCTCTCTACCCCCCTCCTCAGCACTTCACTCTCCAGTAGATTCCCCTTCAGGTCTTTGGGATGTTACATTTGTTGCACCTCACACCCTTGGGGCACCATGTAAACAACACCATGATTGCTAACAACAACCACGCTGGGTGATGGAAGGCACTGCACATACTTGCAATACCCCATAGTACAATCCGCCCTCTGAGTCCCCACCAGCCCCCACACGCTCCTATTCATTGCCAGCAGGACACCCTCTTCTGTTGATCGCACTCAATTGACTCCCAGTGATCCATAACACATCAGGTGTTCCCAGCTAGTTCAAAAAATCAAAATGCCACAACATCAGAAAGATGTGGGGTAAACCCCAGAATCTCCTTCCCCTTCATGCCTGTTTCCCCTTAGCTCCAACTGGAGATGAGCAACACCTCCCCAGTGTGCCTCCAGGAGGATTTAAAATCTTCCCAAATCAGCCCTGATGCTCCATCAGAGCACTGAGGGGGCTGTGTGAGAGGTCTCAGTAAAGAAAAGGTGGCTGACAGCTCTCAGGTCTTACTCCCACTTCTCTGCTACCCTGATTTTAGTTTCACAAGAGGAATTCTGTTAGCCTGATGTTTTATTATAGCTTGCTCTCTCTTAATCTCTGTCTTGGTTAACTGGGGTGCAAAACCAAATGCAAGTCATTAATAACCCATTCTCCAAGCTATTCATCAATCACCTAACAGCTGGGCATTATATTAAGGTATGCTATAAACATACCAAATACTGAGGTATTCACTCACTTTTTCCTCAGTTAAGTATTAATTCTCCAGGAAGTCATATGCAGTTTAAGGTCACAGAGACAAGAGTAAAAATGTAGCAATGAGTCAGGCTAGACTAAATCAATTTTGCTCCTACAATTTTTAGTCATTAACAAATATTTTCACAACAGCTCATGAAAACTAGTGGGCCACATTTTCTGCCAATGCATTTGTATCTTAAAGCCTGTGCAGAAGTGTTGTCATGAAATCAAATGCTTTCACTCATCAGAGACTTAAAACATTTCCTTTTGTTTCATTTTCTATTTTCCTTTGCAGTATTAATAGGCTGAAAATCCTCCAAAAGAACATTTTCCATAAGTGAAAGACAATTTGTCGAAATCCAAACAGACTGTAAAAGCAATTCAATTTTCACAACACTGCAGCAAAACTGCCTGGCAACTATTCTGAAGTCAAAGGCCTCAGGTTTCCAGGGTCTGCTGCCTATGAGACAGACAAGCCTGGGATGTGATGCAGGGATAGGCTTGCGCTCAAAATTGGAATAAAACTGGATTCCAAAATTCTGAAATCTTCTATGCATCAGAATTCTCTTTCTCTACCAAAGTTTAGGTGATAAGATTCAAAGAGCAAATTGATAGATGAAGTCCTAGATGTTAAATTGACTGGAATCAAAGGAAATTACTAATGTACATTCGCTGTCAGAGGTGAAAGACAGGCTAAGAATCAACAGTTAGTCGTGTCAAAAGAAAACAAAATGGATTTGCAAAATTCATCCTGGTAAAATAATCTTAGAAGAATGATTTAGAAACTAGCACGATCATCTCATTTGTATCACACTTCATACAGCCCAGAGATCTTCAATCTGACATTCCTGCGTAAATCTCCATAACTGATTGTAGAACTACAGTAAAACTTTTGCAACTTTCAAAACCTTCTATTTCTTGCAAAAAGAAATACTTGCATGAAAGAGCTATTTCCACCATTTCAACTAGTATTATGTTCCTTTAATAATCCTGCATAATCAATGGGAGTTCTCAGTGTGAAAATGTTATGTGATAAACCTAAAAGAGCACCACAGTCTGTCTCCTAATGAGGAAAATATCATAAGAGTTTATGCAACACTAACTAAAGAAATCCTCGCTATGATTACTCTGACAAGAAAAATAAAGAAAAGCTTGAACATTCTGAGATGATGACAACCTTCTTTAAAAATAAATACACTCCTTAATGAGCTATAGACAAGGAAAGACAATACACATCTGAAAGTGTTAACTTATGTAGTGGATGAATTTACTGGACGCACAACCAGTTCTGAAAAACAGTAAGGACCTGGGGAGTGGCAAAAATGAAAGAACAGCAAACATGGCATCAATGTTTTAAAGGATCCTGAAAACTATAATCTAGTAAATCTACACAATGATGTTTGTATCAAAAGGAAAATACTTTAAAATATTAAGAGAAGGATCAGCTCACTAAACAAGTAGTGGTTAACAAAGATATGCATAGTAAACAGTCTGTACATGAATTCTTCTCTGCTTTAGAAGGAAGCTGGGAATATCTTGAGGACAGTTAACCTACTTGATTCAGGAGCTGTCTGAAGTGAAGCAAAGCAAGTTTGTTAGAGACTGTATTTTAGCCCCTCATACTCAAAAATCATGAACAAAATACATACAAAAATCACAAGATTGACTGGAAATCATGTAATTTGTATACAACACCAGACATAATTTTGTATATATGTATATTTATATACATGTATATAAAATACATACAAAATAACTTTTATTTAACTTCTAATCGCAGTGTTCTCGAGACATCTATAGCTACACTTTTAATTGTGCCTCTTCCACTATAAGAGTCAGAAATTCTAATGAAATTCACTTCTAGTGAAAAGGAAGTATCTCACTGCATTACAGGGACCCTGTGGTCTAGTGCTTTTGGAAGCAGCTCAAATGTCACAAGACCTGGAAATGGCCCAGTAAATCCTGGCAAGGCTGACTGAGCTGATCTGATACCAAAGCTTATCAAAGACTTGGGTTTTTTTCCTATCTTATGTTTTGTGACATTTTGGCGGAAGATACCCACCCAAAGCATCTTTGATAATTTCAGGTTCAAAACTCTACCTGAAAATTAATTCCATGGCAGATGCTTGTAAAGGACCTTTTTCCACTGGTCCTTATCCATGCAGCAGGAGAACTCCTTGTCAACCCTGGCTGCTTCTTGCAACACCTGCCCCCTGCCCTGTCTTCTACCCTTTCCTTCAAGATCCCTTTCCATGCCTTGCCAGTTCTGCCCTAGGCATGCTGACCCCTGGTATTGTCCAGCATGTGGAAAATATGTAGTCTCTGTACATTCCCTTCCTCCTTCTCTGCTTCCTACCCTCTCAGGTATGAACCCTCACATGTTCCCTATACATACTGGGGAGACTATCCAGCACCCCACATTCCCTGGTCAGGTACTATCGGCTTCTCCACATACATTCAGAGGACCTTTTCTGTCCTCACTGTTTTCGTTGCTTTTTACAATCCCCTTTACTACTATGACAGGAACACCAGGTTTCAGGGGAGAGGCGATATTCATCTTCACTACAGGCTGCCTAACTTTCTGATGCCAGAGTTTGTAAGTAAATGCTGACCACTTGAAACTGCAATGACCGTGGCTTCTGTCCCTCATAGAAAAGCTGTAAGGGATCGTTTTGGTGTTTTGGTTTGTTTGGTTTGGTGGTTTTTATTCCAAACCGAAAGAGGGTAGGTCTAGACTAGATATTAGGAAGTAATTCTTTGCTGTGAGGATAGTAATGCCCTAGAACAGGCTGCCCAGAGAAGTTGTGGATGTCCCATCCCTGGAAGTGTTCAAGGCCAGGTTGGACAGCGGTCTGAGCAACCCAATCGAGAGGGTGGCATCCCGTTCCAATGGCAGAGCTTTTTTAAGGTTTCTTCCAACCCAAACCATTCTATGATTATATAACAACCTTCAACCTGAGACCAATTTCAAACAACATCCTGCTGAACACTTATGAAAGGAATACAAACAAAACCTACACAGAAAACCCAAATGGTATAAGGCTGAACAGTGTGAAACTTCACACAAATAGAGAACGTCTCTGTACAGAAGAAAGAAGCATCTTCCATGTCAGCATCCATGAGAATGCAGTTTTAACAACAGAGCTGCATTTGGAACCTCCTTACTCCAGCAATGGTTAGTTACAGCACCTAGCCAATAAGGCAGCTTCCACATATGCACTTTTCAGACTCATATATATGAAAGTCAAATCATTGCTAACAAGCAGTTCAATCCAAAGCCCCTTACTTTCACGCTCCTTTCTCTAACATCAAGACCAGTAATTTTTAACTTATGCTTTTAAAATATCTAGTTTATTTTTAAGGAAACTGCTTTTAATGTAACTGGGGAAAGTGAGCCTGTGGACTTAGACGCACTGCATTGGCAGCTATTCTTCTACTGATTCTTTTTGCTCTTACTGTTTGCTAATTGAAAAAGACTGAAAATCACTTCTCTAGATATGCTTCAAATCTCAGAACTTGACATAAAATCCAGGAACCCAAATTTCTACCAAGCAACATTTAGGTAACAGTTAGCTGTCTAACCCCTGGGAAATATTTATATATCCTATCCCCCTGTTAAAGCTAAGTAGAAATAGAATAATAGTTTGCTAACACTACCAGCTGAGACAACCTTTTATCTCAATTAGACACAGTCCACACTCAGAAAGTCCCAGACAGACTCTGCACAGAATCATTTTCCTTAAATGTCACGAGTTGCCTATTTTAAATTGAAAAGTCCCAGAGAAAAAAGCAGCAGTAAAAGAATTGAACTAAGGCTGCAAAGCTGGGTACCCAGAAGTTAGTAAGTGCCAGAATACAGGAAGACTGGACAGAACTCTGCAGGCAATGTGCCAGAGGGAACAGGAGAGAAATTAAATGAACTTGTCATACTTTTAGCTCTCTAACTTTGTAGAGACTATTAGTAACACAGGGTAAGATTAGCACAAGAGGTTTGCACCACTGTGAACAGAAACTCCTTGTACGCTCCCTACCACCCACCTTTGTCTAGCCATCCATTTACATCACACAAGTGTAATATGCTAGTACATTAAATTTGCTAATAAACCAGGATGTGAGCATGTTATAGGTACTTAGTATTCAGTTTGCTCTTTTATAAATGATTTGGTAGAGAATCAGGCCCTCCTCTCCCTCTCTAGCTGACTCTCATCTGATTCTAATTCAATTTCTCTGCCTATTGTTTATTTCACCGCTCCCCTGTGAAGTGTCAAATGCTGATGTTCCGTCAGCCTAGAACTGTCGTTTATATTTGTCATTCAGTCCTTGTTAAAAAATAAAACAGGACTGCGCCTGCCTTGGAGCGCTCTGCCTGGGAATTCCCTGTGGTAAAATTAGTCCATTTAGATGGAAAGTTTTGTGTCACTCCCCTGTCTAAATTGGCAGATCTGGCTCTTTTGCAAAAACCAATAAACTGTGAACCTTGATGCATCTGTCAATCAAACTCATCTTTCGTGAGCAAAGCCAGATGACAACAAAAGCTGGGCAGGCTCCTCCGATTGGTTCTTCTCATTTAGGCATATCAGGAGGCACCTGTCACTCCTCTGGCTCAGCATCATGCTCAGAGGGACTCCATTCATGGAGAGATGAAACCTTATTGGGGGCTGGGTTGGGTCTGGGATGGGAAAGGAGAAAGGGGGAGTTTACCCTTCTCAGTTTCAATACAATCTGCAGCTTGGCTCCTTCCTCACAGTTCTGGTGAGAGGCAAGGAACTGGCATCACCTTTTGTTCTGGAAATGCTTTTCTAACATCTTAAGTGAATGCTTTAATTTCTTAAACTGTGCAGTTTTTCTGGTAGCTAAAAGGGTGTAGCAGGAGCAGTAAATGTGACATGCTACATCCCTGGGGCTCTGGGGATGGAGCCACAATACCACAGAGGAGAGACAGGACATATTCCAAACCCCTTTCCAAAGCTGCTGTGTGCACCCTGCCTATCTGGTCACCCACTGCAGAGAAGGTATTTCTACCTGTCTGCTAGGAAAGAAAGGGATTGCAGACTGTTTTCATGTCAAGGGATGCTTTTTATATAAAGGCATAAAAGAGGAAGAAAATGCCAGCAAACAGCAATAGCAGGCACAGAATAGATCACACCATGGAGCTGGGGCACTTAGGAGCTGGTAAAACGTAAAGGAATGGTCCCCAAAAAGATCAGACTTCAGAGGACATCTCAACTTGTCCAGTTTTCACTGGAAAATTCTGAACTCTGCTGTCTGCTCCTGAAAACTGTGCCAAATTTTTACTAATTGTTCCTTTTGCATTCAAAAACCCAATTTAACCTAATTTTTGAAGTGCACTTATATATATATTTGCATTAGATTGCCACTGAACCATTCAAGAAACTTCTTCCACAGAGCTGATGCTTGATGATGGATTTATGTTGCCTCTTATGTACCCCATCACAAACCTCATCTCAGGTACCTGTATTTTCTCTTTCTACTTTGTTTTGCTCAGAACAGTTCTGCCAACATATGTCACTTACATTGTTTGCAGGTATCACTGTAATTGGCTTTGGCAGTGCAGTAGCCAACCAGTTCACTCAAAATCAGAATACCGTATGTGACTATTTCTCACAGTTGCCTTACAAGTCTCATCAAACTTTTGTTCCTTTGCTCCAGTTACAGGATATATAAGATGGAAAAATCAGTCTTCATAAAACAGTTGTGAGTTTATTTGGTTCTACCCTCCCGTTTCAATTACAGGCTCAAAAATACAAGACAAAAATAAAAACAAACAGCAAAAAAAGCTCTTTATGACATTTAAGTTCATGTCATTATTCTTGCAGGTGGAGGATAACAGTTCTTGCTTACTGAGGGATTGAGACTTGGCATACAAAGTACTGATTTTCATGTGAGAGATGAATCTGGTAAAACATTTACCAGGTGATGCTAGTTAGCATTCATATACACATTTCCTGGGCTACACATATAAGGTCAAAAAACAATCTGTACATCATTATTTGGAGTCTTGAAAAGACTGCTAAAAGACTGCTTTTAGCAGGCAGCTGACTCTGAATGAATACACAAAGTAGCATAGCCAAAGGCTACAGTCACAGAAAGAAACATTAAAGTCCCTATGTACTATGACTATGTACTATGTTAATATCACCTACAGATACCAAGACAATAACTCTGTGCAATACATACTGTACAAAGTAAGACATCACTTCTGTCCTGACCAACCCAATTATCATTAGATAAAACTGAAAGGGAAAGAATGTCATTTAATGCTGCTCACCTGATCATTCACAGGAAAGGAACAACACATAAATTTCACCAGCCACACCAGCACACTGGATCCTCCTGCCCTTTATGCAGGTATGGATAAAAGCAAAGGGGGCCATCATCAACTAGCCCTAGGTAATTCTTTTTCCCCAAAAGTCTTGGGAAAGTAAATGAAAGAAAAGATAATCAATTTTCAACAGAGGTTTTCTACCTGCCTCATCATAGTCTGGCAGGGGAATACATACACATAATGTAAAAAATGTCTAAGCAAATGAGTTGGAAAATGCTGTGACAAAATAGAAGAGAAACTTTAAGTTGCTGCATAGTGGAAATAGAGTGCTAACAGGTCACAGAAGCACACCAATAGCCCAAATAATGGCCACAAAACTTTTAATTCGGGGAGACACTTGGCCAAGATCCCCCAAAGCAGCTCTCTAAACCCATATGTAACCTGTACTCAGGGATCTAAGCAAATACCACAAGTTTCCCAGAATTACCAACAGCCCAGCACTTTCCCAGACTATGAGCATCTTTGCTTGTTGCAGATGCACACAGGAGTGGAGTGCAATTTTCTTCCATGATTTGTTCCCATCCCAGTACTCTACTTTGAGAGTTCACTGGCCAATAACTATAAGAAACTGGCAAGTATTCTGAACTGCATAATCTTTTTTTATTCAGTCAGAAAATTTTGTCAGAATATTCCAAAGGCTCAGTTTCTGCAATTGGGACTAGCTCCTCAAAAGGGTTCAAATGTGAACTAGGCATGTAAATATGTACAGTTCAGTATTTTTACTACAAGACTTTGAGAAATGTTTGGACACTCAGTTGTACACTACAACTGACCTTTGTAACATCTTTTGCTAAAGATCCCCAAAAATTTATCCATCATTTTTTCTGTATCTAACCAGACCTGAGATTTAATGAATTCATTTATTTTTAACTTGCCCTTCTTTGAAAAGTCTGTTCTATAGTCCATTAAGAAAACTCCTCCCCTGTTCTCCTACCAGCTAGGATACATATTCACCATTCAACTTCTTTTTAAGTTTTAGTATAAATCAGAAGGGACTTAAGTTATGCCCTATGCTCCAGATATTTAATTTTGCTCCCCCTTCTGTCTGTATCAGGTGACCACTCTCACTAGATTTAAGGTATTACTGTCTGTAGCAGGAATTCTCTTGCTGCTTTGTGTTTGCACAGCAAATATAGTTGGTTCCTCGCCCACACCAGAGGTCTCAAAGACCTACTGTGAAATAAATTGTGAACAGCAAAATATTCGGGGGGAAAGGCCACAAAGCACCATTCCTGTGAAACATCCTGGTGATGTTGAACATTTCTTTTCCTTGAAGGTGAATTCTCTGGAATTACTGACTTCCCAGAAAATCCTGCCCTGTGTCAAGGTGCCACATGTGAAGTTCCCACCAAAAGGAGGGGGGAGAGAGTGGAAACAAAACTAAAGGGAACTCAGAAGAGTCTTTGATTCTGGAAACCTGGCACAGTCTTCATTGATATGTCAAATGTTGTCATGTGCACCTTTCTGATTTTGTCTTTGAGTATAGATTGTCTATTTTTACCCATTATTGTTTGTTTATTCATGTGTTTTATCTCTTCCTATGTATTTTACTTGGCTGACACAACAAAAGCAAAAAAAATCAATAACATTTTTTTTGCTCTGAAACCTATCTGCCTTTGCAGACCGAGACTGAGCACACATTTCATCTATTCCCTCAGAAGAAAGGGAGACACCAGAACATTTGGGACCCATGGTGAAGAGTGTGGCAGGGAAAGGCAAATGTTTACATGGTCATATCACAGGGCTGGGCTTCATTATTTTTGTTTCATTCAAGGGTGACTGGGAGGCTTTTTGAAGTCCTTCCTTCTAAGTTAGTCACAAATCAGTAAAGGGACTAGGTTTGTGTCATCTCTGAATTACAAAGGCTTTAATACAGGAAAATTAAAGCTTTGATGTATCTCTTCCCTTGCACAACCTCTCAAAATACCGAGAAGTTGAGCCTGGATTATTTGGTTACTTACACACAGAACTGTGTAGTGGTAGTAGTGGATCAAGGGTTGGACTTGATGATCTCAGAGGTCCTTTCCAACCCATATGATTCTATGATCCTATGAATTGAGTGTGGTTTTTGTGCAATACATATCTGTGCACTGTAACAGCAAGCGTCAGAGCCCACATTAAATGGCCAACCAAAAGCCTCAAAAGGCATCTGGAATCTTGGACTACTGAGTTTGGTTTGTGCTCCTGAACAGCTCTTTATTTGCCAAAACAGACACTCAGTTTGAAATTCCCCATGCTGCTAATAGAGGAGATACTGACAAAAATCATACAGCTGCAAAAACTTCCTTATGCTCCTTTTCCTCAGATGTAAGCGTTGTGTTTGCAGGTTCTCTCACTTTGTCCTATTAACCCTATTTGAAAGTGACAAAAGGGTGGTGAATCTGCAAGCCACTTATCATCTGATTTGCTTATCAAAGATGGAAAATTTTTTTCCTCACACTGTTTCTCCCTAGGCACACAAAACTAGTGAGTGATCTAACATGGCTTGCTCCTAAACTGATAAACCTGGAAAAAAAATGGCAGAATTCTAGTTTTTGTTAGCAAGGCCAAAATAATAACAGCTATTTTTTCTGCTCTCTATCCCCATAGTATTATATTTTTCACTCCAAATGAGCTCCTCTCGGCATCTCTTATTCAAATCCTAAACAAGTCACCTAAGATACACTAGTTCTTAATTACAAGTCTCAAATGACTACAAAAACTCTTGTTTATGATGAGATTGTCTACAACTTTCCGTAAACTTCCATTCCAGATTAATCACTACATAACAAGACATAACATTGTTATTACTTTCTCCACCAAGTATACAAGAGTCTTTACATAGTTCTTTAGGGTTCCAGGCAGAAATCTTAGCTGCACCATTCACTCAAAGATCCTTCCAAATTCAAATGCTATTCATGTCTTCAGGAATTCTCTTTCAATTTTACAATTGTGACATTTTCTTACCTTTATCTGTGCTCCATGTAGTTTGTTGCCAGGCTGCTCAGGGCATCCTTTGACCTCTGCATCCCCTGGTGTCAAAAAGACTCTTAATTGGAATTCATCAAAATGGTTCCTGAACATTCCCCAGAAGACAAGCCAGAGGCTTCCTTAGCAGAACCAGACTCTGCGGGTCACAAGAACACAAGAAAAAAATGACAACTGATTAGATTACAAAGCAGCAAATTCAAAGCTGATTAAAATTTTTCCCCAACAGTTTGTATTTTGACCAACTCAACTTGTAACCAAAGGAATTACTATGATACCAGAAAAGACAGGACAGTTTTATAGGCAGAAAATAATCCAGGGTTATGAGCATTTAACAGGCATTCTGGAAAGCTACGAACATTTCTGGGATTCAGCAAACCTGCAGATTACTTCAGCTCACAACAAACTGCAGATGGTTCCTGTGCCCACTGCACAGTTCCACCTTCCTCTTAAGAATCTGTTGAGACTACTGCTAGAGATGGTCAACCAGTCAAAACACAAGCCTGGCCCAGTCTTACAAATCCTGTACTCCGAAATCCACAGACTGAGCATTAAAACTGAGGAAACTTAGCCTGTAACTCTGGCTTACATTTCTAATCATGGAGCCTGATGCAGGAGCTGCATATTGAATAATTTCAAGTCATTTGTCATGCCACCTTAGCTACCTATTGTATCCTGATTAGTTCTAAATGCAACTTTCTTGCAGCTTATTTTGGTTCATTTTGTGTCCACTGTTTTATGCAGAGTTCAGTTTTGAATCACTGCCTCTTCAACTACAGGAGTTTTTTCATCTGTATTTCACAATACAGAAAGATTTGTATTGTTTCAGGTTTTACTCTCTCTTTTCAGGGATAATTTTTTTATATAAAAATGTTTGCGTTTCTGTCTCAAACCTTCAGTGTTGTAAGTGAAAATATGCCCATTTATTCCTTTAATGTGTCCTATGTCATGTTCACCTCACTGGCTCAGGACAGCCTGATCATAACCATTTTTCTCAGAAGCTTGATTTGCCTTCTGTATCCACCACTGTCAGTCAGACCTCTGAAGTCAAAAGAGTTACATTCATGTAAACAGTGTGTAAGTGAAACTGGAATCAGGCATTGACTTTTAAGATAGCTGTTTTCAAGTTCATTGCCACAGCTACCCCAGAGGAGACTCCTACTGCACTGTGATCATCTTGTCTAGTCTCTGATATGAGATACCATAGGGCTGCTTTGAATTAATTCCTGCTGCGGGTCCAATAGCTGGAGCTGAGCTAAGGGAATCTGTTTCTGAGGAGCATTTGCTACCAAGTGTAAAGGTTCAAGTGCTGGAAAGTACATTGAACCCTAACTATAGTATTTTGACAGATGATTACCTCCACTGTTGGAAATACGCACATTATTTCTGGTTGAATTTACCTGGTATCAACTTATAGCTGCTAGAGCTTCTCAGATATTTGTACTCATCTTGCAGAGCCCTTGCTACCAAACTCTGTGTTCTTTATTTTCGTTCATATTTATAAAGTGTAATATTACAAATCTTATTTTTAATGAGGAAAAAAACCCCCATTTATAAATAACCTGAATTTAAGTTTTATATCTCTGTGTGAAGTCCCTCTTAATAAAAAGACACTCAATTCCTATACAAGCGCTTTCTGGTTCTGTGGGACTGTAACCCACCAGGTTTGCCCAGTTCAGACTGGTCCTTTCCCAGCACCACATACATCTCACAAGTTTTCTAATTAAGTTCTGTTTGCATGACTTCTGTGCAGACAAATCTCTGCTCAGTTATTACTGCCACCATTGCCAATTTGTGTATGTCAGTTCCTACAAATATTTTTGTTTGTTGTCTTAACCTACAACAGAGAGCGGGTCCCCCACCCCAAACAGTGCAAACTTCCACTTCAGAATTCCACATAAAAAACTGCTACACTCATGTGTTTTCTTCTTAAACTTGCTATCTCAAGTCATAATTGCTATTTTGGATATGATCATCTCTAATGATGAGTATTTCTAGGTTTTATATGCTTCACTACAGATGAATCTCAGCTTTATTTACCTGAGTAACTAAATACAATGGAAACCTGTTACAAAAGCCTTTAGAAGGAGCTGTCTGCACCATTTCCTTGAAGTGATCATATCAAGAGAAGGAAAATCAGAGTGCTTTAGAATAAATCTTCCCTCTACCCAGCATGCCTTTGCAAGGCTGTTCTTTCCTGTACACTTGCTCTTACTGCAGTAACTTTAACTGGCTTTCTAACTGGCAGAAAACTTGGGGGCCCTACAAAAAGACTCTTAAATCCTCTGCAGTTTTACTGTGACAGCTGCTGGTTTCCTACATCTCCTCACCCTACTTGCTCCATTTTAGCACTCTCGAAGATCTGATGTTCACATGTTCACAAGCAGGATGGAGGGTAGAGGCTTGACCAAACACAGAGTAAAAACAAATATGTAAACAACCATAAAAAAGCAGTCAGTCTCCTTGATGCTCAGTTGCTTCATTTTCAACAGATGAGAATTATATTTGCATTAGCATTATATCTGACTGAAAAAAATAACCACCCCTAGTTTTGGGCTTGCCAATCAAATTCAGTTCCACTTGCAAGCTGTTCATGATATGGGCACTCTTTTTGCATACTGGTCTGATTAAACCTTTGGTCCCAAGACAGAGATGATGACTGAATGCTGGTTAACTGAGCCATAGTGCTCTGAGAAACAAAGGCAGGTCCTGCTAGCCTGCAGCTCAAGGCTCTGGATGGCCATTTCAGACATGCTGAGCTCTGACTTAATGCTGCTCTCAGTGAGATGAGCAGGAAAGCTACTGATGACTCTTCCACTGATCTCAGCACAGAGTATTTTGGAACATCCCACTCACAGTGTAGGGAAATCTGGGGGAGGAGACAAAGGTGAAGATGACACTAATGAAGCCTGTCCTCTCCACATGCACGCAACCAACAATTCACAGACCTACCTCCCTCTGATCAAGTCTTTAGTACATCTCTTTAGGACACTCAAAGATTCCTAGAAAAGACATTGTTTAAAAAATCTATTTAATATTTATGAAAATACTTTTGTTTCATCCAAATTGAATTTCTTTCTGTCTTTGGTTGGTTTTAACGTTATCCATGCTGTAGCACATGCGTGTGCACACATACCCACAATTACGCGTTCAGAAGTTGTGAAGTCAGAAGGACTAAAATGATCATCTACATTGCTCTGAATAGAAACAGAATCCATATGCTGCAGACATGACATTTTAATGACAATGTAATGATGATGTAATTTTAATTATATTGGGAAGTCCCTCCTTGTCCCAATCTTGGACGATGTGAAATGATGTAACCTGGGATCATCAGTGGCATATATGGGACCAGGCACCCCTTTCTGATCCATACTGAAGGGAAACTAGGAACCCAAACTGTGGAATTTGCTTTGCAAGATGTGATTCCTCCTTGGATGTCCTAAGCTAGAAGACATAACAGATACCAGTGCATCATGAGGTGCTAGACATCACTCGTACCTACTGAAACAGTATTTGGGCACATATCAGCATTTTGAGGGTTAACCAGATGTGTCCCTCACTTCCCACCCACTTTGGTATGAGGGAGAAATAGAGATGTAGGCATTACAGGTGGAGGCTCCTGGCTGAGCCCCAGAGACACCACACAACAATGATGAGCTTTTGCTGTTGGGGTTTTTTCTTTCCTTTTTTTCCCCTCACAAGCCCATGGTGCAAGTTGTGGAAAAGCAGCATCGTGACTCCTGTCATGAGACAAGTGGCACTCCCTTCCTCTTGCCTTCCTCTCCCAATCGTTCTTGTGCATTATCCATTGCACTGAACTGCAATGGAGGGTGCCAAAGAGGAACAAATTTTTTCCTCTCTCTTTCATTTTATTTTTTTAAACAATCTCCTCCTCCACCTCCCCTTTCTTCTACTTCTCTTCTTCATCTTCCCACCCACCCCCATCCTGTCCATCTCCCTCATCCCACTCACACACCACTCCCCCCCTTTACCGGTATCCAACACTGTCAACCCAAACACATGATAAATTGCCCTGTCAACAGAATTCATTCAGGGACCAATTAATTCCACAGAAATGAACCAGGAGCCATCAGTTGCTGAAAAACTCCAAGTGCAGGGAGCGAGGAAGCTAGCTTTGTGTGTGTGTGAGAGAGAGAGAGAGAGGCTTGGGAAGTTAGTCTGACAGAAATTGGTCATTTAATGCTTAAGTGCACTGTAGACAGCCCTGTCATAGCAGCCGGCATGGCAAAAACTCCCCCAGTGCTTTATTTATTAATTATGTGGAGCAGCACGGGGGTCACTTCACTGTCTCAATACAGACTCATCAACTTTACTTCTTGTCACTGGAAGAGATCCCACAGCATGTGGGATAGAGGGCCAGGCCTTATCCTGGCTCTGTCTCCTGCCATCCTGCTACAATACAGGCTAGAAGCAAGTTTGCAACCTGTGCCCTCAGTGAGAGCGGGCAGCGGCAGGCAGGGACACAAGAACAGTCAGAAGTGGGAGGAAAACCATTATCCTGCTGTGGCCCAGCTCTGGAGCAGAGGTGGTGGGAGCCTGGAGATTTCATTTGCAAAGCTTCCTCATTATCCTCCTTCAAATTCTCCTTAGCCATGATGCCTGCAAAAATCTGACAGCAGTTAGGCTGCTGATGTATTATGAGTACTGCCTATCCTGCTGATCAATAGCATCTCATTGCTCCTTTCTGTATTCCCTCAGCTGTCCATACTAGCCATTGCTTCTTGACTCATATTTGTAAGGTCTCTGAGGGCAAGACCATCTTTCTCTCACATACAAAAACAGCTCCTGGCAACACCAGACTCTGATCTCTGAGAAGTGCCCCTCCTCAAATGATAGTAACATAGAATCATAGAATCAACTGGGTTGGAAAAGACCTCAGAGATCATCAAGTCCAACCCTTGATCCAACACCAGCGTGGTTTCCAGACCATAGCACTAAGTGCCACATCCAGTCTCGTCTTAAAAGACAGTGGGATGCATTCTGATTTAATCCAATATAACATGTATTTTTCAATTGGACCAGTAGAAACAAAATTTCATCCTCCATTTAAAAGCTGAAAAACACAAAGAAATCCTGGGAGTGGTGGTTTTGCACTGGCACAACAGAGTTTAGGCCTCTCTGAGAGTTTAGCTGCTCATTCAAGTGCCCTACTGAAGAAGAAAGAACTCCTCCTTCACGCATGATGTCCAGTGAAGAACTGCACTGCTGGAACCCTTCTAGTCCACATACTATTTCATCTGATGCCTGAAGAAACAGAGCTATACCTCAAAGTCTTGGGTTCCTGGTCTGGATTTTCCCAATGTTTGGGAATATTCAAATATGAGCCTTAAGTGCATTTCTTCTGCAGATGTCTCCCCAAATAAACACCTGTTCCTCCATGCTTATCAGTGCAATAGAGACAAACAAACCACAGCAGAAGTCTGAGATGGTGAACCACTGCAGTTCTATCTTGGCAAAATGCTGTTGCTTTTACTTCTCCTAACTCTACTACGGTCCAGTCTAAAGAGACCAGAAATCCTTGCCCTGCCTATCACAGTACACAGAGGGGAGAACACATCTAGAAGTTCAGACAGACACTCCAGCACATCAGATGGATTATTAGATTTTGTTAAATGCCACAAACTACAAAAATGTATCCTCATGATTTGGATCTACCAGTCAGAATCTTCCAAAGCTTGGAGGAGATGTTGGAGGGATATACTAATCTGCTTCCTTATACCCATCCCTATCCCAGAGGTAATCTTCCAGGATTACAGATCCACAGCCATCTCATCTATATCTATTTATGGCTCCACTCTCTCAGTACTTACTCAGTAATGGGTAACCATGTATGGTGAAAGGTACAGTCTGATCAGGAAACTCAGTTGACAAAGGACTATTTAAGTCACACAGGATCCTTATAAATCCCTTCCAAGATCAGCCATAGGAGTGTTTCTCAATCAGGTTTTAAGTGTGCTTTTTAGCATCTATTTGTTGCTAATAACCAACATTTTATAGAGAAATTTAGATGAAAAAATGTTTTCTGATCCTTAATTTCACGTAAGAAAAGGAATGAAATCTTTTACTTCAAGTAAAATGAGTAATTTATATGGGCAAAAATTATTTTAGCTGATCTGTAGGATGTACAGTCTGCAGTAATCTTTACCCCTGACTCTTAGGTAACTGCTTGTGGGGCAAGTATTAGCATGCATGCAGAAATAGTAACCACTCCCTTCACTTTCTGTAATCATTACACTATAGTGTTAGTCAGGAAAAAAACCAGTCATTTTCGCCAAGGAGAAAAAACCAAACTCAGTGATCTCAGAGGTCCGTGCTAGTTCTGTTCATTTCATTCCTGTGCTTCAGCTGAAAAGTGATGGGAAAACAATTAATTTAAGAAGTGAAACTTAGATATACAGTAGCCATTTTTTGGCCTTTAAAAACCTCGTATTTCATATATTCAAAAAAGGGATCATATTACAAACTAATTCTCTCAAGTTATAGATAATATTCAGAATGCAACATCTGACTACCACAATTTTCAGTAGATTATAGCTTCTTTGTAATAGAAACCATGAATGCTGAGAAACCACAAGTATTGCTGATGTCACTCAAATATTGTAGTGATACTGTAAATAACCAAAACAACAACAAAAAATTATTTAAAAATTTTCCCACTTAGTGCTAGAAATAAAGTACCCTTCACAGAGCAGGCATGACAGAAGAAATCAGATACAAAGTAGTTTTGATAGTGGAGGACCTAATAACAATCAGGTCAGAAAATTTACTTTTGTTTTGGGACAGACTTTCTCAAGGAGATTCTGATCACCTTTGTTGTCTAAAAAGATAGGCACCCTGTATTTTGCTGTTACAAGTTCGCTCAATACTTTGTCCTCAAGAAGCTGGCTGAAGAACTCAGTGTGTCCCTGTACTGCAGCTCTGCTGTGGACATCATTCTGTATAATCACTTCCTCCCTGAAGCATGCATTTGTACTCCAAGTATCATCCTCTGGCAGCATGTGGCAACTTACCTGCCTAAGCTGGAACACAACAGGTCATCAGTTCCTAGTGTGAAACTGTCAAACCACAGTCTATTGGGGAGTTATTCTGTGATGCAGCTGATAATGATTTATGAGGAGGGGTCTGAGGGTGTTTCAGGGGATACAGACCATCATCATCCACAGTTATCCACATCAAGGACACCGACCTTGCAATATAACTAGTACTGACAAGTAGAGAAAAGCATCTTGTGATTCTAGGAGATCAATGTGGACTACCATAAGCACTAATATTGCTGATACCTTTTTGTGTAAGAACATCCTGACTCTGTAGATCTGTAGGCTGTTAACTTAGTCAATAGCAGAGGATGAAAAGTGGTATTTGGCTGATGAACTTTCAAACAATGGGGCTTGCTACCTGAAAGGGTTCAGCAAGTTAGAAAACAGCATTAAAACCTCAGAAGCAAAAAATGTCAGGGATGACTGAGGGTTTCCATCTTCCTTTTAATCCTTCACCTTCTCAGTCACATGGCTAGTAAAGCACCATCCTAAAAATAAAAGTTACTTTTTAATGTAATAATTTGTCTCCTGGTGTTGGCATTTAAAAGAAAACATGCAACTAAAATATTATGAAGACATCACAGTTCATAATGTCAGACTGAGTAATCCCAGCCTTGGATACGCAGAGAGCTTAATATGCAGAAAGTAATATGAAGGCTGTACATTGTCTCTCCTTATAAGACAGCTGCATCTGCCCATGATACCATAACAGCTCTTCTAACACAAGGATTGCTGGACTCACTCCCCAGAAGAGGAAGTTATTGGTATCTTAAAGGACAGCAGAGAGCTCTGACTCTGTCTCACCGTTCTCAGGCCATTTTTTTCTTTTAAGCTGCTGTGTGGCACTGTCTGCTGTGTGCTGCTGCTCTCAGAGTCTGGGGATCACTGCCAGGGACTCATCACTTCAACAGAATGGCTGCAGCATCATGGCACAAAAGAGCACACACTACCCTTGCCCTCCAGGAAATCTCAAGTTTGTGCTATCTTATTAATATTTTTAGGCTGAACCTAATGTTCTCCTCACTGATGCAGCTGGAAGCATGCAACACCATCCAGGTGAGTTTGCCAGTAGTTGTTCTTATAGTTGCACATATTTCCACATGCCCAACACACTGGAGAAGGCAAGATCAATGCAGCAGTGCAGGACTGCAAGGCTGGGCTGAGTTAGATGCAAAGCACCTACTGAAGCCTGTAAGGACTGAAGGCCCACAAATTCCAGACCTATATGTGAGAACCTGGTGTAACAAGAAGAGAACTGCTGCCATAAAGGTGGCAGGAGCCGCTGTCATTGTGTGAGGAGAGGAACCTTGGTTTGGCCCTGGAGCTTACAATGAGTGCTTGTTTTCCAGCAGGTAAAGCCAAGCTGCCTTCACTTTCCGCATGATGAGAGTTTTCAAAGAGCACCTGAATAATTCAGGGAGGCTTTGATCTCAGTGCAGACGGACACAGGCATAAACTGTTTCCAGAGTCAGCTGGGAAGCAGTATTCCTGGCACTTCTCACCTCCTGCCACTTCTCCTTGACATCCGATCCTAGGCCAGAAGCTCTCCCAGCTTCCATTGTACTGGCAGCTCAGTGACATGTTTGGTGTCAGTGGAGACCCCCCACAGTCTCTCAGAGGGTGCTACTCATTTACCACTTGAGAAGCATGGTGGGGCATGAGAGTGCATGCTGCTCCACAGTCTCCTTTCAAGGATGGATGAGATTGCCCTTGGGGAGAAAAGGTCAATATGTCCACATTGCTGCTTGGCTGAAATTGCCTCTGATCCAGAGGCAAAGGTCTCTGCAAGGGATGTTTGGGTATATTTTTGGGTTGGGACAAATTTGGGGTAGATCTTTTGTGTGCAGCCATGAGAGAAGCTTTTACTAAACCTCTGGGGTCTCCCTGTTATTCCCTTCCTTTTTCAGGTAATTCTGCATCTTGAGCAAGGCTTTATTCAGCCAGCTAGGGTCCACCCTGACCTGCACAGGATCATCTGTGATATATATCAGTCCAAATAGGAAAACAATCTACTCATTTAAAGCTAAATGGTATATGCCTTTCATAGTGCATTTACAGTTTCTAGTGTAATAGTGACTTGATGCTACAGCAATGACTTGATTTTAAGTACATGGAAAACATACATTGAAAATAATTTTGTTCATGTTGACTTTAACAGAACAATTCTGGATTTACACTTGTAAATCCATAAGGAAAGTAAGAATCAGACAGAGTGTGAGCAGATGCATTCAGCAAGACAGAGAATTTTTTTATTTGTTTTTTTTGGGAGTTTTTACAGTCACTTTCCTATGATTACTCATTTAAAGTATGCTTTTTGTTTTCTGTCTCTCTCTCTCAAATAATACATGAGACATGGAAGTTTTATGATTTCAATATATCTCCCTATATTGCTTTGTGGGCCTGGACCTTCATTGTGCTGAGAAGTCAGTCTGCAGTTCTACCTTCCACTGAACTGTGTGCATATTCTGACCCAAAAAAGCAGAATTTGATATAACCAGAGGGTCCCTATGCAGTTCTTGTCTCATGTAAAAGCATGGCACTGTCATACAAACAAGACACAATACAATTCTTCTCACAGTAACTGCCTTTCTAGCAGCTTTCCAAGGACATCTTTGAATGGATCCCACCACCACAGTTTCTCAGTTCTGCACAGGCATTGCTCACTTTGGCCCCAGACTAATGCAGGACGTCCCAAGAACTCAGAACCACGCCCATTTTACAGCTGTGGAGCTGAGGCATAGGAATTAATTACTGTGTGCATGGTCACACTGCAACTCATAGCACAGCAGAGAATTGAAGTAATGTCACTTAGATGCCACTTAATGTCACTTACTATTTGATGCGCTAGACTGTTCTTCCCACAGCTGATCACTCTTTTGTATGTAAATCAGCCACTAGAGCTGGAGGAAAGGCACTGTAAACTTAGATATTGAGAGAGGAAAAGAAGCTGCTGAAAAAAAAATGTAAACAGAGAAGAAACTATCTGGTAGGGTTTGCAAAGGGGAAAATTATGCTGCGATTAGCAGTTGAATGAGCAGAGTATGGAAACTTTCTTTCATAATGTTGATGGCTCTGCTCACTATAATTTTCTATCACCTTTCAGCCAAGCAGTAACATGTATCTGTGAGTCCAGAAATGGGCTCTTTGTCCCAAAATGAACTGAACATCCTTCACACAAGGACTATATTTTGTTGTGTGTTGTGCATTGCTTGTGCAGTGGCACTCTGATCCTTGCGTTTTCAGGAATACCAGAAGCGATAACTTGGTGGACAGGCTGGATACATCCGGTCCTGCAGTTCCCAAACTTCTTTTCTGCTTCTGGATTTACCCAACATGGAATGACCAGTTTCGTGGCACAAGGACAAGAATTAGACTCCATGCCCTTAGAAGAGAGGAAAGGTTATGTAGGAGTTAAGGGATGAAATGAAAGAAGATAAACAGTCCTGGAGTGCAAAGGTGCTGGCAAGCAATATTATCTGAATGTGCTGTCCCAGTTAAGCCCACAGGTCTATTTAAAGGAGTACTGTTACATACACAGTGTTTGCAAACTCAGGCCACTATTAAACAGCAATGACATGTAGCAGCCTATGAAGGAAAGCAGTGGGTGCTAAAATGCTTAGCTGTTTTTCTTTTGAGAAATCAAGTGTGCTTCAAAGATAACAGGCCATGAAGATTAAGCTGCTACCGCACCAAAGGAGAAAAGCAGATGGAGCCACCAGCACCGCCACAGACGAGTACACAGAGATGTTTAAAGGCTGAAGATTTTATCAGCCCCTGCTCAAGGAGGATTGTAGGTTTCAGCTGTGGAAGGTGAAGAGGGGCAAAGAGAAAAGGAAGGGGAGGAGCATTAAGTAGAAGGATTTCATTAATTAAAAGAGATTAATTAGCACCATAAAAGCAGGCACCATGGATTACAGGACTGTCAGCAAAGAGCAGTGACAGCTGCAGCAGAGCTGGCCAGCCACTCCCATCCCCAGCCACTGGCCACCTCCCCACCTAAAGCCATTGGGGCAGTGCAGACAGCCAGCTCAGAAATCAGAGCGCTCCCAAAATGAGGGATCTTGGAGGATGGATCTCAACTGGATAGTGGAACGAGCTGGTGCTGGTTTTTTGTACTTTCCATGTCACCTTGAGCAAATCACTGATCTTGCTATGCTCCAGTTCCTGAAATAGGGAGATAATTCTTCTGAACTGCCAATTTAAATTGTAAGACCTTTGGGGCAGAGAATAGAGCACAGCTATTATATTTATAAGGGATCAGTAAGCATTAAAGAAGTGCTGCAGTAAAGAGCTAGTTAGCTGGTAACCAGAGTCCAGATACACAAAGCTAAAGTTAAAAAATGCTCATGCACTCTCCCTCCAGCCCACAATGTACCTTTCATATCAATAAAGTATTTTGTAATTTAGCCATGCCAGAAGTATTTTTAACTAAAAATCTGGAAGCAAGTATTACCAGCTTATTTTTTGACAAATGTTTATACTTCTTTTTAAAACATTCGCACTTCAACGTTTTCTTCTATTTGTAAAACACCAGAATATAGAAAGGCTCTAAAATTCATACCATCTTAATTTTGCCAAAGTGAAATATTTACAATGCTATTAAAATTACTACATTCTGTTTAGTTAAACTTCTCAAACTCTTCTGGATCACAGAATACTTTTGATGTATGAAAATTCCTAAGAAACTCTGTATTTACAACTATCTTTATCATTACCTCCAGCATGCTCCACTGCAGCACCGCAAGTAACATATACTGTTCACATGTGAAGCATTTTAGTATTTGCTATTCACCATCTATTAACCCTGTAAAAACATATTTATTTAGAAGCCAAATAAAATTTGCTAGTTCAATTCTGCATATGCACAGCACTGGAAGATCTGATCTCTACTAAAGGTTCCTCAAAACCACAGCATGTTCTTATTTGTATGTCAGGCTAGAAATCCTGAGGGAGGGTGCTCTGAGGAGACTCCTGCTCTCAGCTTTCTAACCCTCAAAGACACAAAAGAGTCCTTGCAGAAATTTCTTACCTTCCCAATTGCTTCAGTTTCTCCATATACAAACTGGAGATATTACCTAATCCAACTTCACAATATGTTGTAGGGCAAATATATTTGTCTCTATCTGTGGGGCAGGCAGAAGCTTGGGAGGACAAAATAACTGAAACAGCTGGTATATCCTAGTAGAGAAACAAACACAGTTCCTCTTCAAAAACCTCAACGTCCCAGGCAGACTTTGAGAATCTTCAAAGACAGAAAACTAAACCCCAATAATAAGCTGGGGGTTTTTACCTGTGCTTTCAGCTGCCACTGCAAGTCACACCCATCATCTGGACTCCAGCATGGGGGACAAGAAATGTGAAAACTGCAGGTCCATTGCTGTTCACCCTACTGTTTGGATTGTAACTTGTGTGGGAGCTGTTCTTGACTCTAAGCAGAGGGTGAAGAACTATGAGATGAAGTTGTAGATTTACTGTGTGACATCGATATTTTTCCCTCCTCTCAGTTTCCCCAATAGCAAAGAGGAGATGAAGGGAGATAAAAGACCTATCTCCTGGAACCACTGGAATGACATACTTCACCCTCATCCCAGGCACAGAGTGTCTGCCAAAAAGATGCATCATAAGCTGGTTCTGACCTGAACTCTCTGCTCTCCATGAGAACCCCCTGCTCCTTTAATGTGCTGAAGCTAGTGGTCCTGTAAGACTCTACCTGCCTGCTATGATCACAGCTGCCACCTCGGCACAGAGAGTCAGGCTCTGGGCTGCTCCAGTCTATTTTATCACAATTTACTTGGTAACAGGTTACAAATGTGGCATCTCATGAAAATAATGAGCCTTGATGTCCCTTAGTGCACAAGGCTCCCTGCGTGTGTGCAGGGAATAGCAAACAACAGCCAGCCTGGGCTCCTCACAGGTGCCAGCACAATTGGTCCCATGGCAGCATCTGTGCTCTGCCTCAAAGAGCCTCACCCACCAGCCACATCCAGGCACCATCAAAACCTCACTGCAGCACTGAGGTCAAACCCAAAGCAACCCACAGCAGGACCACTCTCTACTGTGACAGGTCAATGCCCCTTGGGAACTCACCCAGTGGCCAGCAGACCAGGTGTCAAGGACCCTAGTTATGCCCCCAGATGCATCTATGTCCCACTTCCAGAGGCACAGGTCAGTCAAGGGCAGGGACCTGCTCACTGTGAAGAAATGGTCCTTCTTTTCATCCTAGCACTGTTGGTATGGTGGGAAAAATTTTCAGTGAAAAAATCCCACTGAAGAAGAGGATTGTTCACCTCTTCAGTGAAAAAGTACCCCTGGTCTTAGGGGCTGGTCAAACCAAGCTGTACCAAAGGCTTGCTAGGTGGCTCTTACCAAAGTTCCTTTGCTCTTCTGAGTCGTGTTTTTTTCTGCTGCTGAATGGTGACAAAAGCACTCCTATACTCCATGGGATGGCCTTGAGGGTAAATCTGATAAAGACAGCCTGGGGCTATAGACAAAGATAAAGGCCCTTGCAGCTGGTGGGGAAGGGTACAAGCAGCTGTGATACAGAGCAGAGAGAAGTGTCAGAGAAGATGGGATAACCATGGAAAAAATAATGACATAAATGCTAAAGCAGATATAGGAATGGAAAGTTAAAAATGAACAGAGAAGGGCTGTGGAACAGAGCCATGACACAGCACTTCATTTATACTCCCAAGTTTTGGCACCTTTTTCATTTATAGGTTGTGATATACCAAGATGCAGGAGGCTCTTGCAATACCAGTGCTGAACTAGGGGGCAAGAGGTGAGGGTTGCAGTTCTCATTTTGCTCCTCTCTGTGGGTTCAAAATCCAGTACTTGATTTCCTATTTGTGAGGATACAGTCTTCCCAAATTCTAGATCATTTGGATTACTAAGCTGAATTATTATCTGCTTGCCTTTTTTTTTTCAAACAAAACACAAAACTTCTCATGTCAAGGGCTCTGATCTCATGAGAGCCTTTCATTGCTACTGTAATATAAACACTAACCCCACTCCTCTCGTTAAAATTTCATCTTCTTCCCCAAAGCTTCAACAGTGCTCATAGTCAGGTCACTGAACATAGCCCATGTGTAAAGGGAAATGGCAGCAGAACAAGAGAGGGTGGATAAGGACATGCTGAATACTTATATTTGTTGAGCTGGTCACAGTGACACCTACCTTTTTTTCCCTGAGCTGACAGCATAAGGCATACAAAAAAATGCAAATCATACTTTTTGGTGTGCATAATCTTGCACTGGATCTAACATAGAAGTATCTGAACAGGGAGAAAACTTGATGTATAAAAGGGCTTTTTTAATCTAGCAGAGAAAGACTTAACAAGAAGCAGTGGCTTGGAAGTTAGAACACAAATTCAGATGAAAAATATAGCCCTCAGTTTTAATTTACTGTGATTAGCTATTTGAGGAAAGTGTCAACTGAAATAGTGAGTTCTTACTCTCTTAATATAATCTGTACATGTGCCTCACTCAGAAGGTCAAAGTAGATTATTTCAGGATTCCTTCTATGTGTAAATTTATTCTTTGTATTACCTACCTGTCCACTGCTGTCAGTCCCTCACAAGCTCCTTGTCATCTTTCCTGATCCTGATCAGCAAACCAACCTTTGCCCCACCTGAAAATTCCTCTTTCCTTTGTTTATTCCTTTTTCAAGTCTTCAGCAAATATATTAACCAATGCTGGCATTGGTACAGATTGTCTGTTTTACATGAATACTTCTTTCAGCAATATAAGAGTTCTCACCAAACCCTTGCCAATCTCTTCCAAATGGATCCTCGCATTTGGAGAATTTTTTTTTCTACTACCACTTCAGTGCATGTGAGTCTTCAGGATATGGCAGCCAACACATTTTCTGTAAATTTCTGTCCAAAGTCATTTGAGAGTTCCCCATCTGTAAGGAAGTCTGAGCACTCCTGTTTTGCAGATGTAAAAGTATGCCACAAGAGACCTACATCCAGATGCACAAAGCCTTTAAATGACTAATTCTCACTGACCTCAGTGCTGAGTTACCCTTATGGACAAGATCTCAAATGACTTTTTGGGGAGAGTACTCTACTTAAAAACCCAGTGTTTTAGCCAAAGTGCTTTGGAAGTACAGAAATAGGCTCCCAGCTCCAGAGGGTCTTCATGCTCCCCCCCACACAATATTGTACAGGCAAGAAACAGATACACCAAAGCCAACATGTAAAGTAGTTACTATCCTTCTTCACTAGTTTCAGTGTCCATTTGTGAAACCCATAGCCATGAGCCACTGGAGCAGCTCTCCAGATCCCATGGATCAGCTACTGGGGCATGGAAAGTCCTGGCCAGGGTGATGGCCTGTACAAGCAACCGGAGCAGGGCTGCAGCCTCAGGAGGCCATGTGTCAGCAACCACGGAGACTGGGATCCAGAGATGGCTACTGGGCAGAATATGTGTGGAAGTTTTCCCTACCAACAGCAGATAGGGTGAAACCCGTCCAGCCCAAACCATTCTATGATAGTCTTCAAAACACCTGCACAACTTAGGTCTGCTCAACTCTGCACCCAGAGAACAGCCTTCTCTGTCTCTACATACTAGAATCCCTAACCCCTGGAGCCTGCTGACTGGAACAGATAGAAAGGCTCTCTGCAGCAGTGTCTGCTGGAATGTTTTTTAATTATCTCTGGAAAGTATGGACTGTGTATCATCATTAACTGGACTAAACACTGATGGTCAGTGAGTCAGGTACCAGTAAACGGTGCAATTAACAGCCAGAGGAGAGAAGTGTATTCAATCTGAAAGCTTTCTTTCTCAATCCATCTCCACTCATCACCCAAAGTGCTGAGCAGCAGACTTTTACTTTCAATTACATTAATCAGGTTAATTCCAAGTTAAAGTCAACATTTTAATCAAGAGGCAGGGAAGTAGAGGGCTGAGGAGAAGAAAGGAGGGAAAAGGGCAAGAGGAAGAAAGAGGAGGGAAGGAAAGAAGAAAGGCTGGAAAATGCAGGAAAGAAAGCAGGACATTACAGTGACAGGCACCACTGAAAAAATTAACTGTGATAAGTAAGGAATAAGCATTTATGTTTGACCTCTACATTAAAAGGGATTAGTCTTTACCTCCTGTGTAACTTTGGGATACTGGGCTTTTGCAGGAGGAAACTGGAACGTATATCAGAGCAGCCTCGGGAATGCTGTATTTTATGGCAAGGACTGTCCATAGAAATATCTCTGTAATGACCCAAGTCACAGACCCATTCCTCTGTGACTTCTGTTTGCCCAGGCATAACTCTCCCACATGCCTTGTAAAGCACAAAAACGTTGTATGCCTAGAAACCATACCATGTGCTCCATCACACTGAACAGAAATTCCACCTGTACCTGCAGCTGAATCAATCGCACTAACACTGCTGGGGAATTCAGCATTGCAGAGACCAGATACTGATAACTGCAGAAATATGGCATTAAGTGTTTCAAAAAAGCCTGCTCTGATGAGCCCGTTGTATGTTCCTGCTAGAGATTTTTTTAACTAAGTGAATTGTTAGAGATGCCCATCTTCCACTGGATTTCAGAAGGACCTGGGAGCCTTATTTCATTTAGCTCCTTTACTGATCACCTTTATAGATAATCAAGATTTGCAAAGGAAGACACAGGAAAGTTCATCTGGGCTGAAGGTCTTTACTCTTTCCAGGAAAAACATCATGTGGGGGGGGTGAGCAGAGATTTAAGAGTTCTGGTTCTGGCCCATCACACCCTTTCTTTCACAGTTACAGTAGTTCACAGTTTACAGAGGAAGTTCAAGGTGCAGCTCATGTTCTGCAGAGCCCTACTGAGTCCCGAGGAGCAGTCTCATTGACTGTGCTGTTTCATGACTATCTCCTGGACAGTGAAGCTACTAGTGCTCAGACTGAATCACAGAAGGCACTCATTTTGGGCCAGAGCAAACTCTATTAATCCTCGGCTCACAGCACAATGCCAATTTCTTCTCTTGGAGGCTTGAACAAGAAATCAGAGGGATATTCAGAACAAGGAAAAACAAAAGCTGGAGAAAAACACACTTTCTGTAGGAAGGGCGCATATGATACAACAGATGGACTATCAGGAACACTTATTCACCTCCTGACTCTAGTACCAGCTCCTCCCATGACCTTGGGTGAATCATTTCTCCCATCTACAATTCATCCATGCAATGGGAACAGCAGTATTGCATTGTCTTCCCAAAGCATTTTGATGAAAGAGCTGTAATCTAGCATTATTCTTATTGTTATACTTTATTATTAACTGCAATTTTTAATCAAAACCCACTCAAGACCACGTCACACCTTTGAGCCATCTGGATAGTATCTTTAACAGCTCCAAAAAATAAAGAACAATCATATGTTAGGAATGCAAAACAATAAAACAGCGCAAAGGGATTGAGAAGCACACAAGGGAAAGATATATGCAAAGCGAGGAAAAGCTCACAACAGGAGGATGTCTGTATGTGTTACCTAGTAAAATTCAAGCTTAGGGGTCTTTGAAACACCAGCAGGCATTGTGGTTCTGTTCCCATGCTTGTGAGGTTTGATAGCATAATAAGAAACACATGCCCCAAGTGAGCAGAATGGTACCTGCCTTGGGAAGGGAGCAAGAGACAATGAAACATTGTAATCCATTCCCAAAAGCCATCAGGAGCAGAGCTCCAGGACTTTCTCCCCAGCAGGAGCTCAGTTCCAACACTTGTGAATTTAAATTTTAAAAAGTTCCTTGCTGTTTCACTTGAACAAGAAAACAAGTGATGCAAAAATAGAAAGACGGGAGTAAATAAAATAAGAGCAAGCACTTAATTAGTGGGTCTGATCAAGAATGCCCTGCCGTGCTCATTCTTCCTCCCAACATTCCCCACTCCCTGCTCTGTGCTCTGCTCAGAGGCACACTGCAGCAGCAGAGGCCCCTGCACTGCCTGCTCCCCTCACCTCTGCTCCAGCTCAGCTCTGCAGCACAGCTGGAGCTCAAACATCCCTCTGTGCCACCTTAACCAGCACTGTCGAACACCAGACTCCCTAGAAACATCTTATTCTTTTGCCTCCCTCTTCTCACCATCATAGCCAGAAAGCACAACAGGTTCCAGTAGTGGCAGGAAAACACCTCTTTCCCCCAGGAGTAGGAAGAAAGGAATGTGATGACTTAGAGATTAGTTTGGGATCCCAACAGAATATGAACTGATAAGGAAAGATGTTGCCAGGTCAGTGAAAACAGCAAATACCCTTTGTCTGAAGACAACTTCCTGAATCTGAGAACCACTGCTAAAGTCAGCCAGGGCCACCAAAAGCATGAATTTAGTCACAGGAGAGCTGTAGCTCTGGGCACGTGATTCTGCTCTTGGATGCACAGCTGAGCTGTTCATAACTTCAGCTCAGCCACTCTGCCACACCTACTGTTGGAATAAGTCTCTGCAATGACCTTTCCAAGGCTGCACACCTTTCATGGAGCAACTCTGCTAGCCAGGATTTAAACTGTGTTCAATAGATGATTGGCAAAACCACACCTGAAGATGCAATAATAACGGCAAAAAAAGGAGTTATAGCCATAGTTTGTTTCACTTGGATTCCCTAGGAGAGCACACAGCTCAATGAAGCTTTCCTGTTGTGGTTGCAAAACTGGTACATCATCCTGCTATTTCTACATCATTAAAATCTCTGCATGTACATATGGCTTTACCATATGCCTGCAGATAGCCCAGTTCTTGACAGACTGATTCTATGGGCTACTGAAACTCTACTAAGAACAGGGCACCTTCCTAAATAAAAAATAACCCATATCCTGAGTGCTGAAGAACTCTCATATCCACCTCCATATGGCAGGGCAATCCATCACACTCTATTGCACGTAAGGAAATCAAAACACAGAACAGAAAACAGTGATTTTCATAATAAGGCTCAACTCTTATGATCTCTTCTTTCTATTCAGCAGTCCTATTCCTCAGCATCCTCAAAACAAGGTTAGGATGTTGTGTTCACTAACCTAATTCACTGCCAATTGTGTTGAATTTCATGTCCCATACTACGGCCTTCCTGGGGCTCAAACCTTCCTCTTTAGCCCTGAACATACACCTTGTGACTTACACACCTATCTTACTGTGTGCTTTGAAATTGGATCCACATTGCCGTGACGCCTGCTGATTCTTCTCATCCTGAGGCTTTGGGAAGTGACGTGGAGCAGAAAGCAGAATTAGTGGTCCTGAACCCATTGGCAGAGCTCCCATTTCAATGTAGTCTAAGAAAAAACTGTAAATCATAGCTCCCAGGGATGGAAAACGTCTGGGAGGTCACATTCTCCTCTGAACACACTGCATTTATCGAGGGCTTCAGAGCCCCCAAAACCCTGTGTTCTTCAGTGCTGTGGAAAGTTCTGGGGAGAAGAAAGGAAAGTCTCCCTTTCCATTCCTCTTTTCTTGCCAAGAGGCTCTTGTCAAAGGATGGGATATTGATTCCTCTCCCTCCAGCCTCTCCAGCAGTACAAGGCCTTAGCCGGATGGAGTCGGACTCAATCATAATTGCATTTGCATAATACATTTTACCTTTCTCTCCTCTGCTGTAGTTTTCTGAACTTGCCAAGTTGCAAGCTGACCCTGCAAGCCAAGGCGTGATTAACTGAGAAATTCACAGCAGCGCCACTTTAATCAAAGGGGACAGAGGTTACAACAGCTCAATATTAGCGATAACCAGCCTTTGATCCACAGAGCTAGGGCAAGCCTGGCAGGCAAGCTGTGAGGAAATGCACCGTCAGGGCTTTTGTGGGGAAATAATACCTTATTAACCCCTTCATTTAACCTGCTGTGGGTGAGCAGAGAGAATCACCAGAAAAAACTCTCTTCCAGAGTCTTAATTACAGCCTGCAAAGCTGCTCCTTCTTAAAACTGTACCTAAAGGTGTTAGATTCCAGCAAAGAACCATCTCCATCTTACAAGACCTATAGACTGACTTGTAAGGGCGATGACAGTTTCTAAATGCTCATGCTTCTACTCCAGACTGACCACTGCTGTCAAGCCCAGAGATGGACTGACATAGAGGCAGCCCAGACTACTGGCTTTTAGCCATTCCCTACAGGTCCACACACACAGGCTGTGTTCCCAAGTCCACTCCCCACTGCTGCAAAGCCCTGGCTGAGTCACTTGACCCTCTGTGCCTTTCCTTCCCTTTCCTTTGCTTCTGCTCATCTTCCCTTTTTTTGCCTGAGGAAAAGCCATTTCTTAACATGCAGCTCCTGTAGGATCTAAAATAATGTAGCTAATAGGATCAAAACTTAACATGGCCTTCAACAAATAATTAGACATCATTCTCATAATCAGGCTGCCCCAAAGATAATATCAAATCTAAACAATGGGAGAAGTATCATTTGATAAGAAATTTGTTAAATTCAGTATATAGACCTGAAACAGAAAACAGATTCAGTATTCCAGGAGAGAACAGAGTCCCAGTTATGGTATCTATAGAGACACTGAAAATTCCTATTTTTTTAAAAAACTTCCAATTTTGAAATTTGTTTAGTGTGGGACTGGAAATAATACACACACACAAAAAAAATCTGTCATAAATAAATTTCCTGGCAGAAACAAATTTGAGTCAATCAAAATGTTTTATTCCAATAAAATACAGTAATTAAAAAAATAATGTTCTCATTTAAAATCCCTCTGAATATTAAAGAATCAAGCAGTTTTTTGTTTGAAATAACAGAAGTTATTTCAAAGTGAAAACCACCTTTTGCTTTCAAAGGAGTGAAATGGAAAGTGACTATCCTACCTAGAGGCTTCTGTCAAAAACTTTTGTGAAACAAAATCTCTGTGAAACTGACATTTCAGACAGAAGTTTCTGTTTTCAGTTAAACAGTCTTCTCTGGTAGAAAACAATCCTCTAAAACCAATCCATTCCCCCAATTATCTTTTTTTGACAGGACGCAACTAAAAGGAAATTCCATCTTCCTAAAATGCTTTTTATTCACCTACTCTCACTTGGACAGAGAACCAGGGTGAAGCCTCACCTTTGCACAGACCAAAAGGACACCAAGTTTTCCAATCAAGACCTTGGTCCAACGTTCTTTAAGTGAGGGAACAGCCCTCCTCAAATTGGTGGCCAACAAGAGTGAAGAAATTAGTTCACATACTCCCAAAGCAGTGTGTTGTGGAATCCAAGTACTCTGCCACTGAAAATCAGGCTTTTCAGTATAGTCACATTATTATTTTGGGTCATGGTTTAAAAAAAATAAATTACTTGGGCTAGTTTTTGAAGGATTGTCTTTAGACACCTCCAGGAGTTCTCATTTTTGAAAAGCAAGAACCACACATCTTTCCCAGACTGTTATTGTGGCTACAGACAGCTGCAGGCAATTGTTTAACAGATGACCAAAACCCAGCAGGCCCTCTGCAAAGGCCCACCTTAGCTGGAGGAAGTCAACTCTCATCGTGTGGATCACGGCTCTACAGGTCTCAGCTCCTCTCCTACCACTTTGTCCTCACAACTTCTTCATGGGCCATCCTCTGCTATTCACATCACTTCTATTCACCTTCTTTCTCTTCAACACATTGGCTTTGTGTCTTAGCCACCTCTACATTAAATATCTCTAGGAATGTGGAAAAAAGTAGCAACAAATCTCCTTTTGACAGAAGGAAAAGCACTTCAGCAAAGGCATGCTATATACCAAAAGCCTGCACTGCAGTTTCCAGCCTGTACCTTGGCAAAACAGACATCAGTTACCTATAACATGAACCAACCCTCTCACCTGGCAAGTGAGGGATACAGCCCTCTGGCAGAGCATAACAACAGACATCACACCAAGCCCACTCAGCACATTGACCTCTGCTTCCTTATATGCTAGCAGGAGGCTTTGGCCGCTTCTCCTCCCCATTCTTCTCTCCCCCTGCACATCCATTCATTAATTGATCCCCGATCATCTCACAAATATATTTCCCTCTTTCCCCAGGGCAGGTCCACCCGCTTTTCCCTGTTCACTGCCATTAAGATGGGTCTCACATCACCATGCACAGCGGCACACGCACATCTCCAAACACCTCAGGGCAGGCACATCATTTCCAATTGTGAGCAAATGCTGTTGGTTTTCATTAATCTGCAGACACTATATTTGCCAATTTCTCCAACTTTTCTTTCTTACTCTCTTTTTCTGCTCCAAGGCAGGTGAGCGCATCAATTTTCTTCTCATCTGTGGCAGTTAAATTAAATGGAATCGGCCTGATTGCTGGAAATCAAAGAGAAGGCTGATAAAGCAATTAAATCCCTCTAATTCCTCCCCTTGAAAAGGTGCAGCTTGGATCAGAAGCTAATTAACTTCATAATGAAAATCCTTCTTCACCTTTTTAGGTTTTCTTTCCTTCTTGTTTTTGGTAGAGGTGGTAGATTGCCTATAGAAGGGGGATGTTACAGTGATAAGCATGGATTCCTTGAACATGGTAGACAACTGGATGTATGCATCACATCAGTGTCTCTCCAAGGGCTTAATATGAGCCAATTCTGCTATACAGGACAGAATGTGCTGTGGTGTTTTCTCTACAGTCATACCAAAGCTCTCAAAATAACTTTCTTGTCATTAGTTTTCAGCTTTACCCTATGCCCTGCCCATGAAGACTATCAAAGCCAAATCCATTTGTAGCAGCTTCCGCTACAGCAATCGCAAGTTTTATCTCTGGGATTCATTGAATTTCTTATACGACAAACAGAAAAGCAGCTTTACATTAGACACTTCATTCATCTTATTTTTTACAGTCATAGAAAATAGGCAGGTGCAGATCTTTAGAACCATGAACTTACTCCACTTCTGCTTAGCATTTGGATGTTTGCTCTTTCCCACTTCCCTTCTGCTGGGAGCTGGAAGGCTCTCTCGGACCTTAATAGGTATCTTTCAATTCTCTCACTCTTTCAAATAAGAGACATGTCAGCCCATGCTATGCTATGTTCTGTTTTTCTCTGAGCATGCTCCTATTGGTACCAAAGTACCCCACATAATTCTACATCCAGTCACAATCCAGTGTGCAAGTGGGATCATACTTCTCCTGCTCCATGGCAATAACCCTAGTTGTGAAGCTCATATCAGTGATGTAATTCAATTTGCGTCCCTCATACAAAGGGAGACTGTTGCATCAGTACTCTGGCATGCTGATTTTCTAGGCACAGCCTGGTCCTTCACCAAGCCTTAGTACCTTTAGTTTGTCAACGTGGGAGTCAGTAACTCCAGAGAAAAATTAAGTGGGCAAATTTATCTTATTCAGTATTGTGCCACTTTAAGTATATAGAAAAATACTACAAATGTGTAAGGGGAGAACAACTGGCTTCCTCAGTTCACAACACATGTCAGTCCACACTGGCACCTAACTTCCCACCAGGCAAACCTGTATCAATGTTTCTACTTTCCAGACTTATTCCTTCTATTAAAAAAATCTGTGCTTCAGGTTAAATTTACAGCCCCTTTTGTTGTAAAATCAGCTTCAATTTTCCAGGTTAAATAACTCTTTACTAACTCTCACTGATTTTTGCCAAACAGAAAATTATCGTATTCTGTATATTGCCATTCACCAAAATTTTGCCAAATATAAAGGGAAGTATATTCTATTAATATTACTGGCAACATCATATCACCCCCGGGAAAAGCAAATTTTGCTGTTACTTTTCTCTTTTGTTCAGAACTGAAGAGGGAATTTTGCTTCCTAAAAATAATTAACTGACCTGTCACCTGTCCCTGATGAAACTTGCTATGGGGTTTTTAATTACCACAAATGTTCTGATCAATGCTGCTGTACCATATGCAGAGAGCAGTACTCTTAAAATAGTGTAGAGTGCCCAGCAAAGCCTTGAGACCACCTTTTGTCTATACTAAAAAGAGTCTTCTTTTGGCATTGTAATTGGGAGCAGCTGACAGAAATGCTTTAGACCATAGAGCTTAGATTAGTATTGGTTTTTACCTAGTCTGGTATTTTCCAGGACCTCATAACTGTGTATAAAGAAATATTCTGTGCACCCCTTGTTAAGTCCCCAGAACTCTCCTCTCTACTCTCTGGAGGAAGCATTTCTGAATGGACTCAAGCTAAATCCCAGTGGAACTTCTGTCCCATTCTGCTTGGTTTGCGAGCTCTAACCAGATCACATCCCAGGGTGGGGTGGCCTCAAGCTGTTGGCATCCCTGTGTTATCCTCTCTTTGACAAATGGTTTATTTTTGCTGCAGCAGTAAATCTGACAGTCGTTGTTTACTCCTCTGTCTATGCACTAGTCAGCAGGAATGTGCACAGCTCCACAAACTCCAAGCCCTTAGCTAACAAATGGCTGTGCACTCCATTAGTGCTCGCTCTCTACCATGGAATTCTCTGCTCACAGGCATTAGAAGATATGCAGAGAAGCCTCTGACCCTATGCCCCACAAATGGGTATAGAAACTTGGGTTCACAAAGCCCAACTCATCAAGGAGAGCAGCAGTCGCTGCCTATTGTCCAGTCAAGAGAGCAAACCTTTTCAGTCGGATCCATGTTAGACCCCATGCTTTACTGACAGCCAGGATTTTGCTTTTAACATCCTAGAGATTCGCTGTTACCTAAGGGAAATCCATCACATGTTTAAGGACATGTGGCATATTTGTTATCAGAAGTGTTAATACTGCTAAAGAGCGAATACTTTGTTATTGCCAGTACTACTTTACTCCAGGGATCTCTATTAGCAATATCAGCCCTTTGGCATCTCTGTAAGGTAACCCACCATCGGTTGCCATTCCTGCAAGTGAACATAGGCATAAACACATAATAATTTGTCAAGGTCATATAGGAAACTAGATGCAAAGTAAGGATTCAGGTGTCTTGATTCTAAGCGTTTGTGCTAATGAGAAGATAAAACAGTTACACATTCAGTCTGCCACAAGTTAAATAGGGTATGGAAGACATAGAGGAACCTGAAATAGTGCTGAAAGGGGAGAATAATAGATCCATCTACAGGCACATGCATGCATCTCTATATGATGCACAGTTTATCTTATTCTACATGTGCGATCCTGCAACCATTTTGCCTAGAAAATCTACCGCTGACTTTGACAGTAGAGGACCAGATCTTCTGTTTATCATTGCAAAATCATGGTATGCTTTAGAAAGAGCTGCATGTCATCAAGTGTATACTGAATGTTTATTTCCCTGTTCTTGTAATTTTTTCCTTCCTTATTAACAAGGCATCCTTTAGGTTCATCTAAAACTCCAGGGTTCTTTTTTGGGCCATTCTGCTCCAGGCAGCACAGAACAAACAGACACTGTCAATCACATGCCTGTGAACTGCAGGAATGTGTCACATCAAGGGGATACGTGCAACATAATGAGACCTTTGCACATCCTTCAATACTGCTAAGCAAGGGACTTATGAAAGCATGTTCACTGGAATACACTTACACAGCTGAGAGGCACAAATTCACACAACCATTGGCTGCATAAAGGCAGGCACAGGCAGAAGCATATTTAAAACCCAACACGTCAAACACACAGAAACAAGACATGAACACACAGATGGATACACACATGTGAACAGGAACACACAAACTCAACCCTCATGAACACATGGACTCTCACAGCATGAGAGACACACAGAAATGAAAAGTACCTGCGTTCACAAACACATACACAACCAGAGCCGTATCCAGAGACTGCCCTGCACACAGACTGAAGAAGTCTCAATGTAGCACAGAAAGAAATTCACAGCCACTTCCACTATCTAGCAATAAAGGTCTTTTTCATCTTTCTTTTCTCCACTGTAGGGAGCAGTACATGGGATGCAGAATCCAGGACTATAGTGAAGGAAGAAGAGTGACATCATTCAGCTTGGGCAGCCTCAGCCAGGGCACAGAGCACTGAGGGCATCATAGCCTAGGTTAGGCATTAGGGAACATGCCTGGGATGACTGAGCAGGAGAAGGTTTGTATTTCAATAAACCAGGGGCTGTAAAGTCTCTGAACTGAACAGCTTAAAGCCTTGTTAAAAGCAATGGTGCAGCATTCTAACCGGAGGGGCCGTGTTGTCATACAAATGAGATGAGTTTATTTTCTGAGCCGTACCATTTGTTCTGACAGGCAGGGCGGCTGTAAAAGCTGGCGAGGGCACAGCAGGGGGCCCGGCTCTGCGCACAGCGAGAGACCGAGAAGAGGAGAGGCAAAGCTGCACCAGAGTTTGGACCCAGACCAAGTCCCTGCCTCTACCTTCTGTAAGCAACAGCCTTGCAAAGAAAGAGACTGAGAGATGAACCAGCCGGCTGTAATATTGTGGAACAAATGTATTCTAATGAGAGGTGCCTGGCAGCCCCAGGGGCACTTTACATGCGCCCATCTCCTCCTGCCCTCACCATCTCCTGCCTGGCTGCTCCACACTGCCCAGATCTGGTTTCCAACAGCCAAAGATGCTGCGTGGGACACTGGGGCACACAGTAGAGAGCACACCCAACTCAAGTGCTCTCCTGTGTTGCTTCAGGCCAAGTTGTTGTGAAAGCAACCAAGATGCCACCTGTGTCTACTTGCTGGAATGAGACAGGAACATCTCCTGGATGCTGCCTATGTCATCTGGGCTGTTGGTGATCCTGTGGTGTGTTTCCTGCTTCCAGTGACTGCCTATCTGAGAGTGTGTTGGAAGGCCCCTTCTATTGCAGGGACAAGAAAAAGCTTTGCAAAGAGCAGTGATAGCTTTATCCCTGATTCTTTAGTAGAGAAAATAAACTGCTTTAGCAAGGTGGCTAGTTTGAAATCTGATAATGGGCCAGAAAGTCAGGTGTCTGTAAAATAGTAGAGAACACAGATTGCTTACTCTCAGAATACATCAACCTGGCAGCAATGGGGCTGGTGCAGGAACACCACAGAAACTGCCAACAGAGACATGGAAAACACAGGCATGAGCATTCCAGAGTGGTGGTTATAGATCAGAAAGCAACAGCAAGCATAGGGATTGCAGTTTCATTTGCAGCATGCCATTTGTATTGAGACTACTGACATTAACCAGGGAGTTTTTATCACTTCCCCTCTGACCAGCTTGCCAAGTTTCTAGGGCAAAGCTTTTCTTTGCAATGGCAAAAGGTTGGCATTTTCTTTTGGCTGCTGGGGCACTATGACAACCAAACTGCTGCCACTTTCTCCCAGTCATCAACAACAGATACACAGAAAGACAGGGAATCCAGTCATCATGGAATTTTTTAGTCACCAAAGCAACAGTTTGCTGTTTAAGAACAGAGAGTATAGTCCCTCTCAGATCTGGAAAGCAACAGTGCCCTGCAAGTCTCACTGTCTGATTCACAGCTTAGTCTATCTTCTATGGCTGTTAGTAAAAATGTTTACTTTTTTGTCATGTGTACAGGTCAAAAACTACACTCGGCTTCCAGCTCTTTACTTCTTGCATTTCACCAGTCAGGATGCAGAAATTGGGAACTTTTGTTCACTGGCATTAGCGAACAATGATAAGAAGCAGATTACCTATCCCATCACTGGTTCCAAGAGACACTTAGCCACCCACAGTAAGAAGCAGACAACAGGAAATCAGAGATATTTCCCCTTTATTGTACAATATTTTCTCTGAACTGTTTTAAATGGGTGAGGAGCCTCTCAAGGACAGAAATTTTAAGTTCTGACAGCAAAAAGTGATCCAAATATTTTCTAGATGCCATATAACAAGAGCAAAGAAACTGCACTAAAGTTGGCACTATGAGGATAACCCATGTGTTCTAAGTGGTGTGGTAGTGATAACAGCATGGAGAATAACCATGAGTTGGAAGCACCTCATCCAAACAACTCTACATCTGTGGTCAAACTGGGAATATATCCATGAAGCCAAAGGTAGGTAGGCATGCCCTTTTGGTTCCTGAGGGATTCTCATACCAAACTTTCAGAGTCCACTTCTACTATCACTTTAAATGGCTATAAATAGGCTTTCTTACTTCAACCCTTTTAACTAACCCCTTACCATCTAACATGTGAATTAGAGTAAGCAAAATAAATGTAAGAATGGCTTCTTGTTCCTGTTTGTTTTAATTTCCCACGCACCTTCTGCAGTACAAAAACATGTAGATATGGCACTTAGAGACATGGTTTAGTAGTGGACTTGGCAGTTAATAGTTGGACTCAATGATCCTGGAAATCTTCTCCAACCTAAACAATTCTATGATTCTACAGAGCAGAATCCCCAGTCCTGTTACTAATGAGGAGTTAATACAGCCCTGGCTCTATGTTCTTTGTGCAGTGATAGTAGCATAATCCTGTTCAGCAGTTTGGATCAGGTCTACTTGATGGGAGAATAAGTGAACTGACCATTCTGGTTGCACTCAGTTGAGTTCAAAGGAGGGGAAGTTTTTGGATCATTTCCCCATTATCAGTCCCTGGCTGCTCCACCTCCTCTTCTCAGTGTGCCAACACAACTTATTCCAAGGCTTGTTGGGGTGGGGGATAGAAAGGGAGAACAAGGCAGAGAGCCAAAGGATGGTCTCAGTCCTAAGGTGTCAGAGTGTGACAGCCCTGTTTGGCGAATGCCCTAGAAAATGAATTCAAGATGTTCGAGGCTAACAGCACCCAGTTCAGCTCTGACACTCTATCCATCGGGTACAGTGGGGACATAAGATGCACTCATCTCCTGGATACACATACAGACAGTACCTGCAATTCCTGCCCAATGCAGGTCAAAGGTCATATGTACTTCAGACCCCAAATCTGTGGCTGTGTGGGGACAGAACTAGAGCTCATAGCTAATATTTTACATATCTCTTTCACTAACATATGATTCTTGACTGCCCTGTTGCCACTGAACACCTGCAACATCAAGCGGGAGAGCAGCTTATTTCCAGGAGCACCCCCCCGTCAATCCCCGCATACTCCTGGGGTCTATTTTCAAAGAGAGATAAATGGTGCTTTTAATTAGCACCTTCCATTTTCATTTGAGCCTCAGGGTTTTTGGAGCTGGTCCCAAGAGGGAGACCAGGAATCTCAGGAAAATCAATCTTAATTCAAACCAGTAATAAAAAGCAGAATACTTGCTTCAGAGGGCTTGCAAAGAATCTCTTCAGCGTAAACTCCCCTTTCATAACCTTTGGCCTCTTAATGCAGTGAGGAAGAGACTCTTAGAAGGGCTTTCATTCTTGTTTCATTCTACTTTCTTTACATTTCCCATCTGAACAGGTAAAAACAGAGAACAGAAGCCCATAATGGTTACATCTGGGCAGTGAAAACTTCAGCAGGAAACACGAAAAAGTGAAAGAATAGTCCAGGGGACTCTCAAAAAAACAGCAACTGAGCTATCTATGATGCTGTTTCTCAAGATGATGATGGAAATACTGTATTCTTTCCTGTCTGTCCATTGTTCAGGAAAAAACATCAGATAGCTGGGGATAATATAACTTAAGCAACATAAACATGGCTTTGTAGTAAAATTACATAAAAAAGGTTTCGTGAGGCTTATCAGAATAATCTAAACACCTTTCCACTTATGTAGGGCCAAATGCCAGCTCACAGCACGCTGGCACGTAAACTGCTCCATAGACACCTCCTCTACTTCTCTCTTGCCTCTTCCATCCCTTCAGAATCTTAGCACATTGTGCCATTCACTGTATAACTGCAGTCATCTCACTACACAATGCTGCCATTTCCACTTCACATATGAAGAACTGAGGCTCAGACAGACTCATCTCACCTGGTTTCTGCCACAAAAAACTAGCCATAGTCTCATCTATGTAGACCCTCCATAGACAAAGGAGAGAGCATTAACACATCCAGATGGTAACTTACTGTGTCTATTGTAGGTAAGTATCCTAGAATAAGATGACAACCAGGCTTCTAAAGCAAGGTGAGACAAATCCTACCTTAAGTAGGTTTACTCAGAAGTACATCGGAAGTGTGTGCTCAAGTAGAGGATTGCTTCTCCTTACCTGGTGACAGCATCCTGGCCACAGCTAATATGCTGTGGATGCCCAGCATGCAGTGAGGAGTGCCAGGGGTTACACAGTTTTAGTCCCTGTGTTCTGATTCCATCTTTCTGGATGTCACTAGCCAGACAGACCTGTCCAATACTCTCAGCAGTGCCTTCCTCAGCCAGACTGCTCAAACCTGTCCAGACATATTACTGAACATGCCTGCCACATCCCTCTTCCATCTTTTCCAGTGCCTTTCAGGTGCAACAAACAGTTGCAGCCAAGCTCTCTGTCCAGTCTTCTTGATGCCAAGGGAGGTGAAGAAGTAAATAATGCCATATAAAGCCCCTTAGCCACCTCAAATTAATTTTAATCTATAAATAGTACAAGATGAAAGCCCTGTGAAGAGACTGACAGGACAACCAGAAGCCTGCTAGTTAAGAGCTTCTTGTTAAACTGAATGGCTCCATTAGGTCAACAGTGCAGCATATACCACCAAAAAGTAAGTTATTACAAATCTCAGAAGGAATGTTTATTCTCAAATGTAAAACTGACATCAATGTACAGGAAAGCTAAACCTCAGGACCAGAGATACTACTAGTGACAATGAAAGAAATTTCCAGATTTATCCTGGTCCAGGAGATTCACAGCTCTGCAGCTGGGAACTAGCAGCTCAGACAACAGGTAGGGCTGTAAATTCAATTCCTCACAGACAAGAAGAAAGGATGGCTGGTATCATTACCCATGCTGAAAATACAAAATGTCTCCCAGATACAGAGGAGTTCAGATATAAGAACAGACCTTCTGAACTTGTTGATCAAGAGTGAAAAAAGAGGATGCCGCTAAGACCTCATTCTGGAACCTTTCCCAAGCACTAGCTCTGACATGCCACAGGCTCCCTGACTGCTGGCTCCAGAACCCACTTAGGATGCCAGAATCCTGGCTGTGCAGCCTGCCACATGCTTGCAGAAACCTGCTTCCCTAATTTAATGCAAGCTTGTAGAGTTTTGTTTCTGGAACCCATCCTGAGCAGCAGCGAGGAACTGCAGTGGCACTAGTCACAGGGTCTGCAATAGTATTAGTTCACTCCATGTTCTACCATGACCACACACTAGCAGCATCCTGGTTCTCAAGCCCACTGTGGATGCAGTCAGAATGCAGTCTGTTAGGAAATGTAAAAACACTGATCAAATTCTGCTCATAAAGTTCTGTATCAGTAAATCCCTCCAGATCAACCAAGGACAACTACACTGAGTAAAAATATTATTTTGGAACCCTTCTCCAAACATTTGCAAGATTTTTTAGGAGGCTGCAACGCACAGCATTATAACTATTATTTTTTTTCACCAACCTAATTGTTAAAACTGAAGTACAAAACCTAGAGATCCAGTGACTCTTTCTTCAATGGAGAATTCCAGCAATGTCCAGAGGGCAAATCCACACATACATGTCTGCATCTTTAAATCTGCTTAAAGAAGAAAACAGAACAGCAGACAGCACTGGTCTGGGATGTACCCGTCTGGCCAGCCCTTGGGACCTCTTCAATAGACTTTAGAGTCCAAATGAGGTGTAATTTTAATAAAAAAGAGATCCTATGCACAGATCAGAAATCCTCAGCCAGTTGCAGCCTTTTCCTCCGGGGTGGTCAGTTTCTCTCCAGAGAAGCATCATCAGAAAGAAAGGACAAAAGGAAAAGACTATCTTCAGAGACATCTTACTGTGTCTGTGCATCAGGACTCTAAATACCCTCTTCTGTATACCTTGCCAGTCCAATATCAGTTATAACAGGTCCTACATCCCATTCCATATGTTCTTTCCATCAACTAATATTCCATCCAGGCCTGGGAAGCACAACAAATTGGAATGGCTTCCAAGTTTTTGTCATGAGCTCTTCATGAAACCACAGCTGGGCACTGATACAGCACCCATGACTGCTGCTTGTGCCTACTTAAACTTGGACTAGTTCTTTAACCTTGCACATTATTGTATACACAGTGTGCAGCACAGCCACTTAAAAATAAATAAAAGAGAAGGAAGAAAAAAAGAAAAGGAAAGAGAAAAAAACAAACAAACAAAAAAAATTCCAAGGCAGGAGGGAGAGCTTTCTCTCACTGGGCATTTCTCCCTAACCCGCCTTTATAGCCTTAATAGTTTCCTGCTGTTGTAAGCTGTGGGAGAAGGCTGAGAGCAGCTGTAGCCAACACAGCCGGAGTGTTTAGAGGCCGAGTGCTGGAGCTTTGGTTGTGCTTGCTGACTCTGAGGTAAGTATACATTTTAGCCACAAAATATTTGGGGAGACAGGCTGTTATGGGTGCAGCTACACTGTGGTACGTAACTGGGACCTGGCTACAGATAGCTCCACAGCTGCAAAGTACATGTATGCTGGCTCAGCAGGCAAACAGAAGATTCCCATGGCAAATGTGAACATCCCAAGAGGTAATGCGTCACTGTTGCAGCTCTTATGTAGCCACCAGCCTCTTCACCTGCACAAGGAGTCTCATCAGGCCAGAAAGCATGAGAATAGGGCACTGCTGAGCACCAGCCACCCTTGCCCAATAAAATTAGCCAAAGAATAATTTCCTGACTGCAGACTAGGTCTGCAAAGTCATGTTTTTATTTAGGTAAATTTTTCTTAGTCGGAGGGGACATGGGGCTCTTCAGCTAAATCAGAACCAGGGTGAAAACTGGACTGAAAGTGGCATACCACTGCAGAATATTTCCACTTCAGCTTATTTCAAGGAAATTACATTGAATCAAAAATGCCCAGACTAGCTCTAGGCAGAAGAAGCCAGGCCAAAGCCAGCAAAACCCCAAGGCTGTTCAAAGCGATTAATCCAGGATCAGGGTGGTGGGCTGCAACCAGAAAGGTTTACAGCTACCCTTATGCTTCCATCCCGAGTTTCAGCTAAGGCAGCTTGGATGGAGCCCAGGATCAGCGCCTATTCTCTCTCCATGTATCTCCCTCTTTCCCCTCCCTTTCTCTTTCTCTCTCAGTAAATCCCAGAGGGCACATTTCCATGCCAGAATAAGCCTCTTTGTGAGGAGCGAAGGGAATAAACAGAGCCGCTAATGAGAACAAAACTGGAAAGCAAAATCCCGGGCTGGGGAGAGCCTTCCTTCCTTCCTCCCTCCATCCCTCCTCCGCACCGGGGCAGCTGGCGCGGCACCCTGGGCGGCTCGGCCTGGGGAGGAGGGCTCGGGGCTGGGTGCCCTGACCTCTCTGACTCTCCTGCCCGTCTGCTCCAACTTCTCTGCCTTTCTAAGGCAGGCGGCAGAAAAGGCAGCAGAACAGCCTTTATCATGCAAATAACAAGAGTAAATGGGCATATTCCCCGGTGGGCACTTGAGTAAAATGCAGAGCTTCTGGCAGCGGGGAGGGGGGTTAGGGGAGGGGGTGCTTTATTTGCAGGTCTCCGTTCTAATTTAACTGCAATGGCAGCTAAAGGAGACACCAGGGACCTGCTCTCCTCCTCGGCACTTCCCGTCGCCTGCCAGGGCCACAGACAGGGAGAGGGAAAGGGGGAAGGATGGTGACTGGCGCCCCGGTACAATTCGCGTTGAGGCTCCAGGGCCGAGGGCGGCAGCACCATCCCGAAGACGGGATGATGCCCTCTCTGCTGGCACCTCCCCGCTCCCGGGGGAATCCTGGAGGAAGAGCAGGGGGAGCGTCAGCGAGGGGTCCAGAGGAAGACGCCTTTTATCCGCTCTCTCCCAAGCCTCCAGGGAGTGCCAGCTTCACCCAGGCTCCGGGAGCCCTGCGGGTAGGCTGTCCGCAGCAACGGCCCCGCCAGTACCTGCAGCGCGGCCGCCGCTCCAGCACCGCGGGGAAGGGGCTGCAAGGGACTGATCAGGAGCCACCTTCTCATAGCAACAAAACCCGTCAGCTACAGGGTCAGTGTTCACTGCCGGCATGATCCCTTAGGAACGCAGGTCAGGGTTATGTGTCTAATCCAGCCGAGCAGCCAGCCCGACTGGATGACAGAGGAAATCGGCCTGGCATTCAGCTGATAACCTACCTGCCGATGCTGGTAACACCTGAACGAGCTTACAGGTTCACAGGAGTGAGAACTGTGTATTAAATCACTTCTTCTGGGCTGCGACTAGAGAAGACTGATAGCCCGAGACCACTTTGTGCCATGCTCCCTTCTGCAAAATGGGAATAGTACTCCTTATGTGGACACACGGAGCCTCATGAACTGGGTGGGTAATGAAAACTGTGCCAGTTGTACAAAAAATACCTTTGAGACAACACCAGAGAACAGTGGAGGCAAACACACTGCAGAATGAATGCAAATTAAAAGCAGCTGATGTAGTCAGACCCAGGATGGGAGTGGGGAGGGTGGGGTAAGGTGATGTTAGGGAAATCCACAATTCTGAACTTTTTTTCCAACTTAAAAACAAGCCCTACCATGACTGGCATTGAACCCTAAATCATCTTCAGCTGTTTTCAAAGGATGTTTGGGAGATATCCAGCCCATCAACTGCGAAGTCCAGAGTTTGAGAAGCATCCCCACTTTCCCAAAGCTGAAATTGTTGATGTCTTTTCCCATCCCAGCTTTCACCTGCTCAAATCAAGGATCTCAAAACATTTTGCACCAGTTCTCAGTGTGAACCTCGCAGCTGCATGGGGATGGTGGGAAAATGCTTTTCTGTCCTTCAGACAATGTGAGAAACTGAGACAGGCAGAAGCTAAGTGACTGAGCCAAGACAATGTGACACAACCCGTAGCAGAGCCAAAGTTAAAAGGCGGATTTCCCTGCATGAAGCCACTCCTTATGATCCAAGCTACAAAACTCTTTTTTCTTAATGTCTGGCACCTAACCTTCCCCCTGCCCTTCCTATATCCAGAAAGCCAAAACAGTGGAGCCACCTGTCCTGCACACAGCACCTCCCAGTTCCAGTGGCTTGCCAGAACCAGCACACTTGGGAATGAGTGAGGATGCCCAGCTGTCTCTCTCCAAGCAGCCCCAGCCGAGACCGAGGGTCCCTCTCGCTGGCCTCAGGGAGCGCAGGGGACAAGGCGGCAGCCACGACTCATTTGGCATTCTGAGAGGCTGGTGCGCAGCATCCCCATGCCGGCAGGGGGTAAATGAGAGCTCAGACATGAGTTATTGGAGCACTTATGTTCCCAGATTCTCCAAAACGTCGGGAAAAGGACAAACTGTTTAGTTGTAAAGAGCCTGGGGGGTGTGAACGGGGGAGGAGAAGGAGGAAGAAGCTGTGTCAAACTAGTTTGAAGAGACTTTGAGATTGAAGTCATAGGAGCTATGGACAGGGAGGGAGAAGGGGGGAACCAACCTCCAAGGCTTACTCTGCAAGCCGTTAAACCTCCGACATGGATTCTGGCAGCAAACTTGGGACTTACTTTTAGCATCCCTCACCACCAGTCAGTCTGATCATAAGGCTGGAAACAACACAGTCCACAGTCAGCTGCTACTACATGGCTGCCTGCTGGGCTGCATTATTTGGGAGGCAGATCCAGTTTTTCAGGAGAAGAAAAAAGGAAAGCTGAGAAGAAGGGGCAGCACTAAATTTTATCAAAAAGGGACTGTACCATATTAGAGTCACCCTGAACTTTTGATAGACCTGAGCCACATTTAGACTTAACTACAATAAGCCTCAAACAAGCAGTCTTTAACTGATTGGTACTACTTGGTTGCAAACTAATTAGTTGCACGGTGGGGAGGTACCAGCCACAGCTGCATACAGTAATATTCAGGAGATACAGCGTGAAACTCAGGACTCAGTATGTCCAGACATGCATAGGACATCTTAGAGGAAACTTGGACCTAGTTCAGTTTCTATAGCTGAATCTTCTAGTAGTTAGAGATATATAACCATGGGTCAGAAGGATCCAGCTTTCCCATAAGAGAGCTCTATAATCCCCAGTAGCTAGCTCTCCTCATGGCAATCTTCACCATCCCAAGAACAGTGCAGATCAGATTCGTGTTAGTTGTTGGACTGATCAACAAAGTGACATGAGCAGAACCGGCCTGGCATTCTCCTACTGAGCAGGCCTCAGAAAAGAATACAAAAAAGGGGAAGAGGTATTAGAGAAAGCTTGCCTAAATTATGATAAATTTCTTTGTGATGTTTTGACTTTTGATTTGTATCATTATGCTGAGACATGTATCTCATCATGATGAAATTTCACTTGCAGCATACTTCTCAGAATCACAGGAAATACATTTCCCCAAGCCTCACTGACCGCTTCTTTGGACTCTGAGAATTTTGGTGAGCGGGTTTTTTTTTATTCTGAACTATAAGCAATGAGGATGCTGATGTTGTGCTAGGAAAAATTTCTTATCAAAAAGTACATATTCAGCTCCTTCTGACACCTCCTAACTTCTCAGTCTTGCCAGGCAATGGCCTCAGCATGGCCCTACCACATCATATAATTTCCATCCTACTGAGGACCATGTCCTAGTTACTGAAGCAGCACCTTTCAAAAGTTGCCTTTTCTGTGTTCCCCTTGGCACATGCAAGAGGAGATCCCCATCAGAGTGAACCCATGGAGGTACACTGGATGTGCCAAGGGAACTGCCCTGCTCACTGACTGCCAGGCAAACTTTTGGTCCTCCGCTCTTTGCAAGATCATACCCTGGCTGAAAAAGCATTCAAATTGAAGGTCCAGCTTTGTCACAACTTTAGGAAAAGCTATGTTGAAGAAAGCAATTTCACAGATAGAATGCCCTGCCAGATACTACTACAATCTTGGTGACAAAGTCACTTGCCATGGGAACTTCATCATCATCATCATGTTGCCCTTCTCAGAATGCCCCTTGTCAGGAGTACCACACTGGTCACAGCACAGGAGAACCCAGTTTTTTATCTGGTACACTTCCCATGAGATTGTTCCTGGGCCCTTTGAATAATAAGTCAAACAATAATTTCTCTTGGTTTCACACTCATTTCCTTCATGTTTTCAGATTAGTTTTGAATGCACTTCCTAAAATTCTGCTACCATCCCCACCTTGTCTACTTTTCTTCCTTCCTCTTAGCACCATTCCCCTTATTTTTTTATCTATTTTCTCTCCACAGTTTTTCTCTCAAATTTTCCCTGCTAATAAATTCCTTGCATCATCTCTTAGATGCTCGTAAAAAATAGCACATCTTGATTCCTTTTGCCCCAGCCCTCCGTTCCCCATTTCACCACCACCCCCCAATTCCATCTCCCAAGAACACTCCCCTGGCCGCACCTTCAAAACCTCCTCTTCCCACACATGTAACCGCACCCTGCTTGCTCATTCATTTTCCATCTGCATCTCTCTCCTCCTGGATTCTTCTCTAAGTCTCGGTGATAAAAGTGCCAGATTGGAGTTGCTGTGTAAAGAGGGTTCATTTGCCATTTGCCACCATATGGGCCCAAAAGCAAAATCGTCAGCTAAGCGATTAAATCAAGTATGTCGAACAAAATGTTATGAACTGACATTATGGGTATATAATTTTATGCCATTTGTTGCCATCTGTTTATCTAAACAGCCCCCATTCCACACAAACACGCAGAAGTCTCTGCCACGCTCACAAGGCTTCAGCACAGGGGTCACAGTACCTCCCTTTTCCTCCTTTCCTCTTTCTCTTATTCTGTCCTTCCATTCTCTCTGTCTGCATTCACCATTGACTTGGACTTGGATTCTGGCCATAGATGTATTCTCCACTGCATTCCAGCACAGATTTAAAGGAAACCACATCATAATAATCAAGCAGTTTGCCTTAGAGAATGAGGTGTGCCCTCTTGCCTTAAGACTCTTGCCAAGTTCATTTCTATACAAAAAAATTAAGAAAGTATTTGACCAGAAGAGGGGGAAGGAGAGAAGGAGATGGGGGGTAACAAATCATGGTCAGCAAATGGGTGTTAGCTGTTGATCCTTATCTGGGACAGAGGAGAGGCAAGTAAAATAAACTCTGCCAGTTCCTTGCTCAGCCAAGCTTTTTCTCTGCTTCATTTTACATTTTCTTGTGTCTCAAAGTGGATCACAGTCTATTTCAAGGTTAGGTGGTGGTTGGGACAGAATGCAGACTGACATGGTGAACGCGTAGCCATCCTGCTCTCTGTAAGAATGTATACGCACCTATTTCTCTAGTAAATGCTCAACAAGCACAGCACAGGATAAAGCCATAAGAGCTCCCCATCCTGTGCACTGAATTGTTTCCTAAGTTTTAAGATTGTTCTGAGGAAACCAGAGATAGATCAAATAGATGTATGCAAAGATTAACTGTTTCTTTCAAAGGGAGAGAAGCTACTTTTCCTACCGATTCAGCCAGAACAGACAGAAGATCCAGCATGATAGTTCAAGTCCTTGGAATAGAGAATTCTCCCATTTACACCACTTTTTGCACCCCAGTTTCCATTACCCACATTACTGGTCATGCAGATGATTAAGTGGGCCTTCATGATGACCACCAAAAAGACAAGGCAGTATCTATGTCTAAGGTAAGAACAGCTCAATGTATCAAGTCTGTTCTCAAGGGCTAGCTTGTGAGTTTTAAGAGGATATTGGCAACCAAGCAAGGAAAACATCTTCAACCACTTACCAGTGTGTCTGGTTAGTGCTGTCTTTTTTTATGAACAGCTCTGACGGGTGTCCTCCCTTTCCAGATGTCCTTAGTCTTTGGGGGAAATAAGCATACCAGTAATTGTTCCTGTAGTGCTGAATGTAACAAGGTGGGTGGGGACATTTAGTTTTCCTCCTTCCTGAACAAAATCCAGTCCACTGTATACCTTGTAAAGAGAGCCAGCTCCTCTGTGAATCTCTTTCTCCCCTACATAATTTCAATCAGTTTGAGGGTTCTTTAGGGGAGAAGTGTTGAAGAGGAAAATGGAAATCTCTCTTCATCTAAGTCTCCCATCCTCATTCATGGGGCACTGAACTGAGCATATGTGTCGCAGCCTGGTGTAAATGGGAAGGTATTATGACTTCAGTACAAATGAAAAACAGTGACCGGGCAATTTTCAAGTGTCTGGAGAACAGGTTTTACTCAGAAGCCAGCACTTGGCCTCAAAAGTGTATGTATTTCCCAGGCAGTGGGTAGGTTTAGCTGCAAAGTGATTTGGCCATGAGGTATCCCTTTATGTTGGTTTCATTTGCCACTGACAGTGCTATATTTAACCCCCCCAGGCCATCTGACCTCTGTACGCTGGAGCCACCCTGTCATATAGCAAGGCTCAGCTCTGCAGCCACACACTGGAACATGGAACACCACTGCTGCAAGAATTCTTCCCAGGGAAAATTAAACACCTACTTTAAAAAGCTCAAGAGATTCTGACCATTCTAGTGGATTTTGGATAAAGCCCTAAATATTAGCAGTTCACAAATGATTACACAGTAAGGCCATACTAATAAACAGGAGCTCCTTCCTTTCCAGTGCCATTGCTGATCTTCAGCTAAGGAAGTACAAATACACAACACTACCAAGGAGGTTCTCAGCACTTGGTAGCAACAAGTCCTCTATGCCCAGTTGCCCTGCTGGAAGCACAATGTACTGGTAAGTTCAGGCCCCCTCAGGTCTGAAAGTGGATAGTTGTCTGCCCAGCTATTAACACAGCTTTGCACTGTGTGTGCATGGTTTCTATTTCCATCCTGCTATAGGAGAAAACAGGAGAACACCTCAAAGACCCCTGGAGAGCCTCAGCTAGTCCAGAGACAGCAAGTCACCTGCTTAGAAGAACAAGCTGGCATAAGCACAGCCCACCTGTCCTCTGGGTACTGTACCAGCTCCCCATCTGCTCCCAAGTGCATCTGAAGGTGGTAATTTTAATCTAATAAGCATTTGATTACTCTTTTTCTGAAAGGCCGCCTCTCTGCCAGCACATCCACAACTACTCCCCTCATCAGATAGGCCCCTTCTTACAGCTTTTGTGACTGCTGGGCTTGGCTGTCATCAGAGTTGTAGTAGTCAGCTGATGCAGGTAGCTACATTGCTCTTTGCCCCCAAGTTTGATTTCCAGTGAGCGTTAGGAGGAGAAAGAAAAGTGATAGCAAAGTAGTCGGTCAAAACTGCATCCCAGTACGTGACACAAGCATTTTGCTACACTGTATTTGACAGGCACTACCATTCTGCTGCTGTGATGAGCACTATCATCCTTGCTTTCCTGCAAGTGATGCTCAACCTCCTACCCGTGTTTCAAGGCTGGCTACATTTCAGGCTACCTGTAGTAGCATAGAACCACCGTGTGGCTCTGGATCAGTCCTTGCAGCAGATTAAGCAGCCATCAGCTACAGGCAGGGACGGGAGCTCACCAGCAGAACCTTTCAAATTCCTCCAAGGTGTTATGAACACAATGATGTTTAAAATGAGTGCTCTACCAGCCAGAGAACAATTGAGATATTTAATAGTCTTCAGCTGGATATCTGGACTTAAGCCAATATATTATCAAAACCACCATAAATAACTCCTTTTAAAGGCCAGAATAAGAGAAGGGGGGGAAGCAAAGGCATGATCATATAGAAAAATCATAAATTGAAAGGGATACAACCTTCAATACTTACCGTAACAACACCAGGGAAAAGAGCAGCTGATAATGGATGAAAAAGTATGTTATGTCCTGGATATCATCCAGCAAATAGGAGAGCCAGGAAGCCAAAACTACCAAAGAAGAGGCAAACATGTATTACAAGGAGTCAGAATGAACACAGTAAGTAATACAAGTGGAAAAGCCATGCTGTCCCAGATTCTGTGAATGCTAAATCAAAAGCTAAAATAAACTGTGAATCATAATGTAAACAGAAGAATCATCAAAATGAGGAAACTCCTTGGCTTTTGTAGGACAAGGATGAAAAATCTTTTACTACTGTACAGAGCTAAAAGGTAACTAGCAATGTAAAAAGGAACATATTTTATTGTCTACAAGAAGTATTGGAGAAAGATTGTCAAATCTTTTTCTGCAGTGGATACATCAACTGGATTCAAAAAACAGTGCTGTCATTTGTGCAGACTGCACACTCCTTTAGAGAAATGCTGTTTCTGCAGACTGCCATTTGGGTTGTTACTAGAACAACAAACTGTTGATGGTATCGTTACAGATGGCATTTTAAACTGGGGTAAAACAGCAGAAGAAAATTATCAAAGGCTCAAGGCGACTGTGAAGAGAGCAAGAGCTGCTGGGCTGAATGAGCATGAAATATGTAAATCCCATTTAAAGAGAGATAACACACCCTCCAGCAAAAGCAGAAAAGCATGCAGGTAGATCATGATAAAGTTGGAATCACCATCAATATACATCCTTCAACATTCAAAGTGGTGCCAACATACCTTGAAAGGGTAAACTGCAAGGAATACATGCCCAAGCTAGCTGTATTAACCAGCATCCTACAGCACCACTCCACAGAACTATCCAAAGAACATAGGATGAAACACTCAATAAAATAGCATGAAACTGAAAGAGCTAAAGGTAATGCTCCTGTAGGCATTAGGACAGTTAGCACAGAGTTAATCTGTCACAGGAAATTTCAAAGAGGGTAGCGACGTCGTCATTTTACAACATAACATTGAATATCAAAAAGAGCAGCACATGCCCCTTTGGCACTAACAAAAACTAGATGGATCCAACAAGATGATGCGACAGGATGCAGGATTTCTTTATTTCCCCCTTTTTCTTTTTAATGTATGTTCTTTGAAGTAACCAATAATTCCATTTCACCATTGCCCCAAAAAACCTTTTAAAATAAAGATATACTTTCAAATGAAAGCAGAGGAGAGTTCTGCTGGCCACTGACCCAATCTCCAGGGCATTTAACAGAAGTCTAGAGCTTAACTGTGTGCATATCAGTCTCATTTTAAAATTAATAACTAAATTAATAACTTTGTCTCACAGTCTAGACAATGATCTCCTAGAGAAAAGGCTGCATTTTGGCTTGAGATGATTAATACAGAGTTTGGGAAAGCAATCTTCCAAACCACTAGCACAGTTTAAGGTAGAGCACTTCCATCACTAGAGGAGATTCTCTAAAAGTGGTGTTTCCCAAAATACTGCGCTGTCTTTATAATGTCAGAATTGTATTGGTCATTTGGGAGTTGAGAAATCTTAAAGGCATCTATAAATTATTTTGTACAGACCACAGGTGAGCAGAATTCCAGTGGGGAAAAAAAATGCTGTGACAAGCATCGTCACATGGATGAAATGGAATAATGTAACTATCTTGTAAAAAGTATTACATGTTTGAAGCCAAACATTTCCACTTCTCCCACATAATTTTATGAGAATATACTAAAGCTAAGTATTCATGTCATAAATATTTTTTCTAATCCTGGTGTACCTCACTTACTAACATCTGACAGGTCGCTGTGGCATTCACTGAGGAGGGATTACAAGAATTCAAGCACTATGAAGTACCAAGCAAGTACAAAATGCATAGTTCTCCTCACTTCCAGTCCCAGGATGCTGGAAAACAACATGAACCTAATCAACTACCTATTGAAAAAGAGTGAAGACACAGATGCCAGCCTGCATTTAATTTTACTTTGTTACTGGATAGCATTGGTAAACAATCTCATTTTACCTCATGACATTTTTTGCAGAAGAAAGCCTTAAGAAAAGGCATGATGAAATTGATATTACAGGACCTCAGAATCACAGATGTGTGAAATACATACATAATTAATCTGAAATCCAGTATAATTTCCATGGAGATGGTTTTCATTAAATTAAAATTTTTATAATTTCAAAGCAATTGCAATAATAATTTCAGTCAAAATGTGAACAACAGCTCCCACTAAAATGATGATAGTATTGGCAAGGCATTGTGAAATGCATTGGGTTTGTTAGGCAAGCAGTTGAAAAATCAATAAATGGGAAGTCTGATTGACACTATTGGATGTCTTCTTCAGACAGACAGCAGATCACAATGAATACCAGCTCATACTCAGTGGGTTTTAGGATTCTACCCTGGGCCAACAAATAAGGACAACTTCTCTTCATTATTAGCTACTTCAGATCTTTGGAGAAAGGACAGTTACCTGTAAAGAATCAATCATACTTCAAGGGAATTTTCCCCAGACAGAGCACTTCATAAGCTCTCTAAGACTATATTTTCTTTTTCTCCTATACATTACTGGTGCTAGGAAACTCATGGCCAAGAGTCAACTAGCCTTTCATGGCAGCATAGGTGAGAATGTTTCTGAAGACTCACCAAAGCATTCTCTTCTATACACAGCATCCAAATTACTCCTGCTGAATTGTAGAGACTGAATTCCTTTCTCCAAATTTCTCCTTTCTGACATGAGGTGACACATACACCTCCTCTTCTAGTGGTCATGACCTAACTACTGAAGTGCCACAATCATGTTGTAAATACTTCCAGTGAGATGCAAACAGTCAACCACTTCCCAGGACAAGGGTAAGATCTAAACAACATGAGAGCTCTGGAATTCTATGCAGATGGATGGATGAGCAGATAATCCCATTCTACAATATCCACCAGGGATCTAATGAAATCATCAGATGCAGTAAATGTCCTATCTTTCCTAATACAGTACAGGTTTGTTTACATCCCACCTTTACCAGAAAATACAGGTGGAATCTTTTGGATCTGATACCAGGGACCATCTGTGAATACATAAACCTGGCAGAAGCAGTGCAGGGATACCCTGGGCTAAACTCTTAAAAGCATTTCAAAACCAAATAAATAGCTGATAGCTCTCAAAGTCTTGCTTCTACTTCAAGCCTAGCAGGGTCTAAAACTCAGATCCTCAATTGTAAATTGGCATGAAATTTGAATGAAATGAGAGGAAGCTAGGAGCTAAGCTTAGGAATCAGGGAACTAATCATCTGCCACTCTGTGAGAGACAAGCTGTTAGAGGTCTACAGAGAACAAGTTTAAGAGGTGTTTGCCCATTCTAGAGCTGAATGAAGTCCAAAAAAATTTACTCATTTGGAAATGAGAAAGAATTGAATGGTGAATCTAGATCTTTCTTATCCCTTGGTCTCTCCTGTAAAACAGTGCAGGGTACCTGACACACCACGACTGCTGAGCATTTGATTTCACTGCCTGTTTCCTGCATATTGGACTACAGTTCTGCCATTCAAACCCCCTATTTCAGAAAGAATTGATTCCAGCCCTGTTCTTCCTTCTGTGGCACTGGCAGACACTAGGGAAATGAACCACGCTGAAAAGGACTATATATTAGCCTTCCCTTCAGTGGTATGGGGGTACTACAAAAAGCCTGGGTTGACATTTCACAGAAAGCAGGGTTGCTCTGTTTACACAGCAGCAACTGAAAAATACTTTGCTGCCTGCAGAGACAACAAAAGAAGGGACTAAGTCAATACCCAGATGGTGCCTAGCAACTACTACTTACAGGACTAGGCCTTTAAACAGATCTAGAACAATCATTGCTTACATACGCAAAGTCTATAGATGCAGGTTGCAAGCAAAACATCTTGGCAGTGCCTTTCAAATATAAAGCTTTGCTCCTTCAGCTCAGCAGAAGAATAAATCCTACCCCTTTGCCTTCCTCCAGATAAGGAAGAATCTCCATTGTTCCTCTACAGATGTCAAATTAGTATCTCATGCATCTGTCCCTCTTTCCAGTATGAACAAAATTGCAGTCTAGACTGATAGGAACCCTGAGTGGAAGGAGAAAGGATCTAGTGGGACAGATGGATGAGCAGAGATGTAATTCCAGAGGAAAGCTGCTGTCATCCCATTAAAGATGAGGTTAAAGGTAGCAGCAATGAAAGAGTAGGAGATATTTCACTGGGGGAAATGGAGTGGCACCGAGCTTTGAAATTGCACTGCGTGAGAATATTAATAAAAAAGTTAATGACGCAATGTGCTTTTTGCTCCACATTAATTACACTTTTACATTCCAGTTTTTAATGCATTTTACACAAGACTTTATTTTACATTCCAGGAAGGGGAAAATATAATTGCCGCTTTAATTTCTATAGCCAAATCCTGATAAGATCACAGCTGTGAAAATCTCATAAAAAGCTTTAAATTAAGTTAAAAAAACAGTTCTCTTCCCTCCTCCCCTTGCTTCTCTTCCTGCTTGAGGTGCTATCAGCAGACATGGCAAAAGTGTTGGCTCAAGGTAATGTTGTTCCCTGGCATGGAGTCCGTTTCTGAAGTCAGCACCAGTTACGAGGCCTGGACCATCCAACACCACATACACTGCTGGGGCTCATCTACCTCTATGCCATCAGTGGGAATAAACCCTCTGCCAAGACCATTTGGGTGTGCAGGGCCCCATATGTAATATACATAGCTCTGGTTATTACCAAAGGCACAGTTTCTGTGCCAGGGCTGCATGTGCACAGACAAGACTGAAGAGATCACACTGCTACGGATTGAGAACTGAGGCTTGGTGAAATAACTGGTTTACATGAGATAAATGAGAAAGTCTGTGTGAATGACAGGAATTTCAGATTATTTTTTGAATCCTGTCAGAGATGCCTCCCATCACTGCAGAAACAGACAGAACAAATGAGATATCATAAACTGAAGTAGCCTGGTGTTCCTACCTTCTTCTTTTGCAAGGGACAGGTTCTGGATCTGTCCACAGAGTGTCTTCATAGACAGTGATCCCTCTACAACTACAGACTGTGTCAAGTCCTAAGGAATCCCTCCACATATGCCACTGCCTTTGACTCTGGCTCTCCTTTCAGTCAGATGAAAAATCATAGCAGGACTACATTCCTACATCACAACTATCCATTTCCTTTAGGAGCATGAAGAGAGGCCATCTCATCACTTTGCCTATAGCCCTTAGTGCAGCTGAAGCAACACAGCCTCACTGTGTGTGCACAGCACTCGTACGGGTTTGGTACAGTGGTGTACAAGTCTGTATGTGCTCAAAGCTCTCTGCTGATATTCCAGGAAATGGATGTAGTTATGGAGATGAGTTGAGACTTTTCTTGTAATGGGGCAAAACCAAAGGAGAATCAGACCTTCATCTATTCTTAATACCTGTCACCTACAACTTGAAATACTCGAACAGCCCTTTCCATCCATTTCCTCTTTGCTGTTCATGCTGGGGATTCTGCCACATTACTTTGATCCTTCACATTCTCATCCCAGGAACTCCAAGCCAAGCTACTGACAGTCATATATGAAAAGGTATGTAATGTCCTAAATTTGTGGTTCCCCATCTCAAGATCCTTAACATAAGCTATAGCATCATAAAAGTGATAAACCATCCTCCTGCCCTTGAAAGGATCGTTTATACAAGAATTTTCCATGACATACGTTCCTATATGGACCAGAGTCACTTCTGTTGGAAGCCTGTGACCTTGCTGAACCACTTCTCTTTGAACTCTGATTTCTTTCCCTCTAAAATGTCCAAACTGGATATCCCTGTTTTTTCTTTCCTGAATTCAAACATAGTACTCCAATTAGACCAGTCTGTATTCCTGCCCCACATTGCCACCTAGGTCTGTTCTTGTGACTTCATTGGAGAAGGATGAAATCTCATCTGCAGCAAAAGGGACTACTCAGAATACCCCATTCAAAAACTCTGTGCAGACTGGATAACAGAGCTGAAGAAAGGTTCACTTCTCCATAGGTTTTGTTGATCCTCTTGAGCTCCTTCTCCAGGATAAGTTCCCAATTTACACCTCTGTAAACAAAAGCAGAATCCATCACTCACACCCATATTATTTTCCTTGATTGTTCCCTACATGCAGAAAGCAGAAGAGGAATGTGTTTTCACGAGTGAAAGAGAGAGGGAGAGAAGAAAATAGGGGAGACTGAGAGAAAGAGAGAGTGGCTCTAAAACCTCATTTTCCTGGTAATTTACTCTTCTATTCAGTTGAGTCCTGCTGCTCGTAAGCCTATTCCTGTTACAATATTAGATATAAACAAGTAAACTGTGTAATGGATCACATTAAGCAGGCCCTGCATCTTGAGGCAGGATTTAATTTGCATGGCAGATTATCTTGTCTGCAGTAGGAGAGGCACCCTGGGGCACTGACTGCATTAATAGGATCTAGTCTCTTAAAATCCATTAAGTCAATTGAGTGGACCAGTCTATAATCTCATTTCAAATCCAGCGTGAAAATGCTTAAACACTAGCCCTATGACACCAACAGCAGAGAAGTGACTAAAGGGACACTGGAGACCACACTGTGCCATATTGCCTGCCTGCTGGGAGTAGGGAAGACATGGAAAAGGCGTAGGGCTCATTCTCTTTTTAGCAAACTCCATTCAGAAGGATGCTGACAGGAGGAGTGAGTTGAGTAGAGGAGGCAGGAACTATGTAAGGGGAAAGATTGTGGAGTTTATCCCAAGCAATGACAGTGAGTTTTTAAACAATGTTGTCAATTGGCTGATGACATTTTGGATACCTGCTTGCTCTGACACAGTAAGAAATACTGGACAGTGAAGGGAGTATGCCTTTACAGGAGTGTTCTACTATGAGTCACAAGAATAGGGATTTTCAAACTGTCCGGAAAAACAAAATTACTCCGGGAAACTGGAGTTGCAATGAAAATACAGGACTAGAATATGAGAATGTTAAAGCTGTGGAATCCTAGGCTTTTGGCCTCTCTTCTCTGGACTGCCACCAGCAGGAAATGTTCTTGAACTCGGATACATTTGCACAAGGTTATTCTTGGCCTAGCTGATCAGAGTACAGTTTTTGCATTTGCCCCAAGGGAGAAAATTAGATAAAAGCTCAATTTATCTTAACATTGTCCACAAGGTACCCTAAGTAAGAACAGTTTTTGGTTTGGATATATGTAAACTATTTAGCACAAAGGGTCTCCAGTCAGAGGTCTGGGTGTGTGTGGCCAGTCTTCGCGAACGAAGATCTGGGAAAGGTGTTTTTACCTTTCAAGCCTGCGCAATGGATTTTTT
>JAWWLV010000180.1:16064042-16090932 GCA_035041135.1 Platyrinchus mystaceus | reverse complement strand
ACGTAGGTTTGTTTAGAGTGACCTTCTCTTAGATGGATGGCCTTAAGGGCTGACGAGCTCCATCTACCCGGGGGAGTGTCCCTGAAGCAGGGCCGGAATCGAACCTGTGACCTTGGCGCTGAGAGACCAGCACCTTAACCGCTAGGCCACCAGGGGACCCCTAGAGGTCTGGGTACCTTGACCACATTATACTAACCCTGTAACCAGAAATAGCAAAAATAGTAGTAGAAAACAGACAGATAGAAACTCAAAAAGAAGAAAAAAGACATAATAGCATGACCTAAAAACTGAAGGAGTAAGAAACTTCCAGGACCAGATAGCATTTATGCAAACCCTTTAAAGAAATCAAAGTACAAAGAAGTTACTAACAAACCCATTCAATTTATCATTAAAAACAGACACTCTCCCACCAGGCTGGAGGGGAGCCAACACTCTGCACTTCTTTTAAAAGAGGTGCTAAGGGCAATCATGGGAATTATAGACCTCAGTGAGCCTTACGCCAGTACCAGGAAAAATAGCTGAGAAAATCATTAAAGACAGAGTTATAAAGCACCAGCCACAGTGAGTATAATGTGGTAAAGAAGCAGCTTGGGTTCTCCAAGCTGACTTTCTGACCTGCTAGTGTTCCTTGGAAATGTCAGCAGCTCAGAAGAAGCAATGATAAGTAGGAGTCACCTAGCTATTAAGGATTTAACAAAAACCACATTCAAAAATTTTAGCGCTCCACTCCTAATATGCATAAGCCCTAAGGGTGGAATTTTACATCACACCTCTGATTTGAAGAAAAAAAAAAAGAAAATAAAAAGATTAAAGTGGTACTAAGTCCTTATAAGAATCCTATTCCTCATAAACTGTGGCAACGTCTCTAGGAGGGATCAAACTTCAGCACTAAAACTCAAGACAGGCCTCTCCAACACAAGCTACAGTTGAGGTGCAGCAGTCAGCTCCAGGAAGCTGGTGAAGTGCCTGGTTCCTGGGCCACGCGAAGGACTACATTTCCTGGATATCTGCAGTGGGTGTCAGATGACCATACCAGGTATGTCCTCAATACTGTAGCATATTGGGAATGGGCTTCTGCTGAAAGGGCTGTAGCAGCACTGTTCAATAGGCCACTGTTGGAGTAGCAGAATATTGCCTAGAGTCATTCCAAGCTGCTGTGAATGAGGCTACCTCATGATCCCCAAGGATACAAAAGATCAGAGGCAAACTGATAAAGCATTTAGGCAAAACCCAAAATGGCGCCTATGAAGAAAACCTGATCCACAGCCAATATATCACCCACTCTGATGTATTCATAGTGTCTTGGATCTAGTTGATTTACATGCTTCCATTTCTTATTCCTTCCCAGCTGGAGATCTCCCAGTCTACCATGCCTGGCAGCAGTCACACTGTTAAAAGTCTCAGCACTAGTCCCTCCTCTGCCAACACACAGCTTCTCCTTCCTAGCCTTTTAAATGCTGCCAGACCTGCTGCCCAGAGCAATTGTGTCATGGGAGCCCAAGGGACTGCTATTAATCCAGTGGTGAATACCAGTCATAATGAGTCCAATATATTCTCCATTTCAAGAAATCTCTCAACTCTGATTTCTAGATGCTATATATCAGAGAGATCACTATATACCCATCCTGTTCTTATTCCCTTCCCTAAATACTCACTTTGTAGGCAGATGAGATTGCATGAAAGATGGATATTTGGTTTAGTCTGGTGCAGCAGATTTTATATTCCAAGCAATGGACTCCTGCATACCAGTTTTCACAAAACTGCAGAGGCACAAGCACAGCTCCACTCTTTTCCTTCAGAGCTATTTACTCTGAGTGCCACCTTCCCCAAATGGACACAAATGTTCACACAGCAGTCCCTGCTCAAACTCAACATTTTCTCAGCAGTCCTTACCCAAACTGCTGAACATAACCTCCAGGGTCATGACAGGTAATGGCAGTCACGCTCCTTTGAACTCTAAAATTGCACTAGGCAGCACCACAGGACCCCTGACGGGGTAGGTGCCCACAGACAAATATCCCTTCTACAGGCAAGTTGATATAAGAAGAGGAAGCACTTCTGCATGGGGTAAACAACTGCTTTATGCCCTGGAGAGATGCAGAAGGAAATTTTCAGCACATAGGGTTTTATTGCTGGTTTTGGGCCATTCCCTGCTGCCTAAAGGAGGCTTGTGGCTTAGAGACACAATGAAGACTGTCACCTTTTCTTACAAATATACCATGACACTGGTGAACTGCCACTTGCACATCGTTCTGTGCGCTCCCGATTGGTCATGTGATGATCTCTGTTATCACAGATCAACACTATTCCTTTTCTTTGAAGGAAAGAGAGAACCATCAGCTGTTTTCAAACCACAGCATCAGCTACCTCTCCCACACAAACCACAGATCAAAGGTTTCCACTTTCCAAACCACAGAGAGGTCCCAGGAGCTCCAAGAAGCAGATGTCTAGCACACTTGCTACTAGACACTCACATGCAAGACTGTGCAGTCTTTGCAACACGTGGTAGAAGGGAAAACAGTTCCCTTTAAAAACCCCAGGCACATATCCAAGAAATACAAAATCACCCAGCCATTGGTACCTGCCTGTAGGGAGGCACAGCAGAAACTGAGGAGAGCAAGTGAGAACTGTTACATAGGGCGAGTGATACACAGCTTCAGTGTGGAGCAGTGGCTTATAAATTGGATGCAAACAACACAGCAAGGAGAAATGGGCTTCTGTACCTTGAAATTACAGCAGGATACACCAGGAATAAATTTGACACCATCCCTATTGCTCTTCACGTTCCATGTTACAATGGAGAAGCTCACCTCCACCCACTCCACATATAAAGGACTGAATGTGTACCCTTCCCGAAGCCATGAGCCTGACAAGGTATTGAAAGGACAGTTCCAAGAAGCACGGACTGCCCCATTCATCTCCCTGAGTGGCTCACTTGCCTCCTGTTGACAACCTGCTAAGTATCTTCACTTAATTAGTCCACTGTTCCTTGAAGCAAGTAAGAATGCAATGTGAAGATTGTGCTAGGACTATCTTCATATAAGCTAGTCAAAAGAGACAGTTCATTTTGTTGAAAAGAGAGGGATGCCTCAACCTATCTTTACCTCATCAAGAACAACTCAGATTCAACAGGCCCAAAATGACACCAAGACAGACAAAAAAATGGAAATCACAAAGTTCTTCAGGGAGCCCTCCAGAGCCCACAGTGTGACTGAGTGTATGCTGTGGGCTTCTGGTGTGCTTCAGATAAGGGTCTATCTGCATTTGGTTGAGAAAAGGTCACAAATTGCACTTAAGTGATGATGCAGAGGAAATATGCAGTTTTAGGAGACTAATATGAACATTAGTGAGGTCTCTGGCTTGAAGAATTGAGGAAAAGAGAACAAAAAACAAGGCTAGTCTCTCTTGTCAATTTAAGTATACATACCTAAATAGAAAGAAATAAAATAAAGAATAAGTACAAGAATTTTAAAATCTTTGAAAATAAGTCTAATATGTCAACATTACAATCTTGTCCAGGACTGGCAAGTATGGCATCAGCATGCAGTGAAGAGTGTGAGAGTAGACAGTAGGATTTGGCACCCATGATGTGAGCTTTATTTAACACAAAAAGAAAGATGGGTTTCCATGGGCCTCAGCAAGTGAGAGACGAAAGATGAGCTTCCATCCAACAACAAATTCATTAATTTTCCTTATCAAATATGCTGAGCCAAGGCACATCCCCCAACTGGGAAAAACTAGGAGCTGCCATTTCCTGGAGTGTCACTGTACACTGGTTGAGCTGCAGACAATCGCTAAAGCCTGACAAGAGTATATCTGCTGAAGACTAAGGACTAGATGATCAGCAATCCAATCCTCTCTTTGGCAGCCCACTGCACTGCCAAAAAACGGATATGAAAGCTGAAGTGTGTAGGCCAGACTCATCCCTTGGTAGGTCCACAGAATTTAACTGTCGTATCAGAAATGGCATTTGTCCAACATATCTGTGACAGTCAAAAGTAGGCGTGGTCTACAAAAAACTTTGGCTTAAACACTGAATGGAGATCATCTACAGTGCCTTTAACTAAAATTAAACATAAAGACTAACACCTGCAGTGAGTGCAGAAAAAAGACCTCAGCCAGAAGGAGAGAGGAAAAGTGGTAGGAGAGTTCACTTGCAACCCGTCCTTTATGTTCTGGGTGGTGGCATTTGTTTAACCATAACATTGGTTCTTTCCAATTCTATGCTACAGCATTAGCAACAGACTCCCTTACTTCCATGTATAAATGCCTTTGCATCCTATCACACAAAATACAGTTCCATATTCTCCAAGCATATGGAAAGCTAACTTTACGTAGTAGATATTTTATTTTAAAGAGAGAGTTCTGCTAGAACCTTCTCTTTCTATGCATAATGGCCTAGAAAGATACCATAAAAGCAACACAGAGATCAGTTTTATTTGCTTGGTAATACAGACATTTTTACATATGCTAACTTCTTTATGTATTCCCAAGCTCAAGTAGTGGCATCTAAAAGAACATTCTGCACTGAGATGTGCCCATCTGAGAGCACAGGCCCTTCTGGGTCTGTATCTATGAAACACAGAGCCCAGCTGCACCAAGGGGTCAGGCACCAGGGTATAAGGTGAGGAAGATGAAAGTAAACATTGGTAAGCAACTGGTGAGGGAGTCCTACTCATTCCTTCCCCTAGGTGCTGTGTCTACCTTCCTATTCTACAGTCTCTACAACATGTATGTGTAAGTCTGAAGCCTTCAGTCTTCCCTACACACAGACCTATAGACCTTGGTGGTCCCAGATTCCCAGGGAAAAGGACTTTCAATACGTGGCAAGGCAGCAGTTGAAGGTGCTTAAGCTGTTTGTCTTCTCAGTGCTGCAGTAATTTCCCCAGCTGATTTCTGAACTCCAGAAGAAAGGACAAGGATGCAGGGGAGGAGGGGAATCAGAGGAAATGATGACTTCATCATTCAACAAGAATTTGTGAGAAAGCCGGTTATGTTGGGGGACCACCAAACGCGACGTCTTTCATTGCCCCACCTCCCACAATGCAAAGGTGCAGTGTTACCTTTTCTCCCACCCCCTCATCTCATCTACCCCAAGACAAAGTATTCCTGAGCTCACCATATAATGCAGTTTTTCATGGCATGCCTGCTTATCAGGACTCTGAAACTATGTGAGACATGCATGCAGACAATGAGCCTGTCTCTCAGCCACAGAGGGCTCTGAAGGGATCCCTTTCAGCGCTCACAGATTGCTCTGTGTTCCCTTAATTGACAGACTCGGCCAAGTCTGACAGCAGTGGTGTGCAGCTGGTGCAGGCTGCTCTGTCTCAGGTAGGCCACCTTTCAGCAGGGAAATTGTTTTTGATTGGCTTTATTGGAAGTAGCTTCTCTTATTCAGCTGGCAAAAAACTCTTGTATTTAACGGCTGACAGTTTAGGACTAAACTCTCCCAAAAGGTTCCCTCTTTTCCCCATAGACCTAAAGACTACCTTGAAAACGACTGGACCTCATCCATAAGGAACAACTTTATTTGGTCAGAACTGCTAAGGCTCTGAGATTTTCTGGAGCCCAGAGTTTTTTATTTCTCAAATCTCCAAGATTTGGCTACGGCCTGAAAAAACTAAGATCACAAAGCAAGATCAGAAGAGCTGACAAATGCGAAGAGGAAGTTCTTGATTTTAGTGCCTGCTCTGGAGCTTCAGTGTGAGTCTAGGCTGCAGAAGGCCAGCAGGAGTTGGTCTACCTTCTTCTAGTAGCTGGTAGAGAATGGACATGAAATTCCACTCAGAATATTTTCAGCCTCAGGTATTTGTGGCACCAGTTATTTACAAAGAGTCTTGAGCATGCAAATGAGCATTTTCTGGTGGAGAAAAAAAGAAAAAGAAAGAAAAAAAGGGGGCAATGAGACTGGTATGCTCTTCTTTAGGTTGGTAGCCTGAATCTGGCTATCCTGTATTTTCTTCCACTTTCTGGTATGACAGATGAAGCTGTACAAGTTGTCACATACTTCATGGGCAGCCAAATGCACTCCTTAGTTCTTTTCTGTAGTCAGGGAGAACTGAATAAGGCTTCAGCTTTATCAGGAGATCGTGTAAAAGTAATCGCCAATGCCTTCCATAGCCTTTTCCTTTCAAAAGTTTTGTGGGCCTTAAGATGTTTTTTCTATTTTTTAAATAAAAATTTAAAGCACTTGGCAATTTATTATAGCACTTCTGCCTGGCTTTGCTTGACAACATATAGAAGCAGGTTCAATCTTTAGGGGTCATTAGTAAAGATCACTTTGAGAACCCACTCTGACACCTGGGAAAGTTGAACTAAACTACTTTGGTACTCAATGAGTTATGCTTCTCCAGAAATGATTACTCCAATGACCTAACCAACCAGTTCTTCAATTAATGAAGAAAAGAAAGAGAAATGGAAAGGAAAAGCATGAGTTCAAATAATTACCAACTGCACCTTTCTCAAAGTACAGAAAGAAGAATCTAAAGCTCTCCTCTCAGATTTCCTGGTATAGGAATAGCAGTGGCAGTGAGTGGCTTCCTACTAGTTGCAGTAACACACAAGCCAGCATGTCTGTGGCAAGTCTCAGAACTTTCTCAGCTACTCTCCTAAGTGGCACCAAGTTGCAGCTGACCTATTGGATGTGTTGCTACACAGACACCCCAGACCACTTCTCCCACCCATTCCTCCTTCTCTATCCAGTCTTATTAGCAACTGTTTCCATCAGGCAAGTGGTGCCTTCCTAGACAATGCTCTTCTCATCAGTGTCTCTCATTTTCTGCTTCCACATTTGTATGATACCTGTGCTTTAATCATAACATGCACTCCACAAAATATCTGATTTGCCTGATAAAGATTTTTAAAATAGCCTCTTTCCTACATACAAAGCTTTTGCATTCTAGGGTTGTAAAGTAGATTATCCAGTCCCATAAGACCCTCAGGCAATTCCTTTGTTCAGCTTCATATACAGTGTTGCAACTACATAATTTCTCCCCAGTTATGACAGCATCTTTTTAAATTGAAACAATGTGAATAAAAGAAAATGTAAAAGCACGTTAAAGCTGTGGCAGACCTGCACACAGATCCCTTTCTCTCTACCACGGGACAACATGATTTTCCTGTGCTTCAGGGCTCCATCCTTCCAACTCCTTTTAGGAAACACTTCTCTTCAGGTATCAAACTACTAGAAAGAGGATCCCCCAGACCCTGCCTGTTCAAGAGATGGAGAGACTCCAGAGGAAGGCACAGGTGCTGTTGCAGTAGACTCCACGCTTGAGAGTCATTTCACAGTTTAGCCAGTTGTGCCCCCTCTGCTGAAGCCTCTACAAGCAGTCAGCAGAGGTGAGGACTGAGGGGACCGACACCCACCATCAGATACAGTGACTGCATATTTATTGGTATCGCCCTGTCCAGGTCTTGGCCTAGACACCAGAGCAAAAGCTTGTTATGTGATCAAAGCACCGAGCTAGATTTGGGGAATCAGCACTCCCTTTTAAAAATTACATAAGATGCTCTAAATTTCTTTTCAAAAATTTCAGACATTTCCCTGAAAAGTACAGACCACATTTGCTACAGGACTTTAAGTTTCTGCTGCTGTCTCTCAGCTGTGTAGGGTATTTCAAAACAGTGGTGCTTAATCCTTTATATATTATTAATACAGAGAGAACAGAAATTTCTACCAGAAGGACCAGACATTAACTATGAGAAATATCACAGTCTTATGCAAAACATCATCACAAGCTGTTCCTATAAATATTGCCTCTCTGGGCATTTTCTATCTGACACCAGTGAAATCCTTCTCTCTCTCTTCTGCATACATCTCTGTATGATATCATTGCTTCTTAGTTCTTGCTGATTTCACAGAATATATTCTGAGTTCAAAGGAACCCACAAGGATTATCAAGTCCAACTTTTAAGTGAATGGCTCATACAGAGATCAAACCCACAACCTTGGTGTTATCCAGCACCATGCTCAAACCAATTGAGCTAATCTCAGGGTCATTTTTATTATATTGGTTGGTACTTTCCTTTGTTCAATGTTATCTGAAATGGTTGCTTGAACAGAAGGTGATGTAGAGTCACAGGTAGGTATTTTAACAGGAGACTATCTTGTAGGATTTCCTAAAGATGCTCAGAAACTGAATGCATCTGCTCCCTGAAGTCTAATCTCCTTTCCAAGGAAAGATCTGCTGCATCCCACCTCGAGCATGTTCTGTTCCTAGAAGCTCTGATATGCTAGTTGCTAGATGAAAAATCTGACCTTTAAGGCAGGTATGTCTTATACCTTAGGAACAAATCACTACGGTTGAGATCCTCTTGTCTGAAGACAGTGTCAATTAGACTGTGTTTGTTACACTCACAGGGCAGCCTACAGGCTCCACTGCACACTGTAGAAGCACAGGGTAAATGTGTGGGGTAGCGGTCCCACATGGGGTGCACCTTAACCTCCAGGGAACTCAGCTCTGTGTGCACTACATGATATAGGATACGAAGTTTCTGCTTGGCATAAACTCTTGGGTCTGATGTTTCTCTTTTTCAAGCAGAGAAGAATTTAGACTTTTTGCTAGATGGACTGACATGCTCTGGGCTAGTCAGATGCACACCAGCACTATCACAGACATTATCGTGATACTTAACATCATGCCTTTGGCAACTACAGACTTATATTTTGATTTATAACCCAGCAATCTTTCCCAGGGTTTATAACATTCTTTCAGTACATGACAACATATGCCACTGGGTCCAGCAAGGACCCTTTCTCTAGGGCTATTGGGAAAAAGTAAAAAGGAGTGGCCAGAAAAGCACTGAGAAAGACACAACTGTGGCACAAATTTCAATTGAAGGGGGATCTATCTGCAAGGCTTTTTTTCTCCATGTGAAAGCTCTTCACTGGGAAAGTCTCCAAGACCAAGAGGAGAGGCCCAGAGGGAGGGAAGAGTAAGAGGCCCTGAGGGCAGCCAGCAAAAAAGGTTTCTGACTATGCTAGGTGACACTTGGATAAATAAAAAACACTGTCATCCCCTGATGCTACCTGGGCTAGGTGGGTGACCAACCACTGAAAGGCCTTGAAGTTCCTATGCTGGCAAGTCCAGCATTTTCATCACGACCACTCCACTGGGAGTCTGGAGGAACTATGCAAGTTACTATGACATTTCAAGCAACATTTCAAATAACTATGCTTGTAGCCTGAAGTAAGGTTTTGCTAAGCTCCCAGTGCTGGCTAGCCAGGCAAGGGCAGGAAGTCCAAGGGACATGGCTCATGAGGCAGAGGCTCTGGGCCTCTCCCAGTTACTGAGGGCAGGGAAAGAGAAAGGCTACGAAGGAGCACAGGGGGTGGCAAGGAAGAGAGATGTTCCAGGGCTGTATATAATGACTGCCATGGGGCCAAGCACATAGCCAGGGCTCTCAAGCAACCCTTACGAGGTAATGTCAGTCATTTTCACTGGTGGGGGAGGCGAGGAAGACAGCTAGGAGAGTAGCTCAGCTGCAGCAAAGCCACACAAAGTTGGTCTGTTCAGCTGCCTTTGTGGCACTGTTGTATTTATTGAAGGCAGCAGCAGTTTGTTCTGTCCTTTCAGTTACTGTACAGGACCCGATCGGAGTGCAGATGGGACTACAAAGCAGCCCTTGTTGTCAGTAATGTGACTCACATGTCAGGCTCTTATTTGCTGTCAGTGGCTTTATTAAAGTCTACAGTTTCAGACCCTAGACCCTTGCCTATTGTATCCCCTGGCCCCAGAGATTCTCTTAGGGAGCACTCACAATTACCAACTCTCTCACAAGAGCACACAAACACACTGAGCTGGCATAGCAACTGCGCACTCAGGGGTGATGCCCAGGCTAAAGCCAAGCTGGGGCACTTTTCATCTTTAAAACTAATACGTTTACAGAAATGGACAGGACAGAGAAGAGAGCATGTCTGGCACAGGATCTCTCCCTCTAAGACCATCTGGTAATATGCACATTCACTTACATACATTTACTCACACGTTCTGCACTTGGAAATATACTAATACCACACTCATGCTTACATATACATTCATGGCTATGTTCTCCCCTACAGTAACATACACATTCACATATGTGCTTCACTCACATGCTTGTGCACCAGCATAGATGCACAGATGGGCTGAACATTTGTACACTGCACACCACACACAGTCACATGGTCAAGTCCCCCCACAAGTACTCACAGCCCTCAAGTGTCACACAGGCAGGTACACTGACTCTCACCACTGCATTCTCACACTCAGCTATGCACAGCTCACAGATCATAGTCTCATATTGATCATGTTCTCACAGACTCTGTGGGCACTACTGTGGCTGCACAGTCACTGCTACATGCAGATGAGAATTTCCACAAAGGCACTCACATCTTTTCACTTACAACGGCTTCAAGTAGAACAAAATTCCCATTTCAGATACTCAGCCAAAGTTAAAGACTTGTTTCCTAGGCAAATCTTCCTGTGAAGGCTCAGGCTCTGAGCTCTGCATAAATGAAGAACAATTTCTCTGACTTTACTAGACATTAGTGTTGCTGTGAACAGAATCCTCACTTCCTTCTTACATGAAATTACTCTTCAATGTCATGGTTCTTCCTCACCACCAAAGGGTTCTCTTTCTATCCTTAAACTAGAACACTGGATACTTGCCACCAGTCCTGCTACAATGCACAAAGTCTGTCCCTCTGAATCAGACAACTACAGAAAAAATCATTAAACAAGATAACAAGACTACTAAAAACTGCTAGAATGAGAATGGAGAAAAACAAGACATAAGCATCCAGAAAAAAAAAAAACTTGCATAAGGAGAAGAAACAACCAACCGAAAAAGCCAAACCAAAACCACACAAGTTTGAGAATGAGAATGCAAATGCTATGGTAACAAAGGAGGACTGGCTTGGACTTCTGTATTGGATTGGACACAGTGTCTCACTGTTTCTGTTTCTGTTCAAGAGTCACTTCAACAGCAATGAAATAACCATCACAGACACATGTGCTATGCACCCCAAGTCAGAAAAGTCATATAAGCCCAAGCGTATTCTCGTTTTTGCTCAAAAAGAGCTTATGCCTACACTTAGCATTAAGAGCAAGCTAACTTCAACAAGAACCAAGTCCATGATTCCCTGAATAAGGCCCCATATTATAAAATGACCATGAGATAAATACATTTTTGTCCAGGTCACAGAACAGTCCTGCTGAGTCCTCTTTAAGTAACTTAAGCACAAAACCAGCCTCCATTCTACACAAGCCTCAATTGCACATAGCCATGACAAAACTCATGAACTATGATCTGCAATGGCAAACCTGACCATCTGTAGGCTTTACAGATCTTGGATTCTGCACAAGGATTGTGATGGCAAAACATTGGACTCTTCACACTCCAGCACAAACCACGTTAGCCAGCCACTTAAGTAGCTCTGAATGATTCACTAGCTTTGGTACTTTTTGTTGCCTGCTGTCAAAATTCTGCACTGTTTGTGTACTGGTGTGTGCTGATACATATAGCATTTTATTCTATCCAAAGAAAGGTGAATTTGAATGATCGGGTGATGTAAAAAATGCTTTAGACATGAATGAAAGCAATAATTTTAAAATTTGCCCATTAATATTACAATTGTCATTATTGTTGCAACCTTAATCTCCCAAGAAAAATCCTTTTACTGCAGAATTCACATAGGGTATTTCAAACCAAAATACCCTGTATTTACAACTCTGGAAATAGATATGAAGAAAACAAATCCAGAAGAACAGATGTATTGATTAGTAAGGGCTCTGGATCCACACAGATTTATTCCTGCAATTTATTTTATATGTCTAGGCAATTATTCTGAAATCAAACTAAACACATTAAAAAAATCTTTTCAGGATTGAAGGCAATAAATATATATCAGGTACCTGATATTTCAGAAAAAGTCTGTTTCTTAAAGAATCCAAGTCTGAGTTTCTAAACAATACAAATCACATTCCAGAAATAAACCCTAAAATAGGGAATATGGAGAAAACAGAACTGTACCAAAATACAAGATAAACCACCTTCAGGTGCTACAAGCCTATTTATTGCTATTTCATATCATGTGGAGTGAACCACGCAGATTGCACTGTTATAAAACACAAGGATACTTTAAATCACCTAACTAACTACAGAAATACATCTATATATTTGACTCATATATATGTACCTATTTGTTTTCATTACGACAATACAAAGGCTGGTATTTCTGTTTCCTTCTGAAATTCTGCATGCTTAAAAAGAACCCTACTTGTCACAGGGCCAGCTACATGGGAGTAGCTGTGGACTAGTAGGAATGGCTCTATATTTGTAGCAGCATTAAGGAAAATGCTGTATAACGTTTGTAAACGGAAATCAAGGTTGACGATAAGTGCAAAACATCAATTAAAGTCATACAGTTGTACAACTGCACTGTTTCTGTTAGATGATTTCAAACTGCTTTATGAACTATTCTTGTTCTGCTATTGTTGCATTAGATGGTAGCCCCAGTGAACTTGATCAGAAACCGGTATCTCCCCAAACTGGGCATAACAACAATGCCTCCTCTACAGTCTATATCCCAGCTAGAGGCTATAATCTGACCATGTTAGAAGCTGCTCAAAAACTGTAGTATATTTAAACATAGTAGATCCCGAGATGCTGCATGTTTACTTCCTTACTGGTATGCTTTTATCCCTGACTAAATAGTTTGATTACATGCTTTTATGTAAGGGCCTTTTAAGATCACTTTGACCCTACTTATTTCAGTTGCGTAGTAGTTTGGCTGCACATCATATTCAGATCATACCAAATTATAACAGGAGCCAAAACAAGATCATGAAGGAAGAGCTTCTAGATGATCCAAGACATAGATATAACTATGCAGTCCACATACCACTAAGTTTTATGGTCATCATATCTCTGACCTGGAAACTTGCTGCGCCTTTCTCCTATGTTACTGCACAGTTGACCTTCCTAGCCTAGCCTACATGTTAGTACACCTGCCCTCCCTTCATATCTCTCTGCTTTTCTTTCTTTAACACAGCAATCAGAAGCTAGTTGTCTTCCCTCTCAAGGACTTCACTGCTACCTATACTCAAAATCTCTTATTTTAGTCAAGAAAAGAAAGCCCTGCCTCTACTCCCACACGCACTGTTAATTGCTGGATCTTCAAATCAGTGTCCTTGTGCCTCCTCACAGGTTTGCCCTTTATGAACAGCAGAGCTTCTTTTAGATGCCCTTAGGTTGTTTCATTGGTCTCCACCAGAAGCCCAGCTGCAAGGTCCTTTATAATGACATTTTCAAAAAACTTCATCCCATTTGTTTACGGCTATTTCAGATAACATCCATATATTGCCCAAGCCATATCTTATTCTCATCATCTGTTGTCTTTTATCTTACAGCTCCTCTCTGAATCTATGGAGCAAAGACTGCCTTTTCTTGCCCTTTTTTCTGCAGCTATTCAAGCAAAAAATCAAGAGGTAAGGGAATCACCTTGGAAATAAGGAGGATACTACTGCTGGTTTCTTACTCTGCTCTTTCACTTGGTAGCCTTGGCTTCCCTCTCTAGTAATGGATCTGCTTACCTCCAAGAGCATTTGCCACACATGCAAAGTGTTATGAATTAAAGATCAGATCCCACAGGTCTGATTCAGTTTATAATCAAGCAAAATTCCCTCTACCATCAGAGAACACCCCAGGGTGGGACTTAATCCCAACAATCACACCCAGATTATTATTCCAGATAATCAGGCTGCCTGTTTGGATTCCCGGGCCCCAGTGTCACCACGCAGCCAGAGCAGACCAGCAGACTACAGATGCTGGTGTACAAAGCCCCTTGGGGTAACTATCTGACAATCTCTGGTGGTAAACAGGCAAAACACCAAAGGCCATCAGCCTGTTACAACCTCTACTAAAAAGCTCCATCTTCTAGCTCAGGAATTAAAAGGTCCAAGACTGAACACTGGCAGCTGACAACACATCCTCAGTATGGCATTATATCAGCTGCATTAAACTGTGTTTGTAGAAGTGCAAGAACTGCAGGATATTGAAGTGACTGGGAAAATATAACAGCATTTCCTCTAATTCAGGCACATGGCCCAATCCTGTAGATATTTCGCCTTAAGGGTTTTTATCTACTGACATGGCTTAGAACTGTGCTGGCTCTCTCTTCAACTTTCTATCTGCTGGCCCTGCTTGCTAGATAAATAGCTATACTCATATAGAAAAACCTGCACTAATAAAAACGTAGACAGACAGAAATCTGCTGCCAACAAGCAAAATTTCCTATATTTCACTGCTTTGCCATGGGAGAGTCATATCTCACTGAACAAATATTCATTCCCAAACACTGTGCTAATGCATAAAAGTCTCCAACATATCTTGGAAAAATTATGGAAAAACAAGGCAGTCCAAGCTTCAGATTCTCTCTGCTGTTTTGCCTCTCTTCTTTCCTACCCATACACTTGAGACCATTTGAAGAGATGATGATTTTAGTTTTTTTCCGTGGGCTTTTGTTCTTTAACTCTTCCCTCTTTACCAATAGGTCAAGTGGATCAGTATTTTGGCCTGGGGGTTTTTGTTTGGTTTTGGTGATGGTCTTGTTTGTTTGGTTTTGGTTTGGTTTGGGTTTTGGGGTTTTTATTTGTTTGTTTGGGGGTTTTTTGTTGTTTGTTGCCTTTGGGGATTTTTAGCCAAGTTCGATCAGAAGCACAAGCACTGGCTTCTATAGTTTCAATTACAATCATTTGCTCAGGTCATAATCTCCTGTCTTAGACTGCTAGAGCTCTAAAGCATGCGATCATCTTTTGTTTGTTCTGCATTCGTATGTTGCCTAGCACGGCAATGCCTTCATAGGTAATATGGATCCTTGGCATTCCAGCAATACAAATATACGCTAGCAAGTGAGGCTTGCAGCAGTGAATGGGTGGTTTCCCTGATTTAAATCAGCAAAATCAGAAATTTTTCCCCAAGTCATGCTGGACTTAAAGCTCTCTAGGACTGTTTTGTGACTGCAAGGCCTTAAGCACAAGGACGTCCCTCAGTATAAATGAATACTTGGAAACAATTAAACTCCTGGATTGTCAAGAATCAAGAAGCCGCCTCTGTCAAATAAATAATGAAGCCATGACCTTACATAATTTTTATAGATTCGGGCAAACAAAAACTCTTTCTTTAGAATTACTAAGTTGCAAGGCAACTATATTCCTAAATTCCTTTTCTGATTTATATCAAATAGATAATTCTTCTCTGCTTCCTCACTAAAACATTTGTGTAATTCTATTGCAAACTCTTAAGCAACTTCCATCTTCTAGGCCAGCAGAGGCTACATTTCTTATGAAGAGTCTCTCAGCATTTATTGATGACACAGTCATATATATGCATCAGTTCTCATAATTCAGGAAGACTGTGTGCTTTGAGATTCTTCAGAATGACAGGCAATACACTGGTAATGTAATTAGTTATTACATGGCAGACAGCATTTTTGGAAAGATACTGACTGCTTCTTTAGGCTTCACTATCTGGAAAGCATGAGCAAATAAAGGAAGCAAAACATTTCTTAAAAAGAAAGTGTTACTATTCTCTCACTTTCAAAACTTGTGCTTCTGGCTGCATAGAGCTTTGGTCGGTGTCATTACAGTAAATAAAAAATTAAAAAATAAAAACAGTACGTACAGGACCACTTGGTATATAAGAATAGAGAAGGAATGTGACATTGCCAGGATTAGAAAAGGACATACACTGCTTACCTGTACCTGCCTCAGCTCCTCACTTGGGGCCCTACAGAGCTCAAGCTCCACCTGAACATGGCTGTCAGGGACCACTCTCTAGCACACTGTCTCTGGAACTAGTCCTCGTCTTATCCCAGCCTGCATATGCAGCTGACATTTATATATTTTGGGTAGCATTAAGAAGGTTGACTCTAGCTTCTGAAGCTATCTGTGTATAGCAAACAGGATAGAGACCAATCTCGGATACCTTAAAAGTAATAATGAAAATACCATTGCTGGGAAAGAATCAAAATGGACCTTTTCATGATTCAGTTTTTCTAGTTGGAGTTAAGGATGAAAATCAAGTTCTCTTCCAGTCCCAAGCAAACATAATTCCACTAAGAAACACGTTTCACATCAACAAACGCTAATAGAAAATGTTCCCCACTGCTCACGTGAAACTGTTATGCAGATGAAACATGTTTCCTGACAATAACGACGAGTTACCTGCAGTTAAAACAGCAGCTAATCAGCTTTACTCACCATTAACGTGAAATGAACACGATGCTAAGTCTACAAAATGTTGGATCCAAACAGCCAGGGTGGTAAGTTGGCTATACCAAGTGAGGAGTTCTTATCACATTCCCTACGCACTGCATAAGCACAAGTCTTCGGCACAAGTCTTCGAAGACTGCTTTGCTAAAATAAGGCATCACTGTTGGAAGATGCTTATTCGTAGTATGAGGCAAGAAAAGAGTTATCTGTGGCTTTCACTTGCTCTCCAACTTTAACATGCATTTTCTTTTATTTTACCTTCAAGTAGCATCACCTGCTCACAGGGTTGCCCTATCCAAAACACGGTGACCAACAGCCTTTCCCACTCAAGCCTGACTGCCTACTTGAAAACCAAGTGGAAGTCACTTCAATCCCCAAAAGTAAACAAGCAAAATAATGACCAGTTCAGTTTCTTAGTGCATCATTTTGGTCCAAAATTCATGTACATCAGGTGGCATTTTGTCAAGAGAGATGACATTTAATCACAAATATTAACAATAGGAGTCCTCTAGAATCCAATTTGAGTGTCACAAGTTCCTTGCTATGGCAATTCAAGTCACAAATGTAATCAGCAGCACTGGAATAGGTCATGATCTGACATACCAATGCCACTATATTTGATATGGAATTAAGAATAGGGATATTTGCAGTTGTTCCTTCAACTCCTCCAAGCACTATGACTCCCACCTTATTCTCCAGCTGCTATTCCCACGTGCTAGCTCACACCCTCTGGCCAGAAGAGAACATGCACAAGCCTAGCAGAGGCACGGGATATAGCCAAGAGCACATATTGTTCATAGACCATTCTCAATTTTGACTCAACAAGGCTATACACACACTTTGTTATAAAAGTAGAAGGATCCTTTAAGCCTCAAAGCAGTATTATGTACTTTCTGTTGTAAAGATCTATATGTACCAGACCAGAACTATCAGCTGGCATAAATCAGCATCAGCTCCTCTTGAATACATAGAAATTAAGTTCTTTATTCGCCACTCAAGGTGTGAAATCACTTATTTTTAGAAAACTGAATTTCCAGTTCTCTGTAGTCAAATCACTGAATACACAGATTATCTGTACACTCAGACAGCTTGGGTTAAGTAGGGTCATATCTCAGGTGCAAGATTCTCCCTTGACCATGCAAACACAGCACTCTGGTGTCAGTAGACTCAAATGTCTTATTCTTCATTTTGAAGCAAGGGAAAAAGGCTTGGTCTGTGGTAAAGTCTGGCATTTTTGTTAGGAACAAGATTAAAGAGATGTAGACAGAGAGCTGGATATTTGCTGAATTCTGCAAAATAAGATAAGGCTAGAACAAGTAGATTCACATTGGTGGCAATGACAGTATAGCGTATAATGCTAGTATGTTTGGGATTTTAGTTACAGTTACAGACAGCAGGATCTGAAGAACCAAATTTATTACTGACCTCTGTCAGACTGTGGAGGTCCGTTACCACTAGATGAAAATGCCAAATTCTGGGTTTCTAAGCTGTCATCAAAAGTAGGATTAGAGTTGGGGATAGAGCCTGGAACAAGAGAGATTAGAGGGGCAAATTAATTGTCTAAATCTTTAAGACTCACAAAAGTGGATGAAAGTTAGTGTTGCTACAGTCAAATATTTATTCTTTATTTTCCACTGATGGCAAGTGTCTGGGCAGAGGTCAAAGCAGGGTTAGGATTACAATTCGGCTCTAGCTTAGCATTCCAGAAACGAGGCTCTGCTAAACAATTTTTGTTGCTCGATTCTGCCAAACCTGCTCAGGGATAAGTAGATTAAAATGTATCATTTTTAATTGTCAGACAGAATGGGGTTACTGAGCCATGATCAACGCTGGAGCCGGAATGGCATCATTGCTTGAGGTAAGATAAGTGGCAAAATCAGTATCAGCATATTTAAACATCTCCTGATTAACTTTTGGACATAACTGAATTTCTAGGCCATCAGTCGTGCCAGGAATAAAGTGAGGAGTAAAACTAAGATTTAATGTACAGTTCTGTGCAGTCAGGTTTACTGATGAATTCTGTCCAGCCTGCAGCAGGATTGCAGCCTGCCTCAGTGGATTTGAATTTTTCAAAGTCAGTGTTCAGAGATCAACAAGTTCTTCAGCCATAAATGATACTGCAAGTAGCCGACATTTATGGTTTGGGACAGGAGGCTCTGCAGCATCATATCGCCATCACAGAACTCTCACAGGTCCTCAACGGTAAGATAAAAGGCTGATAAGCTTCAAATGCATGTTTAATTTCTGGACTGCATTATAACCCTGTGTTACAATGATCAGTAAGGTTATGGCTTGGATCGGTTGCATGATTCATGATGGGAGGTTTTGGTACTTATTTTTCTAGTCCTTGAAGAAAAGGTAAGGGTAGCTGTCAGAATGTTTAAATACGTTATGCTGAATTATTCGGAAGCCATGGCTACCTCGGCTCTGGACAACCCTAGGGTTATAGATGGCATTAGGGTTTGGATCTGGAGTTGAAGGCCATGCAGGGACAAGTTTATTGCTATATTTTTCTGGATTCATAGGTAAAAAAGAAGAACCATATCAGTAAATCCATATACCTCATCCCTAAATTTCAAACACAACTGAATTCTCACACTATCATAAAATCTTTTAGGTTGGAAAAGACCTTTAAGATCACCAAGTCCTGCCTTTTCTATCAGACACCAGTGTTTGGGAAAGCTTCAGAAGAGGACTTTGGACAGGCAGCTGTGCAAAATGAGCCCTGTGACAGAAACATCAGTGGTATACTGCTTCAGTATGTTTAGTCTGAGGAAGTAAAAACGAGTGGTGATGTCAGAAGATTTGATTATCTAAGCCTAATTTCCAAGTCACGCAGGCTGTGAAGAACACTATAGTAGGTTTCATGTGGATTACTGTTTGGGATAGGATGCTCCACAGTGCACAGGAAAATACCAAATTCTGTCTTGTCTGCTGTGGCAATTTCACAATGAAATATGGAAATCTGTGTTAAAAAACAAACCAACAAACAAAAAAACCAAACCCTGCCTTTTCCTGCTCCCAGTGTCAATCATTTTGTTGTATTTGCCGAAATTTCTGCCATTTGCATTGGAGATGCATTTGTTTACCCATTTCATCTCCACCTTAGCAACCACTTCACAAAGCCACTTCTCTTTACAATATAAACATATGTTTATGCCTCTGTATTCTTTTCTTCAGTGTACAGTTGTTGAATTTGACGCTTTGTGAAGGTCTTGTGAAGGTTTCACACACTTCACTGTGATGAGGCATTGGAGGACAGATCTATGCAGGGATCAATAACAGGCTGGCTTACCTCTAGTGTAAACCTTGTCTCGTTGAGACGTAGAACTCATTGCACCCTAAGCTTTGTTGGGTTTCAGGTTAGGGTTTTCTTCCTGAGCGACTTGCCCGTGGTGCGGTAACGGGACCGAGAGTCAGCGCGGGTTTGGGGTGCGGGCAGCGCGCACTCCCCGGGCTGAGCCGGCGCCGGGCTCACCGCACCTGCCTGCGGGCGGACAGCGTGCCCACCGGCCGCGCTCCGCGGCTCCATCCCCTCATCCCTCCCTCCCTGGCTCCGGGATCCCAGGAGGCTCCTCCACCTCAAACCGCGGCCTGCGGCGCCCTCTGCTGCCCGCGGGGCCCGGCCCCTCCCCGCCGGGCGGGCAGCGATGCTCTGCGCCGTGCAGCCCTACTCAAAAAAGGGTCAGGGTACGCCCAAACTGCCCGCATCCCCCCCCGCGCCCCCATTCCGCAACGCCCCCACAGTGCTAGAAAAGCAAGTTTGCATGCAAAACCCCACCTGGCCCCATTTCACCACATGCACATTCATTTCTATTCCTTTTCATTCTTCACAGAACATGTTATAATCTTTGATCATCATTTGTTTAAATTGTATAAGTAATCTGTCTGGTTTTAATAGGATTTTTCTATGAATCGGCAACAAACCATGAAATGTGATATTTTCACCATGACCGACCCAGGAAATTAGTCAACTTTGTCCTTGATTTACATGGGACCTGGCCAACTCCTCACATATCACAGTGGCAGCAGCTCACTGCCTGCTCCCCCTACATTTCACATTTCCATTCTTTCTTTCTTTCCTTCCTCTTTATAAGCAGGGTTATATATACCACAGATGCGCAGACTTGCCATCCATAAACAGAGCCTGAATTTAGCAATGTCTCCATGGATGCCCAAATTAACAAGCAAGGCCTCACAAAACAGAGATTGGAGAAAAGCATCAGAGATTTATTATTAAACACAATGCATGTGGGAGATCTTGTTCTCAGCCTCTTATTCTGATTCTTTTGAGGGAAATAACACCATTTCTTCAAGTTTTACATAGTTGATATAAGAACAGCAAGTTTCCTCAAAAGAAAGCTAAGATTCTCAGTTATAATAATTCATTCTAGGAGCTGGGGCTTACAGGAAAAACCAATTGCTGTAGTACTCAAAATAAAATGGCCAGACTTCAAAATGTTGAGCCACTTTAGGGGCAACGTCTGTTAGAGCCAGTCCTTCCGTCCGTCCGTCCGTCCATCCATCCATCCATCCATCCATCCATCCATCCATCCACCTGACTGTTTTGCTTTGTTTTAAATAATGTCCAATTTCTATCCTAGTCTATATGAAAATCACTTTTATTTCCTTGTAATTTCAGGGTTTGGTCTTTTTTTTTTTCATCCCATGATTTGACAGTGTGTGCACACACAAGCTTTTAATAGAAAGTGAAGTTGCAAGGCAGTAATTTGGCATCAAGGCTGCAATGCAAAAACACCCAACATGATCCCTGCTTGGGTGACAAGTTCCTCAGCTTGGGCACACAAGTTCCATCCTCCCAATGAGGACAGATTTCCAGTTCCAATGCAATTAAGTTCTGGAAACTATGGCTGTATGGAGAAAGGTGATCTTCCAAATGCTCAAGGCTCATGAGCTACTTTCCAGAGATTCTGAAGACACGGGAAGGCAGAGGGGACAAACAGAGCCTGCAAGAGTCTACTGCTAGGTATTTAAATAGGTTAGAGAAAGAAGAAAGCAGTTTTTCAACTGCATCCCCAGGCAGCTGCAAGACAGACAGCACATCTATGTTGAGAGAATGTGGGGACACATTGCCACTTGGCTAGTAGTGCTCAGCCTCTGCAATCCCACCCCAACAGGCATCCTGTATGAACAGGCAAATGCTAAGAATATCAGCAGCTGCAACAGGTAAATATCACCACATTACAGAATATACCACAATTATATTCAAAGTTTTATCCCATTTATCCATATAGGCGTGGTCCCTGTGTGCATGTTCTGGATTCCCCAGGGCAGTGTCCAAGCCATTATGGCAGCTGTATCTGTGGTCTGGTAGATAGCTCACACAGCACTGGGGGAGTCAGGGTTCTGGGCCACCCTTTGTTCCTAAGCCATCTTTTGACACCAAATAATCCATTTCCCCTCACTGCCTATTTCAGGTTTAAATCTGTTGCATAAAGGAGCTCTCTCTCACTGCATGCATGTTTGTTACACAGCAGGGCAAGGACCGGCATTCAGCTGGCTCTTGGAGTGCTCCTCTTATCCCTGAGCTTTTCTTGTCTCACCCCAAAAACCCACCATATCCCACATCATCAACTAAACCAAGAGAGCTGCTGTCCCTTTCTTCCCATGCTCGGCCTCAGCTCCTCGGGCAGCTAGATTCTCTGTCCTGGAGGCATTTATGCCCGACTTTCCAATCCAGGCCTCCCTGCCCCCACATCCCGTACTCCCCAGTACGTCACCCCTCTCCACTCCCTGGCCTGTGAACAGTCCATAAGGTTAGGTTTTATATTTCTTACCCACTGGCCCCTCCACTCCCACCAAGTCAAACTTCAACCAAACAAAAAAGAAAACAGAGGGAGAGAAAGGAAGAAAGAAAGGCCCCAAGAGGCTCCCGGTCGTTCCAATCAGGTCACTGTTTCCATACCAATTAGGACAGATGCAAAGCACATTATTAAAAATAGGTCTGCAGACCCATCTATGTTGATTATTGTCCTCCGTTTCCGTCCCCAGCCAACTCCGTTAATTAATAAAGAAACTGCCAGAGAAGGAGGGGGAGAAAGGGTGGCAGGGATTCCCCTGACTGGAGCCTCCTGTTCAGAGAGTTCAAGAGAGAAATTGGACACTTGAGCCTCTCTGCCATTTTCCATTGTGTGTGTTTTTCCTAATGAACGGTTTAGTGATGCAGGGCTGGAAGTCAGCTTTACCCCACCCCCACTAACCACCATCCATCATTAAGTGACCCAGTAAGAGGTATTTAGTACTTAACCCTCTCTAGAAGAAGTCAGATTGTTGTGTGGCTGGCTTTTCCCTCTCCAACCACCCCTTCACTCATCTGTTTGTCTGCCTCTGAAAACATCTCTGCATTTTTTGGAGGGGATTGTTCTTTCTCAGAGGAACCCTAGAAACAAACAACAGTAGCCACCCCACAGCCAGCCTTTTTACAGAAGAGGAAGCACTCGTGTTGGAAAACCAGGGATGAGATCCTGGCTTTGTTGACATTGTCGAGGCCAGGATTTCTCTCTCACAACAGTAAAACCATCTGCCTCTGAGAGGGCAAAGAAGTTGATGGAGAGATGGCCCTGTAATGTGTGCAAGGGATATTGCTGATCAATATACATGTTGGTGATTTGCAAGAGGAGAAAAAACACATAGTCAGTAAAAGTCAAGGAGGGCTGTGAGAAACATAAGTGATAGATAATACTTGCAACAGAGAGCACGCTTGTCTCCTTCCAATTCTGCTAGCCCTGCAGGACTCTTCTCCAGCCAAAACTAATTTATCTTCATAACCCTTCCTCAAAAAGCAGGACAGTGTTATTAGTGCCATTTTGACAGTGGGGAAACTGAGTCAAGGACAAACTAACCTGACCAAATCATTAAATGAGTCAGACGGAGCTAAAAATGGAACTGTGCAGTCCAAGGTTTCTCAGCCAGTGTGCCTTTGCTTTAAAGCGGAAGTTAGGGGGAGGCAGAGAGGTTAAATGAACCATTATCATAATTAGACTTGATGAAAGCAAATCTGGGGTTTGGCCCAAGATGGCAGATCACGTTTACCTTGAATGAATGTATGTCAGTGTGTCTCCTAAAAATTCTCTATTAAAATGCCCTCGTGAGCTCTGAACCTGTGAGGTAGAAGTCCCAGATATAATTTAGAGTGCAAAAGGCCCTGCATGATCTTGGTCACATCACTTATCTCTAATGACCTCTAAAGGCTCTCTCCATCTCTAAAACAAGGGCTGTCACACCCATTTGGACTGTAAGCTATTTTTTGCAGGGTCTGTTTCTTACTAACACACTTCTACAGCACTCATTTATGTGATATTGGGAACTGCTGATACTTCTGGAAAAAGAACAGCCACAAATTGCAGCCATCTCTGCACCTCTGAGCTGACAGGCAGAACGCATTCACAAGCACAAGCAGGAAGGAAAACTGTAAAGCATAAGCAAAACACCCACCTGCAGATGCCAGCAAGGCTGTTCATCTGCAGACTGACTGCAATTTCCAATTAAATACCAAGTTACTTTCACACAGTCTGTTCTTTCGTTAGACTGAACGGTTTTGTTTTCCTTTTCCTGAGTCACTCTTTACTAGAGACTTTCCACATCACATGTTTTATTTTTCACAAGGGCTCTAATGCACTGCATAATAAAAACTCATGTCATGAGTCCAGAAAATCCACTGCAGGCTTCAAAAATACACACACACATACACACATACACACAGACACACATACACAAAGGATAGAAAAGAAGTTTGGGGGTTTTTTCAGCCTAATAATTTTTATTACATCCCACCACCCTGCAAATTGAATTGCTAGAAACATCAGGTGCCTGATCTAACACTGAGGTGTGATAACACGCTTTCCTACACAACAGAACTGAACTTCTATTGTAGTATCAGGCCTGCTATGATGGATGGAGGAGGTCACAAACATAGAACCCCTAAGTCTGATATCCCCATTTCTGTAAGGATCACTAATAACTCAGGATGCCAATAATTAACAGCCAGCATAGATACATTTGAAGTTCACCAGAGAAAACCCATATATTATGATAAATAAGGCATTCCTAGAAATACAGAGCATCACAAAGATGCCTAAAGGGGAAAGAGGTCTGGGAGCTGACTGCTGCAATGGGCTGTATACTGGAAGCGAAATCCACCTGTGTATAATGAGACACTGTGTACCTAGGTAAAAAATGAAACAAAAGCTACAGGACCTGTTATGTGGCAAGAAGCCGTCTTTTGATCCTACTGTACTAGGAACACCATATTTTAATAATTTTGGTTTCTGTAGAGTACAAAATACATGTGAGGCTGGGTATTTCATCTTCAATAACTACATTGGAAATGTGCCAGCTTGGCCTGCACACCTGTGACTGAACCAAATATACCTAGAATTAGAAATAGGACCTGTGTTCTCCACAGGTCAAGTCCAGAGAGAAAAAAAATCTCTAACGCAGAGGGGCCACAGCAACATGGACTCAGAATCAGAAACTGTCCCACCTGAAACATCTCAGCATTCAGCAAGTACCTTTTGCTCCTCAAACTTTTGAATCTGGATACTGAGAGCAAAGAACGTATCTGACCCACTCCCTCACCACTGGCTTGCTGTATCATGCCAATGGAGAGAATAGGCTTTCCCTTTTTCTCCTTCCCATGAGTAGAGCCCTTGTACTGCAAGTGGGACACACATGTAGACTTTTTGTTGGCTATCCACAAGGAGCAGGACTATCAGAATCTTTTCTTCCTTGGGAAGACTTTGTCTTTCATGTCATCTTTCCTGAAACTGAGGCTCAGAGTAACCCAAATATGACCTTAAATGAGTCAATGGGACACCCCATCAGCTGGGGAAATGTCATCATCCTGCCTCACATTTATCTTGTGGAGCCAATTTCAGAGGCACTTCATTTTTGAAGCACTTTTAGGCCCTGGTACAATTTACGCAGGGCACACTCTGCTCTCCAGCTAAGCAAACATTGTTTTGTTTTCTTTAGCCCTTGAGAGCTCTTGCCTCCAGCATCCCCCCAAGGGGAAAGGAGTAGAGCCTCTTGTGTCGGTTGAGTGCTCGCATGAGAGGCTGGTAAAGCAAGTGGTCCCTCTTGGCTCATGTACAGAGGAAACACAATCCATGATGTAGCACTAGATGAGGAGCTTATCTTGTACCTGGACCTGCTCACTGCCTGTTTGCTCCCCTCCTCCTTTACCAATTTGTGAGCCGATTGGAACAAACCCTTGAGCAGATGCTTCCCTAACTTCCTGAGAGGCATGTTGGTGGCTCCTTAGATCAGGCTGAGAGCATCCAAGTGAGTCTAAAGCATGCAGGAGGGCCCTTCAACCACAGAGAGCCCATCCATCCTCCAGCTGCTAAATAAATATAAGCAGCAGTGACAGAAAATCATCACTCCACAAAATTGTTTATGGGATTTGCCAGAAAAACGTAATACCAGCAAGAGCAATGTAAAGCTGAGAGGGAAGGAGACTATTAGTAAAGGGCAAGGGAATGCTGGGAGTGACCACTGGTATTACCAGGCAAACCACTGCTGAAGGGGCAAAAGCTGGCATGAGCAGAGATTTGATAATATTGAATTTGCCTCTTCTCTGTCAGCAATTTGTACACCAGCCACCAAAGAAAGACTGATGACAGGAAATAGTGAGAGTGCTAGAAAACAAATAAAATAATCAAAGCCAACGCAAATAGAGACTATTCAGACTTCACCTAAGGTAGATCTGGTTAGTGCTGCATTCCAGAGCAAGAAAAGCCACAGCAGGAGAAAAGTCAAGCTGGAGAACTAGTCAGCATCTAATCCAATGACTAGCACCACCACAACAAAATAAACAGCTTCAGGTCCAACTCAAAAAGCATGTGAACCATGTTCAGTGAGATACAGGTAGAGCTGAACATGCCTTCATTCCCAAGATGCTCCTTGCTTAGCACATGGAGGAGGCGAGATGACCAAACGTAGAGCCCATTATCTGCTATATAGCATGTAAATATTCAGCAGAGATTTCTCATCTGTGAGTTTGCCCTTTCTTCAGCCCAGCAACTTCTAGAGCCTTTGGTCTACAGTGCAAGTCTACCACTTTGTCATCCAGAATATTTGATTATTTATAAAAAGTGGAAGACTGTCACCAAAAGCAATTTAAGAAGCCATACTCTGGAAATATGCAACAGCCGAGCATTTATGGCCTGCATCCAGTTTTGAGTCCTGTATTCATACACTGAGAGCAAAACTAAACAAGGGCATAAATATATATATATGTATGTATGTATGTATGTATGTATGTATGTATGTATGTATGTATGAACCACACATAAAGACAGGTATCTCTCTATCCGGGTGAGAGGCAAGTGCCTACCTGCCAGACTAGACATCCCACCCTGCTCTTCAGCACTTCTCACCCACTAGCTTACACAGCTCCCCATTACCATGTACCTGCATCTACATGTGGGGACCCCTGGTGGTCTAGTGGTTAAGATGCGGCGCTCTCACCGCCGTGACCCCAGTTCGATTCCCAAGCCAGGTTCAGGGACGCTCCCCCGGGCAGATGGACCTCGCCAGCCCCTAAGGCCATCCATCTAAGAGAAGGTCACTCTAAACAAACCTACGTCCTGAGGACCTCACTGCCATTGTCC
>JAWWLV010000180.1:15999349-16063942 GCA_035041135.1 Platyrinchus mystaceus | reverse complement strand
TAAAAAATCCATTGCGCAGGCTTGAAAGGTAAAAAGACCTTTCCCAAATCTTCGTTCGCGAAGACTGGCCACGTTACATCTACATGTGCCCATATTTAACTCTGATGTCTAGATTTCACTGCAAACAAGCTGCCTGTAAAGCTAGCAGTGCCAGCTCTAAGCTATTTTGTGGATTCCACCCCTAAACTTCGTATTTTGTTTCCCCATCTTTGAAATAGGAATAGCAGCAAAGAAAGATGGTGAAGTGCTCAGGTACTGTTATAATGCAATGAAACTGAGTAATTGAGCTACCAAGTGTAAGAAGGGAAAAATCAAAATCTCTATAAAAGCAGTTGGAGGAAAAATATTTCCTGATTATTTAACCACACCACAGCCTTTGCAGTGTACAGTCAAATCCCAGCTATACTCTCTCCAGCACTGCCTCTCACAGAACCACACAGTTCCCCACACTACTCTAGTGAAATTTCAATGATAAAACAAAATAGGTGGGAAACCAGAAGGTTTACTGAATGAAACATTACAACATTGACTCATGACTCATTTTAATCCATAGAAATCTGTGAAGGCAGCTGCTTTCTCAACATACTCATGTTTTTACAGAATCCAATGCCCCCAGCACATGCTGTCCTGTGTCTCAAGAATGTTCATCCCTAGTTTCTTAATATAGTTTGAAAAATCCAATCCCTTTCTCTTAATAGTATATACAAGAAACATATGAACAAAATTGACCTTGCAGTTATGTGCTGGATAGGATTGACTTCAGAGCCCTGATTCAGACACCCTGTGTAATAGCAGGCAGATGATCAAGTTTCAAAGCTCCTCAGAGTTAACAGAGATCCTACTATTGTTTCAGTGGTCTTTGAATGAGACTCCTAAGTGGTTTTTTCCACTCAATCTGCACCGTGTATTTACACTGTAAGCTCCCCAAGGCAGAGACTGTTTCTCATTTAACTGTGCCTTTTGTGACAACTAAGATTTAAGTGACACTAACAATTATGCCCTGGTCCTGCTACAGCATACTGACTTGGGGATTGTGAAGGGACCAAAATTTCAAAGAGAGAGACAGAAGTCTAGTACTCTAAAATCTAATTCCTGTGCTCACAGCATTAGATCCTTAACTTCCAAAAGAATTCTAGGCTTTTCATTACTGCTCAGAAAATTCAGGAAAGACTCAGAAGTGTGTAATGTCAAAACTTTCAGGACACAAGACTACACTGGCCTTTGATTACTTTGATTACAATGCTGATTCACTGCACAAACCATAGTCCAGCCCTTGGAGGAAAACAGTTTTTGATCCTGTATCTGCATCTTTCTTCTTTGCTCTTGCCAAAAGCATGTGCAGTATCCAAGGAGAATGAGCTCCAGCACACATCACCACCAACTTTAAGTAAACACGACTTCCTTGCTGTCCCAGTATTATACCTTTTCCTCCAGAATTTTCTCTATCTTTTTGCTCTTCTCACAAATATCCCCACAAACACAGTTCCTAAAGTACTGCCAGGAGACGTGAGGCTCAGTAAAGCATGGCCCACACAGCAAAGCCCCTGAATGACTGCTAGGCTTCATGCCACCAGCACCTGCCCCTGTGGCCCTAGCAAAGCTGGTGACATAAAAGCTGGAACATCCCCTAAATCTTCACTAATTATCCCAACAGACTTCAATGTCCTCCAAGAACCATGTGAAGGATCTTCCTAATTACTAGCCAGACAATGGAGAGTGGAGTCGGGTCCCTGGGATCTTCCAGCCTGCCAGCCCCAGCCATGCATGTTCCTGTTTGGCCTCTGGGGCCGACTGCTCCATATGGAGACCACCACCCCACACTTCCTCTCTTCCATCTCCACCCAGCTCCCTCCCTGCCCCCATCAGCACCACCCCCAGCATGTGGATTTTATGAATGAAACTTTCTGACAGTTACGGGGTTGGCAGAGGCCTATTCAGCAAGTTGAGGAATGTGTGAACACCAGGCTTCATTAGAGACTTCTCCCAGTCAGCTGATAGCTCATTAACTTAAAGTGGCCTCTTGTTTTAAAACCTCAGAGACCAGGAGGTGGAGTGTAGAGAAGGGGGGATGGTTCTCATTGTTCCTCTTGCCTCTCTCCCCCTCTGCCCCCTGTGAGATTAGGCGCCCTTGGAGGGGAGAGAGAGAGGCTAAAACAACTTTAATTAGTTATTTTCAAAGATTTTCTTCCCCTTTCTTCCTTTTTGTGTGTGTGTGTGGAGCAGGGGGGGTCTCTCAGCTGGGTTTTTCTGCATGGAGGAGCTCACGTCATTATGCTTAAATCCAGCTCCTCCGTCCTTTGTCTCCTGGCCAACAATAGAAGAAGGCTTGTAAAAAGCTCCTTCCAAAACTCCTGGAGACTGTCTGAAAAGGAAGATGGGGTGAGGACTCCTCTCTTTCCTCCCTCAGTCACAAAAGTGACAGTCTGGTGCCTGTGCCAGCAGCCTTCCTGTGTTAGAAGCTAGTACCGGGGTAAGTAGGGCAAACAGAGTGCTGATTCCTAAACTGCTGCTGTGTCAGATGAAAAGTGGAGCCCAGACTCACTTCACAAAGTGTCTGATAGTAACTGTTCTCTGTGTGGATTTAAGGTCAGGCTGGAGCTCTGGACACTGAGGTCAATCTTAGGACTTTATCCCAAGACCTAATCCTTTCTTTTAAAGAGATCATAAAATAAGTGCAGCAATAGGACAAACCCTCCTTCATTACTCCACTTTTGAAGAACCTGAAATAAACAACTAAATTGCCATTATTGTCACCCATAGGGAAATTGGTTGAGATCAGGACATTTGTAGTTCTTATGGGCAACCAAACTACAAATGACAATGGCTTTTAGCATCTCATGCTAGATGGAATTTAGCAGAATAGAGAAGGTGTTATCCCCGCAGTTGTGGTATAACGAGCAACAACAACAACAAAACAAAAAAAACCCCAAATCTCAAACAAATGAAAAACCCAACAAAGAGTCTTTATTCCTTGCTAGCACCAAAGCCCAGAAGAGTACCCTAGAGCAGCAGTTGCTGTAGTGCCAACCTCCAGCTTCTCTTACAGGTCTTTCAGTATTGTAAAGAAACATTTCTTTCCATAGCTTCTCTTTGGGCCCATACACAAAAGAGATGTGTCTCTGAAGACAAGTTGAAGTTTCCCTGAGTAGATGAGTTCATGTGTGAGGCAGAAAAATCAACCGTGAATTATGGTTTAACCAGTACATTTATACACTCTGTAAATCACACTTAACAGCATGTCCTTTGCCTGTTTAAATCAGGAATTGCCAAGAATTTGGACAAATAGACTGATAGCTCTCAAATTTTATTCTTGCATTCCAGCACAGATGCAAGAACTGAGGTGTTGTTGGATGTTGCAGCTGAAGGGTATTCCAAGGAGTAGGTGCAAATTGCCTTCCATGGCTTCGTGAATCAGATTCAAAACCAACAGTTTGGACTACAGGCTTTTCAGGGCAAGGATTTCTACTGCAGTTTAAGCACTCACTACCTGATTTGGTCAGCTTTCTTACATGAAACTGAACAGCTTTTGCAAGTTTTTAGAAACAAGGACCATCACTCCCTTCTACCCTCTGCAAAATCAGAGCATAAACCTGTTCCCTTTCAAGTCCACGGCATTCAACTATTGCCTTTCTGAGGAAACAGGGTAGGATTTCGCCCCTGTTTAAACACTGACAAGCCAAGCGGAGTGCTTTGGAGTCATCTGTGCTGTGATCCTGTCAGTTCTCATAAGTGAGCCTGGTTGGCTCACTGCTCCGCAGTCCTCCAAGGAGCTGTGCGGAGTACTGCAGTGCTGCTAACGCAGTGCGCTGGTGTTCCCAGCCGGCTGTCAGAGCCACCACCTGCAGGACTTAAAGACTTTCCACTACAGCTGTAAATCAGAGGTCCTTGCAAGATTTTTGTTGCAAGACTTTACAAGACTGATTTTTTTGGCAGTGGTTGTAAGGATGACAACTCTTTCCCTCTGTTGCATCCCTCCCCTTCTATTTTTCCTGTCCTAATTTGACCCCCATGGTTTGTGGGGATTTCTAAAAGTTAAACATCTCCAATATCTCATCCTATAAGTGACTATATTTTGAAAGTAGTAAACATGATTCTTATGAACCAATAAGAATCGGAATTGTCATTGATTAATTAGTGATGCTCGAGATAGCCAAATTATAATTAAAGAATATATTTATTAACAAACAATAGAAAAACAGAACAGTATGACATGTCGGACGCCCGCTGGGGACTTACAGGTCCCACGAACAGAGCATCCTCCTAAATTAAAATGTCCCTTGTGGTATCTTACCAAATTTTATGTGTCCAGTTTTTCTCCTGCCTATTTTGTTCTGCAGCCGTGTGTCTCAGGTCTTCTGTCATGGCCGCTCTGAACAGAAGGTCTGCTTCCAGAACTGCCAAAATTTAGCAGGATGCATCTTCCTGGTATGTAGATCCCCTAGCTCAGAGCCACCGGATGGAAATCCTGGACGAAGTTCCCAAATTGTTAGAAATGAATTTTTCTTTTAAATTTTTGGAGACGGCAAAAAAACCCTGAAGAATAAAGAAAGGTTATAGGAGATGTTATCACAGTGCTGGGTGCCCAACACTGAGTGCAGCTTTGGGTCCATTGTACCCAAGGAGAACACCGGCAGTTTGAAAACTCCACTTTTTGTACTTTTTCGGTTACATAAGCTGTTACATATTATTTTACTATCGGTAGGTTACCTTAAAAGGTAATGTCTCTGCTTCAGAAAGGGTGTTGCTTCTTTTGTTGATTGTAACATACCTTCCCCTGATGTTGCATCATCCCCTTTGTGTCAGGGGTGGGGGGGGGTCTTTTTTTGTGTATTCACGTGGCAGGCAGGGATACATTTATATTTATAATTTATTCGTTGTTCCCAGCTGCAAAAGGTTCCCTGGTTCAAATCCAAACAGGAATTTTCACCTTACAGTCTCTATGGTACGCCTATAAGTTATAAAAAATAGTTCTTTCGGTAGTATTCTTCTTAGCTTTTGTCCATTTCCTCCTCTGTTATCAATAGGTGTCTGTTCTCTGGGCTCTTCACTCTAAAGGATGTGTATTGCAGTGTAGACACTGTCTCCTTGAAGGATTAAATCTGTTACAGAGATGTCTCTTTGAAAGGCTAAGCTGTTAAAGGAATGGTTATTATGCAACTACAACCAGTAGTTTTGTCTTATGGACAAAATTGTAATCAATCTATTACAATAATCATGTTCTATCACCAGCTGTCTAATAAGCCTGGCGTTTTTGAATTAAATAAACTCTGCAAGTATTAGTTTTTATTGTGCTTTCGTTAAACCAAAGCAGTTACTTCCCTTGCTGATTGCAAGGATTTTAAAACTTAGATTAATTTGCGTTTGTGAGAATTTCTAATTCTCTGCCCTTTACATCAAAGAATGCACTACATTTTGTGATGAGTCACATCAATTTTCACTTGCCATGAACTGGCAAGTCCAAATGTTTCCAGGCAAGGCAACTCCCTAAATTTTGTTACATCATTCTTGAATTTAAAACAACAAAGCCTTCAAGCTCTTTGCTGCAGTTACCACCAGAAATGGTTGTACTCATCAAAATATTGGGTTTTCCCCCCAGGAAAGCTTAAGGATTACTCACAGGACACTCACTTGTAGAGTGAAGCCAAATTTACAATAAAAAGAAAGTAAAGATAGTACTACTGTAAAGGGAAACAGAAAGGAGAGAGTGCTAAAATACTGTGTTTTGTCTATCCCTCACTGATACAAAGGCATACCAACATCACAACACACCAAGTACTACCCATCTACAGTTAAAAGATAAGCTACAGAGATGCTGGAATGTGGGTTGAGTTCCAGCCTTTGGGTCTAAATCCAGAAGCCTGCACAGAAAAACTTAACAGAGACAAAAGTAGCTCCTCAGCCGAGGTTGTGGCTCATTGATCAGAAAGGGATGCTGCACCAGGCAAGTCTACCTTAGACCAGACAGAAAAAAATGAAAGAAGGACTTGTCATCTTCCTCACTTTACAACTGGATAATGCAAAGACACAGTGTGTTATCCCACAACCAAAATGCACATTTGTAACAGAACCAGAAATAAAAGCTACATTGCCTGACTACCACCCCACAGAATTCATTAAAAAAATAAAATAAAATCTTGTAATAAAGAAAACAGAACTAGGTAGAAAAAAGGCCTGGTTTTCAGACCAATGGATATAGTGACATTATTTCAACCTACAAACTTTGTTTACTCTATATACTTGGAGTGTCACAACTGCAACCAAATACCGTTTCATTGAAAAACTGCATTCACCACCGCTTTTGGAACATTTTCCATGACAAAATGGAAGCTGGGCAGAATCTGCATAGCAGTATGACAGCTCCCATGAGGCTAGCAGTTAGAAAAGACTGAGCAAGAGATGGGTCAGAGCATACCAACCACAGCAGCAGCAGTAGGCAGCAGCAGTTTTGTGTATAGCAGTGGCATTCAAATAGGAATTTTCCAAAGACATACAGCACTGACATTTTAAACTTCTTTCCCAGCATGAAGGCTGCATCATGACATGATCCAAATTTAACCTCGACAGGCTCTATGCTGCCACAGCTGGGATGCTCCAAATACCCAAGGTAGCTAATGCAGGCTTTGCTGAATTGATTTATTTCTTGGCACCAATCAGAAGTCCAAAGCACCTTTTACTTCTCAGTCTAATGCACAATTCCTGCCATATGGAAGGAAGGCATAGGGAGTTATATTACTGCAGAGAGACTTTAGCCAAGATGAGAACCAACTCCCTAGCTAGATGCACACATAGGAAGAAACAATTCTTTCTCAAAAAGTTTGTGATAAGAGTGGACTAAACAGGAAAAGTCTAGACAAATGAAGAGGTTAAACAACTTGCCAAGATTGCTGTGCAGGACAATGTTACACCTTGGGTAGGGCTTGGTTTCCTGGTGTTTCTGCTTCTATATTAAGGTGTGCATGAACTACTTTCTCACTTGAAGTTCTTTTTCCTTTTTTCTTCTACAGGACCATGTGTCACAATCACCCCTTCCATGTATATAGAACAGACTCCACGATTAGCATACTGCAACATCACAGGCTGTGTATTATTGCTATGTGGTATTGTGTGTTATGCCAGATAAATTCACCTAGATACCAGCAGCTTTCTTTAAGGCATGCTCAGGGAAAACATGCTAAAAATCTCCTACCAGCATCTCCAAGGACATTAGACTTCACTATAAGGACTTTATTTTTCTCCACCAACTTTTCAGTTTCAAATCCCAAGTAACAGGATATGAAGCAAATTTAACAGCTGAATGAAAATGAGTGGTCCTGTATGACCTGTTAACTGTCCTGTCACTTGCTAAGGCTACAAGTATTTGATTTTTAGTTCTCTGCTTTCACTGAAGCTTTGAAAGTGTCCCAGCAGATGCTGGTCTTAGGTTTACAGATACTGTCCCACTCGTTTAAATAGGAATTTTAGGGCGCTGAGTATTGTAGCTTCCTTTTTTCTTTTGTACCAAGATATAACACAGTCTCTACCCTTTTTTCCCCTCCCCTCTCATTCTGTGATGCCCAAAAAATAAGCATGGTACCAATCAGCATGAATCATTCTATATCAGACAGTGCAGTGCATTCATATACTCTAAAGATTTAAAAGGATATCTCATCTCAGAACTGGCTGGAGAAGGAAGATGCTCTGCTCAGTGGAGCATCTCCTGGCTGGTGGAAAATGACTTGCATTCTCTGTACCCAAAACTACACAAGGATGAACTTTTGACTTCAATCCCTGCCAGCACTGAAGAACTTAAAACTTCTTTGTCTTCTCTCCTTGTAAAACAATCCCTTCTAACTGTGATGTCTGTGTGAAGGTGGCAACTAAGGCTCAGCCTTCTGTCATGGCCAATATCATTCCAGATTTAGCCTGACATCATCAAAGTTCATGCTGAACTGCCAACTTCTCTCTTTGTTTTCATCAATTTGATGCTTTTTTTCTAAACATATCCATATGTCACAACTTTGACGGCATGCCTTTCCTAGCTGTCTTTTCCTCCTCCACTGTCACTATTTCATTTATGTATATAAAGATTCCTAGATCAAATACAGATCACTCAACATCCTGACATTCTCAAGAGCTAGCTATGAACTCTGATTATCACAGAAATTTTTCCTTAAACAAGTATCAAACAGAGTCTATTTTCTCTTCTCAGTGAAACCTCAGCCAGCATAATCCAGACATGTGGAACTCCACATGCTCAGCCACTGGACAATACCATGAAAGAAGGAGACGGTGAGTCATTGCTGGGAGCTTCAAGTTTCTGCAGGTGTGCTACACTGGCAGGGAAAGCTGAAGTCATAGTTAAGAGAATGGTACGTCACCAAAAATGATACTCAATTGTGACAGAAGACAAAGGTGAAGCATTGCAAACCCTGGCCTAGTTGTAAAATGCAAAGAAAAGCTATGTCCTCACTCCTCAAAAGTGATTTTGGGGAGCTGAGAACATTTCAGAGGACAGGGCACCCCAACAGCACAGCCCTTCAAGAACGGAACTAATGGCAACTGCCACTAGAACAATAACACTAACAGTGGTTGGATAATGACAGACTTTCTAATACCAAGGTAGAGTAGAATGCTTTATATTTTAGACTAGCCCAGGCAGATTCACACAACATTTGGATAGTTGTGAAATCCTGTTAGGCAACAGAAATAACAAGTTGGTCACCAAAGATGGCATTAGAACAAAAAGGCTGCCATGAGGGGGCACTGAAAGAAGACACTTAGCACTGCAACTGGGGAAAGGATTCTTGCAGAAATATCATGATGAGGGATCAGGAAGACAAGGCCATCTACTTGATGCCTGTTCTGAAGGATGCAATCTTGTCAAGGAATAAAGCAGGGAAGGAAAGAAAGAAATAAATCAAGATGAAGTTCCTTCAGGAATGCAATGAACACGGGGGGTGCCTCTGTTTGGCAGCCCCAGGACGCTTGCAGTCCTGGCTCAGATTGTGCGGATATGTTTTTGACTTGTCCCAGTCAGCAGATTAATGGCATTAACGAAGTTTCCATTAGCATCGGAGTTTGGGGAGGAGGGTGAAGAGACAGAGGCGTCCAAGCGGAAAGCCACATGACTGCAGAATTGATAAGGCTAAAGATGAAACAGAGCTTCATTGGCATAAGAGAGGCCAGGAAATGCCACTACAAATTAGCCCCAGGCCTCATTTCTTTTCCCTTCATTATCCAAACCCCTTCAGGAGAAGAATGGAGGAGGTTATGACCCTCTCCCAACACACACATACACAGATATTGAGTGAGTCTCTCTCAATGAACATAGACATGGGTATATCTGTGTGTGTCTAAGGGTCTGTGTGTGTGGTATATTTGTGTCTAGGCAAAACTGTATTAATATATTAAGTAAAAAAAAAAATTATCTGTATTTGCATCAATATGTATCTACCTATCTATATATGTCAGGGCATGTGTTCTCATGTCTACAATCTTTGCAGTTAAACCATGTAATATTTTTTCATATTAGTGAACTTTTTCTGAAAGTAACACCACTGAAAGCAAAAACCTTACACAATTCAGTGAGAGTTCCAGCACCTGAACAGTGAGAGTCCTAGGACCTGTCCACAGGAACTTATACATTACTTACAGGGTTGCTGGGCATAAGTTTCTACATACATGTTTTCCTGCGGGGTTGGCCTTGTACTTGTTTCTGAAGGTCTACATACAAGGTGTATGCTGAGGGAAACTACACTCTTCCACATATATTATTTTTTTCTTTTGTATGTGCATATCCTCTGTGTGTGTTTCTGTGTTCTGCCAATTATGTGGTTGCTAGTATCTGTGTCCCAGCTATCTCTTTTCTGTGCATGAGTGCCTTTTTCAGAAGTCTGCATACCTCAAATAAGTTTTGGTCTGTGTACACACTTCTGTGTGTCTTCCTGTTTGTATATCTTTGAATACGAGTGCTTTGGAACACACGGCTGTATTTGTGAAAATTTTTCTTTAAATTACATGTAAACTATTCTGTGTAAAACTGTGGACAAGTTCTAGTTTCTGTCCCTGCGCTTATAGTTTTTGAAAATAAAAAAATCTATTTTTTGCTATTGACTACTAATTGCACCTGAAAATTAATGAATACAGGTAAATATAGCAGTGAATAATAAAAAAGTATTTTTCATAAAAAACACACAAACTCCACTATACAGGTATGAGAACTAGCTAAGGAGAACAGAACAGAGGATAAGATCCATTTTAGCTAGTCATTCATATCCAGCAAATTTAAGGTGAGGAAGATTATTTCCTACATAGATTAAAAAATAACATTTCTCCAAGTCTAATGACAACTATGTGTTGTTAGTAAGAAAGGTAGGTTCTCTTCAAAGAGACTGCTAGCCATAGGCTACTAACATGAGAAACAACTTTGCCTAGGGGTAAACAAGAAAACAACCTCCTTCTGCGTTTGGAAAACAAAAAGAGGAGAGGAAAAAAGCCGGGGAAGGATGTGTAAATGGAGCTTTGTGCAGTGGTGCTCTGTTATGTGAGCTGTATGTGACAATAGCCCTGAAACCCTATGCGAGCAAACTCATAAAAGAGGTCACTGTCTCTTTAATTAAAGCTCCCTGGTTTGAGGTTAAAAACAAACCCAGTGTTTTATGACCAGGTGTGCGTGTGAAAGAGATGGGAACCCGATCCCCAGCCCAGTGGCACAGCAACAGAGAGGAGATAAGGGAGGAAAGCTTTTTATTAAGGTGTCGCTTGAATGCTGCACCAGGCAAGGCAAACGCTGGTGAGGCAGGACACACAAGCCCCCAGGGACCAAGGCTGCAACAGGACAGCACTAGGAAAGGGGAATGATGGAGAGGCAGGACAAGCTCCCAGGACCAAACCTTCCAAACCACCAGGAACAGGAGAGAGGGATCTAGGAATATCAGCTGAAGAGAGATGAGAAAAAGCACCAGAAAGGTATGGGGAAAATAGCAACCGTTACCAATCCCTATGGCCTATGGCCTACAGAGGCAAAGACAACAGTGATTGTAGTATCACTCAGCAAATAACAGGGGAAGAAGAGCAACCACAGAGCCCTTGTTGGTAGGCCTTGAGAGCGGCCAACCCTTCCTAAAGCAACCTGCAGACAAGAGCCTCATATTGTTTGTGGAAACAATAGGGACTAGACTGATCCTAGCATCTAATAAAATGCTAAACCAAGATAAGCAGAGAGGTTGCAACCTCTTCCTGAGCCTTTCCTGTCAGTGATGTCACACTTGGAAACTGGGGCTTCCATTTGCTGTATAATCTAATCTTTAGATCTCACTTCTAAGGTACCTGTCACTATAATAATATTGAACTCTAATGAAGTGCTAATGTCCCATGGGTTGATTTGGAAATGGATCCTTTCTTTACAAAGACTCCAGCTGCCTGTCCCTGTCCTGAAAATTTAGAAACAAGGAAAACATCAGTCAGTTCTCTTCTATACTTGCATAGAGAGCTACAAATGTCCAGTTTGAAACAGGAGACAATACATAACACAAGCCCTGTATACCACTGTCTCTGGGCACTTGAAACCATATGTTTTGAGATAAAAAATCTGAATTCCAACTTCAATATGGCATGAATAGCACAGGGGCTGGAATGACACAACTATGAGATCCTCAGCAGACAGATTTGCTACAGTAATTACTAAAAGAAATCTGAAATGTGACATGAAACAACAAAAAAAAAGTTGTGAACCTCCCATCTTATTACACAGCTATGTAAATAGTACATGCTCAGAAGCATGCTCACAACATGTACATGCTCACAAAGTGCTGTATTATGAAGAAATGAAAGGCTAACTTGGTATCTTCTCTGTTTGAATGCATGCAATTTTAGAGAAACTTGGTTTAATTTTTATTTTTCTTTAAGAAAACAGATAAAATTTTAGTAGGTACAATCAGAAGGCAGTAGAAGGTCAGCTCATCATTTACTGCGTTCAGTAAAAGTATCAGAGATCTATGGATGGGAAAAGCAAAATGAGAAATGCAGGCAAGAAAAAAAGGGATACAGGAGAGAGCAGACTACAATCACAGAGTGATGTTTTACTCCCATTTATTGGTCTTGTGCTGTGGAATTTAAGTTTATTTCCAGATGAGATTAAATATCCTATCTCCAAGTAATAGGCAGGGAAATTAGAGCATGGAGAGGAAGTTTGACTGCCAGAGAATTAGGAACAGAACCAAAGTCTCAGCCTTGTTCAAAAAAAAGAACAGTTGATCACCCCAGCAAATGTCCAACAGCAATTGCTTCATTCCTTGAAATTTCACTGCAGAAAGGTGCCTCTTTTCAAAACATACCAATTACTAGGTTTGATGCTGAATAACTGGGTGGAATTCTGCACCCTGTGGCAGGCCACAGTGTACAAACTAATAGTCCTTCAGGGCTTAAAGACTATGAAAACAGAAGATTAAATTAATTCCTGGTTTAAATCCACTGGAATCAACTACATTTTGCCAAGGATGGGTTTAAACCAGTTATGGTAACCTATTTGCTAACAGAAGACAGACAAGTCCCTGAACTACAGTTCTCTCATGTTTATTGCCTTGTAATGCACGCAATTCCCCCACATAATGTTTCAACAGTCATGACTGTCCCTCTTCTTTTTATATCCACTATTAGGTCTGACTTCTAATTTCCAAAGCAGTGGGCCATATTCGTTGGTGGTGTAACTCTCTTACTATCAGTGAAATTAGGCAACAACTAAATTTCCGCTTTCCAGTTTCACAATCTATCTTTATTCAATAGTCTGTGCATAAAGGTCCACGCTTACAAGTATTCTGTGTATGAAACAGTTCAGAAATAAGAATGTAGATGATGTAAAACAAAGATTTGTTTGTCTAAGGTGGAATGATTGAGCAAGCTCTTAAAATCCAGATTTACATTGACTGCAAATCTCTTTCAGAATTGTTTAGCTATTTCAGCCTAGGCAAGCTTTCTGAAAGTCCAGATCATTCAGTTTGATATGCTGAATATGAAATGTATACCCCTTAAAACTCAAATCTGTAATGCTTTCTTAAAATTTAGTTCAATTTTTCTATTTTTTTTCTACAAATAACCAACCACACTAAATGCAAGTATTTCAGACCTAAGAAAAAAATGCTGGTTTTAAACGAACAGAATTATCCTCCCACTTGCTCCATATCCTCCACCTTTTTCGGTGCTGCAAGCAGAACCAACAGATCAGTTATTGAAAGTATCCTACTTCAACATCCAATAATCTACTTCATTTTCCTTGGGCTGGATTTTCTAAGCTTTGCTCACTCCTACCCTGCTGCCCCTGACACTGAAGCAAAGCAAAGGGAGCCCACGTACCCATGAGTACCAGCTAGCAGGGATAACCACTTCCATTTACTTTGCACTTGTGTAAATAGTCACATAAACCGTGGGATCCTGGGATATGTTTATAGTCTCCTGCTGAGCAGGAGCATTGCCAGCATCTGCTTCCTGACTGATGTTGGGTCTCCAAAAACAAGATTGTAGTGGTAAGGGCAAGTAACTTCTTTGTTAGGTTTGGGGCGGAGTTTTAAGTTGGTTTGTTTTTCTTTTTGTATGTCTCCCAGCTTTGCTTCTTGCCTCTTTCACCTTTCTTCACAGGCTTGAGAAAAATACCATCTCCTGTCAGTACAGTGTATTAACTTATACATAATATCTGTGCTTTTGTTTCAGAAAAGAAACATATCTTGGTAGCACAGTTAGGAGCAGATTGGAAGACAGACTTCACTGACCTCAGCGCAGCTCTGCTGATTTACACCAACAGGTTATCAAACTCTTTGAAAAGCTGTGTACAAGTCTTCTTTAGTAAAGTGATTGAAGCTGTAATATAGGTTGTGAAAGACCTATCCACAAAAAGCTGTAGCTTTCCTCTCCTTTCTTTGCCAGGAACTATAGCTACTTGGATTTTTTTACATGTTTTTCAGCTGAAAATGTAGATTCAGCAGAACAAAACTTTTTTTCTCAGAGGTCAACTATTTTTTACAAACTACACTAACTAAAACATTATTGTATGAAAAAATTGAGTTTTCCTATTTAACATTATTCCCAATACTAAGCTATTTTTTAAAAAAAGAAAGTAGTCATTTTCATTTGACAGTTTAACATCATCAAAATCTTAAATTCTCTCCACAGATCCAAACTAATGCTGGAGGTTTTCTCTCATTGTAGTTCATAAAAAGTTATCATAACTTTAATTTCTCATCCACTACAAGGAACAATATTTCAGAATTTAAAGTTTTTTCATAGAACAAGAAGAGTGGTTTTCATCCAGATTTACCATAATTATGTTGTACCACTCCCCAAATATCATTACTGTCTTTTGCCTCAGTACAACTGTCCCTTACTTTCCAAGGCCTTGAAAACCATGAATGTTTCTTGAGATACTTAAATACTGTAGGCTTGGAGGCACAAAACTACTGTAAAGATGCCCTCGAGTTTATAATTAGCCAATCTTGTATCTAGGGAGACAAAAAAAGGTGTACAAAATCACTAATTGAATCATAGGGACCTAAGAGTGTAAAAGACTAAAACTGAACTGGATACCAAAGACTGAAACTTCAAAAACATCTTCACTATCATAGTCTTAACTTCTTCATTATTCACTTTAGCATTATCCTAAAATGGAGAGGTCTTGCTTAGGTATTCTTTGCTTAAGGTTCCAAGAAGGAAAGGCATATCCTTGTGATTAGAGGTATCTACATGAGACCGTGTGATATAAATTCAGCTTCCAACTCAGCTACAGCACTTTGACCATAGATAAACCATTTTCTTAGTCCCTTAATTTCCCTTACTTATTTCAGTTTATCGGCCCTACCCAATCATGTCCCAGAATCCCACGGTTTATGTGACTACACAATCATTCAATTCTTACGAAGATCTTGTCATGTGCTTCTCAAATCCAACACTGTGTATATATTGTTCTAGATGCTTCCATAAAGTAACTAATAATAATAACAATAAGATCTAGAAAGACAAACATACAAAGCTTCCTGAATGCAAAATATTTATAAAATTATATAGTCTGGTGAACTGGGGGAGAGGGAGGCAGGGAAACAAACAAATGGACAACAACAACAACAACAAAGAGGAGGGAAAAGAGAGCGGAAACAGTGGAAAAACATTATATGAAAAAAGAGATTAAGAGAATGAAGAACAGGCTGAACGTAAATCTCTCATAAAAGCAAAAAAGTTTAGGCCTCCTACAAAATACACCCAGTTAAGAAGATCTTCAATTTAAGAATTATTTTCATGCAAAGATTCCCTTTTTTATTGCAAACACTGTTCCCATCTACGCATTGGGGTGTAAGATGTTGAGAATTTTTTTCTCATACTGCTTTCATACAGTTCACCAAACAATTTGGGTAAGTGCCAAGACAAAACAGCAGTGAAACATCCTTCTGACTGAAGAGGGTGAGATAATGAAAGCAAAAATGTTAGAGAAGACCTTTGCAGATAAAAAGTAGTATACACGTATGGATGCATTTTGACATTTTGCTATTTTTCCTACCCTGCTTTGTAGGACTGAAAAAGATTAAGAAGAAGAGAAGGTAGAAACTGATGTGTCCAACAGCTCCCTCCCTGCTGATGGCCCACCTGCCACTGCAGAGAAACTACGAGGAACTGGTATATACTCAGGCCTCTTGGCTCCCTTCCCATATGAGACAGAGACACAAACAAGACACTTGGAATCAGAAGCATTTCTGGGTTCTCCAGCTTGCACATATTCATAGCAATCAAAACTGAGCTGTGACAGAGTGGCTCAGAGACAATTGTGGGAGAAGCCACAAAAGAAATTTAAATGGTTCACAAAAGACCCCTCCAAAATACCAGCATCATTTTGCTCTTAGAAAGGAAAGTGTCTGTTAACTTCAGCCACTATCAGTTCCAAACCTACCAGGTTCCCTTTTCCCCCACATAATAAACTTAGTATAGTCCCCCACAGACTCTTTTTCCAAAAGCCTGACACAACATCTCTTTCTTCCACAAAACTTTTACCCTATAAATGGGATTGTAAAAGTTCCCCTCTACATTTTGTCCTAGAAAGTTAAATAAGAATAAAATAGAAACAGGGGCACTCTGAAGAGTTTCATGTGAATGCCTATGAAATGATAGACCTTCAGCTACACTGCTTACACACAGCACTGATACCCTGAAACTCTTCAGATAGATATAGACCCGGAGAAGTCACTGCAGAGATGATCCCATCCTCTCCTCAAGGGAAAAAATGGCTGATCTAATAGTCCCTTTTACATCTCTCATTCCCCATTCCTTGCCTCATCCCATTTTTCCTCTGTTCTTTCAATTATTTGATTTCACAAACTTTATGAAACAGAGTGAAATAGAAAAAAAGAATTGAAATTAAAACAGAAATTAAAGGTAACATTGCATGAAATTTCGAGAGAGCCAGGCTCTCACTCCTAGTGTCCACCGCTGGCTTTTTGACAGTACTTGGAAGAAAGTAGAAGCTAACAGTTCTTACCCATACTAGTACAAGTCCTAACAAGCCAGCTCTCTTCATATCCAAGTTCCCCTCTTACCCCACTCCTACCTCTTTCAAAAAGAGGAAGGAATGCTGTTATTCTCCACTCTGGCTTTTGCTCATTCCTCTGCTTCTGTTTCCCCTCTCCCCCATTTCCATTCCAAAAGTTCTCAGTTAAAAGCATTGCCTGAAGCAAGATCACATCTCCATTAAGAGAGGCAACTTCATTACAGTTTAACATAAAAAGATCAGCTGATATTGATCCATAATTTGGACAAGTGCCATGCTATTGACAGGAAGACAAAATAAGTTAGAATGGCCATGTTTCAAAAATTCTGTATGTACACTCAATCACTGGAACAGAAATTGCAGTCAGGTATATAATAACACAGCCGTGTTCTCTATTTCCCCTGTAGATCAATGCTAATATGAGGAGGGCCATGGAAGATGGATGTTGCCAACAAAAAAACTTGAAATTCCAGGTTAGGACTTGCATGGCTTCATGGATAAAAGTGTGTGTGTGTGTGTGTGTGCAATGGCTGTGTAATTTAAATACAAAAGATCAAACTCCTTCCTTAATACCTGAGAATGCTCTACTTCAAAGTAGTAACTTCTACATTTAAATTCAAGTTATGGAAAACAAAACCTGATCCAACATCCTGCCTTACATAAGTATCCAGGCTTTAGCTCACACACCTAAGGGACTCCAGATGGATTCCTCAGTGGGCTTAGACAACCATAGGACAATATACCTTCACAGACTCATAGATACACAAAAGAAATACCTACGGGCTTTCCATACATTACTGAACAATCACTCTGCCAGAAGGTAATTTTTTCAGAAGGAAGATGGTATCAGGAAAGACAGAATGTTTCTTTCTGACCTGTTTTACTAGAAACTGGCTACTGAAGCGCCACTAAATTTCAAGGGCATGTTGGCTGTTTCACTAGTAGGGTTTTTGATCCCAGTGTAACAGATGTTTAAACTGGACAACAAGAAGCAAATACAGGAACTTAAGCACCAAAAATACAACCCTCTACCATTTGAGCCAACTTAAACAGGTATCTATTAGATAGACCAGTGGTAGAGAATAAAAGAGAATAAATCAAAAAAACCCAGAATGAAACAGCTAGACAAGGCATTATACTTGCACTTTGCCAAGAGCAGTTATTTTTGAATACTTAACTCTGCTAAGGTCGAATTCACACGCACAAACCTCTACCCCAACAGGGTTGAATCTAATCACAGTTCACATGGGAGAGTTGCACAAGACTATAGGCCACCAAAGCAATGCTAGTTTCCCCAGGAATTTAGCACTCAAAAAAACTCAGCTGTGAGACATGTACCTCCACCATTTCCACCTAAAAATCTCCTGTAGCTAATAGCAGTGAAAATCTTATTTTCTCTGTAAGCCTGCTATTTGAGACCAACGTTACTCACTTAGCAATGCATTGCACACTATTCCTGATTATGTAGGAATACCAAGTAATTGAAGAGAAATAATACGCATCAGTGACTAGGATTTTTACCAGGATTCATCCCTTCCTGTTTCCTACAGATTGACATGTATTCATCTTCAAGGCTGAGGACTACAAGCCATATAGTTAACTCAAAACTGTGTTGTTGCATTGGTAAATACTTCCATACAAAAGAAAATATATATATCTATATATATCTATATATATCTATATATATAGATATATATATAGATATATATATATCTATATATATATCTGCTTTCACTACCCCTTCAGTACTTCATAGCTTCTTCAGTACTTTGCAGCAATGTGTTTGTGTTGCTAATGGTACATTGCGTGAACTGGGAGTATTTCTTAGAAGATGTATAGTATGGGTCATTCACAGAAAGTGATCACTTTCAAATTGTTCAGTAAAGCAGACCCACTTCCCAGAAAAGATGCGGCCCCATCAAAACTTCGTTCCGCATTTCAGCCTTGATCTGAATCCAAACTGCACAACTAGCCTTTATCTTGACAACAAGCCAAACCTTTCTTCAGATACTACTGCATTTTCTGAGCTGCACAAACCCACACTGAGCTTTGTGACTCATGCCCACTATTAGCTTAGTCAGATTATAGACAGTTTTGATGCCTGGTTCTCAGCACAGTGTTGCAATATTTAGGACATATATGGGGATGGTGAAGGAGGGGGTTGTTAACTGTATTTCTATTGATCACAGACCTTTACAGACGTACCTGCAGTGCGACCATACCAGCAGAAATACTGTAAGAGCCATGGATCTTCAGATCATGATTAAACTCTCATGAAATCCCATCCAGTGACATACAACTGCCCTTTCACCTTGCTCTTCCTCCTTCCTTCTGAGCCCATCTGGCTAATAGGTCAGAAGTGGGGACACCTGTGCACAAAGCTATTGAAGCCGGGAGATTATTTGCTGACTCTGGAGGTTCAGTTCCCATCCGAAGCACCTGTTGTTGGCCCTGACTCATATGGGGCCTGAATGCACTACCGGTGGCCCCTGATTCACCTTTTCGCTGTTTGTTCTCTCAGCGTCATCGGAGGGGTATGCAAGGAACTCGCCTTGTCTCCCTCCCACATAGGGCTTTCCGGGAGCTGTCGCTCCAATCCTTCTCCGCTGGGATGCTGCGGAGAGCAAAGCTCCTACTGCGGCCTCAGAGTGGCATCTAGTGCTCGGCTGCCGCACTGCCCTTCTCCAGCACCGCGCCGCCCGTCTCGCAGAGCGGTTCATCTGCTTTCCAAACACCAGGGTCAAGGACTTGGTCTTGGGCAACACGCAAAGTAACTGAGCTACCTCAAGGAAATGAGTGCGCTCCTCTCATAAACGGCAGGTCTAATTGATTCCATGGGAAGCAATCAATAGTGCAGTAAAATAAAAAAGGAATTAAATGTATTCTGGTTATCCAGACTGTGCTGTAAGAGGATAATTTCTATATAGCCCAAACTAGAATATGGCAAGTTCTATTTAACTGCGTTCTCCCTCCACTGCACACTTGTTACAGTGGTTTTACTAATATGCAGCTATGGAAATCTACTTGAAATTACTAAACCTTCCTTCAAAGGCCATGCTGCTCACAACAAATTTGTCTCCTCACCGTAATTCTTCAAACTCATTTTTCGTCTTCCTGTATGTGCCAGTCAAATCTAAAATGCAGAACTCTCCAACAGCAGGACAGCAAAAGAAGACAAGGAACTGAATGTACTTCCAGGGAGTATTTTCCATATATTAGAAATAACAGCCATTAGAATCAAAAACCCCCACAAATTACCTGGAGCTCTTGAGGGAACTCCTGAAGGCAGCATCCTTTTTTCCATTTTATCATTATTATTATTTTTTTTTTTACTACATGACCAACTCAAGTATAATTTTATCGTGTGTAATTTAATCAGAATGCTCTGCAGTCAGGTACATTATCCCAGCTATGTTTCCTTTTTTCAGTTTGCCTGAGATGAAGTAGTTGGAAAAGAAAAGCTACATAACTGTATAAGAATGTTAAAGAAAAGCTACATAACTATATAAGAAGTGTGTAGCTTTTTCATATGCTTTTCAGTAGCAAACCTCCAAGTGTTTTAATAAAAAAGGTCACATGTTCCTTGCCTCACTTTGTCCATCTGTGAAATGAGGATAATACCTAAAGACAGAGGGAGGTGAGGATCAGAACCTGTGTCCTGAGCTCTTTCCAGTACTGAAATAGTTAGATTTTTTTTCCCATTACATCTGAACAAAAGAAATGAGGGATAGCAGTAAGACAGTGCTTAAATCGTGTTCTGATCCTTTCCATATTTTAGTTCTGCTGACTGCAAAAGTCAGGCATTTATTATGTAAATTCAGAGATGTGTTCAAATATAGCTAGTTACATAGCATAATTTTCCAGTTCTTAAAATTCCTCTAAATTAGGAAAAGCCTTCACACTTGAATTCTGGCTGAATTAGCTGCTACAAAAAATAGAAGATAAAAATTACTTTCACATATGAATGCAACAGAAGAACAGACCCTGTCAATACTTTGTCGATAATACACATGACAAATTAACAAGCTTCCAATAAATTAAATTTCAAACAGTTTGGCCTTGACTTGGCAAACTGTCCAATATCTACATAGGCACAATGATGAGAAGTGTTCTAGGGTCAGAAAGTTCTTGGCAGCAGGGCCTGCATTCACAGGCAAAATGCAACAAAATCACAACAATATCGATGCCACAAATGTCAGGTTCTTCAGAACAACACCACATCCATTGGTAGCAGAGTGTTGCTCAAGGCTAGAAATAAGTACTGAGAAAGCCCTTTATCACACTTGCCAAAAAAAAAAAAAAAAAGTATGCATTGTGAGAGTCATACAGAATGACTAAGATCCAGCCTACAGAACTCTAACCACACCTACAAGAGGCTCAGAAGAGCTACAAGCTCTGCACCCAGGACAGCATGTCCAAATTTTTTATAGTCTGAAAGCTACTCCTAGCTGTGAGACCATCTGACATTGTCAGCTCTGAATTTATTTGCTATAATTCCACCAACCTTGAATTACTTTTTCTACTGGCTTACGTACATCACCATCCTATATAAGAGAATCAAGGTCTTTTGCAGAACAAAAGCCTCCTCAGGGCTTCTCAGGATCATATTTTTACTGCTCCTTTAGAGTTGGCCAAATCAAAAGAGCAGCTCCAGACACCCCATCCTGTTACAGACTAGCTTTGCTCAATGTGTTGTAACCAGAGACTGAAAAAAACACCTTTGTTCGCTGATTATTTTGGTTTTTCACATCCTCAAAAGTGCCTGTAAGTAGCACACTTATACCTTTGGGATGAGTCAGTGAACACAGATTCCTGATTCCTTTTTCAGGCTCTGTCACAGACTCATACAGAGACTTTTGGAAATACATGTCATGTGCTTCAGCCTACTGCATATAAAATTATAAGACACAAATGCAAAGCCCAATAAGCTCCCTGACAGAAAGATGACAGACAAATTATTCATTTACTCATTATTCACGTACTTTGCTGTTTATTTTTAGATAAATTGCTCATTTCACTGTCACACACACACACACAAAAGTCTTCATATCGGTGAACAGTAGAAAGCTAAATAAGTCACAATACAGGAACGAAACAGGTTCATTTGTCACGCACAACCACAGAATTGTGTCTTATTTGACTACAAGACCTTTGTAACCATGATAAGATGTACATGTAAGAGTAAATAAGAGGATCCAAAGAGTGACAAAAATTCCAAGGAAATATTTATTCACACAGAACTCCCCTGCTGTTACCAAGGAGGAGTAAAGACAAATAGACTCTAATAAACCTAACTGTAACCTCGAGATGCAGATTAATTTACCTTCAACGCTCTGCAATTGCAACATGAAAGAAACGAAAGAAACTTCTTTTGGAATGTCAACTCAAGCACGTTGGTAACCAACCGCGCAGGACACTCTGGAATGCAGCAGCGGCGCTGGCCAGAGGAACGCCTGACGTTACAAAGCGCTCCCAGCAGAGGGCACACGGTCCCCATCCCGCTCGCTGCCCTGGGAAGCAGCGCTCCTCCGAACCGCTGGGAAACTGGAATCGCAAGCTGGACTCTCCTTCGGCTGCAGCAGAAAATCTAGGAGCGGTGGGCGCTTTCAAAGGGCTGTACATAAGTTGTTTACATTTCTATAGCTTGAATACTCATTTCTATTAAAAAAGAAAGAAAAAAAAAAAAAGACAGTGCTCAAAATACCCATTTTCCTAAATTGAAAAAAGGGGGCTCTGTAGAGGACTGAAGATAAATCACAATTAAAATGCAGTCTGATTTAGTAAAAATACAAGCAGTACACAGAAATTAAAGCTATGCACTGATATTCTAGGCTTAGCAACAGGAAAGTATTTTGAATAATCTCAAGGACACATATGGACGGGTGATAGGAGTAACAAAAAACAATGGGAAATAAAGCCAGAATATCAGGAACCACATCCCAGTAATGTGCTCCTCTCTTCAGACTAAGCCACATCTCTAGAGCCTTTCAAAGCTAGAGTATAGAGAAATACCCATTGTAGGGAACATACTTGCATTAAGGAGGGGGCAAAACCAGGTGGAAAGGGTACTTTTTTGTTCTCTCATTTCCAGTCAAATGTAAAGAGAAGGACGTGTGTAACAGTTAAAATTGCTCAATACAAATATCATGCACCCACAAATTAAAATGTCACAGAACAAACTCATTTTGGGTGGTACCCCTGACCATGGTGAGGGGTTGGACCTAGATGATCTTTAAGGTTCCTTCCAACCCAAACCATTCTAGGAGTACAAGTACGTTATACCACAAGGAGTTAATAATAGGCTGGAGAAGGAACAATTTTCCTCTGGCTTGATTCAACACACTTGCATTATTCATCACATTTGTGAAGGAATATGAATCCCATCAAATAATTAGATGGTGTGTTAACCTTCCTGGTTTGCAGCAGCCTGTGACTGACAAGTAGAAGGGTTCTCCAAGAACAATTTCCTGTGTTGTCACTCCTTTCTGCCTGGACTCTCAATGAAGGGTGCATTTTGTGTGTTTGTATAGGGAATCCCTGTGGAGTTTTTGTTGAACTTTAGGTCAAAACCCTCTGAATTTAACTTTAAATTGGGGAACTAATTAAATATTTGTTCCAGTATCTATTACCAGTACTACAATACTGGTCCTCTTCAGTACTGTAATTAAAAAAAAATAAGCCACCCTCTTACATCAGTTTCGATCAGAGTAAGGTGTAAAGGTGAAATATCAAATTGCAGCTAAGTACACTAAAAGAAGGCACTATTTACTAGTGTACTCAAAGTACACTACTAAGAGGACTAAGCAGTTATAAGAGAATTTCAGTGTTATTTTAACTTACTTGGATTTTCTCAGACCTTCTGCTTTGAAGCCTAATGTGGTTTTCTCCTGCCTTAATTCCCTCCAGCACATACTATCCTGATCATCAGCCCAGCTGATGGTCAAGTTCAAAGTATTTGTAGTAATAAAAAACCCCAAAATCAAACCAAACCAAAACAAACCAAACAAACCAAATAAACAAAAAACAACAAAAACCCCCAAAACCCAAAAAAGACAAACAAAAAACCCCAAAGGTCCTGTCTGTTGTTGTTCTCAAATTTGTGATATAAAAATCACAGGATTTGTAAGAATTTACAAATTGTCTGAACTGACAGACTCTGAGAACTCTCAAAATTTCTTATGGGCTTTAAGATTTCCAAGTAAGTCAAGGAAACTACAAAGTAGACTGAGGCTAAATGAATCCTTAAATTCTGCTGACGAATAGAATGTCATGAACCACCAGTGGAAAAAGCTGGTAGAACCTCATAACATAAATTAGTTCAGGAAGTACTTTTCTAATTCAGTCCAGAATTGATGAGGGAATTTAGGTCAAACAAGGCAACTGCAGTTGTTTGTCATAGCTTTAAAGATTGTTAAATTCTAGGGGCCTTACACATGCCACTTCATTTTCTTCAAAACTTCCGCTTCCACTTCACCGTGATGAGTCCATCCCAGAATGCAGCTGCATTTTCAGCATGTTCTTTATACAGTGGCTCACACAAGTTGAAACTCATCCTAGAAATAGCAGGCTTGCTAGGGGATTTTCAAACTGTTTACCAAACTAAGATAAAAACACTGATCGAAGGACAGATAATGCAGCATAGTTGATTACTTTCAGTTAAAGTATGGATAAGTGCAGCTAAAAAGAGTCAAAAGCAGAAGAAATTAAAGGCAGTGAATACTTCTGCAATGAAGCATATTCAGTGTCAGTGTATATATACAATGTCGATGGAGGAATGTATGTACTTTTAGAGAGAAATAAACAATGGAAACAAACGCTGCTCTTAATGAAACTGGAGTGAGTGTGATGTTCCCTACCTAGCTGGCACGACTCTGGATTTTTTTGGTACTTCCAAAGGCAGAATCAGGCTCATTTACCTGGTATTTAGCAACACATGACTGTTGAGCGTGAGCCAGAGAACACCTATGCCTTGCTTCTTTGAGATTTTTCTGAAGAAGCAGCTGGGATAACTGAGTTCCTTCTCCAAAGCTGCCCCGGCAAGCACTAACCGTGTGTCAGAATTAAGTAAACTAGCGAGCAGGGCAAGAGTTGCGTCCCTGTCCCCCTGCTGCCCTTGTTCCAAGTGGTGCTGGGTCACAGGTTAAACTCCATGATCCCAGGGGTCTATTCCAACCTAACTGATCCTGGCATTCTTGAAGAGCCTGAGGCTGCCCTAACACACAGCAATCCTCCAAATCCTTCCTGAATGAAGGATCATACAGCACCTTTGTCAAGCCTGGGTGTAGCGGGGTGGCTTTTTAGTGGAAATGGAAACAGCCTGCTCGCAGCTCCCAAAATCCGCGGGCGGCAGCTGGGGGAGCATCCCTGACAGGACTTCGGCTCGGGAGAAGCGCCCTGAGAGGCAGTGCAGCTCGACCCAAACACTTGGAAGTGTGCTGCTTTCATCAGGGAACGTGTCCCTTGCAGTAGGCAGAGAGTGCAGCCCCCGCGAGCCTTTCCCCGGGCGGCTCCGCCAGAGGCCGTGGCCGTCGCCGTCCCGGTCCCGGTCCCGGTGCCGGTGCCGGTCCCGGTCGCGGCCCCTCAGCAGCTCACCAGCCCCGCCCTGTCCCGCCCGCCCCGCCCTGTCCCGCCCGCCCCGCTCCCGCCCACAATCAAGATGGCGGCGCGCAGCCGCCCTGCCCTGCCGCGCGCGCCTCCGTGGCTGGCGGCGGGCGCGGCCACGTGACGCGTTCAAGCGCGCCGCGCGAGCCCCGCGCGCAGGGAAGGGCAGAGAGCGCGCGGGCCGTCAGGTGACTGCAGGCGGCGGCGCGCGCCCGTCACCGCCCGGGACACGGGACAGGGACACGGGACAGGGACAGGGACACGGCCGGGGAGCCCGGGAGGGAGCGGGGCTCAGCCGCGGGGTTGGCTGCGCGGGGGGCGGGAGGCGGCCCAGGCGGCCGGGCAGGGTGACGCGCAGCCTCCGCGGTGCGGGGATGGACCCGCGGTGCGTGGGGCGCGGCGGGGGGGTTCGGTCTGCGCACCGCGGGTGTTGGGCACGCCGCGGCCTCGCTGTCCAGCCCCGCCGAGGGAATCCTCCTCGCCCGCCCCCGTGGTTGCTCGGCCGGTGTGGCCGCTGCAGGGGCAGCAGCCGCTCGTCGCACCCCGCGTGGGGCTCTTGGGGCTCCGGCCGTGGGGACCCGAAACACCATGGACACCCAGCAACACTCTCTGGGGTGTCTCCTTAAAGTCTCGAGAAACAGCCTCTGCTTCTTTTGCCACGGTGATGAGGCCAACAGTGCCTTTGGAATACTCGAGTGATGTGCGGGGACCGCTGCTGGCCTTGCTATAGAAACTGTAGATGTTGAACAACATCTCGACATGTCAGTGAATTTGAAGGCTGACAAGCACACTATTCTCACAACCCAGTTAGCCTTCCACAGGGTACATTTTATTAAAAAAAAATAAAGCTGTACCATATGCATTAGAGGAAATGGTCACAAGTGACATAAAGATACCAGAATACAGAATGATCCTGTTGTTCTCCTGCTCCAGCTAATTCAGCTTTCTTTTCCCATAAAGGGCTTCTTCATTCATGGCTTGGGCCAGGCACTCATAGGATGGACCATCGACTCTCCTGCAGGCATTGAAGTGACTTCACAAACACTGGCTGTGAGCCAAGGTCGTCACACAGGTGGCACATCTTCTCAGGTAAGGGCTCCATGTCCAGAGCACCCCAGTGCAGCTGTCCAGTGTAGATCCGGAGGGAAGAGTCTGGCCACTGGCTTTACTATTACTGTAATTTACCAGGACTGAGTTCTCAACAAAAGCCTTATTTTCATTTTAGAGCATTAAGCAGTTAATTGTGTTAACAAGCACAGTGACCTCAGCCTGCTTTCCCATAGCAACCACACTGTGAAAGTCCTTTCAGAGACTTCATTAGCAAGACAAACAAAAAATGGAAGCAGTGAAATTATGTCTGTAAGGTGTTACTTAGCCTGGAAAGTTTTCTTTTAGGCCAGCAAAGTTAGAGAAGGTAAATAGTTTAGTGGAGCATAGCCATGGCTAGTTCTCTATCCTGCTGATCTGGCTTTTGAGAAATTTCCTCTGAGGCTGTATGTCACAGGCTGCACTGAGAGAGCCTTATTTCCCAGAGAAACACACTTCCCCAAGCACAGACACACTGAGCAGCATAAGACATGCTTTGTGCTTTCTCAGAACAGGTTTTCAGAGAGCATAGTGAACCATCCCTGTCCCATTACTCACTCACTTAAGAATAATCACTGACGCTTGGGCTAAATGAACCTTCTCAAGGTGTTTTAATCAATCCCTTTGCCAGCTCAGATTTACTTAAACTTTCTCTAACCTGTTCTGAGAAATATCCAAGGCATATAACACCATCTCCTTCCACTTGCAGAAACCTCTAGTCATAGGCAGGCAAATTAATGATCTCATAAAAGTTGATATACATCCAAATGGCAGTTCCTCTTAGCTCAGAAACATTTTCCTAAATTGCTCTCCTCAAGTGTGTCTTGTTAATATAAAGTCCAAGGCACAATCAGTCATTCCCATCCCATAACATTGACTATTTGAGAATCATTAGTGAAGCTTGAGTTAAAAGAGCCATCCCAAATGATCTAGCTGTGTGCAAACATTTCAGATTTTCACCCTTTTCTTTTTGAGGAAGGTAGATTTGTACGAATTGTAAGCCAACTTTTCTTGAATATAGCATAAGTAGTTATTTTATACAGCAGAAGGATAATGGTACTTTTAGAGAGAGATTATTCCTATATTTTTTTACCAAAAAACTCCCTACATTTGACAGTAACATGTTAGGAAGGAGAATGCAAAGGTGATGGGGATTTCTAGGTTCTTGAGATTTGACATTAGCGTGGGAAACTCTGTTCAGCTGCTGCTCAAAGTATCTAGCACAGAAAATGAATAATTTTCGCATTCACAATTTGAGAACCGATACCACTTTTCTCTGCCTGAGCTGAGGAAATACATATGCCACACAATGTTATGTGGGTCAAGTAAGCAGTCCTGATATTTCAAACTAAGCCTGTCTTAATGAGATGACATACAGTGCTCCACTGCTCATTCTTTAATAGTAAACCCCAGTGTTTAAAGACTGTCAGAAAAATAACAGGGATTTCCAAGACCTGAAGGTCTCTTATTCTGACAGTGCAAAACTGTGAGGCTGCAGCTGTGAAGCGTAATAGAAGTATCATTTCTTTATTGTACACTTTTAAAAATAGATTCTGTGCAACATGTTAAACAGAGCCCACATTATAACAACAAGAATTGCAGACGGACTTTCATAGATTCATTTGAATCAGCTGACAACTACTGTACTGATCTTAAAATCCACATTGCAATTACAGCTGGAAGTTTAAAACTATGGTAACATCTTTTTGGAAAGACTGAGCTCTCGGGAGACTGATTTCTCTTGCCTTTGGATTTTAGATCAATTTGTGCATTGTAAATCACTCCCACACAAACTGGGCACATAGGATAAGCTCTTCTAGTGAATCTCCACCTTAACTACTGCAGGTCACCACTAGAAAAAGTGTGGCATTTGAAGGTATAATGCATAAGGTGTTTTGGTGTCCCGAATTATGTAATTCTAAACTTGTCTGAGTGCCGTGGGGTGGTTTTGTTTATATCCTGCTAGCTCTGAAAGCCTCATCTCAGGAAATGCCAAACCTTTTTTGATTCCCATGGGAATGTGGAATTTGATTCCCATGGGAACATGGGAATTGTCTGTCAGCAGCCACACAACTGCTCCACGAGTTCTGTGTCAAACAGACCTGGTCATGTCCTAGTGTGGTTGAAATGAGGGAGCTGCACTGCTGGGAGCATGCTGACCTTTGGAAGCTCTCTGGCAAATGACCACATCAGTTTCTCTGTATGCAGGGCCGGTTCTTCCTCAGAAGAACTCAGTGCTTATACCAGGAGTTTGTCCACCCAAGAGCTTTGTAGACTCCAGTGGGAAGGAATAGCTAAGGAACAGCTTTTCTCCATCCAGTTCAGTCCAGGCTCAGTACTGATAGCTGAAGGAGGGCTGTGGGCAGGCCCTTTCTGCTATGGCTTCTGTAGGAGCTCTGTGATTCTTAGAACTCCCCTGAGTTTTGGCTTATCAAGTGCCCCTTGTTGTAGCTGCATCAACTGTAGAATGGCTCATTTACCAAGCACAACAACGGGCTCCTGTTTGGACAGGATTCCACTGGCAGTCTCTGCCTGACCTGGAGACCTTTGATATTTTGGCTGGCAGACTAGTCACCTCTGCCCTGCTTGGTATTTCCCTTTAAAATATGCTCTAGGTTGTCCTTTCCTTAGGAGACATTACTCTTCCTCCCACTCGTTCCTGAGTCAAGTCCAAGCATCGCTGCAAATGCTTTTAGCTGGAAGGTCCACCCCTTTCTGTACTGAGAGTGCAAATCCACTACCCATTGCTTCCTCACCAGACAACACAGTGTTCCAGCTCAGAAGGTGTCCCTGAGCTGCTGCAGCTGGACACATCTGCATTTCCAGCTTTGCTTCCCAGAGGTGACATTTTAAATGTACAGTACAGCTGCATACCTACAGCTTCAACACAATCAGGAGAGGCCCAAGATATTGGGCTGCTTTGGGCTAGTATTCCAGTGGATCCTCATACTGCTGCTTTTTTATGGATGTTTTTGCCTGCTGTTACCCAGAGATGACAAGACATTGGAGGCGTTTGTGAATTGTTCTGATCAGAAGAGCACACTTGCCTATACCATAACTGCATTTTGATCTTGATATTTTGATCTACTTCTTGCCTTTAAAATGACATGGAGTTTTGTTTTTCCTCCTCTTTTTTAGAGAAAAAGGCTTAGAGAGACATGGAGCTTGAAAGAATCATTCGAGACACACTGACACGCTTCATCCAGTCCCACGTCCCTGCAGCAGATCTCAGGTATGTTGAGATAGGCAGATCAAATATCATTGTTCTAGCTTGAACTCTGTATTAATTGTCCCTCTGTGCATTATACTGAACTCTGTAGCTTTCCCATACTTTTTGTTGCTTTTCTTTAAGCCACATCCAGGATAAAAGTAATTTGCACAGCCTCTGAGAGGAATGCTTGAACAGCTATAGTTTAGCATTGCAATCTAGCAATGTCATTTCTTTGATGACCAAGATGATAAATTTCCTGTCCAGTAATACCCATTAGAATATGGGATTTCCTTCATTCCACAGTGCTCCCAAAGGGCTTTCTGAGCAGGATAATGCTATGTCAGGGCTCTCCTGTTTTGAACTCTGCCTGCATGCAGAGATACAGCTGCCTTGAGGCTGGAACACAGCAGCTGGTTTTGCAGCTGGTGCCAGTAGTGACACAAGTGTGGAGAGCAGCAAGCAGAGAACACTGCATCCCACAGAAAGTGTAGCTTGATAGAATATGATGACCTCACCTGAAATGCCAGTCAGCATAGTCAATCAGTCAGTCAGTCAAGTGTTTCAGCACTTGGAATATTTTGGTTAGCTCAGCTGAAGCACCTACAGGAGCCTCTGGACACGCTGGGGCTTTCATTCAGTGCTGCCCAGGGAGCAGGACTGCATGCAGTATTTTATCTGTTAATGCTTCCCACTCAGCCACTGGCCACCTGCTACCTGGCTTTACTGCTGGTATGTGCCCGTAAGACACACTCCACATAGGTCCTTCTGCTGCCATATTAAACAGACATGAGGTTAGGGGGAATGGGGATGTTGAGAAAAGAAAAACTGGGCCTTTTGACCTTGCTACCATGTCCTGTCTTCTCTCTGTCTCCAGTGGGATGGATGATGTTTTCTTCTCTTATATCACGGGTGTCCTGGAAGAGCTGGGCTCACCAGGGTCCTCTGAGGAGATTTTTGACATGGACACCTTTGTGGAAATGATGGAGGCATATATCCCTGGATTTGCAGAAATCCACAGGTATGTAATTGTTGCTGCTTTTTATGTGCATGCCATGCGCTCAGGGCCTGGACCCAGACCCCTCAGTACAATAAATTCTTTTGTTGTACCCAGTTGAAGATGTATTAGTACCAAACCTGTGCAATTAAGTCAGTCTTTGCCTGAATACACAGATGCTAATCCCAGTATAGTTTGCAAGTACGTCGTTGGCCATCTGAAATACCAGTTGATTTTATTGGGCTTCCCATCAAGCCTTGTCTTTCTATAAAAAGGTCACCAAGTAGGATAGGCTAGTGCTTTTATTCCTCACATTAATAATACAGCTTCTGTCTCTTGCAGTGGGGATGTTTGTGAAATGATGTTCTCCCTCTCAGAAAGGCTTGGCGAAGCTCGCAACAAAGGTGAGTTACATGAACTATTTCAGCACAAGAAGGTATATTCAGTACATGTTTTCAGTCATCATATTTGGAGTTGAGCAATGTCACAGGATAAAATACAATCTTGTTTGCCACAGTTAAGATCTCATAAGGTAGCCTGAATTGATTGACAGGGTTTTTTTTCAGTGTTCAGTCAGGTTTTTGATATCAACACATGGGAGGTTGGAGTCATATGGAATACTGTCCAAGGCATACTTTAGTGAAAACACAAGATCAATTCTCCAAATACGTCTGTTGAGATCAAATCCAGAGTAACAAGGAAGAAATAGCAGACACAGGGCTGCTTGTTGAAATTCTGCTGTAGATTAATTCTGAAAGTGAGGATTTTTGCCTGCCTCTGATACCCATCCACCTAAGTGGCACTACCACTGAGCAGCCTTTATCAGGTGTATCATCAGATAGAATATCCAGCTGAATACATGTATCACATCTAGACTTAGCATCCTCAAAGCTCACTTCCCATTCATCCATGGACCGTGGCACAGATGCAAAATGAGTGATGTGCTCTGTCTTGCACTAGACTACTCTATGCCAATGGCCCTTTCTAACCTCAGCATTCACAGATCAGCTGGACTGCTCTATCAATCAGCCCCACAGGTACTTCCCACTAAAGAACAGACAGGTTGAAGTGTCTGGATATTAAACCTTCCAGGACATACAAATCTGGGTTGTGCTGGTCTTGTAACATCTCTGCTGTCTTGCCAGAAGGCTACACAGTGTAGAACAGACAGTCCTGTCTTTTATCTTGCTGCTTTCTTGAACTTGACAAAATCTACTGCTCTGCTCTGGTATCCTGCATCCTACCCTTTGAGGATCCTGATGTAGCCAGAGCATGGAAGGAAAGCACTATTCCAGTCTTAGACAGGACAGAGAAAAGGTGAAATGATTCTTCTTGCAGTGACAAAAAAACAGCCTGTAAAAAAGAGATGCATCAGAGTAGCCTGATCGCAGGATCTGCTGGCTTGTATGCAGTCTGGGGACTACCACAGTGTATTGCCAAATTTAAAATCAAAACCACACCTTATTTCAAAGACAGAGCAAACACCAGGGAATTCTTAGAAATGTAAGAAAAATATCTGAAGTATCCACGACCAAAGCACTAGAGAACCAAGAATGGAAAGGTAGAATTGAATTTGCAAGCAGCCCGTGCCCTGTACAGCCTGGAAATGCAGAACTGAGGCACTCCAGCATGTGCTAGCACTGCCTTCCTGCAGGTCAGTGTGAGCAGAGCTGCAACTGTCCCAGCTGAGGGCAGAAGGAAGAATAGTACTTCCAAGTCTTGTCACTTAAGAGATTTGCTTTGGCACATGATGCAGTAGCAATCTAATGCCAACAGAAAGCACAAAGCTCTAGCCTTAGTGGGACTGTACCTCAGGAGATATCACTGTGTCTTTAAGAAAAACCTGGCCAAAAGGCTGTGGAAAGCAGGAGTGAAGCGCCCTCTGAAGACCTCACCAAGGGCCAGGAGCCTGGAGCTGGAGCCTGCAACGGGGAAAGGCTGTGCACTGTAACAGACGGAGCCAGGGCCCAGGTATGAGTACCCTGCAGAGGAGCAGGAACACTGGGGACAGTCACAGAGCACTAGGCTACCAGCAGCACCTGAGGGCATTTTCCAGCTCTGGAAGGAACCACAGCATAGGTTGTGACACAGCATCACTGTGTCTGTGATCTCCTAATTGTATGGCCTGAACAAGACTGCATCAGAAAATTATGTGCTGACAGAAGACTATGAGCCAGTGCTCTGGCTCATCCTTTCCAGCAGCTGAAAAGGATGAGCCAGAGCAATGGCACTGAGAGCCTGTCCCAGTGCCCTCAGAGATCCCACGGCAGCCACAGCACTGCAGCACCTGCCATGTATCCCCCACCTCCCTGCCTTATGCTGTTTGCTCTTTCTCCAGTACTGATCTATTTCTGCTCTGCAGCATAATCATTCTGTATCCACAGCCTTCTAGCAAATGCTGCTATGGCGATTCCTTCTGCTGTAGCCTCAGGTCAGTGTTTAGCAGCCCCTTCCCTTTCTGATCAAAGCAACACAACTTCACTAGGTGTGCAGGAGTTCAGGCATTCACACCACAGTGTCCAGAAAGTTTGCTCCTAAGAAGACACATAGCACAGCCACACAGATCAGTCAGTTCACAGCAGCCCTACTTGAAAGTAAGTTGAAACACAGAAGGAGATTAAGGAAGAGTAATGGTTTGTCTTTCCAAGGATACAGTTTCCTGTTAGCTTCAGGAATGGGATTTAGCAACATTTGTAAGGAGAGAGAGCCTTCAGCAAAAGGCAAGCTGAATTTCCTGACAATGAAAAACCAGAGGCCCTAGCCCTCTCCTCACCGCATCCTCGACTTACCATTGTCTCTTGCTCCAACTAGGAAGGCGATGACTTGAAGGATGGGTTGGAGCTGCTACTGGAGATGTTCCCAGCCTGTACCGTGAGCCAGGCAGAGAAGGCTCTCGCCATGGCCTTGGGGAACTTGGAGGAGGCAGTGCAGTTAATTGTGGAGGAGAAGGTGGAAATTGGCCCAGCAGGCCTGAGTGTGAAGGTACTATACTCTGACCTGGGTGGCAGGGGACCAAGGAGCAGAGCAGAGCTCAGGGACACACAGGCATCACAGCTGTCTGCTACAAGCAGAAAGTCTGACTGCACAATGAGCCAGGAGGATCACCCAGAATAACAGCTCCTCTCCCTCCCTTGGCTCTTAGTATTAGGCTGTGCCCGCAACCAAGCCAGCAGCCCAGTGGAGGTGTGGCTGGCACCCCTTTCCCGCAGAGGCTGGAGTGCTCCATCACCAGCTGGGCTCACCAAGCTAGCAGGGGGAAACCGTACACTCCACGTGTTGTACTGTTCATACACCCACCTTGTCTCCTCCCAGGAACTGGCACGGCCCCGCAGAACACCCAACCATGAGGAACTAAAACAGGTTATCCTACAGAAGTAAGTACCCAACAGCAAAGAACCCCTCATTTTGCAGGAGGAGGTGGCAGTTTGGGGAACAGTGTGGTCTATAAAGAACTTGGGCTGCAAGATGCTTAGTAAGGAGGCTGTGAAGCAGATTTGGGTATAGCTGAACACATCTAAGCACAAATACAATCATCATCTGGAGCGGAAAAAACAACAACAACAAAAGCCAACCAACCAACCAAACAAAAAACCAAACCAAACAAAAAACAACCAAAAGACCCAAACAGGTTTGGTTTTTTAGAGCTCTGGCACAGAAACAGGTTACCTGTACCAGCTGGGTCACAGCACTGGCTGTGTGTGAGGTTTCAGCCTCCTGTAGATAAAGTGTAAATCACAGTACTGTTGGCTGAGGTCCTGGTTAAAGTTTCAAGGCACAAACATCATGCTGCAGCTCAGGTAACAAACACATGGTGATCTGTAGAACTACAGCAACCCATTCATACCTCTATCCTTGGAGACAGTCCAAACAAGGCTAAAGATATCTTTAAGAGGCTGTCTGTACAACAACACTGAGAAGATTAAATCTCAGTTGCTGACGGTGAAAATTCAGTGCATTTAAAGAAACCTCACTGAAGTTCCCCTATGGGCTTCTTGGGAATGAAAGTATCTTTAGATTGGTTTACCTATATTTATTTCTAAAAGCATTTAATTCTTAATAAGAGAACCCACACTGCGGTTTCATCGATCTGCTATAAGATCTCAACTTTCATGAGCAGGCAGCCGCATCTTTTCCACCACTTTACATTCTCCCCAGTGACAGAATAACCATTCAATGGGCTAGGAAAGATAAAGCAAGGCAGAACAGCATCCAGGCAGAAGTAGCAATCTTTGTCCTTGCCCACCTCCTGTCCAGGCTCATCTCAAGAGTGCCAGGCGAGGGAACAAAAAAGCACCAGCTGCTTATGTTTCTGAGAACTTCAGTTTAATGACATTTTGGCAACATCCTGTACTTTAAACATCACTCAAGCACAGGTACAGAGAGCAGATCGCCATAGCTGAAGATACACATGAGCAACTATACTAACTACTGAGGGAGCAGTCATGGTCAGCTGTGCTAAACCAGCACCAAAATTTCAGAGAGTAGCAACTCAGCAGTACAGCAAGCAAATGCTTGGACCCTGATGTTTCAGTCACACAGGAAATGAGGTGATGCTTTTATGAAGTTGCTTCCAGGACAGGCCTGTTTCATAGTCAAGTAGTAGATGGAGTGTGAAAGAAACACCATCGTTCAGGGCAGAAGCAGACAGATTGGTCCTTTAATCTCACCTGCCATCACTTGGACTGAGGAGGAACAAATCTGCCCTAATGGGAGAGCACACCTGACCTCAGCACCTCTCTCAGTTCTGGAGTGGCTATCAGCATGCTCAACCACCTGAGTTTTCAGTACCTTTCACATATAGCCAAGGATGCTACTCCAGGAGAATCCTGATGGATTCTCACCAGAAGGATGATACTTCTTGCCCATTTCATCCAGAGGGGAACATCAAGTGCTCTTTGCTGCAGTCTAGTCACGTAGGACACATTGCAGAGCCACAAACCAGCCGGGGGAGAAGGGACATAGGCTGTGAGTAGCCCCAGGCAACGTAACAGTGTTCACTAAATGTTTCTTGTGTGCAATGCTTTTTTCAGATACATGATGGTGGATAGTGCAGATGATCAGAAAACACATCGGCCAGCTCCACCCAAAGAGGTAAGCACAGCAGTCCCAGCTCACCAGCAGTTTGATTGTCCTTTGTTACAAGGTTTAAAAAAATCAGGGTGCAAGTCTGAAAAGCAAGAGGGCAGCCAAAGGCAGGACCATTCACAGAACCTCTTACTCAAAGAGGGAAGATTAGCTTAGCTAAGGTGCTGCAGGGTTTGTCAGTTCCTACCATTCCTGACTACCATGGCTTTCGTTCCCCCTCATCAGATAACATCCTTTCCAATTTTGGCCAAGATTCCCAGTACAGATGATGGTAAAGCAGCTCACCCACCCACCTACCTCCCAGAGTGCAGCTCTGCTTCTGCTTGCCCCTTCCCTTTCTCAAGCAGTGTGGCTGTCCGTCCACTTGATGTTAATGTCTTTCCTCTCCAGGCTCCCAAGAAGTTGATCCGTTATATCGATAACCAGGTGGTGAGTACAAAAGGAGAAAGGTACAAAGACATCAAAAAGCCTGAGAGTGAAGAGATGAAAAGAACCTACATCAGCCTAAAACCAGCCAGGAAATACAAGTTCCACTGACAGCCAGGTTCTCCTGCTCTTCAGCCTTCCACCTCACTAGCCAGGCATGGCAGAATGGACTGTGGTGCTAGGAATGAGGGACTCCTCCACCTGCCGCTAACTTGAACTAACCTGGGAGCCAGGACACCGTTTTCAGCTTCCTCAACTAACCTGGTTGACGAGGAGGTTTCTTTCCTTGTGTAGCTATCCCTCTGCCCCCAGGGGCACACTGCAGTGGCTCTCCGGTGCTATTCCTTGCATGGGACATTTTTAGATCTGAGATGTGGCTTGTGCTTTTGCAGCAACCTTTTTAACAGGTCTGTGTGCACTGTTGCTTAGAGTGCCAGTATTAATAAAGATGATGTGAGTTGGTGTGTAGTTCTGCCAGAGCATGCACATGCTTTATAGACACTGTCTCCAGTCCCTCCTAGGGCCAAAGATAGAATCAGGGTCATCCTCTCCTCCTCTCATTACTCTCTTGCATCACGTTCACCACAAGATGTGGCTGCTGTTTGATTAACTGCCTAGCGGATACAAGTGCTGAGGCTGAACTCCAGGCTGAACTCTCCCTGCCAACGTAACATGCAGCTCTTCACAAACTTCAGCTGACAGTAGAGCCAGTGCTCCTGCCATTTCTCACCACTATTGAGTGCCAAATTTCCAGCCATGCCACACAGAGCAAGATACAGTAGCAGGCCTGGGCGCTACTAAAATGTTAAGTCAGAAGCTGGAAGAAAATGACAATGACCAACTGCTTTCAGTGACAGCACAGCTAGGTTTGGTACTTTTCTGTCAGTGAAACCAATTAGGAGTGTGTTCCCCCTGAAAACATCTCCCACCTTGCCCCAGCCTAAACCAGCACCCTAGGCCTGGACACACACTGCCTGTGCTGGGGCCATTCCAGTCCTTCGGTGCCAGGCTGGCCAGTGTCCACAGACTAGAGCTAAGCTTACTGCCTCCCCCCAGAGGGGCCTGCCCTCTCCCAAGAGGAAGGCTGGTAGCTGTTCTTTCTGCTGCAGCTGGTCTGGTTTGTTCCACAGCTCTGCTGGCATGCCCTGTACAACCACCTCAGGCGAGAGTCCCCATCACACACTCCCCTGCTCTCTGGACAGCTGCCGCTTAGAGATTTAAAATACAGCAAATAGTAAATCCTATCTATTAGCTGGCCTGGCCAAGGCCTGTTCAGCACCATGGTGTTCCTGCAAGTCACTTGCTCTCCTAACGCCACTGCAGAGGGAGTCGCTTTCCCAGCAATGAAGCCTATTCACGAACACTCAGTGGCTACTAAATAGCCCCAGAGGAAAGAGTGAGCCCCACTCAGGCCAGCCTCACCAATGGGACCGATCTCTCCCTCTGCACGTCTCCACAGCAGCCAGTTCCGGCATCCTTCCGGGATCCCAGCATCGCATCAGTCCCCCCCTCCCCGGCAGCAGCAGTTCTAGATCTGAAGGTTGATGAAAGGGGCGAAGCCAACCACGTCCTGCAGGAGAACAAGAGCCCTCTGCAGTGGAGGCTCCACATCCAGCTCCACCCCACGGCTTCGGAGGACACTCAAGCTGGACTCAGCCACGTTGTGGCAATGCTTGACCTTCAGCGAGCGCAGCTTGGGACAGTACTCAGCCAGGACCCTGCCAAGAAAGAGAGCACATGCAAGTTGCAAATCAGGATTCCTAAGTGCACCATTCATGCTCTACTCTACTCCCAGCAGCCCAGCGCTCATGACTGTACCATACATGCACCATCCTTTGGGAGCAGCACCCTGTCAGTCTGAGAGTAAGTCAAGGGACATGGTTGGATCCCAGACCTACCCTCCCTAATATGCTGGGAAATTTGCTGTCAATAGCACACAGTGTCTCTCCTGAAGGGCCTGCTAGTGGCTTCTCTCCCAGACTGAGCTCTCACTGCTTCCAGCAGACATCTGACTTTCCTCTCTGGTTCTCTCCCTACCCCAGTCACCTGCCATGCCCACCCTGGCTCCCCACATTTCTCAGTACCTGATGGAGTCATTCTTGACTCGCAGACACCCTGTGAGGTCCAAGTGCTCCAGCTCAGGGCAGCACTTGGCAGTCTCCTCAACTGCCACATCGCCGACGTTGGCATTGACGGCCAGCGACAGAGACTTGAGCCTGCTGCACTTCTGCACGAGGTAGCAGATGGCCTCGTCCTTCAGCTGGCGACAGGCTGTCAGGTCCACAGCCTCCAGGGCCTTGCAGTGGTCAGCCAGGCTGCGCAGGGCCAGGCTGTCCACCCAGTCGCACTGAGCCAGGGACAGCTGGCGCAGGTTGGGGCAACTCAGCGAGATGGTCACCAGCGCATGGCGGCTGAGCTGGACGCAGCCCTTCAGCTGGATCTGGTGGAGGTGGTGGTTCTGCTCGATGACTGGGAGCAGCTCGCAGTCCGTCAGCCAGTTGGAGCAGTTCTGGAGTGCCAGCTGCTGCAGTACTTTGTTGTCCTTCAACAGGTTAACAAAAGCAGCTCGAGGGATGACAGGTCTGATCTGTGTGGGGAACCCAGGAAGAGTGAGGCACCTTCCCAGGCTTTCACATCAGCCTGATCCTCACCAAGTACCCTCTCCCCTCCTTTTTTCCACTTTGACAGTGGTGACCAAAACCACCCCGTCCTCATCCTGGGGCAAACCCTTCCATCAGACTATTCTCATCTCATGCCATGGCTACTGCCACAAGCTAGGAAGATGCTCTGACTTCTCCATCCCACATCATCACTCCTGCATTTATATACTTGTGGTGAGCTCCACATGTCTGCTCTCCAAAAATGTCTTTGCTAGACCACTGTGTCCTCACAAAAAAGCAGCTATTCCTGTCTTTCCCACTCCTAGGCAGTGTTTCCCAGAGCCAGCACAAGCTTTCTCTGATGACGAGGCAGAGGCAGAGAGTTACCCCCCATCAGACCCACCCTATTGCACAACCTCTGTGAGGACCAACAGGCCCTGCCACTCCAGAGCTGGCTTGTGTTTCTGCCAGCCAGTGCCCCATAATGGCCTAGGTGGAATTTCCAGGCTTACTCCTCCCAGGGCCTCTTGCTAAAGACACTGGCATTGCTGGGCCCTGAATCACTACCTCTCCTCCCTGACCCATTAACCCAAGCTGCTGAGCAGAAACTACCCTCCTTCCCGGGGGGGTTCTTCTCCCCACATAGATGCTCCCCTGTTAGTTCCAAAGCAGTAGGACATCTGTGTCGTCCCACAGCCTCAGAGCCATCCAATACCTGGCTTGAGTCAAAGCAGCGCATGTTGGCCAGGTACAGCTGGATGAGAGACTGGAATGACTTGCTGACCCTCTGCAGGCTCAGGAGCTGCTGCAGTGGCAGATGACAGAGAATATGTGGAAGCAAGATGTCTTCCCAGGGCAGGTCCAGGAGGCATCCCCTGGTGGGGGTCAAACTCATCCTCAGACACCAGAGAGCCAGGCTACTGTGGGAGCCGGGCTAGATCACCTCACACCTACTGCCGGGTGCCTCTAGGAGGAACAGCCAGAAAGAAAGACTCAGCGATGTTTCCCACAATCAGCCCACAGGGTAAAGTCCTTTGGCGAGCCATCAGCAGGGCATGTACCTGCCACCTGCGTTACCTCCTCCCCAACCCGGGACGTTCACTACTGCTCAGGCATCCGGGTCCACCTCCCCGCACTGCCCTCCAGAAGTCCTCGGGTGGGGCTTTCTACCAGCCGCCGAAGGAGTCCCTATCCCTCAGCGAAGCAGCAGGAGACTGCTGCAGCATCATCACGCTGCTCGCGGAGTAGCTGTGCCCGGCTTTCACGTCTGAACATCGCTCTACCCGGCAGCTAGTCCCCGGCATCCAGTGCCGGGCCACTCGGGTGACTGCTCCTTCCCGCGGGGAGCAAGGCTCCGGGGTCCTCCCAGGGTGTCCCCCCGAGGAGCGAGCACTCGGCACCTCTGCGGCCATGAGGCCTTGGGCCGCGAGAGGAACCGGCAGAGGGGTCCCGGCAGCCCGGGGCCTCCCGAGCTGCGGATGAAGGCCGGTTAGACCCGGACCCAGCAGCACGCGCAGCTGGGGGAGCCTCGCCCGCGGCCGTTCCTGCTCCGCCGTCCCACGGGGCCCCGCTCGGCCCAAGACCCGACCCCGACCTGCCCCGCCGCCGCAGCTGCGGGAGACACGCCGGGGCCTGGATACCACCCCGCTCTCCGCCGCAGGACCCTGTGGCGAGGCGGCAGCGCAGTGCAGCGCGGCGCGGCGCGTCCCAGTCCAGTCCAGTCCAGTCCTGCCCTGCCCTGCCCTGCCCTGCCCTGCCCTGCCCCCGGTACCTGCGGCCCTGGCGGTGCTCCTCCGGCCCGTCCATCCCGCCGCGCCGCAGCCGCCCGGGACACCGGCGACCGCCCGTGACGTCACGACGCCGGGCGGAAGTGCGCGCGCGCCACCGCCCCGCCCCCGGCCCGCGCCCCGGGGGCGGCGCGCGCGCGATACCGGGGCCGGCCGGGAGGGGCCGAGGAGGCCGGAGTGGGGATCGCTCGGGGCTGCCGGGCCGGGGCACCGGGCGGGTGGGGCATGGCGCTCACAGATCCCGCTGGTGTCCCAGCGGCTCCCTCAGGTGCCTCCCAGCGGCTCCCTCAGGTGCCTCCCAGCGGCACGGCTCGGCGCGCACACCGGTCCTGGTGCCCCGGCTCAGCAGGCGCACCTGCTCCCCCGGGCGCACCGCCTGTCCCAGTTCCTCAGTTATCCCAATTCCCCAGCGCACACCACATCCCCAGTGCACACTAGTTCCCCATGGCCCAAGCTCCCCGGCGCACACCTGTGGCTGCAGCCCCGCGGCTGTCCCCGTTCCCCCGCGCACACCGCCTGTCCCAGTTCCCCAGTTATCCCGTCTCCCCAGCGCACACCACGTCCCCAGCGTACACCAGTAGCCCCTGTTTCCCGTAGCCCCTGTTCCCGGTGCACACGGGCTGTCCCCGTTCCCCACGGCCGCTGTTCCCGGTGCACACCGGCTGTCCCCGTTCCCCGGCCCCGCTCCCAGCGCACTCGCCAGCCCCACCGGGCCGCTGGCCGCGCATGCGCACTGCGACGGCGCTGTCCGTTCAGCACCACGCGGAGCCGGGACCCGCCGGACCCGCCGCTGCCGGTGAGCGACGGCCCCGCTCCCGCCAGATTCCCCCGCCAGACCCTCCTGGCCACCCGCCCGGCTCTCTGCTCTCCCAGCGGGCTATGCCACCCCTCGCCCGCCCGCAGGAGCGGCACGACCCCCGGGAAAAGCCGGTGCGTGGGGCTTACCGGCCTCACGGCACCCCTGACCGGCAGCCGCTGGGCCCCGCTCCCCCGCCGGTACCGGGCTGCGTTCCCCCGGGGCCGCCCCAGCCCGCATCCTCCCTCTTTGCCAGCCGGCTCCCCCCGCCCCACTCCCCGCCGGTGCCCCGCCCGCCCCTTCAGCCACGGGGAGCGAGCGGGGTCCAGCCCCTCGCCCGCAGCCCCCCCAGGGGAACCGGCCCGGGTTCCTGCCCGCGCAGTTGCCATAACGACTTCGCAGAAACAGACGCTGCTCTTCCCTCCCAGCTGCCGCTTGCGGAGCGGGCACCCCCCCGCCAGTGCGGCACTCGCACACCACAGCCCCTAGATGGGCCTGGGCAGGTGACCTCATCTCTGACTCGGATCTGAGCCCCGCCGCCTTGAGCAGCATCAAACTGCTGATCGCTGCTGGCATAGACACTATAAAAAATCCACCTTGCAAAAGAGCAGGGCCCACATACAATGAACGAGTCCCAAATCCCGGGTCTCGACTTTCCTGGAAAGCAATAACCTGTCTATGCAACGTGGTCTGCTCATTCCTTCACAAGGTGGAAGCTGGTTTGCAGAAAGGTTTTCTCTCCCCAGTGCCTGTCCTCTGGGGGAAGCTACCCACGCTGTCTACCCCTGGACATGTGGCTCCCCGAGTTAGCACAGTACATCTCTCACTTGCAGAAGGACAAGCAGTGCAGGGATTTTAAATTTTCTGTGGGACTTCAGAATGCCCCCAGCCATGTCCTGGGACAGCCTTTCCTTCCCCTGTGGTGGGGGCACTCTGTTCTTAAGTTCCTGCTGAGAAATGTGCCAGTTGGCAGAGTCCCTTAATATTCCCCCTCTAAGTGAATGACTGTAGCTGAAGTTGGGTACAAGGAGGGTTCTTGAAATAATGGTCTTGGTCTGGAGACAAGGTGAGGGAGCACCAGCAAGCAAGGGATTGCAATGCTGAATTACATCTGGCCTTTGCTGAAGGCTTTCTGTGCCAAAACAGACCTGGCTGGGAGCCTCCAGCTTTTGTTGAGTCCTTGCTGGAAGGAACTGTGCTATGGATTGCTTGTTATCCTTCATGAGCAATATGTGTGGCAAGTGGGACCTGCTCTGCTCCCACACTTACCTCTGTTTATGTTTTTCATTCCCTCTGATCCAGCTGGGCTGGCTGAGTCACTTCCTCAGGAGCCTGCTGGTAGCAGGGCTCAGAGGCGGACAGAGAGTCAAGATTCTGGGTACCACAGTGAGGTTGGGAGGCACTATTATTTTAGAGGCAGAAGTGAGACATGGTTGTATTTGTTTTGCCTCCATGGCATCCCAACCCTTTCCTGGCTTGTGCTGCAAAAGGAGAAGACTCTCCTACCTTTAAGACCTGGTGCCAAGGCAGAACTTCAAGGTTTGGTTAGTGCAAGGCCATCTTCACTGAGACACTCACGGCACCACTGAGGAATCACACTTAATCCAGCTCACTTCAGTCTGCTTGCAGGACAGCATTCACTGTGCCAGGACTGGAGGACTACTGCCTCTCAGGCAGTACTGATTTTTTTTCAAGTGCAGCTCTCAGGGTCAGCATTGTCCTGAGAAGCAATAAGCAGCTCTTGGATCCTGCATCCTGAAAACAGGTTTCCTGACTCATCACCATAGCAAGTGCAGTGAGGTGCTTACTCTGACAACCCTCTTTAGGTCCTGAGTTCAGTGCATCTCTGATTTTGCTGTCTCAACAGCCAGAGGAGTGCAAGCAAGATGGGGAAGAAAAGGGTAAACACGCCAGCTGTGTCAGGGTATAGCAAGGGTGACTGCCTCTGAAAGGGCAGGGCCTCCCCAGACACAAACCAGTCATTCAGTATCTGCCCAATAGGGTCAACTGAGTCAGGCCCAGCCTCATGATCAACAAGCAGGGTCATAATGATGGGGCAGGGCTGAGGTCCACCTAGAACACCAACCTACAGGGGAGGGTCCAAATCAACAGTGCCTACAGCCTAGCATAAGAACAGCTTAGCTAGGTTAAGCTGGAGACCAGTGCTCCTATAACACTTTACAGAAGATAAGAGCCCCAGGCTGATCTTAAACAGAGACACTGGGCCTGTGGGCAGGAGTGGTGGAGGCTCTAGGCACAGCTGGTTAGGGCCACTAAAGTTTATTAGCATCCCAAGAGCCCTGAAAACTGTCGGCCTGTGGGTAATTGGTAGGCAGGCAGGCAGGCTACAGCTACAGCTTCTGAGATGTATGTACTAGCTACTAGGAATTATGGACACTTCCCAGCTGTGAAATGTGAAATGTTCAGATTGTTCTCTTTCTTCTCCCCAGATTGTTTACAGATGCAGAAAGAACATCAGAGATCGTAACTGTATTGTAGAGGTGTGTGCTGAGACACAGCTTTACACCATCAGGATGTCCAGTGAAGCCAGAAACCTAGGACTACAATGGTAAGGATCCAAAACCAGTACTGTTTTTATGCTCATGTCTGTAAAGATTTCCTGTATGCAGACAGATTGTGATGTGGCTGTATAGCCCTGAAGTACAGGGAGTGGGGGGTGTTACCTGCTGTAGCTTCACAGTGAAGAGACAGCTCCAAGCCAACAAGCTTGAAGAACTTGTTCTGCTCTGCTCAGTCAAGATTTGAGAAAGCTTCTGCCATTTTGGTGGCATATGCTCTGCCTAAGGTGGGTCTGCATTTTTCTTGAGAGGTGTCTGTAAGTCTCCTTTTTAACCTTCAGTGAGATGCACATTTTTAGTTGAACCATAATACCTCAAACTGTCTGCCAAAACAGCTTTGAGTTGGCCCTGACGAGTGCTGGGTTGTGACACCTGCAGTTCTTGCAGAACAGCTGGGGAAGTGTATTGCACAGGTACCTTGAACAAGCAAGGAACATCGGTCAGTTCCATGGCTTTCCTGTTATCCCAGTGACCGCTGATGTCCTGTGAGGGAAAGAAGGGCTCCTGCGTCAGGCCTTGAGCTGATCCGTAGTAATGAGAGACCAAGCTGAGTGAGCCCTGGGGGGAGGAAACAGATTAGCTCACAACAACTGCTGCAGCTTTCTTGGGTATTCCTTGGAAACATAGGGTGCTAGCTGCTCTCAGAGCCAGGGTGTGGCATCTTCATTCTCATTGACATCCCCTGAAGTGAACAGAGGCTTCAGCCAGCCTCACTACTGTGAGGCCGTGCTGGTGCCTATTTGTGCTTCTGAAGAGTCTAGAGGAGCAGTTTGCTCTTCACCTCATCCTTTGGAAAGCAGAGGTGAGATTTAGGAAATTGGGGCCTGAAGTGAGGGGAGTCTTGTGTTTAGAAGAGCTCACCTCAAGTCAGGAATCCCAGTCTTTGGTTCCCAGAGATGCTCCTGATTTGCTGGCTATCATAGGCGAGTATTCCCCTCTCATGCCCCCCTTACATTTCCCTTGCATTGAAAATGCAGTTATTTCCATGTCAGAGGTGTTATAAGAGGTTGATTGTGTTTCCTGAAGCCTGCTGGGGTCTCCAGAAGCTGGTGCTGTCAAAGGTACACAACTTATTTTTAGGAGATCAGTACACTGCCAAGCCAATATTATTCCAATGTCCTAAGATCTATCACCTTATATTGTGGCTTGGCATCTTGCTGGCTAAACACCTTTGTCCTTGCAAAGACTTTGGGGGCATTTCCTTTACCTTTTTCTATTAGCCTCTAGTGGGGCAAGAGATAAGATCTTGTCAAGGATACCAGTAGCTCTGCAGTGTTCACTCCGTTAAGATGTGAGAGCTAGATGAATGCAGAATCACAGAAGTTCAGTAAAGCCTCTCAACACTGTTTTCCCTTGGACTTTCACCAGGTTCTTTCAAAGGATCTGGCTCCATCTTTTTGCTGGCTGCAGGATAAGTATAACAGCCTCCATCACTCATAAGGTTGGAGTAGACCACAGCTGGACTTCTTGGTTGCCTGGGAGAAGGTGTTGAGCTCACAGGGCAAGTTCTGCTGTCAGTGAGTGCTGAGATTGCACAGTGCTACCAGAAGCCAATTTTAAGCTAGTGAAACAAGAACACATGATGACTTCTGTTCATATCTTCCCTGTACATGCCACTTTCCTCCTTGTCTTATTGAGAAAAGAATCTGACTATACTGTCAGGGCTAAAAAAAAAAAAAATAGAAGCAAAGCAAGACCAAGTTCTGCAAGTCATAACTGAAAGAGGAACATGCATGAGGAGCTACACACAAATGCAGGGTTATTCTGCAGCATCCCCCTCATGAATCTACTGCATTCAAGCTTTCAGTTTGTCCTTTGCATGTGTCTCCACACATCTCCATGATGGCAGGTTTTACTCAGTTTTCTGGATATACCTGTAATTACTTCTCTATAATTATCTTCTAGGGTTTCCATGCCTTTTACACAATTCTGAATGTGCTATGTTCTCCCTGAGCTGGGTCAGGCTGTGTGTCTGGGGCTTACTGTCTCTTTTCTGCATATAATGCTCTGTATTTCTTACTCTTACTTCCCCTTACACCCTTTCCCCATTTGATTCTTGAGGATGAAGGTGTGGGGAAGGGATCATATCTTACTGCTGCAGAGATTAGCTGGAGAGCAGCTCCAGAGATCTGTGCTGCAGCACAAGCATGTCCTGGGAGGCTACACCAGAGAAGTGTGATTTGGGTTGCTTCTGACTAAATTTGTCTCTGATGGAGTGACTCATCATGGTGAGGTGGGTCTGGTGAATGACCTGCTGGCACCCAGAAATCTCTGTCTTTAGTGGGGAGCCCACCTCACTAGCCAGAAATCTCCTGCTTTCCTTCAAGACCGTCTTTCCCTGAGCATCTTTTTACCAAGCGATACTCCCACACAATTGTTCCCCTAACTGCTGTGTAGGGAGATTATTTATGGCTCAAGTTGTGCTGAGGCCCCAACTCCCACGTCCCCAGGACAGGTTTATCATGCTGTCATTTCTGTCTTCATCTCGACAGAGCAATGCTGGTGCAGGAGGAAGCCCACTCACTGTGCAGGTGCTGCCTGTTGCTGGGACAGAGTCTAAGGGGATTTCTGTAATAGCAGGTGTTCCTGGGGCATTACAGAAATATTTTGTTATAGGCCACTTTGAGGACCAGCACACAGCTTTTGACACCACCTTTCTATTCTTCTGTTCTTTCAAGTCTGTGCTCCTCCTATGAGAGGGAGAGCACCAGGCAGCGAGCTGGGACACTGAGTAGGGCACTGGCAATTGGGCAGGCAGCAGCTATCCCTCACATAGACTGTAGTCTGCACTGGTTCATCTCTCTGGTAAGACATTTTGCAGTCTGCTCTCTTCTAGAGTGCCTTTCACCCTGAAAAATCCTGCTGCGGTCCCACATGACTGCCCCATACAGGGAAGCTACAAGAGGAACAGAACAGTGCAGTTGTGCTCTCCCCAGTTCCAAGCTTGGGGGGATGTGTGTGGGGGGCCTGCTGGCAGGATCTCCAGTGCTGTCTTTTTACCCTGACTAAGCTGTAAAGCAGCATTTGTATAACAGACTGTCAAGGGAGGCTTTTTTCACTGTTTATCCTTAACAACCAGTCTGGTGGAATAACAGATAAGTGCATCAGCCCATTAAAGACTTGGCTTATGCTGCAGTGGCTTTTTTAATATACGGCTAGGAAGTGGTTGGGTGTTGGCATTGGAGGCAGAAGGCATTAATTAGAGCCATGTAGTTAAGTCTAGGCCCTGAGGGAACACATGCAACCTAATTGGTTGCCCTGGAGCCCTCAATGCAGAGATGAGGGGAGTTCATCTTCCCTTGCTGTCACTGGGACTCCTCTCCTGCGGGGCTGGAGTTGCTATTTCCATGATACTTCCAGTGAGCCAGGTGAGGAGTACCCATCTGCTGTTGGAGTGACTGTCCCCACTTGCTAGGCTACAGTGAGCCCTGAGTCTACAATACAGCTGCACTGACTTAGGCAGCAGTGGGGCAGAATATGCCCTTCTGCCCTTGCCTTAAGCACAAACTGCTCAGGAAACAGCTCTGATAGCCCCTCTAGGCTCAGAGGAGCAGCCCTGGGGTGCATTGGGGTGTTTACCCCCAGTGGAACTCAAGCTGCAGCTGCAGGAAAGGCACCTTTCTGGAAACTGATCTGAAGCAGATGCCTCTTGCAGGCACCAGCCCCTCCTGGAGCCACCTGGGAGAAAGAGCTCTTGTCTACCCCCTCTTCACCCGAATTTTATTTGGTTGTGTACAGTTGCTGCGACACTATGACATCTCAGGTTGATCTCTTCCAAGCAAGAAGTTCATTGTTGACAACACCCACACCCTTCTGGTCTTTGGAGGAGAAAACTGGGTTGCAGGCTTACAAAGACAAGCCAGTATTGCAATACTGGCAATGGCTAGAAAATTCCTGGAAGCTGCCTGTTGCAGAGCCCATGGGGCTGAAAAGGATGACATGGAGCTGAGTGGACTCTAATGCAGGAAGGATGTGGTACCTGCAGGCAAGGACTGGAGGTGCTGAAGTACCCAAGTGATAGTAAAGAGGGTTCCTAGTGCTCTGCACTCCTGGCTCTCTAGCTAAGCCCACTGGATTGGGGTTGGGGGGTAGAGCGAGGGAGACTCTTGTCCCCTTCTGTTATCTGCCAGAGAGGTTCTCTGCTCCCTGCTGTCCTGAACCAGCTGGGGAAGGATTCACAGCAGGGAAGGATCAGGAGAGCCAAGGCTAAATCCTGCTCCAAGCAGGGCTTATGGCATTGCTGGCCAGACCCACATATGTGGGCACATCTTTCAGGAGTTATAAGGCTGTTGCAAGGTGAGGGGGATATAGAGTGGGATGTGGTGGGGAGAGCAACAGCTACTGCTACTGTGGGGGAAATTGATGTTTTGGACAGAAATGTGTTTTCTGTGGATGGTCTGGATCTCCACTCAGGATGGTAGGAAAGGACCTCTCTCTTACCTTCTGCAGCTCTCAGCAGGGCTGCCTGCAGGTGCTGAGAAGGCACAGACATGCTTGTCCTGGTATGGACACACTGGGAAAGCTCTGAGCTCTTCCACTTGGTTAAACTTGTCACTCTGGCTGTGGCTTAGGAGAAAAGCCTTCCCTCTCCCCGCCCTCCTGCCATCAAGAAGCTGCTGAAGGAATCAGGTCGTTGATCCCACAGCAGCAAGGCCCCTAATTAGCCCAGCTTCTTGGAGTCTGCCAGGAAAGCTGGCTGTGCGTGAGGCAGCTCTGAGACTCACGGTCCTCAGTGTGGAGGAGAGGAGCCCTGCGCAGGCAGAAGCCTGGAGAAGGAGAAAATGGCAGCACTTTGATGCATTAAATATGAGGAGAGCCTGCCCAGCCTGATGCTTTCTCCCCATGTTCCTATGCCTGGAAGGGGAGAAGGAGACATACTTTCTGGGTGACAGTGGATGCAGGTGGGCATGGAACTGGGCTGGCTGCAGGCAGGGAAAGCAGAAAGGAGAAGCAGCTCTTCCCAAATTCCTCTTGCAGGCATTATGTACACGTGAAGTCCCAGCTCCCTTGGGCTTCTCCTCTCACACACATTTAAAAATGATTGCTGGGCTGGTAATAAAGTGCTGTTTAATAGCAAATCAATCTGGCAACCTGTGCGAGCACAGAGTGCTGGCTGCCAGTCCTGGCGGCTGCCACACACAGAGCCAGCACACTGGCAGCACAGTGGCCTGGAGCCCAGCCACAGCACCCCTCACCTTGGTACCCAGCTGTCCTATATGAGCTCTACTCACACATGCTGCTGGTGACAGCAGAGCCCACACACCTAAGCAGGATACAAATGATGGGTGTTTTTCCCCACTTGTAGCTAGGAGTGGGTTTCCTGAGATTGGCGTGGCATTTACCATCCTTGGAGTGCCGTATCACTGTGATATCAAGTCCCTGGTGTCTTGAAACATCTTGGCATCCATGGCTGTGGTGTGCTTAAGGTGATGACCTTTGGAGAGATAAATCCCTGGCACAGAGCCTGTGCTCTAAGGCAAGGACCAGCAGCCTGGGGATGTTGGCCAGTGGCCTAGGCCCCATGGCAGCTTTTGTCCTCTCATCCTTGAGGATCCCAAGCAGCGGTGGGGCACACGGGAGCCTGTACCCTTTGGCACAGGGCACAACACACAGGGCTGTGCATACTCACGCGTGAGGACACGTGCCAGTGGCCCCATAGTAACTTGCACACTGCTAAGCAGGGACGTGCCCTGCATGGCGATGTGCACACCGATAAGTGTAAATGTGCACACGAGGACACTGGAACACACGCCGACATACGGGGTCGCACCGCCAGCGAAAGAGGTTCACACCGGCACACGGGGGTGTGCACACCGGGACCCGGGGATGTGGAGGATGCTACACGGAGGGGTGGACCCACCCTCCCGCACGGGGGACCCGCACCCGGCGGCGGCGTGGATTCGGCGGTGGCTCCTCGCGTGCCGGTGCCACCGGGCGGGGCGGGGCGCGGCGCCCGCCTGGGGCTTCCCATTGGCTGTCGGGGCTGTCAGCGGGGTGGAGTGACAGCCAAGGGCCGGGATTAGCGCGGCGGGGAGCGGCGTGCTGCGGCCGGTGGCACCGTATCGTACCGGACTGGACCGTGCTGCACCGCACCGCACCGCACCGCACCGCACCGCACCGCACCGCACCGCACCGCACCGCACCGCATCGCACCGCACCGCATCGCACCGCGCCCGACGGGCCGAGCTGAGCCGGGCTGGGCCGGCCGGGCCGGCGGCAGAGCGAAGCAGCGACGCGGAGCATGCGGCGGCGGTGGCTTCACTGCCGGTGAGGCTCGGGGAGCGGAGCGGGGCGGGGCGTGGAGGGGACTGGAGGCCGGAGTGGGGCGTCGGGGGAGCGGGGAAAGTTGCAGCAGTTGTTGGAGCTGCAACTCCGGGGGACCGGGGCGGCTCTCCGTTCCTCCGGCAGCGGTCACCGGCGGGCGGCAGCACGGGGCTGCGGTGGCACCGGTGGCACCCGGCGGGGCCGAGACCCCCCCGCCGCTGTCGCGGAGCGGCCCCGGTGTGCCGGTGCGGCGGGACGGGCGCGGGGCCGCTGCCCGGGCAGGGAGAGCGCGGTCGGCGGCTCCGCGGGGGGAGCGAGCGAGCGGGAGACTCCGCCGTCCCCCCTGACCGGGGAGGCTCCCTTCTTATCCGGATGGATGTCACATCCATTCAGGGCTGATCCCACCGAGACGGGAGGTGCTGGGCGAGGGAGGCCGGGCGGGGGGGGGTGTCCGGGGAATGAAGAGCGTGCTCAACCTTAGCTTAAAGGGGGGGCACGTCCCCTGCCTAAACACCCCATCACGAAGGGGTCTCCTGTTTGCCCTACAGCCCCCGGACCGCCAAGCACTCCGTTTCAGTCACCACTGCATCCCCCGAGGCTGCTCCGTGTCTCTCCGGAGGGCAGTCATCTCTCCGCGGCCATCCCGCCCTAGCCCCGTCAGGTGGCCCGGCAGCCACAGCCTGGTTTCGCCGAATACGGCCCGTCGTGTGCATTCAGCCCCCAGCCCTGCACCTCTTGCTTCCATCCCGTCTCTGTCCCGTTCTTTGCCCAATCCCCTCTCATCCTCCTCCAGCTCCTGCGCGTTGTCCCCACACTCCCGTGGCGTGGGTGTGCTCTTCCCCGCAGCGTAAGCAGTTCCTGCTGGCTGCTGCCTTCCCACCGCATCACTCCGCCAGGCAAGCGCCTGCATGGGCACTAGCCATCCCCTGTTGCACCGGTTTCGGCTCAAAGCAGGGACAAGAAGCATCCTTGGACTTCCCTTTGGCCTCTAAGAAGGGACAGCCAGGAGGAACAAGTTTCTCGTGAGATGTTTTATTGAACAAATTAAATCCCACACTGATGTGCAGCTCCCAGCTATCACACTACAGCTCCTGACTTTTCCTCTTTGAATGCATGCTCAGGGTTGTCCAGGCACACATCCTGTGAGCTTTCATCTGCAGAACTTCTCCTGCCTTTAGGCAGCGGGACCAGCAAGGCTCTCTGCAGCCCACTGGTGCTTTACAGCCCAACCCATTCATCACAGTGATTTAAAGAGCATCCATTCAATGCACAACTGAAATCAGCAAACAAGAAACCTTAGCTCCGTCATCAGTTTTTCATCTCAGTTGCATTTGTGCTTTTAACCTTTCATTATTAAAGAAAAGCTCACTCCACTGGATGGTGTAGCCATCCAGCTTCAGTGGGTCAAAGGTAGGGATGGCCTTTACTCTGAATTTGGTAATTCTTTATTAACCAGAACGACACTCTGCTTATCCTATTTATTCTAGTAATAACTCACATGCATTTAGATAGGCTGGTTTTTGTAGGTTTGTTATGTTACAGTGAATGCAAACTATTCCAAGTGATAAGTTTTTTCCTTGGCATGTGTGTCACTCTGCATTGAGATAAAAAGTGGAATTTCATTTGAAATATATAAACTCTGCATCTTTATTATTTATCAGTTAACTTCAGCAACCTTGAATGTGAACACAACCATAACAGGAGAAAAAGATTTTAAAAACAGTAACTGATAAATTACACAGGAGAGTATATTTTTGCAGTCAGTGAAGTAAGAGATTGTTGCTGCTCAGCAGGAGACAGATTTTTTAGCATGTGATAGTGCGGATAGATGGGCGCCTGTCCCAAAGGTGTGATTTGGGCTATTTTATTAAGACTTATGTCTCTGCATCTTTGGAGCCTAAACACTGTGGAAAATTGAGCCCCACATTCTTTAGGAATTTAATCCCGTCTGGTTTGCACTCAGAAACAGGGAGAAGAAATCATGTTTTCCTGTTTGCAGCTGGCATTTGGTTTCTCACTTTCAAATGGTGAGAGTGAAGGACTTAGTATCTTGGCATCTGTTAGAAGGCAAAAGCAGCCAAGCAGAGTCTTCTCTGCACATTAAGAATTCTAAGAAACTCAGGGAAGGATAAGTACAAGTTTTAGCACCACTGGGAGAAAGAAAAATGTCAGCACTGGGGCTGATAGGGGCTCCGAGTCCTGTCTCCTGCAGCCACCTCATTGCTGTGGCTTGTCTGGTCCCATCTCTGGATAAATGGTCTCTGAGCAGAGACAGGCAGGCAAGTGAGCTGTATGCAGGGCAGGCATACCTTGTTCCCCCAGGCTGGGATTGTCTGTAACCACTGTTTTTTGGATCTACTGGTGTTGACAGCTCTGTCTGCGCCACCAGTAGTGGCTGCGGCATGTGCTGGTGTGACACAGTTGAAACCCAGGCTGACCTCCAAAGAGAGAGACTCCTTGCCCTTGCTGCTCATGTTGAACTCACTGAGCAAGTGTAATTGGAGGATGTCTCAGTGATCCAGTATATAATTTTTTCCCCCCTTATTCAAGTGATTTTAGTAGGCTGTAGGCTGTGGGTAGTAAATATATTCAATCTAAAGCAGGATAAATGAAATCCATTTTATAGTGTGTTCTCTCACTGTGTCTGGGGTGCTGGTCTGTGGGGTAAGTGTCTGAGCATTCTGGCACCCTGGGGAGAAAGCACATACTCTGGGTGCCTGGGGCCAAGCAAGGGGCTGCTGGTGTCCCTGTGGTATTGCTGGTGTGATGCTCTCAATGAACCTTGCCTGCTTCTTGGATTAGGACAGAATTTGCTGGGGGCTGTGTCACCTGGACCATCTCTTGCTCCTGCTGCAAGGACAGGGCCACTTTGCCCTGTCCTCCCCATGGCCCCAGACTCCTTCTTGCACCTTCCCTTTCCTAACCAGCTCTCCTCACCCTTGTTTCAGGGCTGCCTGAGGATGAATCACCTCGCAACTCGGACATCTCAGGGGTGCTGGGAACCTGCCTTGCTGTGTCTGTGCCACCCTTTTGGGCTCCAGACCTGACACCTCTGTGCCCTCTTCCTGCAGGATGGCCCAAGCAGGAGGACCTGTCCGCTTCCACCCCGAGGAGGGCTGTGCTGCTTCACCCCCGCCATTTGCCCACAGGGTGAGCCGGAGACCTTGGCTGGCAGGGGGGAGCCTCGAGGCTGGGCGGCACAGCCCCCCGCCCTGCCTCACCCCCAACCTCAATGCCGGCCGTCTCCACCTGCTGCGCAGGGGCCTGGCGCCTGATACCCGCCGCTGCCCCCTCGGCCTGTACAGCAGCACCGGCTCCTTGGTCCGCAGGCCAGCCGAGGCGGCACCCTTTGGCAATGGGAGCTGCCCGGGCACAGGGCGACTGACTGCCCCCTGCACCCCACGGCGGGGCCGGCCTGGCCCAGCCATTGCCTCCCTGGGCAGACGCAGCCCACCAGTGGCGGCAGCCCCGGAGGGGCAGAGCTCTGTCGTCACCTTCCGCTTCATTGAGAAAGCCAGTGTGCAGACCCTGGGGAGCCCGACAACGCCCCATGTCCGCTGGGAGAATGGTCCCTACAGCCTCAGCCGCAGCCTGGAGCTCACTGGGGACATGGGATCACCCCAACCCCAGACCCTGCCCCAGAAGCGGCTCCTGCACACACTGAAGCTGGAGGCCTCCGCATCTGACCCGCTCCTGGCCGGGGGCAGGACCCCAGGGGGAACACATCCCTGTGGGAAGGAGTTCTGTGCCATCAACACCAGCTGCCTCTGCCGATCCCTCACCAATGGGCTGCCAGAGGAGTTCCCCACCTTCTCCAGAAGTCCCCCGAAGCCAGAGCCCCGTTCCCAAGTAGGTACCGGGGTACCCCACACTGGGCGTGGGGCTCTGCCCTGGGGATCCATTGCCCACTCATCGCTCTTCCCCCTGCAGGGCAACGCTTGGCTGTACCCCCGGCAGAGCTCGGCCCATGCCCAGCGCATTGCCAAGGCCAAGTGGGAATTCTTCTATGGCTCCTCAGATGCCCCAAAGACAGGTAAGAAGTTGGAGGGGGATTCCCTTGGCTGCACCCACCCCTCCTTTGCAAGTCTGTATTGCTGCCAGGACTCTCCCTGGGCCTGCCCATCCCTCAGGGCTTCTCAGTGCCCACCAGAAAGCCAAGTCTCCCCCAAGACTGGCCGGTCTGTGTCCTCCTAGGGTCAGATCCTGCACACACCAACCTCCCTGCAGAGTGCCCTGTGTTCATGCAAAGGAGATAACACAGAGCCCATGGCTGCCTCTGTAGAAGGGCTTTTGGGTTCAGATGGGGGCTAAAGGCTGGCTGTGGATGCACTAGCCCTGACAGCAGTCTGCAGCCTCTCACACTCTTTCCTTCTGCCTCCCCATCACTGTTCCCCAGTGCACATCACGTAGTGGAGTCACCATCCCTGGAGGTGTTCAAGAAATGATTGGACATGGCACTTAGTGCTGTGGTTTAGTTGGGACATTCTGATGTTGGCAGGAGGATCAAAGGTTGGACTCAATGATCTTGGAGGTCTTTTCCAACCTTAATAATTCTGTGATGTATCATGAATGACGCATGAGCTCCTAGTGTGTGTGTCTATGTGATGCTGCAGGAGTGGCTCCTCAGAGCTCTCCAGTGCACCTCCCCATGGCTCTGAATGCTTGGGCCTTCCTTGCAGGCTCTTCTGCCCCCGACTCCACTCCCTTGGCTGAGTCCCCCCAGAAGCCTGTCTCCCCACTGCCTGCCAAGCCACCAGTGTCAGTACCTGAGCACAGCCTGAGCCATGTGGAAGTGGAGATAGAAGTGTCTCCTCTGGACAGCCAGAAGCCTGGCTCCTGTGAGACTGGGATTATAAGGAGGACAATGAAGTACTCTGAGACAGACTTGGACACTGTTCCACTGAGGTGCTATCGTGAAACCAACATTGATGATATCCTGGCCGAGAAGGAAGAGGTGGATTCGGCAATTGAGAGCCAGAAGGACAGTGAGAGCAATCCAAGCTTTGGGGGCACTCCAGGCAGAAGGAACAGCACACCAGAGGAGCCCCCCACCCCAGGCACTGGCTGCTTGAAAGATGAGCTGCGGGACAGGAACATGGACGAGGACAATGAGGTGTTTGCGGCAGTGAAGACAGAGAACAGGGAAAGGTGAGGCTCCGTGCGTGAGGGCAAGAAGTTCCTCTTACCCTCCTTATTATATCCTACATGGCAAAATGGGCTCTGCCGAAAAGTGTCTGACACAAAAATCCCATTAGCTCCATGCACGCTATGTGTGGGGGTGAGATGGGATTCCTGGATTTCACCACAGGGATTGGGACTGGGGCTGGGGTTCAGGCTGGGACTGGGATTGGGAGGGGGCCCTTACTGCCCTATGGAAAGAGTAAGGCTGCACAGGTGATCCAGCCCTGGATACTAGGCTCACCCCTGGGTGAGCCCTTGCAGCTCAGGTTGCCTGGCTGAGTCAAGGCTTCCCACCATGAGTCCTGACGGGTTAATTACATCCTGCCCCAGTGCTGCTAAGTGTTGGGGTGACAGTGTCAGGGTACCTTGAGCACAGGTCCTGCAGCTGCTCTGGACTGGCAGGTGCTGCTGGACTACCCTACTCTTCACATATGACTGTGCTTCAGTCCCATTTGCTTTGCCTCAGTAGGTATTTGCCATGTTTGGGAAAGAGTAGGGGATACATTTGGATGCAAAAAGCCTTTTCTTGCCTTTTGTATGATTTTTCACATGTGTGGCAAAACACCCTGTGCTGGGAGGCTGATGGAGTGGGCAATACAACGGTTATCATTCAGTTGCCTGCCCCTGGGCAGCAAGTATGCTCTGAGCTGCTGTGTGCCCACTGCCAGGCAATCAGGACCTATAAGAGATGGCCCTTTGGCCTGGTGGCATGAGACTGCCCGTGGAGTTTCCTCTGGAGTGGTGGTTTGACCATGAGAAATGACAGGCATCATCAGGTGGATACCTGCTCCAGAGCACTGAAGGGGAAAGGCCCTGGCTGGGAGTAGGAGATTTGCAGGCAGCAGCAGCCAAGGTCATCTCCTGACATGTATTGTCAAAGAGTCTTGAGTGAGGTGAGGAGGCTCAGCATCATCAGCAAATGCTCCGTGGGAGTGGGAAGAGGTTTCATCTGGGAAGCACAAAACTAGGGTTATGCCTGGGATGCTGCGTGGCAGCATGAACTCACCCAGCTGTCCAAAAGGTAGGTGGGGGACATATAGGTGGAAGAAAAGGAGAAGGGAGGTTTTGATGTTGGCAGGAGGAAAAAAAAAAGAAAATATAACCCTCAGTGGTGCTGCTGCACTGGGAAGGAAAAAAATGAAGGTGCTTGGCTGACCAGGAGGGAAGGTGTACCTCCCAATGGGAGCTGGGTTCCTGTCAGTTTGTCCAGCCTTTGCATCTCTGTTGAAGGGGACAGATACATCTCTTCCTGCCATCTGCCCTGGCCTTAAAACATTTGAGTTCTAGAGAATAGCTGAAAATAAGCCATTGGTAAGGTACTTTTTTTTCCAAATGAAGTTTTGAGTAAGATGTAAAGTTATTACCACTGCAAGCGAGTTCTTCAAGTTGCTGTAACAATTATCTTGCATAGTGGTATTTTTTTTCCAAATATGTAATAGACTACTACGAGTAGTATGAGCTGTAAGCCTAGACCTGCTTTTTGTCCTCTGAGGCACCCTACTGTAGCTCCCCAGGCAGTGCTGAAAGCTTGGATGTGTCCTTAAATGCATTGTTGCTCCTAAAAGATGGTGCTCCTGGTATAATTACCAATCTGTGTATAGTGATGTCACATTCATTTTGCACGGCTTCTTTGTAGACCAGTGGGGTGTTTTTGCTCTGCAGCCCACTGAATATTCCCCTGGTAGGTGCAGACCCTGTGGGCAGTGTCTTGAAAATTATGAGGCTCAAACTGCAAGCTTGTTCAGTCCCTGCATCACAGCCCTGGATTTTTGCTTACACACTATTTTGAACTCTGCAGCTGCAGTCCTCATCCCTGTTTACCAGTCACCAGTACTGATGTTTTCTACTTCAAGCTTTCTGCTTTGCTTGCTCACAGGAGCAGTGAAGCTGGGGGAATGAAGGAGCCCCCCCAACTCCCTGGACCTGGCACCATTCTGCTGCTGCAGGAGCCGCTGAACTTCAAGCCTGTCTTGGTAGCTGGGAAGGGCCAACCTTAGAAAATTATTGAAGCACCTTTGGATGCTGATTTTCAGCTTTTAGATATGTACATCAATTTGACTATCTAGCTCAAAGTGTTTAGCACCCTCTGCAAGGGGAACTTTGGCTTGGTACTATCTTATTGTGTTTAGTATTCTTGCCAAAGGTCAGAGTCTCCTTTAGCGGTTTACCCTCCCAAAATAAGAGAGCATGCTAATAGCAAAAATAATCCAACACCAAATCAAACAAGGCATGAAAAGCAATGGAAAAAATGGTGTCTTCTTCCAGCAAATCTGCTCTCTGAATATATTTAGAGTCAGATCTACTGACTCTAATGACTAGTCTAAGCCTTTACTGTCTTTATTCTCAATAGTCCCAGAGAGCCAAGACCTGTCAGTGAGAGCAAGCTCAATTCCCTTCCTCCCTGAGCATCACCAGACGTGATGGCTAAGCTGTAGGAAGAACCTGGCTTGGCCCGCAGTGTGGGTGCCTTGGGCTGATAAGAGAGAAGAGGCTTTGCTACAGGATGCCCCCGTCTCCTGAGAGCACAGAGGGCCGATGGGAGGCAGTGATGCTTTTTCTCCCTGCAAGTAGAGCAGCTTTGCCCAGGAAAGCCCTTAGATCTGCTACTTGGGGAGCCTTTCCAGAGCCTTTATGCTCACTGCTTAGTGGCAAAAAAAGAGCTGCAGGGCAAGCCTTGTTGGGGATTGAAAAAATGGTTATGGCCTCAATTTCATTAAATGTTTAAGTATGTGCTTAACCTGCCTCAGTAGCCGCTCTGATGTGTTTTGCTGAGGCTAAGCCTCTGTCTCAGAGTCCAAACTCACCACAGAGTCACTGATCGGGGTGATGCTCCTTCATCCCATGGGCTCAGTCTGGAGGGGGGATGCTTGGGATGATGCTGGCAGGCACCTGCCAATGAGCAGGAGAGGTGCCTGCAGCTCTTGGGGAAGGACTGAAGACAGTGTGACAGCGTGGATGTGGCAGTGGAGTGTGGACAGTCAGGGGGAGACTGCAGTGCCCGTGATCAGTACCTGTGCCTGAGCACAGATCAGAGTTAGAACACTGAGCCCTAAGAGCAGGCTGCTTCCACGCTGGAGAAGTGCAAAGGAGCCTGTGGGGAGTGCAAGGAGCTGCTGGGACTGGTCTATACATGAGCTTTTCTCAGAGAGGAATAAAGCAAGGAGGTGCTTGATGGTGCTGTACAGTCTTACCTTCTTTGAACTGAGCTAAGATCCCCGCACAGTCCCTGCTGTGCCTGTGCAGGCTGGAGGAGTGGAGCATGACGGGGACAGTCAGCAGTCTGGAGGGTCGCAGGAGCATTTGGCAGAGAGTGAAAGACACTGAGGCCCAGAGGAGAGATTTTCCCCTCTTCTTCCCCCCACCAGGGATGACTTAGCTCTGCAGCACCAGATGGGGAGGGCAGAGTGAGCTCCTTCCCCTCCATCAGCCATCAGATGCAGCTGGAGAAACCGGGTTGCTCAGATCCCTGTGGTCCCCGTATGCAAACCTTTGCCTGAGGTGCTGCCAGCTTTGGCACTTACATGCAATGCAGTAGAACCATCAGCTCCCAGCATCTGCTTCCCCTCTGTATCTGTCTGGCCCTCTTCTAAGGCTCACTGCTCCTCCCACACCAGCTCATGGCTGGAAACCTATTTGATTTCCTGCTGTCTGTCACCCCTGCACAGATGCTCAATTACTGCTTGTTAATCTCCTTCTTTCCTCTCCTCGTCCCAGCTGTGTTTGTCTGGCTTGGTGTCAGTGCACTGGCCCTTCCTGGGGGACTGGAGCAGAGCGTGGAGGGGCTGGGCAGCACAACAGGGGCTGATGAAGCATCTAGGTCTGCGCAGGCAGCATTGCACATATGCTGCACTAGATCCTTCTGGAGCTGAATGGCTTCGTGCTTGATATTTTGAGGTGGAAAAATTGCTTCTAGAGCTTGGATGGTGTGGACAAAACCAGCTGTGGTTTTTCTGTGGCTTGGTGGCAATATAGTTGATCACAAGAATGAGCCCAGCTCCCTCTTCTGGGAACAAGGTTCCTTCTGTCTGCTGGCACTGTCTTCCCTGGCACAGCCCAATCTTTATGGATTTGAGGTGCAAAACAGTCAGCAGCATTAGCTTGGTTTAGTAGCATGCAGCTGGGTGTGGGGGATGGTGAATGCACATTCACATCCATAAAACACGTCTGCAGATGTTAAAGAGGTCTCTTCTGCCTTGTCCTGCCAGAAAGCTGTCTCAGAGGTGGCTGCTCCTGGGGCTTCTACAGGAATGGTAAGAGCGTCAAGTGGTCCTGCACAGCCAGGGAAATGCTGGTGGATGGGCGAGATCAGCCTGCACCCTGCCTTGCTTACCTGTGTCTGGCTTTGCTGCACTCCTCTTGAAGCCAGCTGACACTCTGGGGGAGTCAAGCTGCCAGCTCTTGGCCTGCTGAAGTAATCAGGGTGAGATTTTTGAGCAGCATGTGAAGGCTAATGAATGAAAATCATTTGGTGTGTGTAATAGCAACACATCTGAGCCCTCTGTACGAAGCTGTTTGTTCATAACAAATGTTATGACAGGCTGGAGCAGTTCCTCTCCTTTAATCAGAGGAGAGAGTGGCATAACAAGTGCTTTTCCGCTGCTTTAATATAATGATAGCGGCTTATGAGTAAAATAGGCTTTTAGGGCTGTGTTTGTGCTTGTACAGCTGAAGCATTGATGTTTCCTGGGTTGGAAATGTCCCTGTTGTCACATGCTCAGGTGGGTGGGCAGACTGCACTTCACCTCATTTACAGGACAAAACACTCAGGGCTCCAGGCTTTAGAAACTCCTGTGTTGCGCTGGACCCAGACCAGCATTGGAGACAGGCTTGGCCTTTCTGTGGGGGTGACAAGATGATGAGCCAAGGCCAAGCCTGGCGTCTAGGACATGGGCTAGTTCACATCCCCAAGACCAGAAATGGGTGTGAGGCTCCCTCTGTATCGTCTAGGGAAAGCCGGTGCTCAGTATCTCTTTGTGCTCAGTCCCAGATGTCTCCTGGGACTCAACATCACCTTATGATGGGTCCAAGACACCTTCTGGAACCAGCAGCAGATCTTGCAGATGCGTGTTGTTCATGCTCTGAGCAAGGTACTCAGTGACCACAGTGCAGTGTTCATGGAAGAAGGTGTCACACTGTGCTGAGCAGCTTCAGGAGGAGCCTTCTGGGTGGTAGAAGCTCTGAAGGCTCATGAAAAATTCAGCCACTTCCAGATTTGGTTGGAAATGGAGCTGAACCACATCCTGCTTCTGGTACTTGAGCCTTTTATTGGATCTAAGCTCAAGCCAAGTGATTGGGAGCAGTAGCCATCTCATAAGCTTCTTATGAGGATGAGCCACTAAAGGAACAAAAGTCTGTGGTGCATTAAAGGAGAAGCATATGTCTGGAGGGAGGCCAGCCCAGTCCCTCTTCCCATGATGTCTTGGGCAAGCGAGGCATTTCCTTGGTGGTCTACAGATGTTCAGAAGAGATTTCTGCCCTCCTCAGTTTCCTTCTGGAGCAGCATGTGGGCTTTTGTTTCAGGGCTTTGATCCCTTGCTCCTCAATGATCAGTTCTTCTCACTTTCTTTCCCTCTAGGATCATGGATCGAGACACACAGGGTATGCTCAAGTCTCCAGTGCCCTTCCTAGGGCACAGCCTCTCCAAGGATGGCATGGACTCTTTCAGCAAGCATTTTGAGACCATCATGGAGTCCCATCGAGCCAAAGGCACATCTTACACCAGTCTGGACTCCATTGACATCCTTTCCTCCCCAGCCCGCACGCATGGGACCTTTTTTACTTTTGACCTCCCAACCCTCACCCCAGAAATACAGGGCCAAATCCGAGACAGCGCCAAGCTGATTGAGGAGAACTTTGCTCCTCTGGCTCATTTGGAGCCAGACTCTGGGACCAGTTCAGCCACAGATGCCCCCTGGACAGAGAGGGAGGAGGAGCGGGGGAGAAGACAGAAGGGTGCTCGGAACAGCCCTTGCCACTCAGTGGACAGCTTTGGTACTCCCTTGGCCTCCAACACGAGGTGAGTGACCAGAATTGCTTGCTGTCCAGCTGGACCACCAAGGCTTGATGTGGAGCCTAATGCTGAGGTCTGTTTTGCAGCCAGAGTCTAACCTGTGTTGTTGCAGAAGTGTCAGGACTGTGTGTGCTGAATTTTCTGGGCAGTGGCTGATCAAGCCAGTGATCACCATGGTGTTGTGGTAGGCGTGTTGATGGGATCACAACTCCTTTTTCATTTTTGCCAGCTTTTTAGGTGCTAGAGGGCTGTGAGGTTTCCTCCAGCCAAGCAAGCAGGAAGTCCCAGGACTTCCATCCTGTGGTGATTTCCATTGCAGGACAGTCCGTCATCCATGGTGGCTGTGGGGAGAGGCCAGTCAGAAATTAACTGCCAGTAGAAATTCAACAGCCTTTCCCTGCTGGGGGCTGTGTCCCTTGCCATCTGAGTAGCAGCCTCTTGTTTCTTGAGCTATTGTCCTGGCCTCCTGCACCTCCTCAGCCTTGTTTATATTGGGAGATGAAGGGCAGAGATGAGCACAGCCCACCAGAGGCTCCCCGTACATTGCTCCAAGCTTGCGTGCAGCTGGGCTCAGGATGGCTGCCCCATGCCTGGGGAGATCTCTGGTGGAGTGGGCTGGGGGAGCTCAGCCCCACCACTTCCAGCCTGTCCCTGTGTGAGTCCATGTCGAGGCTGAGACACCTTCTGCACTCCTCCCTCTTCCAGCAAAGTCTTGTGCTGAGGCACCTGTGGTGTGGCAATTTGATAAGCTGCATCTTTTCCACACTCATCTGGAGTGTGGACAGGTCTGGTTTGGATGTCCAGTGGTTTAGCTGCAGAGTTGGTGGCTACTGGAGTACCTGGTGTCTCATTCATGCCAGTGCTGACCTTCCTGTTTTCATTGCCTCCTTGCAAGGTCTCTCTGCCCAGTGACCTTTTGTGCAATGCCAGAGCATCCTGAATCCCTCATCTACTTTCTAGGCTTAGGCTTTGGTCTTTTCCACGCCAAACCGATGTCATTTCTGGTCACAGTCTGTGCCATCCTTGCAGGCTAGGTTTGTGCTGTAAAACTGGTCATTTCTGTGAGATACAAGACAGCAAAGGGTGGCGGTATCCAGCCATGGTCAGTGCTCTCTGCAGGAAGAATTGGCTTCCTATTCCTCTGCCAAGGCAAGGGACTGAAACAGAGCACCCTGGAGAAACTGAGAGGACAATATCTGTTTTACTGTCCCTGGGATCCCTTTGTACCACAGCAACAGTGCCACAGGCGACAGGGAGATGTGAGGGTGCAGAGACACAGCTAGCAGCAGGGATGACAATGAGGTGACTTAACAGAGGTTATTCTTCACTGGTTTATAGTCAGTGGAGCACAGAGCATTCTGGCAGTGCTGAGGACACTGCAGCACTGTGCTTCCCTCCTAGCTTAGGCTTCAGAGCAGAGCTGGGCACAGGCTGTGGAGGGGTATTTTGTATCCCCTAAGCTGCCCTGTCTTTTCTGAGCCCACCTTTGCTGAGCCTCTTGTCTTCTGTTCCAGCAGGACTACCTGTGGTGGCAGGGGAACGCAGGGGAAACCCAGCTGCAGCCCCCACTGTGCTCCCCGGCCTGGGGACTCCGAGGCTTGGGCTTCCTATTGTACCATAAGCTCCAACCTCACTTCTCTTACACATGCACGCAGAGTCCCAGGCAACTATCTTTCCCCATTTAGAAACAATTCCCTTGGTTATCAGTAGGTCCCTGCATAGCTCTTCATTTTGGTCAGTTCAGGCCCTGTTTCTTGCCAATCTCCTGGGCTACAAGTGATGTTCAGACCCACTATGCTACCCTGCAGCAGCCGAGCCAATGCCCTGGCTCCAGTAGAGGCTGCAGGAACGATGATGAGAAATGAGAAGTGGGAGAACAGGGCCCAGCAAGGAGCCGTCCAGCTCTCTGCTCCCCGGCGTGGAGTGAGCCTCCCCTCACAGTCCCTACAGCCATGGGGAGAGAGACAGATGTGGTTGGGACCTGCCATCTTGTGCAGTGGAAATGAGTGGAGATGGGGACTGGGAACAGGAACTAGGCTGGGAAGGCCTGTGGCCCCAGGGTCTGAGACATCATCTGCAGGGTCAGTACTCAGGATGTAGGGCTTTCTGGGAAGAGAGAGGTCCAAGAAGTTTCCTCTTCCACATCACTGGTGCCATCAACTTTCTAGACTCTGAGTGGAGCTGACCACAAAGCTGAAGCTTCCCACTTAGTTTGAGGAAGAAGTGTCTGTGCTGATTGCTCAAAGGTTCTCATGAGCTGGAACCAACATATCCTTATGCCTGGCAAGGCTGATCTTCTCGAGCAGAGGGTATCCTTGTAATGCTCCAGCTAAGGGGCAGTTAATGGAAATTGCTGAGGAAAACTAAGGAACCTCTGCAGCCATTGCAATGCAAAATTACCTGTGCCAGCAGGGCCAGAGCAAGGCATTTGCCACTGCCCAGGGTCACTGCGGGGTCACAAGCAGTACAGACTTACTGCCACCAGTGCAGATGGGACCCCAGGCAGGGGGACTCTGAGGTGGAGCTGTGCTTTACACTGCCTGTCAGTCTCAGGGTTGGCAGAAGTGATCTCAGGCTGCAGGGCTTTGGTATTAGTGATGTGGTGACTGGTGATGAACACCAGTGGGTCTGGGCCTGTGCTGCCCTGCAGTTGTCCTCCTTGTGCCCCCAAAATCTTTGGTGTTAATTGTTGCAATGCTTGGGGGTTGGGGTCTGGGCTGGAGATGGCCCTGCATCCTGTGACTTTTTGCCTCTCTTGGTGTCAGGGATGGCCAAGTCGGTGATGCCCCTGCATTGCTGGGGATGTGTGGTGTCCCCTGCAGCCAGTGGCCTTGGTTCATGCAGCCTTGTTGCTCACACCAAGGCTCTGGTGTCCCTTGGCACACAATAATCTGAGACCATGCTTTTATCTTGACCTTGTATGTGGAAAGTGCAGTAAGTGCAGACCCGGAGACGCCTCCCTGGGTGCTGGGATGTGTGCACCTACTGCAGCAGGCTAGATTGAAAGGGAGGGAGGAATGGCTGAACACCCTCCCCACCCACCCCTCTGCCCCCGGCGGGACACCCCTTAGCATGGGGCAGAGACTCTGTGAGTAGTTCATCACGCCTTTCGGGCAGGAGGTGAGCTGCTGAGCTGGCTGAGCAGAGGGCTGCAGTTAAAGCAGTCTGTTCCTGTGGCTATGACATTGACCTACAGAGCATGTGTGGAGGCATAGCCCCCCAGGGCTGGTGAGGACAGGTGAGGCTGGCCAGGGACAGATGCAGTGCTGGAGAGATGTTGGGGTGGGAGCGGGGCGGGAGCTGGGGCAGCCCTGGGGACTGCAGGGAGTCGCTTCTGCGGTGGCAGCCAGACTTCTGCAATTGCAGGTCCAAATTTCAAGACTTGGCCAAGCTGCCGGGTGCAGGCAGGTGCTCAGAAGATCACCTGCCTTGCCCCGTCCTGTACACGGGCAGCCGGGGCTGCCGGCCCACAGGC
>JAWWLV010000180.1:15941922-15999249 GCA_035041135.1 Platyrinchus mystaceus | reverse complement strand
GTGCAGGCAGGTGCTCAGAAGATCACCTGCCTTGCCCCGTCCTGTACACGGGCAGCCGGGGCTGCCGGCCCACAGGCTCTGGGGCATCAGGGACGGAGGGATGTAAATGGGAAACTGCACCTCTCTGGGGGTGTAAGCCCCTTGAAATCCAGCTGCCCAACTTCCATCCCACTCCCCTGGAGCCAGCCTTGGCCTGGGCACAGCCGTGCCGGTCCCTGAGGGTTGCCCGCGGAGGGAGGGGACGTGACCCTGCCCCCGAGCGGGACAGGCTCTGCCAGGACCTCATCGGGGCACGTCTGCTGTGGGACAGGAGGAAGGGCAGGCAGGAGAGGAAGCATCAAAGACGGGGCTGCAAATCGCCTGAGGAAAAGGGCCAGGCAGCATGGCGAGGGGCAGCACGCCCCGAGCCTCGCTAGAGGGAGAGCTCAGCCCTGGAGCTGCGGCTGCGTGGGAGGAGCGGGGAGCCCGCGGGGCTGAGGCTGCCCCGGGAGGAGGATGCGCCGGCACTCAGAGCTGCGTCCCTGCCAGACCGCGGCCTCTGGCGAGTGCTGGAGCGCGGGGCCTGCCAGACAACTCCGCTGCTGTTCTTTGTAAGGTCCCTTTTGTTACTGCAGCGGTCGGGGAGCCGATGCCACCCCCGGCACCAGCGCAGGTCTGTCATCTGGCCTGAGCTCCCTGGTGGCACTGGGCAAACTGCTGAAATGGTGCACTGAAGGGCTGTGCCCAGTTTGGGGTCCCGTGGGGTGGATTCAGGGTGTTATGTGGGAGGTTGAGGGTGAGCTGAGCAGGGGAAGGAGGGCAGTGAGGAAAGCATGGAGATAGGGGAAGGAAGGTATGGGATGGGCTGGGTGGGATCACAGTAGGGGGATAAGGCTAGAGAACAGGATGAAGAGGTCTCTCCACAAGCATTGGCACAGCAAGAAATGAAGCACAAGCCTGGGGGGGATTTTCCTCCACGCATTTCCATGTTGAGCCAGGAAGGCCAGCAGGAGCCAGGACATAGGACACATCAGCCCTTCATGGCACAGAAGATGGGGGCAGTGGATCCCAGGGATGGCAGTCTGCCTGCAGAGGCATGAGCAGCAGCACATACCTGTGGGATGCAGCCACATGTGTCAGGTGTTAATTCAAGTTTTTGGATCTGACTCAGAGCCCCTAGGCTGGGCTTTGCCCAAAAGTCTGAGAGACCCAGGTTTTCCTGCGCTGACCCCATGGCATCTGTGTCTCTGAAGGAGAAGACAGCCCTCCACCCAGCAGGTGAGTAACTGGATTTTAAGGCTCTCAGCTAGCTCCAGAAATTGTTTGGTGGGATTGCAGTTTCAGTCTCTGTCCTCTGCAGGAGCAGTTGTGCCCCTCACAAGAGGAGCTGGTGGGATGGGGTGATGGAGGACAGGTAGACGTCTCCAGAGAAGGCTGGTGCTGCAGAGAAGGTTCTGGACATCTGCAGAGAAACAGGACTGAGGAGGGGCACAGCTGCCCGAAATTCAGTCCTACCTGGATCTGTCAGTAGTAATGCTGGTGTGTACTGCTGTGCCTGGGTGATTTGAGGACCATGTTGGACTCAACAGCTGCCAGAAAGCAGAACCAGCCCTGCCTGTGGTTAGAGGCTGGTCTGGCTGACCTTCAGGTGTCTTCCCAGCCCTAACTTCAATTCTGCGAGGAATGAACCAGCTGAGATCTTGGCTGTCATAAATCAAAGTCGCTCCACTGAGCCCGATGGAGGGAGCTGCGTTTATTTAGCTCAGCCAAAGATCCGGTCTGGTACATTCTTAGCAGCAACATTAGGCAGGCTGGGTTCACTTGGCGGAGGCATTGGGCATCTAGCCGTGCATATGGGGCTTTGGGAATTGAGAGCAGAGTGCTGCTCTGCCCTATGAATGTGTCCTTTGTGGACTCGCACTAGGCTCCAGATGAAACTAGCTTCATGTGGGGAGCAAGAGGCATTTGGATTGTGGTTGAAGGTCTTGAGTTTCCTACAGCAGGTGTCTCACCTGGAAATGTGTCAGACAGGACCTGGACAGCCAGGAGCTCAGCTGAGCACCCCACAGCTGAAATCGATGGCTACTGGTCCCAGCCTGTTCCCAGGGAGTCTCTCCTCTCCAGCTCCTGGAAACAGATTGTTGGTGCAGGAAGGGTCCCACCATGCAGGTACAGGGTGGGAAAAGTTCTACCATGCAGAAACATCCCTGCTGGCAGCCAGGAGCTCCATATCCAGGAGAGAAGATTTGCTCCTGGTTGCTGGCAGCCACATGGTGCTGCATGAGTTTAGTTGATGGTGTCAAGGTGGTGAGAATATCAGGACTCCTGCAGTGACACAGTGCATTGCAGCCAGGGAATATGCTGTGATCTGTGCTACTGGGCTCCAATATGTTGGCCAGAGGAGGATTATTGGGGTGAGATGATGATCCAGCTCCAGGAAAGAAAGAAAGAAGTGTTTGGCCCTGAAAAGGAATATTTGGACCCTGGAGAAGCATCTGGCCTGGGAGAAGGAGTGTATGTGGTGTGGTGGCCCTGAGCAGGACCATGGTCCTGCAGCAGCTCCCCACGGCTGGAATCACAATGTGGTCCTTCTGCTGAGCTGGGGTGGGAGATGGTCAGTGAAGAGCCTCTGCCCCAGGGCGAGCCCTGATCTGGACCACGTGCCGTCCTTGCAGAGATCCCCAGAAATACCTCGCTGTGGCTGACACAGGTGCTGGGGACTTAGGCTCTATAGCAAACACCTCTGAGATGACAGGGGCACCTGTGCTCATGGTGACGTGAGTGGTGGCAGCGGGGAGAGGGATGAGCCAGCACTGGGTCTGCCTGGGCATGGCCTATTTCAGGCACGCTGAGGATACTTGCGCAATACCAAATTTGCTCTTTGTTCCTTAAGTGTGTGCCTAACGTAAAAACTATTATCTCAGTGTTTCTTCAAGCCAAACTAAAATGTCACTTTACAAAGTACACTAAAAAAAACACCCTGAGACATTAGCTCATTGGCAAAAAAATTAGCATCATCTCAGTTGCCTTAGACATGGACATGTCTCTTGGTCTGCTCTCCATTTGCTTGAGGATTGGCCTCTTGGTTTTCTGTCTGTTAAGCTGCACATTCTCCAAGCCATCTGAGGGATTGAATGGTGACAGACAGGTGCCACAAGGGGGGCACTGAGTCTATTGAGGCTGATTGTCCATATTTAACACCATGAGAGTGGCTTGAGTGATGGAAGAAAACCTATTTCATGGCATGGTTGGGTTGTGCCTCATCCTGAGAGCAAGCTTATGTTTTATGACATAAAACCCCAAATCAGTATGGGCACTTGGTGAGGGAGGGAACAGCAGATCCCGCTGTTAGAGCTACTGTGAGACCCAAGCCTTGAGATCACTGCATGCCCATTACAAGAAGCAAGGCAAGAATTGCAGTCACAGGTTGGGAGCCTGCAGGGACATACAGGTTTTGAAGAACAAGACAGACTTTGTCAGTGGCCCCATGCCTGGATGCTTAGCATTAGGTAGGAGGTAGAGAAGCTGAGGACCACAGATTGGGAAGAGAGGTCATGGGGGGAGACTCAAAGCTCTGGGTTTGTCCCTGGGGGCTTCAGGAACCAGCCATGTGAGGGAGGACAACTCTCAGGCAAGACAGGTGAAGTCCAAAAGCATATCAGTAGTTTTAGTGATGATGGTTGAGAAGAATTAAAAGACCTTCAGAGGATAACTGAGCAGCCTCTTGCTCTGGAGGTGCAGTTGGGACACCCATCCAGGTCTTACCATGATCACTGCCTGGCACTGCTGAGCTCAGCGGTGGTCCGAGCAAAGTGCATCTCCCCAGGGACTTGCAGAATGTTGGAGTTGCTTTTGCGAGGGAAGTGCCTGAACCACGGATTTGAGTGCAGAGCAGCTTCCCCCACTGCACACCGGCTGGGGGAGCCCCCCAGGACACTGACATGCCTGTCAGTGCTTCGGAGGCCTCCCCTGGGACAGGCAGAACTAAGCAGAAAGGAGGCTTGTCCTTCTTGAAAGAAGCGGAGCCTCAAGGAAATTGGCTTGGGTAATTGGCTCAGGAGAGCAGGCCTCTTAAAACTCAATTAGAGACTTTTAAAAATAAATCAGACTGGAACATTGCAAGGGCTGCCAGAAAATTTGGGCGAGGTCAGAGTTGCTTAACGTTCCTTGTTGATTAGATTCAACCAGCTTTTAGTTGGGATAACTCCTGCACGGCTGAGTCAGATTGCTTCGGGTGCCAAGCCAAGAGTGTCTCCTAACGTGGCCATTTAAGGCATGGTGGGCTGAGAGCTGATGGGCAGCCTGGAGAAGACAGTACGCTCCACTGTGAGCTGGGAGGCCAGGGGGTTTTTCCTTCTTCATGCTCTGCCTCAGCTTTGCCGTCTGTGTAGTGCTTTGAAGTGAGTGGGTGGGAAAAGGTGAACGAAGAAATCAGAGTTGTCTTGTCTCGGGTAGAAACTGCGCTTGAGAGCAGCACGAGGAGTTTGTCCAGATTAAAAAATGAGTGTGGATCTGTAGGACAGCATGTGATGTGCACATGTTTCTGCTCCAAGTCTCCACTACAGCTGAGCTTGGCAGAGCCTGAGCCCACACATACAGTTTCACAGGCTCAGAGTGGGGGACTTCGAAGCAGTTGTACTTTCCCTCTACATCCAGTTTGGATGTGGATTTGGGTGCCTTGATCCTGTCGTCTCTCACTGGAGCTGTTCCATCACTTCCAGCAGCTCTCCTCCAGCTGCATCCCCAAATCTTCCCTTAGCTCCCAACCCCGACCTTGGAGTGTCTCTGACCGGTGTTGTTCATCCGGGGTCCCAGCAGTGAGTGGCTAGTCTCCAAAGCAGGGTGAGGAACCTGCATTTCCTGAGAAGCTGAACGAGCAGAGGATCTGTAGGCAGACTAACGTGGAGTGCCCCTTCCCATTGCAGTGACCACCCCCAGAGCCAGCTGGTTTCAGATTCGGAGTTGGAGATGGACAGCGTGGAGCATCTGGTCCTGGGCAGCACGGACACCCTTTCCAATGGGCACAAGGCTGACCTGGAGGCCGCCAAACGCCTGGCCAAGAGGCTCTACAACCTGGATGGCTTTAAAAAAGCAGATGTGGCTCGCCACTTGGGGAAGAAGTACGTGTGGGTATTAGCAAGGAACGTTCCATTCTGCAAGAATCTCAGCTGCACCTGCGGTGCACCCACAGCTGCTGCCCTTGCTGGGTGCCAGGCTGGCAGGCCCTCACAGCCCACTCCCCATGACTGCTACATCTGCACCAGGTGTTACCTCTAAAGGTCTTAAAACCTAAGAGACATCCAGATTTTGGTACCTTCCTATCATGACTGCATCTTGGATGCTTCAGTAGGGGGTGAGGGTAGGGGGGTGGCTAGCTGACCTCTTGTGGGCCCTTCCAGCTCTAGTTTCTCCATTTTTTCTTACATGCCCAGTATTTCCATTGGATTTGTGGGTGACTTCGCTGAGTTTCATGGGAGTGTGCAGTGTGTCTGTCCTCAGCACACCTCCTGCAACCCTGGGGAGTTCCCAGCCTCCTAGAATCAACCCAACTCCTGTGTGCCTTTGGCTGTCCCCACAGTTTGGTCGATCCCACTCTTACCCTCCCCCTTTTTTTATTTCAGCAATGAGTTCAGCAGGATGGTGGCAGGGGAATATCTGAAGTTCTTCGTGTTCACAGGAATGAGCCTGGACCAGGCTCTCAGGTCAGAGCTGAGTATGTGTGCATGTGTGTGGTAGCCACCAGAGTGGGGTCCCAACAGACTGTGCCCTCTGCAGCTCTGCGACCACACAGAGATCTGCAGGAGCAGGCAGAACCCATGACTCCCCACCTGGAGATCCTCTTACCTCTTAAATAGGAGAGGGTGACTCCCAAGGTGATTTCTCAGCCACACAATCAAGAAAGAGCATCCCTGGTCCTTAACTCAATGCTCAGTGCAGTCAGATGACAGTCAGGTTCACCTAGGCCTGGCTTTCCAGGTCTTGTACTCAAATCCTTCTGTTGTTACCCCCACCTCCTTTCCCTGTGTAGCTCCTGGGACTGGCTGTAGGTCTCTGCAATGTGGCAGCAGGATATGGTGCTGTGGGCTTGGAGGAGAGTCCCGCAGTGGGTTGGGAGGGAGAGATGTGAAACAGTGGGGCTTCATCCAGCACACAGGGGGGGTCTCCAAACCAGAAAGCACAGGTCCATTCCTGCAAGGTGGGTTGAAGAAACTGCTGGTGGGCTTCATGTGTGACCAACACTGCTGCTGCTTTTTCAGGTCCTTTCTAAAAGAGCTGGCCTTGATGGGAGAGACGCAAGAGCGAGAGCGAGTGCTGGCTCATTTTTCGCAGCGCTATTATGAGTGTAATCCCAATGCCATCCCTTCAGAAGGTAAGAAACTGTGCATGTCTCTGTGTGTGTGTGTGTGTGTCTGTGTGTGTGTGTATGTGTGTGTTTCAAGGGAGTCTGTGTGTTTGTCAGCTGAGTCAAGGTGCTCAAACTGAAACTAGAGAGCAGACTGAGAGCCTATACTGACACCTTAGAAGATACCCCTGGTTACGGAGATGTCATTTCCCTCAAATGACAGCTGCTTAGATTTTTATTTTTTTAAGCCTGCTTTAGTTGGATGACACATAATTAGGACTCAACCCATCCTTACTTCTGACCTTTAACAGATTAGCACAAGAAGCAAGAGAGGGCCCTCCTCACCAACTAGACCTCAGCTTTCAGACCCTCAGCTCAGGGAATAACTAAGTGAGAAAACCCATGCACCTGACACCTGGGGAGCACAGACACACACTTTGTACCATTTCACATCTTTTCACCTCTCCTGTGTGTGTTCACTTGCTGGGTCTGCTCTGGGCTGGCTCTGGGACAGGTGAGGTTTGGGCTGCCTGGCTGGCAGAGGGCTGTGCTGGTCCTATCTTGCCATGCTAGGAGCTCTGCAGGATTAGCTACAGCATCACTGCCTGGCTGTAGGGGCTGCAGGGTTGGAAGGGAATTTGTATGCTCAGGTTTGGGGCCAGCTTTAATTCAGTGGCCTCCTACCTACTTGCCCTCATGCTGTCATCACTACACTGACTGCTGTGTGCTCCTTGTGCCCAGGGCAGGAGGAGGGGGCTCAGGCCTATTTTGGAGGCCCAGAGCCCCCATGCCCTGCCTGAGATGCCAAGGGTCTGGAGCACCAGCTGCAGGGCTGAGCTGGGGACTCTAATTCCTGTCCTGTGCTTGTGCTGCAGATGGAGCCCACACCCTCACCTGTGCTCTGATGCTGCTAAACACAGATCTGCATGGACATGTAAGTTACCACTGCCATTGCCCCAGTCTGTCCCCTGTCTGACCCCACTACCCTGAACTATAGATGCTGGGGCAAGAGTGAGGACTTGCAAGGACAAAGCCACATGAGCAGAAGGCATGGAACCCTGGGCCCACAAGCACTGGTCACCCTTAATGTGTCTGGTGAGGAGAGAGGAGACAGGCTGATTGAGAGGAGGAGCTGGTGAAGGAGAGAGGGGGGCTTTGAGGGAGACTTGATGAGCTGGAAAATGTAGAGGTGGGATGAAGACAGAAGAGAAAAGTGGACAGGGAGAGAAGGTGGGAATGAGACTACAAAACCAGCTGCCATCGGGAGTGGGGAGACTCTTCAAGCAGCTTCCCCATACCTGCAAGCAGCCTCCCTGATATCTGGCTGGTCCCTCATCCCTCTGCAAAGATGGGTGTTTGTTCCTGGGCTGTGGGACCTGCTCTAGCCACTATTGACCTCTGTCCCAAAGGTAACCCCCCACATTTCTCTCCCCCTGGCTCCCCCAGAATATTGGGAAGAGAATGTCCTGCTCTGACTTCATTGGCAACTTGGAGGGACTCAATGGAGGCACTGACTTCCCCAAGGATTTGCTCAAGGTAAATTCAGTTGTTCTCCCTGGCCAGCCAAACAGCAGGAGCAAAAATGAGAGCTTTGGGCTGGATCACATGGGGATGCTATGAATCACACTTGGATCACACTGGGATGCTATGAATGCAGGATGCTTTAACATGCAAGAACAGTGATGGTCCCTGGGCCTACAGGTTTCCTCCTGCCTTGCTGAGGGGAACATGGGCTGTCTGTTCCCCCAGAAGGACACTGGAGCTCCACTGGGGTCCTGATTCCCTCCTTGCTCTTGCTGTGCCGGTGTCACAGGCAAGGGAGTGCACACATGGGGCAGCTTACTACGGTTGGTTTGCCTAGCTGCAACCAGAGGCTTCGTGGCATTATCACAATGGTACTCAGCCCTTCCTGACTCCCTGAAACACTGGAGCCCAAAGCTTTGGCCAGGCCCTGGGGCTGGAGCCATCTCTGGTGGCAGAGGTGACTTGGGCAAGGCATGGCAGTGGGGATGGTGGTCTCCAGGTTAAAGCCTCGAAGCTGGGAACTCGCCACACTGGTGTGACTGGGTGTCTCCTGCCTTCTCCCTGCCTAACCCTGTTCCCAGAGGGACTTGGCCAAGGAGGGCAGTGTTCAGCAAGCACCTTTGGCCTCGGACTGCTGCGCTTCTCTGGCATCACTTGTTCTCAAGAGGATGTTCTGAGCTGCTGTCTCCCTGTCTTAGACCCTGGGAATAGGCTTAGATCCCATGGGGTCTGCCAGGCGGAAACCATTGCTGTTGGTGAAGCGTTACAGTTGGAAAATACTCTTGATGTGGAAAATGAGTTCCCACAGGATGTTGGAGCCACAACGGGGGGGAGGTGGTTGAGGAAAAAAGGCAAGAGGGTGAAAAGCTGAGCTCCCTTTTCAGCCTCTGTGGGTCTATTCCTGGCTGTGTCGCTCACCCCATCATTAAGGGGTTACCAGCAGTTCTCAATAGGGCTGTCCTCCCTCTCAGCCCACGCTTCACCAGTAAAAGGAGTTACTCAGGAAAAATTCTCCTCTAATTTTAAACCCAGCTCCAGAAAAGGCTTTAAGCACCCAAAATGGATGGAAACATCCAAGAGGTGGACCCTGAACCCCTGCCCTTCAGGGCTGCTGCACTTTGGAGTATCCAAGCTCCACAGACCCCTGGGTGCACTCCCTTTGCAGCCCCTGGTGCCCCATGGTTGGCTACCTGCACTTGAGGTATTGTCCTGTTCCTCTTAAACTTCACCCCTAAAAGTACAAGCAGTTTAAACATGTGAGATCAAGTTATCCTATCAGATCCCAGACACTGGGAAATAGGACAGTGAGGAAGTGCCACAAAGCTACAGGCTTTCTCTCATGGGCAGGGGCCAAAACCTTTGCTGGGTGTAAGGGAGAGGGGGAGGCTGCAGTGCTGCAGCACAGCCCCGCACAGCTCTGCCCGCAGCCCAGCAGCTGGGAGGCTGCTCTGCTAAAAATGGCCTGTACCCTCTGCAGCTGCGGTGCTTCCCACCGCCGCTTTTCAGCCGCCTCTCTACAGGAGCCATGCTGGGGAGGGGGTGTGAAAGGCAGTGTGAGAAACCTCATATGGGGCAGGCTGCAGCTCCTCACCTGAAACACCATTCCACTTGGGGAACCCCCTGCCCGTGCAAGGCGGAGTGGGTCCCAGCAGGTGAGATGGGGAAAGTGCTGTTGGCTTGTGCCAGGGGGAGGACTGGCAAGGAGGGCTTGTGCCTCTCTTGGGCAGTCTTTGCCAGGCTCAGTCTTTGCCTCATTGGGCCTTTGGTCCCCACACAGGCTGAGGGAGCAGACAAATGGGAACAGGCTCACTAGCCTTGTTACCCTGGGTAGGATGCTGCCTCCTTGGCAGACCTAGCTGGCGGGCTGTGCTTGGGGACTGAGGGTCCTGTGCAGGCGTGCCACACAGCTGTTTGGCTAATTTTAGTGCTCCAGGAGCACACGCATTTCCTAAGGGTAGCAGGAGAGAAGAGGGGCTGGCAGGCTTTGCAGGAGCTTTCCAAAGTTCAAGGCTGGGTCTTGAGCAGCTCCAGCAGCACAGAAGAAAGGTCCTGGGGACTCTTTCAAGCCTGCCTGGGTAGATAGCGCAGGCTGCTACCGCACAAACTTCAAAGCTGGAGGGCTGGAAGTGGCTCTCGCCCACAGGGAATCTCACCACCAGGGAATGGGGGCAGCAGGACAGGACCTAGGTGGCTGCAGGGGCACAAGGCCACTGTCCCCTCTGACTCTGGGGACACCGTGAAGAATAGACCCACAGGGAGCCTGAGCACTCCTCTTATCTCTGGCTGCAGGGGGAGTCCCAAGACAAACACAGCGTGATGCCTGAGAGCTTGTGGCAGCTTGAGTCAGATGAGAACTTCATCTGCTACTAGCTAATACATGTAAACAATCCCAGTTTTATGCAGAAGCAATGAAAACACTTTAAGAGCTTTCGCAGCTGAGCACCACATCCCCCTCACTGACAGTGCTTCACCGTACCCTGCACAGAACTGCTGCTGGAGCTAAGGCAGTGATGCCTTACAGGCACTGCTGCTGGAAACCCTTTCCTCCGGCTCTGGAAGCTCCCCTGGAGTACTATACTTGGCAGAAAGGGCTGCCCTCCCTCCCTCAGGCATGGAGCCATGCCAGGGATATAAGAACCCATATGATGCCATGCCTGAAGATGCCCGCAGCTGCAGGCTTGGACCTGAACTCCTGTGGCCGTATGAAGGCACTGCCCAAATAGCAAGGAAGGAGTGAAGCAGTCATCTTGGAATTGGTGGTATTTTGGTTAGCTCTTGAGATGTTGCTTTTCTCTTGACAGTGTGATTTTAGCCCAGGCCCCCTGGGATTTCACTCACTGTTGCTGGTTGTCTGTTATATTTCAGATGTGGATTTGACTTTTACAAGATTGATCACTTTGTGGAGCCTTAGCTCATCCCCATCTTTCTTACTCTTTTAGCTTAACCTTGTGCTTCACTGGCTGGCAGAAAAGCAGTAGGGCTAAATCAGGCCCCATTTCTCCTCGTCATTGCTTAGCAATTGCAGGAGTGAGGCAAATCTGTACTGCCTTCCAGCCTAGAAGCCCAGAGCACGTCACAGATGTTAATGAATTAAGCCTGACAATGCAGTCGGGTCCTCGGGGGAGGAAGGTAGGATGGGCCCCCACCTTCCAGCTTGGAGGCACAACAGCAGGGCTCAGACGCTCAGAGTGCTGGGTAAGTGATTAGCAATGTGGGAAGAAAGCCCTGGCTCCCACCTCTGAGCTATAATCACAGAAACGCTTGTTCAGTCTAATCCCCCAGGCTATTTTTTTTCGCCTGTTTCCCCTGGGAGCAATATGCTGCCCTGCCCTTGGCTCCCCCCACCCTCAGGGGCAGCCTAACAAATCTAATGTTTCAGGCACCCATGCCCCCTGCCTCACAAGTTGTGCCCAGTGATCACTGTGCCAAGCAGTTAAGATAGAGTGGAAAATTTCCCCCTCTCCACTGGCTGCATCTCCTGCTCAGTCAAGCCTAACTAAATTACACATCGATCCTTGCCTTCTGCAAGGATGCCCAGCTCTTTGCATCTTCACAGGAACAGCTGTCTGAAGCATCTCTGCCCTGCCTGTAACCAGCTGTGTGGCTTTAGTTAGTGCCTGACCTGGGAGGGACAGGCAGGAATGTTAAGCTTGGGGTGGGCACTAAAGATGGAAGATCTGAGCACATCTCCACTGGGCCCATCTCCTACCAGCTATAGGTCCCTGGGGTGGACAGGGCTGGGGCAGCAGCTCTGAAGCCTGCCCAGATGGAACAGAGTGGAGGTGCCACCCGGCCCCTGGAGCCCAGGAGATGTCACCATCACGGCTCCACAAGAGCCCAGGAGGGTCCAGCCACCTGCTCCATCTCTCCGCGGAGAGGAGTCAGGGACGGGCAGCTGATGCAGCGGGGGGAGCTCTGGCAACTCGCGTAGCATCAGCGCCAGGGATGCCGTCCCCGCGGGTGGGATGCCGTCCCTCTGGGTGGGATGCCGTCCCCGCGGGTGGGATGCCGTCCCTCTGGGTGGGATGCCGTCCTCCCGGGTGGGATCTGTCCCCGCGGATGAGATGCCGTCCCCGCGGATGGGGTGCCCGCCGCCAGCCCCTCGGCTCTGCCCGGCCCGGCCGGTTGCCGCGGGTCGCCATTGGCTGCGGCGGGCGGGGCGGGGCGGCCCCGCCTCTGTCGGGATCCGCCGCGGAGCCCGGCCCGGCCCGGCCCCGCTTCAACAGGCGGCGGCGGCGGAGCGGCCGCGGCGGGCAGGGCTGGGCAGGGCAGGGCCGGGCAGGGCAGGCAGGGCCGCCGGGCATCCCGCCGGACGCCCCGCCGCCCCCCCGCCGCGGGCGGCAGGATGATCGGCGTCAACAGCATCAACAGCAGCGCGGGGCGCATGCGGTCCCGCTCCATGTGCTCGGTGCGCTACGGGCGCAACTACCGCGGCGCGGAGACCTTCTGCTACGGCTGGCCCCAGCGCTCCCGCACTCTCAAGCCGGTGCTCTACACCGACCTGGTGGTCAGCCGCCTCCAGAGCCGTCGCAAGAAGAAGCCGGTAAGCGACGGGCCGGGGGAACGGGGGGCTCCGCGGAGGGATGCGCAGCGCCCTGCGCCCCGGCGGGGACACGGGCCGGGACAGCCGATGTCCCGCCCGCTGCAAGATCCTCAGCCCTGGTATGGATGTAGCGATCAGCCAGCCCCATCTCCCTCTCCTGCCTGCTTTCTGCGGAGCCGGGCCCCCACCAACCCCCCCTCCGCCCGAGGACCCCCGTCCCCAGCCCTTCCGTCCTTCCCGCATCCGACCCCGAGCACAGGGGTTGCGGGAGCGCGGCAAGACCTGTGTGACATTGCACCGCTTACCGTGGTCTTACAGCAACGCTTGCTCGAAAACATCGCTGCAAGAGGAATCCAGGACAGAGCTGTACCACTGGGACCAGCCCTCCAGCTTAGCATAAATGACAAGCTCTGCGGGCTCCCTGCCAAGGGTTGAGCTGCGCCGTGCCGTGCCAGCCCGGCCAGGGCAGACAGGCATCCAGCTGGGCGGCGGGGAGAGCCGCAAGGCAGCGCGGAGGGACAGCGCCGCAGCCCCGGCTCCCAGCCGAGCGGAGCTGGGGAGGAAGGAGTGGCAGCCTGGACAAAAGAGGGCTTTTTACTACCAAGAGCTTGCTCGCTGTGAGCCGGCATCCGTTTTGGAGGTGTTAGGCTGGTGCGCATCGGTCCTGGGTGGGAAGAAGCGAACAGGCTGTCTCTGGGCGCCTCCTGCCGCGGTCGGGTGCCTGCCTCCGGTGTAGCAGCGGGAGAAGAGTCTACATCGGCCCCCTCCTCTCAGACAGGTTATGGCAGAGCAGGCAGGGGTACCCCAGAACTACCTGGGCTGCCCCCGTGGCCAAAACAAGCCCGGTAGGGCCATCAGGGCCGTGTCAAGCCGCGATGCTGTCATAGCGCAGTACGGTCTGGGGGCAGCATTAAGTTGTGACGCACTCGGTTGGAAACATGCAGTTGGGAGATGCTCGGTCTCTGCTTCCCGTGCTGTGGGGCTGTACTGTGAGGGATAGAGGGGTCTGCTGTCCTGGGAGTAATACTTGCCTAGGCAAGGAATGTTTTAAATATTTTAAAAGAGATTGGTGCAGCTTATGATGTTACTGAGTCGAAAGTGTGGGGCTGGGATAGGCAGCTGTCTATTACTGACTGCAGCAGGGTGGAAGGTGATGCACAGGACACTTTCCCCGTGGCAGCCCATTCTACAGGGAAAAAAGTCTGTTCCCAAGTCACTCTGCTCTGTGCACACTGGAGCCCTTCTGCAGTGGAGGGGAGGAGGGACACATGGGGTGTGCGCAGCAGGGGCTGGTGTGTGCCAGGTGACGAGTTGTTCTTGAGCATGGGTTGTGCGTGCTGTGCAGGCAGTGGAGGTGCAGGGGGGACTGCCAAGGTGAATTAGTGACCCAACATAGGAACAGTTCCATCTAACATACAGCCCGGATCTGACCCTGCTGTTTGTATCTGCGCATCTGAGGGGGTTTGCTTGCTTGGGGGACCTCACAGAGCTTTGTGGCTTGGTGTAGAGAAGATATTTTGCTAAGGAAAAGTTGGGGGAAGCCAGCAATTGAGCTCTCATATTGAAATGCTGCCGGGCACAGAGAGAGGGAGAATGACTGCAGGGAGGGCGTTTGGTGGCTGTGAAGTCTGTCTTGAAGAATGTCATGCACCCGTGGCTGGTCACAGGTCTGGCAAGAGGAAGGGGAGCCTTGACCTGCACAGGGCATCTTGCTGCGCAGAGAGCTGAGTGCTGTGTTGTTTAGCACAGGAACTAGCAGAGTGGAAAGGGGATGTGTCTGTAAGAGTTATGATGCGTAAAAGAGGCACTCCAGATAGGGTTAAACCCTTTATCTGGATGCCTAAATTCCTGCGTTAACCTTCATCTGTTACTTGAGTGCTGGGCTACAGCCCTCGGTACAATCCTGTGCCAAAGATGTGTCCAGGCCAGCTTGTTACCCAGCTCCCCAAACCAGCACTGGATCTTGCCTCTGGTCTGGTCTGAGCTGAGGAGTTGGAGGGGGCTGTCTTCTCCCTGCCCTGCTCACGTAGGGCTGTCCCCAGCAAAGCTGGCACTATGGCTGGGCTGGAGCATCAGAGCCACCTGCCTCTTGCCCAGTCCCTCATGTCTCCTTGAGACATTTGCTATAGCAGGATTCCGGGACATCCTCTCAGCCTGCTTTTGGGAGGGAGGGCACCAAAGAAAGATGTTGATTCAGTTAGGAATCCCACTGGGACAGTATATTCCTAGGTCTCTTCAGCGTTGCGCATGTCTAGGACAGAGCTGGCTGGTTGGCCTGGCATGCTGCAGCAGTGAGCTCATAACCCAACAATGGCAAAAAACCCCAACCATGTTTGGGGTCATCCATAGTGGCATTTGGCCAGTGCCCAGCTTTCTTTTGGGCAGTGCTTGCAAGCTCAAAGATACCAAGAGATGCTGTCCTTTCAGCCCAGGGGGAATCAAACCACGGAGCAAAGAGAACATGGAGAGAGGGACCTGCTGGTTTGGTGTCTCTGGTCTCTGCTGACGTGGTTGTGAGTTAGGCTTCAGGAGCCTGCATATCCTGGGCTTCCCCAGCAGAAACAGTCTGTGCACCAAAGAGCCCAGAGTTTAGTGGACTGACAGGCAGTTGTTCTGGTACAGTACCAGAACAGCAGCCACAATGCTGAAGTGCATCTTCTCAGCTAAGACCTGGGTTGAGTCTACCAGCTTTGTTCTGAGATTGGTGTTGGCTGGGGTTGGCATTTAGCCAAGCGGAGTCTTGGCAGGATTTAAGTGTAGACATAAAGCTTTGCATTGCCCTCTCAATCTCCACAGTCTCCCTGTTTGCCTTTCACTGTCCCCTGCACAGGAGTGCTGAGCAACCCCTGCTCTCTGACTCTGACGTGGGGTACTTGGCAGCCCCTGCTGGACACGGGCTTGGTGGCGTGCTGTCAGGGCTTGTAGCAGGGCAGCTGGAGCTTTTGAAAACCACAAAGCTGTTCAGCCTTTGAATTACTCACCGACAGAGCCCAGGTTTTTGTAACACAGTACTCTGCCAGGCTGTTATCCAGCAATGTGCCATCCAGAATTACTCCTCAAGCCTCTTCTGGTAACAGTTCATTCACTCTGAATTTAACCACAATCCTTCTGCAAGCCCTACATGGGGCTGGGGTCCTCTCCAGTGTTGCACTTTGTCCTGCCCTCCAAAATCCCAGCTCAGCTGGCTTACATCTCCCTTCCTTGGGGACAGGGAGATAACACCTCTCTGTCTTGCCACTGAGCCAGGTAGAAGCCAAGCCATGTGTCCCATTCTGCCCTCTCTTTCCAGTGTGCTTTTCTGCTGTTTCCAGTCCCCACTTCTCTGTGCCGTTTTTTTTGGTCTCCTTTTTGTGTCCGTTCGTTCTCAGCATTTTTCAGCTACATCCGTGGCAGTGAGTAAGATCCCTTCCCTTCTGTTTCCCATGGTGACTCCTTATCATCTACATTGCTCTGAGATGCCTGTTTATCCCCCTGCTCCACTCCCAGGTTATGTTCTGCAAGGCTTTGGATTGGTTTTTTCCCTCCAGGCTCTTCATTAAGTCTCTCTTCTCTCTCTGCCAGCCCACTGATGTGTACCTCCTGCTCACAACTTAGCATCCTGTCCCTCCAGCACTGGGGTACATTAATGGGGCTGGGGTCAAATCTTCTCTCAGGCTCTGAGGCCATAACCCCTCTATAGGCATCCTACCTTCCCAGGAGACAACTGAGCCCTACTTTCTGCCTTCTATACTGGGAAGATCCCTTCCCTCCTCTGAGAAAGAAACTGGTGCTATGCCAGCATTTCCCCAGTGGGAAAGTGCGGGAGGAGCTGAGTTCCTGCTCAGTCCTGGCTGCTGCGCCTCTCGGGAGTGATGGATGTCCTTTCTCCAGACACCGCTGGGACCTGTGTGCTGGCCAGCATTCCTGGGCTCCTGCATGCCTCCAGTTGTACTTTCTCAGCCACCAGCAAGATCTCTCAGCAGCAGTCTCCGGCCCAGTGATGGATGTTGACAGCTGCATGAACAGCCTGTGCAAGTCTCGATTATTTTCCTCCAAGGATGATGCCTTCCAGATCGTGCTCCGAAGCCTTCTGTGAGCACTGTGTTGAAACCCTCTCTGGAGCCTCCCCGATTGCAGAGCTGTGCTGAGCACTGCTGGCTTACACCCAGCTTGGACCAGACAAACACTTGGGAGCAGGGCCCTGGAGCATCCTGCTGCAGGAAGGCTTGTCTTGTTCCTGTGCTAAAGTACAGGCAGTGGGCCCTGCTTTGTTCAGCTTGGTGGTGTTTGGGTCCACAAGGAAGGAAAGGTGCTTGAGGGTGCTGGGGAGGGGTAGGGCCAGGCCACAGCCACTCCAAGCAGCAACAGCCCACCCTGCCTTGACCAGCCACAAGGTCTCCTCTGGGGGCATCATGAATGACAGAATGCCAGGGTTTCTGCCAGTGCCGGGCCAGTGCCATGCTGAACTCTGTCCCAAAGCTGAAGTGTGTTCCTGCGAGAGCACTGCATTGCTGGGGAGTGCTGGGTGCTGCCATGAGCCCATCTCTGCCAGTCCAGGGCAGGTGGCTGACAGCAGCAGGGTTGCTGGTTATGGTCTGTTGTGTCATGGAGCTTCTGAAGTCCCTGGAACAGACTGAGGTTCCACTGAGTGGGGTGAAGGCAGGCACCATCAAAGTCCATCCCAAAAGCTTGCTCTCCTTGGACTCAGGCCTTCTGAATGCTGTTACTTTTACCAGCCTGGAACACCTTGTAGTGGGGAGAAACAGCTCTCCCAAGGACTTGGAAGTGTTTGGTCTGCCTCACCATTATGCTGCTAATGCTGTGGCACTGTCACAGGCAGGTACAGTGGAAGAGAAAGAAAGGAGAAAATGCCAGGCCCATCCCCAGCACCATGTCTGGGGTGTGCTTGGGTTTGCAGGCCCCATGGTGCCCGGGAGAAGCAGTCTCTAACTGTGATGTCAGTAGCCCTAGTCTAGCTTGCACAGGGCTGGATCAGGACAAACTGACGGGGTTACCTTAACCTCCAGTACTCCTGAGCCAGTCTGGTGTGCCTTCTCTGTTCCCTGGAGCAGCCTCCAGTCTTGGCACCACTCTCCTGCTGACCCCCCCGCTCTTCTCTCTGCAGGCGCTGTACGGCTCCATCAAGAACGAGAAGCTGCAGTGGGCCATGTAAGTACCCCTGCGGGAGGTGCTGCTGCCCGGTGCTGGGCAGGCAGTGAGGCCACCAAGCCCCAGAGGCTGTATGAGCCGTGATGCTGCAGTGCAGGTGCCCCTGTGATAATTTGGGAAGGAGAGGGAGCTTGGGATGGACTGGGCTGGGGCTGCAGGCAAGATACCCCTGGCTGCCCTCAACACCTTCCCCAGCATGCTGAGAGAAAGCCAGCTGAGGCCAGCTTCCTGTGGCTTTGGTGTGGATTTGTGCCTTGGTGGCCATGCCCGTGTTGGGAGTAGGCAGGCTCTGGGGGTGCTGTGGCTGTGCCGGGGCCCCACAGGGTGCCCGCACCCTCGCCCACAGCTGCCATCTCCAGCAGCAGAAGCGGCAGCGCCTGCGCTGCAGGGATTAATCAGCCCAGTGGTACCCAGCGCTGAGCGATGCACTCGGCCGCTGCCATGGAGACGCCGGCAGATGCTGAGGGGTTTAATTAGCAGCAAGCAGCTGAGGGAGGGGGGAGGCAGCAGTTCTGGGCTCCCACATCTTCATGCGGGCTGGGGGGAGCAGCACCGGTGCAGCCTGCCCACAGTGAGGGGCCGTGACCTGGTGGGAGAGGGCTGCCCACATACTGCCCATACCTGATCCTGCCCTCAGCTGGTACTGCCTGAGGCCTTCCCACCACAGTCTCCCTGCGCCTCTTTGCTTCTGGCTCTGGGCCCCATAGTCTGGCTGCCACCCTGGAGGTGTGGGGACCACAGCCTGGGTCTGTCTTTGTGGGTGAGTTCCATTCTAAACCCTTCTTCTGGCTAGCTGGGGACCCGTAAGCCTGTACACCATGGGTTGGGGAGCCGTGGTAGTGCCAAGCCCTGGGGTGCTGCTCCTCCATGGCTCCTGGCTCATCATCCTGGCAGGTGTCAGTCCCATCCTGGGCCAAAAAAAAGGTTCCTCACTCCCTGGGGTAGGCGGGTGCCCCACCCTGAATCGGCAGCAGACACTGCAATGCCTTGTCTTTCGAGGGATCAGGCAACACCTCAGCTGCCTAGAGGGACAGGGGCACATGGGCGTGGCTTGGTTTGGGATGCTCACCAGTGGTGGTGGAAGACTGTTCATCTTGGCCTGCTGCTCCTGGCCGCCCTTTCAGAAGCCAGGCCTAAAAGTTGGAACAGCCAGTGGGGAACTTGGTATTTGCTGTCCCCAGCAAGGTAATAAACTCTTTCCCCACCCAAATCTGTGATTGTCAGAGATGAGGAGGAGCTGAGAAAGTCCCTCTCAGAACTGGCAGACCCCAACCCGAAGTCCATCAAGCGCATCAGCAGCTGCAGTAACCCCTTTCTGGACTTCTCCCAGGACTCCAGCATTGCCACCTACAAGCATGGGCTGTTAGTCCGCAAGATCCACGCTGATCCTGACTGCAAGAAAAGTAGGTGCCTGGGGAGCCCATGGGAGGCACCTGGGGCAAGAGGGCACCAGTGAGCTCCAGAAACTAAAGGGGAAGCAGGGCAGGAGTCACTGTGTAATGTCTAATGGTAGCAGGTAGCATTGTGCCAGGCTCCAGCATCAGCCCCCTGTGCCCTATCTGTCTGTATGTGCCAGGCATAATTCAGCCCTCAGGCTGGGGAGCTGGAAAGCTTCTCCCTGCCCATTTGCCCCCACCATCAGTGCCAGGCAGAGGCCAAGCAGGTGGGCAATGCAGCCCCTGCCCACAGCATTGGGAAAAGCGCAGACAGGGAGATGGGGTGGGGTGGGATCCCCAGGGGCGGCACCCCTGCCACAGGATTACGGGGATCAAGGAAGATGTCCTGTGCTGTGATAAACAAGGCACACAGCAGGCTGCTGTTGGTTGGGCACTGCCATGCACGTTCACGTATTCCCAATAAAATCCCCTCTAAGCCCTGGCCATCTAATGCCGCCTAGATCTGATTAGATGCAGCTGCCCTCCAAAGCCAGCATTACCTGGCAGGCAGCACCGCCTTGTCCCCCTCCCTGAGCAGGGCGGCAGTGGTGCAGCCGAGCACAAGCAGCGAGGCGGGAGCAGCGCTGTCCTCGGGAGGCGCAGGCGGCCCCCTGCCAGCAGCACCATCTGCCAGCCACGCGGCCGGCACGGGCTCAGGTGCGCGGGGACAGTCCTGGCGCGCTGCCCGTCCCAGGGGTGGGGTGACGTGCGTTATGGCGGGGCTGCCTGTAGGAGGATGGGGGTTGCCTTCCCCCCACTAGGTGCTGAGGATGATGTCTGAGCTGCTCTCTCCTCCCCGGCAGCACCCCGAGGGAAGCGCGGCTGGAAGCCCTTCAATGCCATCCTGAAGGGGATGATTCTCTACCTGCAAAAGGTAGGCAGCAGCAGAGCCACCTGTATCTGCATGAGGGAGAGGGATTGTCCTCAACCCAGGGGGTGGGTCATGGCAGTTTCCAAAGCAGTGAGAGGGGCTCCAGCAAACAGCATTGCAAAGCCTGGCCTAAGCAGACTCAGCCCCATGCATGCTTGAGCCATTGCTTGGGGATCTGGTGGCATCCCTGTTCCCAGAGTGGCTCAGCCTGAGCAGTGAAAGCAGCTGCTAACTGAGAGCCCTGCATGCATGGGGCTTGGCTGAGGAGACAGGAGGCAGTGGGGTCTTTGCCCTGGGTGGGAGGTTGGGCTGCACATCCAGTTCCCTGCAGGCACACATGCTGCCCAGCTGTGGGCAGTGGGGAACAGTCTCTGTGCTGTTGCCAAACCAATGCAACCAGGTTGTGCAGCCTCTCCCCAGGGGAGTAGGATGAGCTGGAAGCAGAGTCCGCAGCTGGCTGATGGAGGGTGATCTTCAAGCCCTGCCACTGCCAGCACTAGTCTGCAATATCTGAAACCTCATAGAGCTGACTCATGGTGGGGTGCATCCTTGAGCTGGCTCTGAAACTCCCCATGATTTGCAGGAGGAGTATAAGCCAGGGAAGGCGCTGGCAGAAGAGGAGCTGAAGAATGCTATTAGCATCCACCATTCACTTGCTACGCGGGCGTCTGACTACAGCAAGCGACCCAATGTCTTCTACCTCAGGACAGCTGACTGGAGGGTCTTCCTCTTCCAAGCACAGTGAGTCCCTCAGGATCACTGGCTGGGCCCCACACTGGGATGCAAGGGCTCATCTGACTTGGGGGTAGGGTGGGATGGGGCTTAGGGCTACATTGCTCTCTTCTGTCCTGTCCCTTTTTGGAAGGAAAGGGACCTGGTGTCAGTGCTGAGCTTTGCCCAGCTTCTCTTCTTCCTACCCTGCTGGGCACAGGATTGCTGGGGGCAGAGTCTTGGGTACCATGGCTGGCCAGGGCCATGTCTGGGGGATCTGGATCTTGTCTGCAGGGCAGATCCCTCTGTCTTTGACACAGACAGCCCATGGCTTTTTTCCTTAGGAACCCCGAACAGATGCACTCGTGGATCACACGCATCAACGTGGTGGCAGCCATGTTCTCTGCGCCCCCTTTCCCCGCAGCCATCGGCTCGCAGAAGAAGTTCAGCCGCCCACTGCTGCCCAGCTCATGCACCAGGCTGTCCCAGGTGGGCCATGGTGTGGGGGCAACTGTGAGCATGGGACGAACCCCCTGGGTCTCCTGGTGGCACTTTCCCCTGTGGAGGGACCTATGTGGTGCCATGCTCCCCCCTGCCTCCCAGTGAGGTGCAGGGACAAGGTGCAGAGCAAAGGGGTACTGAGGTTGTGGGCAGACAGTGAGGTCTTGTTCCCCGCAGTCAGAACTGGAGTCAAGCGATAGTTAGACCATGGAAGAGAACATGGTCCCACACCACAACTTGCAGAGTCCTGCCAGGGACCTTGAAAGGCAACTGGCTGGGGGAATTAGCTGGCACTCGTGCATGCCAGGGCAGATATTCATAGAGCAGAAAGGATTTAAAAAAAACACCAGCCTAGTTTTAGAGGGATTAAATTCTTCTGCTTTAGGACTGCAGTCAGCCCCTCCACAAGGTGAGAACAGACTGCCCCCAAGGGCCTGTGATTTTTCCTGCCATTTAGAAAAAAAAAATCAAACCCAGGAGCAGAAGCTGAGATCTTGGCTGGACCCAGAAGGGGAAAAACCTGTTCTGTCCCTGGCCAGCTCACACTACCAGGGAGACAGACCAAGGCACTGATGTGGTGTCACCTTTCCTCAGGAGGAGCAGGTGAAGAACCATGAGACCAAGTTTAAGACGATGTCAGCAGAGCTGCTGGAGCATCGCTCCTCACTGCCTGAGAAAAAGGTGAAGGGCAAGGAGTATGAGGAGCTGAAGCAGAAGGAAGAGTACCTGGAGTTTGAGGTGAGCTGAGAGATACCCCCCTCTACCCTCAGGCCCTCTGCCCCTGCCTGCTTGGCCATCCAGAGCAATGGGTCCAACCCCTCCCTGTCAGATGAACTGCACTGTGTCACTGCCATGGTCACGAGCATTCCCCTGCCCTGGGATGCTGGCTGGGGTGGGTGGGGCCATGAGCACCCCCTGACATGGGGATGCTGCGCAGGGTGCAGTACCCAGCTTGCCAACCTCTCTCTCTGCTGCACTGTGCCCCCCAGAAATCCCGCTATGGCACCTACGCCATGCTGCTGCGGGCCAAGCTGAAGGCTGGCTCCGAGGACCTGGCAGCATTTGAGTCCACCCTGTTTGACACAGCGGGTGGGGAGGATGATGGCCTGAAAAAATCCCGCTCCAGCCCCTCGCTCAACGCAGAGCCCTCCAGCACAGCCACCAAGGTGAAGCGCAACGTCTCAGAGCGCACTGGCCGCCAGCCCCCCGGCAACCCTCAGAAGTCCTAAGTGAGGGGCATCAGCTGCCTGTGCTGCAGCTCTGTTCCTGCCCCCCCCAGCACGGGGGTGGAGGCCGTGTGCCCACCGAGACCCTGCATGTGTCCATCTGTTTGCGGCTCAAGCTAGAGGGGGTGACAGCCCTTCTGCAGCCGCCAGCACCAGCCATGCAGGGCCACGGCCCCTCCACCGGAGATGGTGGCAGAGCAGGACAGTCCCCGGTCCTTGCCTGCAGGAGCTGCCCACACCATCGCCCCCATCAGACTTGTTCCTGCGCCTCCTTGTCCTGCATTTGTCTGCAGGACCTACTCGTCTGCCCCAGGGAAGGGGAACAACTGAAACCCACCTGCTGGGCTCAATTCTTCAGTGGTTTAAAAAAAAAGACAAAAATGCACCAAAACAGAGCCAGCGGCTGCTTCTTCTCCAGCTCCGTCGTGCCATGGGGGTAGATGGGAGGGGGCCAGTCCTAGCCTGTCCCCTATTCTGGGGCTGGTGGCCAGGGAAGCCAGGGCAATGGCACCTGGTCCCCTCCCTGCCACCTCAGTCACCTCTGCACCCTCCCCGCTTTCTTACAACTTTTGAACAGTTTTTGTGATACAGTTTTGCACTTTTTAGTACCAGATCGAGCTGACCACCAGGGAGGTTTTTTTGGGGCTACTTTTGATGCTTTTTGGGAACTGTTTAAAAAAAACAAACAGAAACTCAGCCATTTCCTGTAGGCACTGCATTCTGGGGAAAAGAGGCTTTTACAAGGACCTGGGGAGATCCAGCTCCTCCCTGCCCTGCAGCAAGCTGAGCATGGGCTCCTGTGTGTGCTGCTGCTGCCTGCTTCCCCAGCTCCACTTTGGCACCAGCAACCCTTTGGGGAAACAGCCCTGTGGCTGCCAGCAACAAGGAGGCAGCCTTGGTATGGCAGCACCCATTGCTGCACTTTTGGCTGCATGGGAAGCTGCTGGGCCGGTGCTTCATGACCCCCATTCCCCCTGGCAGCCTGGACAGGCCCTGTTTGCACCACCTGGGAGTGATCATCATCCTCGAGGCATGTTGGGCAGCAGTGTGTAAGTACTCCAAGTGGGGCAGTGACCCCTGGAGCCAGGGCTGACATGGGGGTCCCCACTGCCCTATGTTTCTGGCAGAGGCTGGAGCCAGCTTTCCTTCCCACACCTCTTCTCCAATGCATGGCCAGGGGCTCAGGCTGCCAGAAGAGCCTGGTCTGCAGCATTGCAACGTCCTCAGGCTGCAGCAGCAGTGGTGCAACCCCTTCCTCAGCCACGGGCTCCCTCCTTGCCAAGAAGTGGGGCAGGCTGGGGTGGCCCCCACCACTCCAGGGTGGGCTGAAGGATGCTTGTCCAGAGCAAGGTGCAGGTGATGGAGCATGGCTGCAGGATTGTCCAGAGAGGGGTCTGGGGACAGCAGAAGGGCTGTGAGCAGGAGCACACACGCAGTTCTCAGCTGCCTGGTACCTGGCTGGTTTCAGCACTGACTTTGCGAATGTGTCAAACTTTTTATTCTGCTCTTTTGAGGCTATTGCAAAAACAAAAGAAAACAAAACAAAACAAACAAACAACAAAAAAAAACAAACAAAAAAAAAAAAGGGAAAGAAAAAAAAATCCACCCTTGCCCCAGGTGGCTTGGGGGGGAAAAAAACCTTTGTACAGCTTCTTCTCTCAGTTACTTAAGTAAAACTCGCTCTTCACTTCTTGTGTGTGCTGTGGTTTCTTCCCCATGGTTGAGGATAGCCCTGGCACAGAGGGATGCTGAGGAGGGGCTGGCAGCTGTCTCCTTGCTGCCAGACTCCCAGACCCAGGCAGGGTTCAGCAGGGTTAGTGCCCACTGACTCATGGCTGGGGCTGGAGAGAGGGAGGGCAAAGGCTAATGGAAACTGTGTATTTTTATTTAGAAGAGGGACCATTAAATAAGAGCAGAGAGGGGCAGGAGCCGGCTGCATCCCATCCCCCTCAGTCCATGCAGCCAGGACCCCAAGTTCAGAAGGCACTTGTGTGGGCAAGGCAGAGGGCAGTGTGTGGGCACAGGGGCTACTGGCTCCTCAGTGCACCTGTGGCTGCTGGCTGGGGGGCAGCTCACCCCCCGGCTTCAAAGCCACCGTGGGCTCCTGCTCCTCCTCCACCGACTCACTGCCGTAGGCACTGTCTTCCTTCAGCTCTGCAAGGGAATCCCCGGGTGCTCTTAGCGATGGGGCGTCAGGGGGCAGCAGAGACATCCTCTGCACACCCAGCCCATGCTCTCTGTACCTGTGCTTTGCAGCTTCTCCAGTGCCTCAGTTTTGTGAAGCATCCTCGCAGCGTTGTGGAGCCCCATGGAGTCCAACGCCTCCAGCAGTCCCCCCAGGCTGCCGCCTGCCAGCTGTGGAGAGAGGGCACTGAGCGGGGCCGATGGCTGGGCAGGCAGGTGGGACAGGGGCACCCCAGCCAGGCACTGACCTCGTAACTGCGCAGGAGGCTGACACTGGGCGAGGGGGTGTCCTTGTAGGTCTCCACGAGGCTGCAGAGCCCCAGGCGCTTGGCCAGCTCGATCCAGTCTGACCCACTGCAGTCCTGGTTAAGTAGCTGCTCCAGCCCCTGCAGTGCCTCACTGTCCAGTGACAGGACCTTCCCTGCACAGGAGGTGACTCCATCACATGCTGCCCATCCTTGCCCCCAGGAAAGTGCTGCCCTGCCCGTGTGAGGTGCTTTGGAGAGGAAAAGGGCTACTGACCTGGCTGGGGAGCGGTAGGCAGCTCCGCCTTGGGCCCCTGCTGGGAGGCCTGCAGCAGTATCTCCCGCACCTGCAGACACACAGATGTCAGCATCCCATAAAGCACAGCCCAGATCCCCCATCACCTCCTCACACTATGATCTTCCCAGGCCACAGAGGGGCACCGGCATCGTCACAGGAGCATCTCCTGGAGCTCTGCCCCATCCATGCCACGGCCCACACAGAAATGCTCCCTGGGAGTTTGTCCCGCGGCACCACACACCTTCTGGCTCCGAGTCAGGTCCAGGGATGTGTGGCAGCGGCGCTGCCTGTGCCCTGCCTGCCAGTGCCCCTGTGTGGGGAGCCTGGGGTTGGTGCTGTGCTCTGCAGCCAGGGCTGACTCCTCCAGCTCCATGGCCAGCTCATGCTCGTCGGGGTCAGTGTCGGTGTCGCTGCTGGCCTCTGATGAGGATAAGCTCATAGGCTCGTCATTCTCACACAGAACATCTGCCCCTGTTAGGAAAGGGTGGAATGAGCCCCCCAAAGGGAAGATGGGCCTAGGGGTCTGCCCTATGCCTGGCACCCCTCAGCACAGGCAGCCAGGGCTACGGAGAGGGAAGAGAAAGGAGGAAGGGCAGTGCCTTACCAGCTTTGAGGAGCAGTTTGGTGAGGGTAGGGGAGCCCAGGCCAGCAGCCAGGTGCAGGGGGGTGTTCCCAGCAAAAGTGCGGCTGTTGACATCTGCTCCCAGCTAACAAGAAAGGTGCAAGGCCATAAGGATGGGCTGCCTGGGCACTGCTCCTCCTACATTCTGTTACCTGAAGACCTCAGGGGAGCCCCCACTTCTGCCAGGGCCCTGGAGGAGGCCGCACCCCATCCCTGTCCCACAGCCACCACCATACCAGCCACCCCACACCTTTTTCACCAGGTGGGTAGCCATGTTCAGGTTCTCCATCTCCACAGCCAGGTGCAGTGGGGTCCTCCCGCTTTGCCTCTCCACTGCATTCACATCTGCTCCCGTCCTGACCAGCAGGTCCAGGCAGGCCAAACTCTTTGCCTTCACAGCCAAATGCACAGGCAGGAGGCCTGCAAGATGGGGAGAGACTCAGCAGCCTGCTTGCAAAGCCCATGACGGCACCAATGGGACGGCCCATCATCCCTCAACCCCACTCACCATGGAAATTGGGCAGGCGAAGCAGGTAAGGGGCAGCCGAGCCCAGGTGGGCCAGTAGTGTCTTCAGCATCTCTTCATCGCCAGCCTGGAGTGCCAGGTGCAGCAGGGAATTGCCATAGCGGTCCAGCAAGGTTGGATCAGCGCGGGCTTGCAGCAGGAGCTGGACCACTTGGGGCTGCTTGGTGATGACTGCCAGATGCAGCGGCGTCTGCAGGACACCAGCACACCCTCAGCAGTGCTCACAAGAGGAGCCAAGTTCTCTCCAGTGTGCACCTTGCACCTTGCTCAGATCTGCAGCCTCCCCTCAGCAGGAGCAGCAACAGGAGACCCCAGGGTTGGGAAAAAGGAGTGAGGAACTACTTCCAGGTAGAGAACTAGCTGCTCTGGGAAACATGTACCTGTTGCAGGTTATTGCAGATGTTGATGATCTGCTGGCTGGGGATGCTAACAATGACCTCAATCAGCTGCTTGATCACAGCTGTCTGCTCATGGATAATAGCGAGGTGCAAAGGCCTGTAGAGAGAGTGGGGTGGTCCTTAGCTCAGCTCCATGCTTCTCCAGTTACTCCCTGCCACACCCAGAGCCCCCATAATGGTTCTAACGCCCAACAAGGCCCCCACGTTCTCCCTCCAAATCCCTCATGTGCTCACGTGTCTCCATTCTCGTCCTGTGATGCAGCCAGGTGCCTCTGGACTGCCAGCAGCATACGGGGGTCGGCAGTGACTGAGTAGTCAAGCAGGGCATGGGCATTGCGACGGGCTAGTGCCAGCATCCAGAGCTGGCACAGATGGGCTGGGAGGCAAAGGAGGATGTCACCTCCAGGAGCAGCAGCCCCATCCACCCTCCTGCATCCCCCATCAGTGGAGAGCAGCACCCCAAAAGGCCCCCAACCCATGCCTCCTCTCCTGAGTGATGTCCCCGAGACCTCCCTCAAGCTCAGCCCCTCCTACCATGCTTCTGCAGCTCCTTGCAGTATGTGCTCTCTGAGGGTGCCTGCCTGTCGCTGCCAGGTCCCTCTGCCTCAGAGCCCTTCATCTGCACACCCCCCTGGTAGCTCCCCACAGGGTGGGGGCCAGGTGAGTAGATGCTGTTGTAGGGCAGCCCAGGGGAGTAGGGGAAACTGAGGTTCCCACCTGCAGAGCAAGGGGAAGGACAGGTGAGCAGAGGGGAGCAGCAAGCCCTCAGGGCCGGGCCTTAGCCACCCAGGCAGGGAGGGGGAAGAGACATCCCCACTCACCTCCTCCAGAGCCGAAGCCCCCAGCACCCCCGCCAGCACCCCCCATGTGCGAGCCCCCGCCAAAGTGCTGGGGAAACTGAGGCAGGACTTTCTTGCGCTTCCTCTCCACTTCTTCCTTGTCTGCAGGGAGAGAGGGGCAGCGGGGTGAGGGGCAGACCCGGCGGCAGGAGACATGCTGGACTGCCTGGGGGATGCTCACCTTCCACCACCGGGTAGTAGGTGAACTGCTTGGATTCGCTTACGTCTCCTCCCCGTTTCCGCTTCAGCTGCAGGAAGACGGTGACAGGACGGTCGATCTTGGGCTTGTGGTAGGGGGGTGTGCGGAAGACGATGGCATACTGTGGGCAGGACACATGGATATGAGGTCCTGCTCATCCCTGGAGCTGGGGACAGAGCACCCTTACCCCCCAGGGCACCTGTCTACCTTGGAGCACAGCAGGACGCTCCCTGTCTCCCCTGTACCTGTTTGTGCACATCTGTGGGGGAAAAGTCCCCAAAAGCCTGCCAGCCGTTCTCGTCATCCTCGTAGAAACGCACCTCGATGTCATCTGGGGAGAGAAGGGTGCTGGCACTGCCTGCCTCCTTGCCCCAGTCAGGCTCCAGGGACACAGATCCCTGGCCACCCAGGGGCCCCAGATCTCTCCTGCCACAGCCCCTCCAGAAGGTTTCAGCTGGAGGGAATGGCTTTTACCTTTCTGAACTTTATCACACAGCAAGTAGACTTCGTCCCCTCCCCGTACAGAGCCTGCTGTCTTATCCATTCGTGAAATCTTCAAGTTAGAAGCTCCTGGGGACTCTGCAGAGCAAGAGAAGGTGTTCAGAGCCACTGTACAGACAGAGCATCCTTCACCTCCTTACCCCACTCTGCCCTGTACCCTCCCCAGGCTGGCCCCATGCTCACTGCTGTCATGGATGGGGTCTGAGATGACAGGTTGGAGGGCCAGTGTGAAGTTCCCGCTGCTGTCACGGAGGTAGGCGGTGAAGCGCAACCGCACGATGCTCAGGTCCATCACCTTCTTCAGCTCCTTCGCCTCCAGCTCGATCTCACGCAGCTCCGCTTCTGCCAGGGCAGGGGGAGATACCGTCAGGCTGGGTGGGGGGATGGTGCTTCAGGTCCCCCCACCCACACCCTCCAGGCCCATGCTCACCCCAGCCCCCAGCTGTCACCCCGTGGGGCCGAGTTCAGCTGAGCCCCCAGGCTGCCCTCACCCGTCAGCAGATGGCTCCTGTTGCGCATCTTCTGCTGCTTCAGCTTTTCCTTCATGATCTCCATCATATTCTTCTTGGTGACATGGAGCACACCCAGGTTGCTGAACCTGGAGAAGAGGGAACCCCCTGGGAATTGGGAGTGTAAGGGCTGGGAGCAGGCAGCCCAAAGGGGTAGTCTCCTGCAGGTGGGAAGGAGCTGAGCAAAGCACAGAGCACTGCCACTCAGGCAGCAGTGAGTCAACATGTGTGGGGCAGAAGAGAAACAACCACACAGGAGAGGAAAGGAGCCAGGAAACTCTGGGCTCCACAGGTGACAAGTCCAAAGGGCTGTCAAAGACAAGACCAGGAGGACTGAAAGCCAGAGGGATGGAAACCAGACCAAGCTGAGTCAGGGCTGGACATATAAGAGCAACTGCAGCAGTTGCCGAATAACCCCATGATTTGGGCTGGCTTCAAAAGTCATCTGCAAAGCTGGGGAGCTGCAACACCAAGGACAGAAGCCGAAAATAAGGTGCGTGTGCCAAAACCCGTATCTAGGCAAAATGCTCAGGGAAAAGAGCTGTAACAATGAACTTGTGTAAACACACTCCTGGCCCCATCCAGCAAACCCAGCTCCACCATGCACTAACCCCCAACCTGTCCCCATCTTATAAGCTGCAGGCAGCACCCACAGCTACCTCACAAAGGCAAGAGGCCACCCCAGGTCCCCTCACACATACTGAGCTGTCATGTCCTTGGGTCCCACGATCATGACACAGTTGCCAGCCTCGTTGCACTGCTTGCCCACCAGGCTGTGGGCATGTACACGGGGAGGGTCACTGTGCGTCACCAGGTCTACCTCGATCCGGGCCATCCCTGTGTAGTTGCAGATCTGCAGGGAGAAAGGAGATGGGAGTCAGGTACAATATACCAGGAGTTTGCAGGACTCTCCACAAATCCCTCCCCATGGCCACCACCCCTCCTGCCACAGCCCTCTCATCCCTCCAGTGCTGTGAGACACAGAGCTAATTATAAATTTCCTGTCCTTCCCTCAAGGCTCCCTTCTGGTGCCCGTGCACTGCTGGCTGAAGATGCTGCTCCATCCCCTCCCCAGGGCAGTGCTCACCTTGACTGTGGGATAGGTCTTGCGGCCCTTCTCACTGGATGCTCCTGGCAGCCCCCCATGTGAAGGGCCCTCACAGCCGTAACGAAACCGAAAACCCCGCTGCGGAGGCAAAGAGAGGGTCAGCCAAGGGGGGCCAAAACCTGATGCCATGAGAGCAGGGGGTGACAGTTACACCCTGGGTGACATCCTTACCTGCTTTGGCTGCTCGATAATGACGAGGTAGGGACCTTCTACTGGAGAACAGAAAGGAGATGTACTGATGAGAAACATGGGATAACCAAAGTGCGTGTTCCCAGTAAGGATGCTGGAGGTATGGGGACAGTACTGAAAGTGAGATGACCCCTGTCTGTCCCATGAGGGTACTGAGGGCCCCCAGACCCTGTGCTGTCATAGCGCAGCTGGGAGCAGCAGTCAGAGCAGCAGGAAGAGGAGGGGAGGGCCAGAGGATGCCCTGTCACATGGGGAGCAGGGACCATGGAGAGGTCACAGCCTAAACTGGTAGTCCCTGGTAGACTGAGCAGCAGGGCCCATCCTGGTGGAACGGGACAGGGATTCCCAGCCAGCTCACAGCGGAGCCAGTAAGGATACAGCCTTTGGTGCTGCTGGGAACTAAGAGGTGTGAGTCAGCCTGCTGGGAAAACCCACTGCAGCTGGGGACCCCTGGAAGGACACAGCCAGAAGGGCCCTTACCCGTCTCAATCAGGGGCTCCTTCTGCTCCATCATGTGGGAGCCAAAACTGAAGTCATCGTAGTCAATTCCATCCAGGCACTGGGTGATGGGAGGGAAGATGAGTGTGATGAGTGTGTTGGGGCTGGAATCCCCAACTGCTCTGGAGGGTTGGCACAGATCCCCATCTCCCACCCTGGGCAGGTGATGGCAGTCTGGCACAGAACCCCATCAGGGCAGGAACAGATCCCCTGTCCCTCCCTGGGAAGAGGGATGGGCACCAGCAGATCCCCTTTACCCACCCTGGAGGCTGACACAGACCTTCTATCTCCTACCCCAGAGGCAGGCACAGATCCTTCCACCTCCCACCGCAGAGGCAGGCACAGATCCCCACCTCCCACCCCACCCGTGGGGTCGGGCAACTGCTCCCTGTCCAGCTACGGGACCGGGACCAGGCAGCGACACCCCCCCTGGGCCGATCCGAACCGATCCGTGCCGCACTCACGGGCTGGAACTGCTCGTCCATGTCGGCGCGGGGCCGGCCGCCGGCCTGCGGGGAGAGGGGGGTTGAGCGGGGACCGGGGCTGCAGGAAGGCACTGCCGCTCCGGAAAGTCCCTAGAAACCCCGCCGAGCCGGGAAATGACGGGACCGCGCGTCACCGCCCCGCCCCGCCCCGCCGCGGCCGGTACACGGGGCACGGCCCGGGCATGGGGCACGGGGCAGGGGACACGGGCTCGGCCGGGACACAGCTCTGCACGGCCCTGCACGGCTCGGAGCGCGGCCGCTCCTGCGCCCGCCGGCGGCCACCCGGGGCGGTGGGATGAGCCGTCCCCTCGCCGCCGGGGGATTTTGGACTCGGAGCCCCGGCGGGCTGGAAATCCCGGAGCACGCCCGCCCGCCTCCCCTGGGCGCTCCCTAGCAGCCCCAGAGCGCCACATGTCCCGAGTGTTCCCCCCGGAAGCACGGGGGGATTTGCCCCTGCCGTCCCCGGCCGCCTGCCCCGCTACAGGCGCCGGTCCCCGCCGCGCAGCCATCGGCCCTTCCCCGACAAGATTTGCAGTGGAACACGGCTGAAACCAGTCGCCCACGCCACAAAGCCTGTCAACGGCTCCTGGGTCCCCCAAGGTCCCAACCCCACAACATGCCACTCCGATGATGTGCCTCCGGCACAGGGATGTCTCCTCCAAGTCCCTCTGTTCTCAAACAGGAGCAGCCATCCCAAAGCGCTGCCCCCAAGCTTGCTGGTCCCCCCCTGGCCAGGGGAAGCTCTCCAGAACTCTGCAGACCGAAGCCAGTGCATGGCAGCCCCTTTCCAGGCACTCAAAGGGGTGCTTTCCCGCTCCCTCAGTTTCCACTTACACGACAGCTCCTGCATCCATCCCGCGGAGGTGGCCTGTGAGAGGCATTCGCTATCCGTGTTCCCATTCCCTCCTTCCCGCTTGGGAACATCTGGCTTCAAAGTGGAAGCGGCAGCCCCAGAGCTCCCTGTGGGAGCATATCCCACCGCCCCAGCACTCAGCACTGCATGCTCTCCACCGACCCCAACAAGGCACTGCCAGCAGCAGGGGCCCTTCTTTGCCGCCCACGACGCTCACACCCTCCTACTCACCGGGGAGGAAGAGGCTGGTCTCAACAACCCGTCCAGCCCCAGCATCGCCACAGGGACTGCCAGTACCGCAGGCAGGGGTTCCACTGGGGTCAAGGTCTGCCTGACCACGGAAAACCACCGGTGACTTCTAGCAAAGGGGCAGGATCAGAGCAGAGCCTCTGAGCACGCTCTCTTGCTCCACATTTCTTCTCACTAACCAATGAAAAGAAGAAAAAAAGCAAAAAAGCCCCTGTATCTGACTCCACGGTGCCCTCATACCATGAATTTCTGAATCAGTGGTTGCTGCAGGTCCCACTCAGGGGATTTTGGGTGTGTGGGAGAAGAGGGGAAGGAAGGGGATTGTTCAACGCGTGCGTGACTCATATTCTTCAGAAGCTGAACAGAACTTTTTTAAGGAGATTTTTCAGCCACTCAAGTCCTCCGAAGGGGCTGTCCTGTGATCCCAGGCCTGAGGTTTCCCCTGGCTGGCCTGCCACCTAAACCCTGGTGAGCTCCGGCAGCCCCTGCCCTGCCAGCCTGTGGGATGCATCCCAGCCAGCAGTGCAGCCTGGGACATGGAGTCTGAGGACCTGCAGGTGCAGCAGAGGGTGTAAGGAGGGAGAAGGTAGAGATCCAGCACTGCAAAATGAGGTGGGACCTTCCTCCTGCCATTCTGTAGGGGCTTCAAAAGGCCTAGGAACATGGACATAACCCCCCACTGGCCTGTGGGAAGCAGCACGCCCTCCCTGCTGTTGGGATCCCACCCGTCATACCTCCTGCCACCACCAGCCAGCCACACCACCTGGCACAGATTTTACAGAGAGGGGAATGAAGAAAGGGACAAACATCCTTCCTCAGTGTGCTGGGAACAGCCACCCCGAACCCTATCTGCTGAGCCCAGCTGGAGGAGCCAAGGCCTGAATATGCTGGATAAGAACAAAAATTGTGCCCTTTGGATAGCACAGCTCCCCTTCTGAGGTGCCATCAGCCCCATTCCCTCTTGAGGGGTTTTCACAGTGCACTCATTGCTGCCCAGGATACTTCCACTTGTTGCAGCAAACAGCATGACTGGGATGTCATGGAGTCGTGCCTACATCACCCTAGCCTGCACAGCTCTGGCTCTCTCAGGAGGTTGCTGGCCATATACCTGAACAGCGTGTGCTGGAGGAAGCCCACCTTGCTCGCCAAGCATAGATCGTGTCATCGCCTGCTTCCTTGTTCCTGGAAAAGCAACCTCAGACCTACCCACAAGGTAAGTCCTGCCTCCTGCACCAAGCAGCCATGCCCTTCTGGCCCTCAGGACTTGGGGGTTTCCCCTAGGAATGTAACACACCCAGCTTTTAGCCCCCACACATTCCAGAAGGGGATCTCTCCTTCCTCCATCAGTAGCGTCCCCTGCTCTGTGTTACCCAGCGCATCTGAGCTGGACTGTGGGCTTGAACTGCAGCCCCCATTTGCTTGGCTAATTCCTCCCCATCTTCACACCTTCCTAGGGCTCAGGAAGGATTCTCTGGGCATTGCTGGGAATGGGGGAAAAGAGCAGCAATCCATATGCAAGGCACTGCCCAGCATGGCGAGGCACAGCACCAGTTCCTGGCCCCAGAGCACAGCAGTGCCACGGCACCCTTGCCAGATGGCACAGCCTCCCTTGTGCCAGCCAGACTGCTTCAATTAAGGGCCAGCCACTGGCAAGCAGCGCGAGTTAAAGCCATTCTTCCATGCCTGCAGCTCCTTGAACGTGACCTAGTAACGCAGGTGCTATTTTCTTTCCTCCCATGACAGTCGGCTGACTCGCAGAGCTGCTGCCCTGCAGGCAGGAGGGAAATATACTTCAGTCTATCTGAGGCAGGAGTGTTTAGTAGCCATGGGAAAGAGCACTCCAGAAATGCAGGAGGCAGCACAAGCACAGCCCTGCTCCGAACTGCCCTAGTGTACAGCTGACATGTTCCAGCCACCCAGCTGGCTGCTCCTCTAACATATGATTTTGGGGTCTGCTAATGCCTGAATAAGATGGCCCTAAATACCTGGCCTTGCTTTCTGCATGAATCCTGTACTCTGCTCCATCCCAAGAGTCCCAACAGCTACTGGCAAGGGTCTGGCAGGAGGCTTCTAAGTCTCTCCTAGTGTTTACAAGGACTTTGCTCTGAGAGCCTTCCTGGAAATGAAGTCCTTGATGTGCAAGCACAACAGAGAGAAATCCCCTCTCCCTGAAAGCTGTTCAAGCCTTCCCCTCCCGACAGCCTGCCTTCGAGCACTGAAGCCATTTGTATCTCTCTGCATAAAATGCCTTTACTCTCTTTGTGGCTATCAAGTTGGTTTTGGCAAACCCCAGCCACCCACTGATCTTCTGGTTTTCTCCTCTAGGGCCTGTAAATCAGCTCCTTTGCTGTTGTGTTATGAACCACTGCTCCACTTGCACATCCGTGTGCTCTCAGAGAACCCTTCTCAGTGACAACCCAGCGTTTGCCATCTCTCACTCTCTCTGGTTTCCACTCTACCCACAATACCACTACCGTGTTGGCATTCACGTCTCCATTTGGGGTACAGCTTGCTGAGCCTGCGGGCATGGATCTCTTCCCCTCGGAGCAGGCAGGAAGCCAGCCCTGCTCTAGCGCAAGCAGGGCTCGACGTGCAAGAGAGAGCAGTGGGATAGGGCAGAACCCACTGGTAACACAGAAACAGGAAAATAAGCAACTTCCCCACCGCCAGGGAAACGGGTGTAAGCGCCAGCGCTGGGACCTGCTGCCTCCTCCCCACTCCAAGAGAGCAGCTGTCTCTACATCCTGAATCTTCCCAACTTCCCCTACCCCAGCGAGCCCCATGGTTGGTCCAGAGGCAGCCAGGGACCGGCGTGGCTGCCGGGGCGAGAAGGATCCCAGGAGCGGCTGAGGACCCTTCCGCAAGGATGGACAGCCCTGACAAGGGAACTTTAAACCTCTGGACCGCTCAGTTCCCTTTCCCAGGGAACCCTTCTCCCGCTGGAGCAGGCAGCCCGGGCGCATCCCCCCAGCACCCCGGATGCCCCCACCCCGGCCCGGCCGCTTACCTTCATCCCAGCCCCAGCCCAGCCGTCGCCCCCCGGCTGCGGTACTGGGAAAGTCCCGTCCTAACTCCGCCTCCCGGGGCTTCCCGGGCCCGGCTCCGCCCGGCGGGACAGCGGCAGGGCGGGCCGGGGGACCCCCGAGAGGACAGGTAGCTCTGGGCTGCTGCATCCCGGCGAAACCGCCTGTCCCCGACTCGGGTCAGGGCATCGAGCCCCCGGCTCACGGCTGTCCTGAGACCCGCAGGGCAACTCATTCCGTTCCCAAAGCCTGCTGCTACCCCGGCGGGGAAGGACCATCTGCCTCACCCATGGCTGATTTTCACTTTTATTATTGTAAATTTACTGTTGTCTTTATATATATTTTTTTAAAAATATATTAGATATAAAAGTCAGAAATGCTCCTCTTTGAACTACATATACTGGTGGATTTACAGGCTGGTTTGGAAAGGTGGGCAAATAGGCAAGCCCAACCTGATCAATGAGCACAACAGCAGCAGCAAATGCCCCTCTCCAGGGACAAGGGAAAATTTATATATATATATATAAATGGGTGTGTATATATATATATATATATATATTTGTAGATCTATACACACACACCACACACACACACAGAATGCTCATAATTCCTCAACACCCATCCCCCTGCCCAGGACACCCTGGGCTGCAGCTCAGCCTAAGGATGAGGGACGGAGCAGGACTGGGCTCCCACCACGCAGGTGCTGGCCAAGGCACCAGCAGACGGATTTGGGAGTCCCAGCAGAACAGGGCATGCACTTATCTGTTCCTACAGAAGTGCCTCCCCTTTCTATGCCTGTGCTCCCTGGGCGGGAGGGCTGGTGGCCGTCCACCCTGGACTGGGACACTCCCCCATGGGACAGCTTTGGCTGGCAGCGGTACAGAGGGGAAATCCACTGCTCTGCAGGCAGAGTGCCTGCAAGACATCCTCAGTATGATGGTAAATTCAGAGACTCACTTCCCAAATTAGCTGGGAGCACAGGAATGCCATGGCCCAGCAGGTGAAACCTGCCTCAGCAATTCTCAAAGCTGAAAAAAATGACAGGAAAGTCATCAATGGAAGGCAAGGAAGGCCCTGAGCAGCAAGAGCTCGAGGGCCCAGCAGAGTTCAGCCAGGGCTGCTGGTGTCATCCTGTAGCAGTGTGAGGCACTGCCTCCACCCAGGAAAGCAGGCAGGGAGAGACCCCATGCTGCCATCCTCACTGGGGGTGCAGACAGACCAGCACTGCTGTAATTTCCCAAGGAAGAGAAAAGGCACTCTGGGTTTTTGGCTCCTCTGACAGTCATACTTGGCAGGCTTGTTTTGCTGAACCTTACCCCTGTGGAGGAGGGAAGAACAGAGACCTCCCCCTCTCCCAGCATACCCGGCTTGTGTGGTGAGGGAAGAGTGAGCCCCCTGTTCCTCCACAACACTTACAGAAGGGGGCCTCTGTATGATAGCCTGCAGCAGCCCCTGACTCAGACAAGGCTACCCCAGAGGCTCTGGGGCAGATCCTGGCTCTGTTGATAGCACCAGGTTGGCATCCCTGCACCCCAACAGTGACCCCAAATCCTGTGGGCAGGGAGAGGGCAGTTCCTGCAGGGGCACCAGCTGCCAGAGGAGTCCTGGACACAGCTCCTGCCAAGAGTGAAGGGCACCACATGCACACAAGTGCACACATACACATACACACAAGCACCCCAAGGCAGCTGGGGTCTCAGAGACATTCAAGGTGGGGAGTTACTGTCAGAACCCAATTTGGGAGTCTCCACTGTGAGCTGCCTCCTGTGGGGGTCAGGCCATAGCCAAGCCCTCCACGTGGCTGTGGATGTGGGCCATGCTGGACATGCTGCTCTCGTCTTTGTAACTTTTGGGAGCCCGGCTGGCTTTCAGAAGGACCAGGAAGGTGTCTGTGGAGATGGCCCCAAACTCAAAGGTGAATGTGCCGTAGAAGACCAGGACATCAATGATGAACATCCACTCGCATAGAGCAGCCACGTGCTGCAGCACAAAGCTCTCCTGGATGAAGAACACGCCGCCTGAGGGTATCCCAGTCAAGGAAAGCACAGCTGGACACCAACCACTTCATGGAGGACCATGTCCCACTGCCACCACATACCGGAGTGGCTGTGAGTACCCACCCTTGCAGGAAATGCACCACCACTCCTAAAACCCAGAAACCCCACATGCTTTTCCCAGCAGCACAAGGGCCCTAGCATGGGTGAGATGGTGGCACACACGCCCAAACCAGCCTCAGTAAATCATGGGAACGATGCCAGGCTGGGATTTTCTGAAAAAGCCAGGGCAGGAGGAACTCAGACTGCAGTTCTCAGTGCAAGCCAGGTGTCCAGATGCCTCACCATCCCCACACCCCTTGCCTCTTCCTCAAGCCAGGCTGACATTCCCAACCCTCTTGCAGGATGCCGTCAAAGATGATCAGCACTCCACCCCCTTGGTTACAGGATTTGGGCTGCTCATCCCAGCCCTGCAGCACCTCCTGTCCCTCGGTGCTGCACGTTGGCCCATCCCAGGGAAGGAGCCTGCTCCTGCTTCTCCATGTCCCACTGCTGCCAGAGTTCCTTTATCCTTCTCTCATCCTCACCAAGGATCTCAAGGGAAATTTACTGCCAGAGCCACCATGGATGAGGGGAAGAAGGCATCACCCAACCCTCCAGGTGAAGCCTCCAGCAGTACGTTGCCTTCTGCCAGTGAGACCAAGATCTGGGAGAGCTGCAGAGGCAGGGACCTGACCTGTACAGTGAAGAGCCCTCTGCTCACTCCCCCCATCCCATCAGGAGAGATCCTAGCCCTTTGCCAACACTGTCCACACCACAGCTCACTACTTTCCCACTGCTAGTCCCCAGTGGTTACAGAGCAGGATGGCCACAGCAGATGGGCACCAATCCTGTCTCCCTTGTCCTTACGTGCCCTTCCTGTTCCTCCCAGCTGGCATGGCCCTGCAGCACTTCTACCCTTCCCAGCTCCCTGCCTGATTCCCAGCCTGCCTGCCTGCTGCAGTGACAGAGCAAGACCCTCTGACATGTGTCAGGCCTGTCAGCACCCCCAGGCTCCTCTTTGTGCTGCTCACCTCAGCCAGACCCCAGCCAGTCTCTTTGGGACCCACAGACACTGGATGTTTTTTCCCCTTCCTTCCCAATAACCACCACCTCGTTTCCCAATTTATCCCCACCCTCAGTCCCAAACAAGCTCCTAGCTCCTTGGCCACACACTCAGGACCATTCTTAGAGCCCCAGTCCACCTGACACCATGCCCTCCCTCCCTCCCTGGTAGGGTGTTTGCAAACCCCACTGCCTGCTCACCAAGCCCTCCCTCATCCTCACGGCAGGTTGGCTTGTGGGTGCCAGAGAGCCCTGGCTGGCAGAGGTGTTGCCATGCGCCCACCCCGCACCTGCACAGAGCACTTTTGTACTCAGCTTTGGTCATACAAGTAACCCAGATGGACTTTGCTCAACATACCTTTGTCTCATAAAAAACCCCCTCAATTAACCAGCCCTGGGTTGTGTGGGACTGGAGTCTGCAGTGGTGGCTGGGCTGCAGCAGCCAGGGCAGGGCTGGTTTGGGGCATCCAAGCACCATAAGAGATGCCCACCCACATCTCTTCCCCTCCTCAGCCCCTCCCCAGCCCTGAGGCTGCTGCTTGTCCAGCCTATACCTGGAGAGAGCTGCCCACCCTCAGTCCCCTGCCCAGCCCCTCTCCTGGCACAATGCCTCACTGCCAGACAAAAGGATGGAGAACACGGGGTGCATAACCCACCGTGAGGACCACCTTTTGCCAGCCCAACCCAAAACTTCTTCCCACACCTTCAGGATACTGAAGACGAGGGTGATGAAGGCCACAGTGGTGAGGATGCTTCGTAAGTGGCCAGTCCAGTACTGCCCTCGCGTTTTGGCCATGCGGTAGGTGAGAATGGACTGCAGGAGCAGGAACAGCATGCTGGTTGGAAAGGCCACCCCTGCCCCAATGTAGTGCAGCACCTTGGCATGGTCCACCTGTGGGGAAGAGACCATCAGTGCTGACACCCTGGGACACTCCCCGGCACAGCACGGCTCTTCTCCAGGAGTTGGGCTCCTGCCCAGATAGGGGTGCAGGCAGGGCCAGGAGCAAGTCCAAGCAGCTCACCCTGTGCCTGACTCCTGGCTGAAGAGCAGATTTGTACCCAGTATCTGCTGCTGGGATCTCAAAGCACTCTGTTTCTTTCATCGGTGGGCCAACAGCCCTGCCGTGCCTGGGCGCAGGGGCTGTCCTCTGCCCTGAGAGGCATCTGGGGCCACCCACACTGCTCCCCTGAGGATCACAGCCCAGTGCTGCTGGACCACAGCTGAGGCACGAGGGGGATCAGGGCCAGCAAGCCTCTCCTGTGGCTGGCGCCGGCAGCAGCTTCCTGCAGAGCAGGAGGGACTGGCTGCTGCAGGCAGTGGGCAGGCAGCTGCTGGGAGGCTGGTGCCTGGAAGTGCAGGCAGGGGCTGAGTGCTGCTGTGTGCTGCCAAGCCTGGGCTCACTCTGGTCATTGCCAGTACAGGCTCTGTCCCAACAGTTACCTGGCATCACCCCTGAAAGGAGCATCGGCAGCTTGGCCTGTTCCTCAGGCCAGCTGGCATGTCCCTGGCCTTGCACATGCCCTTGGAGGGGACAGATCATGCAGAGGGTCTCAGGTAAGGGTTAAACTAAACCCAGCAGCTTAATCTGGACCTGAACTATGAACACACTAGCAAAGAGGACTCCCAGCACTTTGGGAAGCACAGCGCTTACCCAGCAGAAGGGAAGGATTGCACAGACAGAAACCACCACCAAACCACCCCAAACCCTACCCTGCTGAGCACCACCACTGCCCTGCTCAAGCCAAGGCCTTCCCCCACCCCCCTGCCCCTGGGGACTCCCGAGAAGATGCCTTACCTGGAAGTTGCCAACCATGGTGAGGCCGGCAGCGCAGACCCAGCCAGTGGCCAGCCCAAGAGTGTTGAGGAGGGATGGCCCCAGGCACTCCAGGAGGTGAGCGTAGCGCAGCAGTCCCACCAGGATGACTGCAGGAAGGAGACACAGCCCCATCACATGCTGCTGCCTGCAGCCCCCCTCATCCCATTCCTGCCCTGTGCTGGGGGGTCTGTGCTGCAGGGCAGCCCACTCCCAGCCCGGCTCCCCTGGCAGCCAGCACTTACCCATGAAGGAGCCCAGGCTGCAGATGAGGCTGAAGAAGCAGCTCTCGGGAGGCAGGGTGCCACACTTGCTGTGGGGACAAAGCAAGACCCAGGGAGCCCTCAGACAGGGGGCGCTTGGCTGGGCACTTTCTTCCCCCTCGCCAAAACACCCTCCTAGGTTGCCCTGGAGGGGTCCCAGAGTGGCTCTGCCCTGTGTTCCCACCCTGCGGCTGCTCACCTGACGAGGGGGATGTGATCCAGCGTGCAGCAGGAGCTGGGGCCGTCCATGTCACACGACTGATTGTAATTCCTGCCAGCAGCAAAGGGACAGGTTAGCAGAGCAGAGATGCTGCCTGGGACCCTCCTGTCTCCTGCCCACTGGCTCTGCAAGGGCAGCAGAGCTGCTCCCCAGTGAGCACAGCTCAACCCCAGGGATGTGCCTGCATCCTGGGGTCAAGCCCCTCCAGGGAGTGACCCACTGCCCAACAGGGCCCTCTGGTAGCATCACATCTGGGCTTCCACAGCCTACCCCCTTCTTCTGGCTTTGCTGTCCACCCGGAGCCCCTGCCTGTGAGGGAGAAGCCATGGTGGGGCAGAAGGCTGCACACCCTGTTGAGTGCACAGGTCAGGGTGCTGGGCTCAGGGGCTTCTGGTGGGAGCACCCAACTGCAAGCCCCATCAGACATCCCTGGGGTGGGAGCTGTTGATGAAGCTGGGCATGTTACTGACGGCTCCAGGTTTGCAAGGGCCAGGTAGGAACACTGAGCTGTGTGGGGAAATGCATAAGCGCTCCTGGGACAGTGCCATCCGTACCCAGAAGGGAAGGAGTGAGCTGCGAGGAGTTGGGAGGTCTTGCCTGAGGGAGGATGTGACCAGAGATGGCTGCAGGGCATCCCCCCAGGGGCCTGTTAGCAGCCCACAGTACGCCGGGCTGGCGCAGGACTCTGGTGCCTCTACCCACTGCAGCTCCCTGGAAGTGCCTCCTGCACCCACAGACCCTGTGAGCATGGGGACCCTGAGCTCTTTATCAGCCTGAGACACCTTCCTGTACCACAGCTGCTGCCTGCAACCCTGACCAAATTCCCACTATGGGGGTACATGCCCCTTCACCCTCACAGCTCTCCCAAGAGCTGGCACACACTCAGAGGGTTTTTGGGTGCCCCTTTGCTGCAGCATTACCCAGGCATCCAGCACCTCTGCCTGGCATGGCTGAGGAGGAGCCCCTTCTCACACCACAAGCAGGGAGCCCAAAGTCCTGTGTTCCAAAGGGCCCCTTCAGACACCCCCAGCCCAGTGGTGGAGACGGGAGATGTGGGGGACCAGCCCTTCCCTGTCCCTGGCCCAGCCTGACTATCCGCCACCTCTGGCCGTGCAGCAAATGCATGGTAAAAAAATCCTTCCTGAAAAGGGCTGGGCTGGGCTCTGATGTTTTCTCAGTCTCCTCAGTTTGCTGGTGGCTTTGTTTTCCAACCACTAAACCCAGGCAAGGCGTGGAGCCCCACGGCCTCCTCAAAGGCTGCTCTTGGGGCCGTGTTTGGTTTGGGAGAGTTTTTTTATTATTATTTTGTTTAAAGCGAGCAGCCCGAGGCCGAGAAGCATTATTCATCATTAAGGGCTGGCTGTGTGGCGGAGACAACCGACACGCACATTCTTCCCAGGGCAGAATCAGCCATCAGGCAGGAAATGGCAGCAGGTTTTTTTTTTTTTCCCCCCTTCTTCAAACACTACAGCAAGAATTAAACTAACATGGATCTTTCTGGGCAGATTTTTAAGGTGACACAGCAAGCCAAAAACCCTGCAGAAGAAGTTGCCAAGAGACCAAAGAGGGTTTCTTTTCCAGTCCCTGCCTTCTCCACGCCTTGTCCCCCATCTGGAGGAGCTGCAGGCAGCTCTGCTCATGGGCTGTCCAGGCCCACGAGGCCATCCCATCCCCCTGGCACTGCCAGATTTAGCCTCAAGCGAGCAAGTCGCAACCTTTTCCATGGAGACACAAGGCCCTCTATAATTCCCTGACCACTTATTTTCATACTTTCTCCATGCTGTGTTTTTTCAATGGCCTCCTTCTCTCTGCCTGGTTTGCAGCAGGGCTGCACTGTTTACCAGAGCAGCTGTAACCACATGTGAGCCTGGGCAGGGGAGAGAGGGCAGCCCAACCCTGACAGTAGCTAGTCCCCCCAAAGCAGTTCTGCTCCCAAAAGCTACTTGTGGGCTGGACAGGAGGCACATGCCCTGGGGCATGTGCACCCCATCACTGTCACCACCATGTCTGCTGGTGAAGGTGGTTCTGAGTTGCCTTTAATGCTCCCACCTTTCCTGTCATCCCCAGCCCCATCCCAGGGCCAGCCTGATCCCCAACCCCCCTTTCAGCACAGGGATGGTGCAGGGGGTGCCTCAACTACCCAGTGGTCTGGCACAGAGTGGCATAGTTCAAGTGAGACAGGTCTGGAAGGGACCCGGCATTACAAAGCCTTTGACTGAGCCAAAGAGTCCCTGCCTCCCCCCAGGCCTTACCAGTTGTGGACAGGGCAGATGTGGTTGTTGGAGAGTGCCATGGCATATCTGGGGGAGAGACAACAACAGGGTTACTGCAGCCACCTGCCTCCCTGCATCCCCACTCCCTGCTGGCACCCAGAGCAGCCCCAGGGACCAGCTGCCAGAGCAGATGATAAAAGCCCTCACTGCTGGGCAGGGACCAGCACTCAAGTGCATGAGCCCAGCACACACTCTGCAGAGCTCCCACTGCTGGGACCAGGTCGCCCTGCCTTGTACCCCCATCCCTGCTGAGAGCCACCTCCTGCTCCAGCTCAGTGCAGGTGCTTCTGTGGGGCCTCTTCCCCTTCGTGCTGCTGTCTCTTGGGGACTGCTCTGCCACGGAGCCCCCACCCTGCTACTGGGGCTCTCCACCAGCCCACAGCTGTGCCAGCTGTCACCTGATGGCTCTGCCGTGCTACCCCCAGCTCCTGGCTGGCTAGTGATGGAGCTGTAAATAGTCTGGATAAGTAGCTGGTGCATTGGCAGGGCATTTTGGGCAGATCAGCTCCATCAAGCACTTCACTGTGGAGTCATCCCTGCATCTCGGTCAGCATAACAAGAAGCTCATGAAACACATCCGGCTTCGCTCCAGGGGTGCTCAGCACTGTGGCTGCCCCAGCCATCAAGGAGCTGTCCTGCCCAGCAGCCACAGCAGCAGGTGGCACCATGCTGTTCAGATCACAGCCATAAAGAGCTCAGGTAAAAAACAAGCCCCGACACCAATACGAGAACCCCTATCCTGCTCAAGCAGGCCACATAAAGCTGGGTTGCAAAAAGGGTGTTCCCAGAAGAGAGGCAAAGAGCAGGACAGCTGGAGGGATCCAAGGGGCAGCACCTCCAGGAGATCCCTCACCCAGCCACTTCCCAGATTTTACCCAAGCACTCAGTACTCATCCCAGACCTCCATACCCTCCTGGGAGGGGGCAATAAGCCAACAGTCACAAACAGCATTGTCTTCTCCCAGGGGGATATGCCCCTACCTACCCTGTCCCCTCTTGTGGCTCTGCATCCCAGGCACTGCTGATGGGCCCCTGCGTGGGCCATGCACTCCACAGGTAACTGCCCAACCTCTGGCTGGCACTGCACTTGTGAGGGACACAGCATCGCAGGGGGGCTGCAGGACATGTCTGGTGCCAGGAAAAGGGCCTAAGAGGGCCACTCCCAGGGCAGCTCTGGCTGTGAGGACCATAAAGCAGGTACTCCCACCTGTGCTGCTCCAGGCAGGAGGGGCATCTGTCTGCCAGGGTTGCTCACAGGAAACAGACAGTGCTTACACGGTGTCCAAGGGAAAAACTTGGAGCACAGGTTCCTTGCACCAGGGTCAGCATTCAGCTTTGTTGTGAAGGAGGACAGGGGATACCAAAGGGGGAAACACTTGAAGGGACCTGTAGGGTTATGGGGTGCATTTGCTCCATCCCACACCCTGGAAAGTGCCACCATCAGTACTGAGGTTCCCTATGCCTTCGGGAAAAATCCCTCATCCATTGCCCCATCAGTGCTAAGGCCCGAGAAGGGGACTGGTGGGATGGACTAATGCTGCTCAACCGAGTGACACAGCCTCTGCCCTCAGCACAAGGCCCTTCCACCCACATGGGATGGGTGCCCAAGTACTGGCCCCGGCGCTGCAGGAGCTGGGCTGGTGGCACGGCTCCCAAAGCCGTTCCCGATGCCACCTGAGCATCAGCCGCACTCACGCCGGGACAGGGACGCGCGATTCCACGGGGTGTCAGGGATGTAAGGCCAGAGAGGCACATGCCAGAGCTGCTGCAGGGGGCGCGGGGACCACGCAGGGCGGCTGTAGGGGTTCAGGGAGGTGTGGGAGCCAGGGAGCGTCCTGAAGTGCCCCAACATGACGGAGGCCAGCGGCGCCCCGCAACCTCCTGCCGCGCACCATCCCACCCTGAAGTATCCTCCGGCCCCCCAGCCCACAGCATCCCGCAGCATCCCGCCCTCAGCCCAGATGCTCCCGGCCCCGCCGCCCGTGGGTGGGGTGCTGGCGGCGGCCCCGCGGCACTCACACGATCCACATGCCGGTGATGGTGAAGGCAGGCAGCGTGATGGGCAGGATCCCCCAGGCCGGCATCCTGGAGCCGGGCATGCCCCGCCGAGCTACGGGCGAGCGGGGCCGCCGGCGGAGCCTCCCCGCTGCCTCCTGCTACCGGACCGCCGCCGGGCCTCGCTCCCCATGAGCGCCGGGGCCGGGGCCGGGCCGGGCTGGCGGGCGGAGCGGGGTCCGGCCGTGCGGAGCGGCGGCGGGACAGCCCAGGCCGGCTCCGCCCCGGGGCAGCGCGGGTCCCGCTCGGCGGCAGCGCAGGGCCGGGCCCGCCCCGTCCGGCGGCAGCGCGGAGCGGGACGGGCCGGCGCGGCCCCGGCGCCACGTGGCGGGCGCGCTGCCGGCCCGGGGGAGGAGGGGGGCGCTGGGAAAGGCAGCCGGCAGCCGGCGAGTAGGACGGCACGGAGCCGGGAACACCGGGCTCCGCGGGGTGAGCAGCCCCAGAGCGCGGTCGGCTGCGCCGTGGCGAGGGACAGGCTCTCGTAGAGCCGAGGGCTCTAGCAGCGAACAACCCTCCCGGGAGCCGGGGGCCGGAACAGCTTTTCCCAAGGCAGCGGCAGGCGGCTTTAGGGCTGGGGGACTCGCCTCCACCACCCGCCCGCTCCAGGTGATGCTGTCCCTGCCAGAACACCAGTCCTGGACCCACGCCCGTGAAGGTGTGGGCTCCTCCTGAGAGCTTGGCCAATGGGCACTGTCACAGGATGAGGTAGAAGGTAGCACGACAGGTAGGGGGCCAGACAGAGAAGATCTCGCTCGGTCCACTCTTCCTCGTGGGCAGGTTAACATGGCCTTTCCTCCTGAGGACTAGGCTCTGTTCTCACCCCGGCATTGACGGACCTGCTCTCATTAAATGGCTAGTGACACCTCGCATACCTACACACTGGCAGCCACTGCCCGCGCACGCACTCCCGAGCCCGTTAGCCTGACCTCTCCGTTCCCAGACACTTCCTATAACTAGGGATTCAGCTTAGAAGCCAACCATCAACCCTACGGCCCAGAGAAATTTACATTTTCTTACACGAAAAACTTGAGGAAGCAAAACTTCCCCTGGCAGAGGAGCAGGGCTGTGGCAAGGCCACAGCAGCCCCATTTCCCTGTCGGGAATTCAGCAACAACACGCCCTCATAGCTGCTTGCAGGCATGTGTTTGCAAGTCCCAAAACATATGCGTAGCCAAAGGGTGTTCACACCCCTCGGGCCCGGAGTGTCTGGTGCTCATAAAGGCTACACTTTCCCAGTCCTGCAGAGAGGAGCTGTCTGGGAACAGCGCCGGCCCTGGCCTGTGTGAGAGGGGACCTCTGGCTGCCCACCACCCTGCCTGGGCCAGGGTGTTGGTTACACAACCGGAGGAGCAGTACTGCACACTGGGACTTGTAGTCCTGGGGGATCTCATCTTCTTCTGCATTGACTCGCACTCCAAGCAGCCTCCTCACAGGCCCAGGGGCTCTCCTTGCTGTCCAGCCCATCAGTTCCCCGACCCTTCGGGGCAGGAGTTAAGCTCCAGAACTTTGCTCCCGAGCCGGTTGTGCTCCCAAAGCTTCCCCGTGCATTCCTGTCCGCCAGCGGGCAGCAGGCCTGGCCCTCCCTCTCCCGGCAGCCCCCACAGCACATGGTTAGATGGCAGCGGGAACAGTGCCGGCCGGCAGCATTGGCAGGGCTCGGATCACTCCCTGGCCACGGGCGAGCGGCACAAGCCCCGTCGGGCTGCCTGTCGTGCAGGGGGGCCAAGGGAGCAGGGCACTGGCACTTCAGGGTACGTCAGGCTCCGTAACAGCCACAGATTCTTCCAGAGATGTTCAACACCTGGCATTTAAACGGGTGAGGGTAACTTCTAAAAAAGCCAGCTTACTGTTGAAAGATACTCCATGGAAATCTTCCTTACAGACCAGATCTTCTGAATATCCTCAGATCCAGTTTTTAAATTGAAACTAAAAGCAGCAGTGCTTGTGTTTCACAAGTTTCAATGCCAAATGTATGCCAGGGCTTATCATTCTACAGGGCTTCTCACACTAGGAAACTTCATACCAATGAGAAAAACTGACACATGCTAAATCCCAGTACTTACTCATACTCTGTTTTAGCAGTAGAAATTCTTGATGTAAATGGCAACAGGAGAAGTAGGTAAATCCAAACTACAGTGATGTCTGTGCAGCCTCCTCTGGATAATAGTGAGTCAGACCCGTAAAAATGAGAAAGAAGTCTAAGACTAGAAAAAGTATATGCTGGAACAAACCTGAAGGGTAGTGTGTGAACACCACTCCTCACCAACAGACAGCTATTAGTAGTATGATTGGCTTTTATGTAATTTAAGTTACAAAGAGTTCAAGAAACTTATAAATAAACATGTATCACAGCACACACTACCTGTCAGTTGATTCTGATATTTCAGTTCAACACTTCCCCCATTCTTTCTTTCTCTGTAACATGAAACCTTGCTATTGCAAAATCCAACCAACGTTCAAAGAATTTTTTTCTGGTTTTCCACTCCATTCCTATTTACAGTCTAGTAAAAAATGTTTAAAGTGCAGTTCTGTCTTTCCAGTCAACATTCTTTCCATTCCAGTCCCACTTCCTGCAGTTTCCTCGGGTGGCTTTTGCTTTGTACCACAATTGTCTGAATTAAGACGTAATGCTCTCAGTACAAACTGCGTTTGCGCAAACAGTTTAAAAAACAGCATGTGCCCAAAACAGGTATCTGAAGGCAGCTGGCAAAACTGAGCTTTACTATCAGCTGACACCACTCCAAAAAGTCAGAGGACCACCTGGGGATCAGAGGGCAGCAGTGCTGACATGGAGGCACTTTACAATTGAGCAATGACTTAAAAGAGTTAATCATCTGAAACTTTCAGCAAGCAGAAAAACAGAGCTGTAATAGAAGTCAAGGCTCAGCAAGAAAAGACAGAGAGGGGCCTGGATACAGAAGGGGCATGAGCAGCACAAGGACTCAAAGACATGAATGAAAAACATCTAAGGGCTGGAAGGACACAATCTACAAGCAGCGGAGGGTGAGGAAGAGAAGGCTGTGACAGCAAAAATATTCCAGGAATGGTGGAAATGGGGTGAAGGAACCAGGATTTAATAACAGGACTTTCCTAGTATGCATATTACTCTTCCATTATGCAATATTTAGACCTTTCCTCATGCAATTCAAACAAACTCCCAAGTTTTTAAGCTCCTTATCAAATCTGTAGGAGTCTCTTGGAATCCTTACGATAGGGAAGGCATTGGTGCCTCATGCATCTCTAAGGACACTGTGGCACTGTGTAGACCTTGTCACAAAACAAAGTAGAAGATGTCAAGAGGGAAGTGTGGTTTTCCACATCCATGACAAGCACTAGCCCTGGAGGAGCCCAGGACCTCTAACACCCTGTCCAACTCCTGTCTGTGGAAATGAGGATTTCTTCCTCATCAGAAAATTGCCGAAGTCAGATGAGTTGTCACTGAGGTTTATGTACTGGTTGCATGGCCAGATGAGCAGAGCACCTGCTCCTCAGGCCTGGTCACTGTTCTCAGTCCTGGTGGTGCATGAGCACACACCAATGTAACACCAGAAATTTTACAGCCAACATGGAGCTGCTGTCTTCTGCAAAAGCAATCTCAGTATTAAAGCTCTGCTTTGTCCATGATGGAAACCATTCCTGCTTAGCCCCTTGATGGCCAGTCTCCACTGCAGCCCCCCATGAGTTGCCCAGTTATTAGGACAAGTCCCCTCGTGCTCCCCGCAGACAGAGCACTCTGTTGCAGGATCTTGGTATGTGGAGCCAGGGCACGGTACCTTGGCAAGTAAACTCCACTTTGCCCAAAGCTGTGAGCCACAGTTGCATGACAAAGGAGTGCAACACTGGAGCATTCATTTACAGGATGTATTTATTACACTGTAAAAAGTCCATTGGATTTGTAGCCATTTAGTCTGTATATACAGGGTTGTACTCCCACCCCAACTGCAGGTTCCTCTCCATACAGGATACACTGGGTTGGAGTCCCACCCATGCCCCTCCCAGTCACCAGGGGGATTTCCAAGATTGAAATTATTGAGAATTTAGCCAGCTAGTCGAGGGAAGAGGAGGGGGAATGGCAATGCAGCACTTTCCAGGCAGCCAGCTCTGCTCTGGCCATGAGGAGGGGGAAGAGCGGGATGTCCTTGCTGCAAGGCGGAAGCACAGGAATGACTACCAGGGCCTCGGCTGCAGGGGTGTTCTGGGGGGAGAAGGATATGGGATTCCAAAAACCAGAAAATGCACAAGGGTGAAATCTGTGCAGAGCTTCCAAGAGAAGCCACTGCAGACTTGCTGGGCATCTGTCAGCAGGTGCCACAGATCCCCACATCTTCTCTAGCTGAAGAGGATGTTCTCCTAAGGAAGGGGGCTGGTCACCAAGAGGACAGTGTAGCGAGTGGCGAACAACACATCACTGCTGTGTACCCCAGGGAGCGGCTCCCAAGTGCTGTGTGAGAGATGGCCATGGTGCTCTGCTCTCAGCATTTCCTTGTCATTTACTCAACTATGCAGAGCATTCTGGATTTGCTCTCTCCAACCAGAAAGCCTGATTATATTACAGGAGGAGGGAGGAAAGCCGTGCCACCCCATCAGACTCCTCTGCTGCCTACTCCATACCTGGCATGCGGATTGCTGTCATCTGTGTTGCAGAACGGCAGTATGTGCCTACAGCAGGCAAGAATCCCTATGTAGCAAACTGGGAGCTGCACTGTAAGCAATCCACATTTCTAACAAAATTCTTTACTGCTGAATTCAGGCATGCCCAGAGCCCACACAAAGCAGTGCGACCAGAAGTGTGAGCAGTAAAGCTGGGGAATTGCCCAGGGACTGGACTGAATAATCTTGAGAAGCAGCCCTGTACTGCAGCCCCTCTCTGGCGTGGCATCAATAAGTTTCCCCTCTTTACCAGATGAACTGGTGACAGCTTGGTCCCAGGCTGCTGGGCGTTGAGTGTTGCCTGGCTCCTGAGATTGCAAAGGCAGGAAGGTCAGTGGAACTGGGCACCCCTCCAAGAAGACAGGAATTTATAGGCAGATTTCTAGGTGATGACATAAGAAGGGAGCAGAACAGGATGTGCTCCAAAGGATTGTGGCAGCAGCCCTTCTGCTCAGGTTAGCATCATCTTCTAAAACAAACATGCCCGCTACCAGAGAACATTTGGCCAGCATCCTCCACCTACAGAACCTCCTCAGCACACAGTTCTCAGACACCCTCAAACTAATTGACTTCAGAGGTTGTCATAGGGTCAGTGGGCCGTGGAGTAGCTAAGAGGGGAACAGGAGAGGTGGCTTCAATTAGGGCTGGGTTGAGAATGATTGGAAGAGTCATAGGTGGCACCCCAACCTGCAGGGGAGACGCAAGAGGCTGCAGGATGAGAGGTGGCTGTGGTGTCGTAGGAGGTATGTCTGTAACGGGGCTTGTCTTTGTTGAAGCTGATGCTGGGAAAGAAGGAGAGGCAGAGGTGCTGATGGTGGGTGAGGCAGGTGCAGTGGGTCTCTCGGACTCTGGAAAAAGGAAGAGACAAAATACATTGTTACACAGGTCCTGACGAAGTCACTATTAGCTCAAAACTAAGCAGGACTGAAGATCAGCTCAGGGGCCTTTTGAGACTTGTCCCTTCCATATACCTTCATATGAGGCCCTGAGGAGCAGGGGCCAACCACAGGCATTCTGCCCACCCCAACAACCTCAGCAAGAAGGCCAAAACCAATCCATTTGGAAGCATAGCAGTTCACAACACTAGAGGCCTGGTCACCATAGATCACGCAAGGAAAAGTAGATTCATGCCACCATGCTGGGAACGTGATTCCAGAAAAAAGGAAACAGGACTCACCACTGGCACCCATTTCACAAGGCTTCTCCAAAGGAGCCAGGTGGGTGGTTGATCTCACATCCCCCACAGGAGAAGGGGGCAGGGCAGACACTACTGATTTCTGATGCTGCTGCTCCACTGGTGTGTTGGGCACAGGATCTAGGAAGACAAAACATGCAGTGAGACCACACACCAGTTCGCTCACTCCTGTCACTCTCTATTTGCCCTTCTTGTGCCAAGCTCCCACAGCCTCCTGCAACTATCATTTCATCAGCTTCCAGGCACTATGGCAGCTGCGTGCTCAACAAGGTGCAAGCACTGGTCAAATCTGTTTTCTTAAGGTTTCCCAGCCCCTCATACCTTGGATGACGGTCTGTTTGAAAAGCTCATCCCGCAGCCGAGGTAAAAAACAGTCAATGCGCTCCCAAGTGATCTCCCAGAGATCTGAGTAACCTGTCCGTGAATCAGCACTGTGGAATATCCCAGCTGTATCCATTACGAGCAGCATATTCTTCAAAGACTCTGGAATGGCCTCCAGCTATAATCAGAGACACTCCTCAGGACACAAAGAATGGACACACAGCAATGAACAAAAGCTCAAAACAGCTGATGGGCCACCTTGGAAACAGGCCAAGGTGAGAAACCATGAAACAAAACGGTTTGGGAAGGATTAAAAAAAAAAAAATCAAAAAAATGCATCAAACCAAAACACCTTTCAAATTCAGAAGGTTAAAAGTGGTGAATTGTTGTCCAAAGCACTGCAGTACCACATTCAGTACCTTACCAGTAAGTCACTGGAGCCAGCATGCATGTACTTGTCCATAAAGTCTAGGATTGTGAGCCACAGGGCAGCGAAGGTGGTCAGTGAGAGCAGTGGGGAGAGATGCTGAAGGAACACCTAGGAAAAAACACAACTCCTGTCAACAAGTAATATGAGGGCTGCTGCTCACATCTTGACAAGCCAGTCTTGCAAATCTGGATTCCCTGTCCTTGTGGCAGGCTGGGAGCATGCACAGGCCCGGCCTGAGGGTGCCACAGGCCTCCACTCTTCTGAGCTGCATATGTGGAGGACTGGATCTTGGATCTTGTCTCCTTTGTGAGAGGCCCCTTCAGTCTGCATCACCATGTCTTCCAGCCCGACTCTGCCTCAGGTCAGAACTATCAGCTTGTGACATACATCATTTCACCATGAGAACAGACTGTCTTCAACTACTGTTGGGTGAAATACTTCTCTCTCTCTCCATCATAAAGTCACAAACTCTTTCCTGACACTTCCTTCCAAGGACCAGGATCATGGATACAGTTCTGGAAAGAAGGCATGTTCCAGCAACAGAAGCTGGTGGAGAAGCCCAGCATAAAGACAGTCAAGCTATCACCCTGAATCTATCCAGATCAGAGATGCGGAGAAGCAAACACAGCAAAGAGTTTGGTTTTCTTGAGGGACATGTTTTCCTGTGAGCTTTCAGGTAGCAGAAGTGTGCTCACCTTGGAGAGCAGTGTTGAGGCTCTCATCCTAGTTTCTTCCATCCCACCAACATCAGCTGGGCTGATGTTCTCAAGTAGCTTGGTTAGTAGTGGGAACAGCACCTGTTGGATCAGACACATGGATGTTTTAGAGCTGAAAAATGACTGATGAGGTTTGTCCAGACAACCTTACAGAAAGGAGCTGGATTTTGGGACTGATGGCTTCCAGGCAGAGACCATGAGAGAAGCAACGGGAAGTGGACATGAGTGGATCCACTTCAGTACTCCAAAAGGCTCTGTCAGAAACCTAAGCAGAGAGGAACTTTTCACAAAACCAGAGTAAGGATCGTCTTGTCTGCTGTGGTGAACTAGCTGCTCAAGAAGATAGTGCTGAAGAAGAAAACCATTCTTCCACTCCTGCACACAGCTTTGCTCTTCGTAACAATACTTTCCTGCCTACATGCCCAGCCCAGCCAGGAGGTTACCTTGTTAAAGCAGGACTCCCATTCCAGGGCATCCAGGGCCTGCAGGTCATGTACCAGGAGGGCCCGCTGCAAGTAAGTGAGTGCTTGCATCCGTATCTGGCGTCGGGCATCACAGCACAGCCAGGCAATACCTGCAAGAGAGGGATTCAGGGCAAAGCCCAAAGTGAAAGTGTCACATGCCTACTTCCCCAGTCTAGGGTAAAAAGTCTAATGAAGATCTGGGGAAAAAAAGTGTACTTGTTCCAGGCCACAGACTGGCAATCTCCTGTCAGATCCAGAAACATGCTAGCAGCTAACTCATGCTAAAGATATCATTCAAAATCTGATCTAAATTCTTTTTCAATTACAAGAGACCCTAAAAACAACCTCTGCCTGCCTTCTGCAGTTAGTTCTTGGCTCATCAACTTCCCTGCCATTATTTTGGAAGTGTCTCTGCTTGCTCATCACCAGCTTTACCCTGTAGCAAAGGACACCAGCAGTTGGACCACAGTGTTTGGGAATCTGCTGTGATTTTCCTGGCCGCCGTCTCCAGGTGTCGCTGCTCCTCCGCCCAGGAGCTGTAAATGCCGGCTGCTCGCGTGTGCAAGGTGTGCATGAGGTCCAGGAGCTGCAAGTACATGTCATGGTAAGAAACACACAGGACTTAAAAATTTGAAGCAACTCTGATCTCTGCTCTTCTCCAAACCAATTCTAAAAGGCTCACAGCCACTCAACCCTGCTTTCTGTATGCACATAATCATGCACAGCTATAGAGGGTGTCAGGCCCTGCTGTCTGTGCCCTCCTGAAGTGGTCAAGTGCCAGTCATCTTCAACAAGATTTGTTTCAGTTCAGTAGCCATGTCAATCCCATCTTTGAGTCATTCCAACCACCATTCCAGTCATGCCAAAAGGAAGAATGGACTCCTTCCTGGCATACAGTATTGACTCTCCCAGGCCGAGGGATAAACCCAGCGATTCAGCTATGCTGTCCAGAACAACTCTCTGCAACTTTTTTTTTTTAACAAAAAAGGCATGAAGCACATGCAAAGTTCCCTCAGAACAGCTCCATATGGGCACATGGCAGCACCCTAGTCAGTTTACTACTGAACTGACAGTCAGCAGGCCTGTGCTTTCACACCTGTGAAATACCAGCTGGAGAGAAATTACTCCCTTAGCTCAGTCCTCTCTACTTGAAATCCCAGTGTCTCAGCCCACAGGGATTTCCCCCTTCCACAAGCTCAGATACCCTGTCAGACTCCCTGCTATTCCTACATGAACCTCATGCCTTCAAATGCCCTTGGATCCACATCCATCTTACCTACTACAGTGATTCACTGCTCCAGACCTCCTCCTTGCTTTCCGGAGGATCTCCCTCTCCACTGCTATTCTGCTTTAGCCAGTACAAGCTGCAGACTTCCTCTTTCACTGCAGAACCACACATTGCCACCAGAGCCACCCTCTGATCCACTGTCATCCAGTGCCCACTAACCCAGGGTGCAGCCCTCCCTTGCCCCATAAAGAATCCCAGTGATTACCTAGCAAAGCCCTAAGTATGGGAAAGGAGAGGAGGAAATCCTTGCTATACTTACGTCCTGACTAACCTGTAAAGACACAGTGTGGTAGCTGGCAGGGATGCTCTCATCCTCATCCTCATCACTGTGTGAGTGTGCCTGGTGCTGGCTCAAGACCCGGGATCGCCGTGTGGAGCTCTCTTTTGGCTTTTTTTTTAACCGACTGGATTTACTGTCATACCTGTGGCTCTTCCCTCTCTTTTCCTGGGACTTGTAGCCTAGAATTAAAAGGCATATCATATACACAGTCCACCACAAAATTTTCTGCCTTTCTACACAAGGAGCAGCCACCTTTTGATATACCCAGCAGAGGGCCCTGTTCTGTGAAATGACCACTACCTGCTTGTAGAGGACCCAGCACCCCTCAGGGACAACCTTCAAGCAAGAGCTGATACTGCTACCTCCATATCAACTCCAGACCTCCCCTCCATCCCAGAGAAGAGGATAAGAATAAGGTCCCTGCTGCCAGCAGGAGCCAGGACACTCTTCTCATAGTAGACCATTTTCTGGGGTCTAGGGACTCACTCCCTGACATCACACTTCACACTTCTTGCTGACTGGCCACCCCAAGCCCAATCCTGATGGTCACATGAAGGGCCATCTTACCCCCATTCAAGCTCGCCTCCACGAAGATACGTATTGTTTTGACACACAGCTCGAAGTTCTCAGGTGTGACATGGGCAGCATCTCGCACGATGAAGGACAGGGACTCCACACATTTCATGAGAGACTTTGTGTCATGTGGGCCCAAATCCAGCCCCACAGTCAGGCTGTACTGGTTGACAAGAGGAGATGGACCCAGCCTGCTGAGCCCAGCAGTGGATCTGGAGGTGTCGATGTCATCTTTCCCCACCTGAAGGGCACAGCAAGAGGGTAGCAGGAGAGGGTAGCATAGTAAGCAGCACCTCATGCACCTACTGAAAGGGCATTTCTTCCAAAGTCAACAGATAATGGTTCTGTAGGGTCCATTTCTCTTTCCTGCTCATTTACCTCCAACCTTTCTCCGCTCCATCTGTATTTCTCCCCATCCTCCCTTTATATTATCAGCTCATCTTAGCACTCTTTTCTATTGCCTTATTCTTTCTCCCACTACCACACCCTCTGCTCACAGCCATGCCAGGAGTCTTCTTTGGACACCAGAAGCCCACTGGCTACTCACCACTAACCAGCCACTGTTCATGACATCCACATCTGTCACTGAGCGATGCATCTTGCCGGGCTTCCCATGGTCCGTGTACACCTCGGAATCAGAGGTGTAGCCGCGGTCCAGGCTCATGTCACTGGGATGATAGGAGGAGGAGACCTCGCTATCTGACTGAGCACCTGCAAAACAAAAGGCATGGGATTCAGATCACAGACAAATCAAGAACTTGCAAGAGTAGCTGTGGATAAGGGAGAAGCAATCCAGATTAGTCAGATTAGCATCAGCCAGGAATGATTAGTGGGCCCTGGAAGAAACCAGCCCAGGCTTCTCTTCCTGTGAGACCTGTTTCTCCCCTGTCAGCATGTTTTGCTTTCTCCTCCAGAGGGAAGGAGCTTTCCATCCTCTCCTGTGTCATTTGTCAGCCTGACCGCGGATTTAAAAAGGGCAGGAAGTCCAATACTTCAACCCTGAGGGAAGAATCAGATGTACCATGAACTTTATCAACTACTAGAGGTGCTAAATTCAGCCAAGACAACTCCAAAAACATGGCACAGAATTACATGACTCATGTAGGAATTACATGACCACTCTGGGGACATTCAGCTCCACAATAATACTGAACAGGTCTTTCTCATGAACAGCAATCTACATTAGCATGTTCCACACTTGTCAGATCTACCTTCCCTGACATTTAAATTTCACATGCCCCAAGACATGTGAAAGTCTTTGCAATGGACAAATTTAAGCTACTGATATGTTATTTAGAAGGAAAAACTCATTCTCTCCATCATTCCACACTATCTAGAAACTCACCAACAGACAGACAGACTTGCTGTGAACACAGTGCACCAAACATTTACAGCAGGTAAAGAGAACTAATGTTCTGATGTGCAAGGTGCCAAGTCACACAGTTTGCTCTATCAGCAAGGACAGAAGCAGAAAAAAAAAAAGAAAAAGGAAGAAAAGAGAGAGATGGGAGAAGACAGCCCAGCATTAACCCAGAAGGCAAATGCCATAAGTGTTTTACAAAACTGTGTTTCTCCCATCTGTCTAGCATAAAGCATAAGGACCTAGCAAGAAGTTCTAGAAAGAAAACAAAGCCTTCTGGAAAAATCTTTTCTTGCTCTTTGCTTTAGAAGTCTGAAGATATCAGTCTCAAATACACTGCCAGCTGGCTAAAGCAAAACAGAAAATTTTGCTGAAAAGACCATCTTTTTAACACAATGAAGAGAAGTGGGAAATAGTGGGTTGGTCTTGTGGGAATGGTTCAGCCACTATTAATATAAATGGATTTGGAAATAGAATTTTAAATAACAACTCCTTTTATGAGATTTTTAAGATGGGGACAGAAAGAGTCAGTCCCACAAAAGAAGCATGACAGGAGCAGCAGCTGGGTTTACATTACATGCCCAGATGAGAGATTATAGTACCCAAGGCACCAGACCACAACCAGCAGAAAATGCTCCTTGGGTAGATCATAGACCTTCTACAGCTGCTACAACTGATATCAATTTTCCTCCCACTGCTCCCCCAGGGACTAGCACCTGGATTGCTGCTCACTGAGTAGGAAGAGACGGCAGAGTAGAAACAGGGACAGACCATGAGGTAGGAGTGAACAGCAGGTGCTGGTCTTTAATCTTGCTAATGTAGTTTAATATCAGCTTTGTTTTCTTGCAGTCCCCTTTGCTAATTGAAAAGCTTGAGGAAGCAGCTGCTTATCTGGCAGGCAGGCAGGCATCAGATTTCCTAGCAAAAGCTGGCCTGTCTTACCTGCGTCGTTATCTGCCCTTGCTGTAACCTGCAGGGCTGCAGGCGGCTTCACCCCAGACCCGATACACTCCAGGAGGGTGAAGAGTGTGTACCAGTCATCCCCAGAGTGAATGTTGGCAGCATTGGTCTTCAAGAGTTCATGGAGGCCGTAGGCAACCTCATGGCTAACTCTGGACAGCACATTTGGCTTCATCATAAGGAGGATACGTAATGAGAGGAGAACCTGGCCAGAGAAGGAGACAAGAATAACAGACCCTATTATTTATTCTCCATTCTCCAACGATGTACCCCTTCATTTACAACTGGGGACCCCCGGTGGCCTAGCGGTTAAGATGCTGGTCTCTCAGCGCCAAGGCCACAGGTTCTAATCCCGGTCCC
>JAWWLV010000180.1:15821474-15941822 GCA_035041135.1 Platyrinchus mystaceus | reverse complement strand
AAAAATCCATTGCGCAGGCTTGAAAGGTAAAAAGACCTTTCCCAGATCTTCGTTCGCGAAGACTGGCCATTTACCTTTTATTACTTACAACTGCTTTTTGTTGTCATTTACAGCACAGAAAGTTAAATATGGGTCCACCTAATAGCAGCTGGTTTCCTGTGTTGCCAGTAACTGCATTTCAAAAATCTCTTACCTGTGCACTGATTTCTTCTCGGCGGAGGAGTCGAATGGCCAGTCTCAGCAGCCCCACCACTGCCCTCTCCACCAAGAAGCAGAACTCCATTGCATGGACACAGAGATGATAAAGGTGGTCTCGGACAGTTTGCCAGACACAGGTCACACGGTCCCTAGCCACAACAAGGAGGAGGGAAAGGGTAGGATGAAAGAAAGTGAGACAAGCAGGATCCAGCTACCTCTCCCAGAACTCTAGTCAGCCCAGTATTTAATATCAATGAAAAACTCCAGCTGGGAGATATAAGACTAGACACATAGAAACAACAAAGCCGTCAAATTTCTTACTCATTACTTGCAAAGCAATCAGGTGGGAGAATTCTCCCTCTGGAATTTAGTTTATATTCTTCAGATTTCAGAATATCAAACAATAATTCATGAGCTAACAGCCATTCTGTTTGCACATGCTAGAGCAGAATTGTTAAGCCCTGAAATTACAGCCACATGCTGCTTCAGCTAGCAAACCAAGCACATAAGGAACTCATTCCCGGAACCCAGGCAGCAGCTGCAGTGAAGCAGGGACTTTACAGTGAATGTGCATGTATTTGAAGGTCGTACCTATTCTCTAGAACAATCCGCAGAAGCATCTCCAAGCAGAAGGCTGCATCCTCTTCATCATATGTCTCCTCATCAGGACTCACAGAGATTAGAGCCTGGAAGAGCCAGGAAATTTTTGTGAATCACAAGCTCCCAGAAATGGGGGACTAACAGGTGAGAACCAACAGAACACTTTGAGTCTGGGCAAAACTGCATTCCACTGTCTGGTAAGGTCATGCATTGTCTATCAAAAATGCATTGGGCAGAGGTCAAGCTAAATATATGGAAAAAAGATATCTTTTTTATTATGCAAGATGCAGGATCCAGCAGCTTCTTGCTAATAATATGTGAAGCACAGAAAAAGGAGACATACGTAGGAATGACTGCAAATACTGGAGCTATTCCTCTCAAGCCATCGGCTTGCATATGAAGGGAGAATTCCTGACATAATAGGAGTAGAAACAAAATGTTCTCCCAGAACTGAGATGACATTCTACCAGGGAGATAACCTTCTCTAGCCCAAAGGCTAATGAGTCCAGCCTTATTACATCTCCCACAGCAGCCATGTACCACACTATGTAGTGACATGGTCAAATATTTCTGTTCAGCTCTTGCCAACAGAGTGGCCTTTTAGAATGCTCTCATTAGGTACACAGCAGACCAGAAACTATGAAAAACTTTAAGCTCCTACACAGAGTTACACATACTTTCAAACACTTGCCAAGAGTCCTCAAGGCTTTTAGAATGCATTCCACAATTTAATGTTTTCTTCTACTACCAAGTTGTGGCTGCCAGCACAGAAGTTACTTTTAACAGCTGAACTAATGATTCATTTCATATCCCAAATAGTTTCAAGACCTCCTCTGGGGACAGAGGAGCTAGGTGAGTACACGGCACATATCCATGCTCAGCATACTTGTTCTGTCACCAGTCCAGTCCCTTGCCTAGTATCTCTCTCACCTTCATGAGCTCCTGGAGGGATTCCAGTTGGAGAAATTTGCTTTCTGTGATCAACTTTTCAGGATCACATTGCTGCAAAAGACAGAAAAGAGGACTGTGCATCTGGGGGATGTGGATGGCATACAAACACAGAAACACATCATGTTCACAGGAAACATACAGATAGTGGCTTTAACACAATTAACTGGAAAAAAACTCCTGCCAACTAGTTCACTCTTTAACATCAATAACTTTTAGCAGACCTGATCTGTGCTAGACAGATTTTGATAGTCTACATACTGGTCAACCCCCAGGTTCAGATTTTGTTGGCACCATATGCCTTAACACTGTTTTGGAAAAGATTAGTTGTTTGAAAAGTCATTAATTTGTCTTCAAATACAGGACTATGATGCCAAGGGCAGATCACAGCCTCTTGTGGAGAATCATTCCTGTTTTCATGTGTACAGGGCAGCATGTTTAGCTGACAATCCAGATACGTTCCTCCATAGTTTCTTACAGTTCCCAAGTTCCCTGTCACCTGCAATGCTGCTTAGCAGCATGTATATTTATGTTTCTGTTGCCTGTTACCCACATAGTATTGTCACCAAGAAAAAAAGCAGGTTCTTCTACAGCCTGTATGTTACCTTTATGCATTCCAAAGCCGCTCGCTTTGCCTCCTGTGTTTCTGTAGATGGCCCTCTCATACCAGATTGCTCTGTCCCACTGAGGGTGAGCCAGCTAACAAAACTCAGTACTGTTGATTCACCACTGCAAATCAGAGGAGACCAGCATCAGTAAGAAAGAAACCATGTTATTTTCTACCTTTGGTACCAAAAAGACTTCCTGGGACATCTATACCACTCACCGGTTAGACGGTGTCTCCTCACGCTGCAGATAGATTCTGCCATTAGGATCCACAAAGTCTTCAACCTGAAATACAGACCATGACATGCATATGACCAATTGTCTACCTCTTTGTAGCCTTCCCCCCAGCCCCGTGATGTTTCTCTTAGGGATGAAACACTACACCAAACTGCAGTGTATGCAGTCAAACCAGCTCTTCACTCCCCTAGCCCGTCAGTAAAGTGTCACTCTCATCTGGCAACACCAATGCTGTGCTCTAATACTTCGTACCTATAAGCATGTCCCTCTTCACACAATACTCAAAATGTGTTCAAGTAAAATAAATGTTGGAATTTCTCAAATCCAACGTTTTTTTAAAATCAGAAAAAACAAAACCCTATGAAAGAAGCTTCACATAACTCGAGCACTACACCCTTCACAGGCTTCCAAGCTCTGTACACACTTTACCAAAGTGAGGCCTTCACAAGAGAGGTCTCCTCCTCTTGGAATTGGCTCTATGAAAAGCCAGCGCTTCCCACTCCTCTAACTCTTCAGTTATTACCTCCACCATGGCCTTGGGCAGCAGCTCTGCTCGGAAAAGCTGTAGCATGGCCTCCATGATGTTTTTCCAGCCCTCTCGCAGAATGTCACCATGGCGATGGGCCAAATGAAATACAGTCTTTGCTGCAATATGAGCCTTGGGATTACTTCCAAAAACAGTGGGCAGGTTCTCAATAGACTGCAGGAAAGAAGAGGCGGCGGCAATCAGTCAGAAAGAGATGTTTTCTTTTCAAAAATTAGGGCAGATGCTTCAGAAATAGTTATGGAAAGGACAACAATTCTCTGTATGATGCTTAGATAACTCCTCAGCTCATATTCACTTTGCACAAAAACAAGGACAAGATGGCTTACCTGATACAAGCCGAATTACTGAACTACCTAGACATAGGCTCCCCAAGAATGACAACACGACAGAATATTTTGAAAGTACTTGCTGAAAACTCACTAATTATCCTGCTACAGAAACTCATTTAAGGATCAATGCCTTCTACAGAAACTGCCACATTTCCTCTGGAAGCAGCAATTACATTGCCCTGCTGTTAGAGAAGGAAACTAGGGCCAAGAGCATTTCTGACTTGCAAAGTTACTCCTACTACTACTTAACAGCAAGACACAAAGTAAGAGTGATGGATCCTGACATACAGTCTCTGCTAATAACTGCTTGATCTCAAATCCTCATAATCTGTTCAATGCACTCACAGCTTTTCAAAATACAAGAAGAGTGCTAAGTCATTGCAACCAAGTAAGCATATGCTGCCAAAACAAGAAAAAACCCAGAAATCATGTGAGCCATTATCAGACACTAACATGCTCCATGTTTCTGCAGTTACTTAAGGTCATTGCAATGTTCCTTTTGACAAGAGATAGGCTTTGCTGTTCTCTTGCTTATGTGGACAAAATCCATACTTACTCCCACATCAAGAATGGAAGCGAAGACATCAGATAGGATGGATTGACTTTCTCAATCTCAGATCTGAAGTTCAGAAAAACTAGTTCTTGCTTCAGCCAAACTGCTGGCAAAACTGTTATCAAAATGGGTCCTTGATCTAGAGGCAAACTCCATTAGAAGTCCAATCTGAAAATCTGGCAGGAATGTCACAACCAATTTGGGTTTTTTCCTCCATTGGTATGGGGAAACCCCATGAACACATACATCACTGGAGTCTCAAAGTACAAACAGCAATATGCCTGATTTTGCACTGTGGTAACAAGAAGCAACCACTGAATTAAAACACACACAGGTTTTGCTACTACTTATTCGCTGAGTCAGCATGAGTCTTAACTGTAGATCATGAAGAAGGGCACTTGTTCTTCTTAAATCACTTAATCCCCCTCCATGCTTCTTTCCATTCTTCTTCCTTCAACCAAAGTGGCCATGCATAGCAAATGCAGTGCATCAAGAAGATGCCTGCTCACCAGGATGATCTGACCTGGGAAGAGCCGAGCAGCTAAGTGACACTTTGATGTTCTCCCTTGTTTCCTAACAGCCACTCTTTGCTTTGTCTACTCAGACCTCTGAAGAAGGCCCCTCCTTCTCCCTTTCCACCAGACTGTCTTTAAAGTATTTGTTCCATTGTCCTATTCCACTACTGTCTTCAATCCTTACAGGAATTTAGGACAGCAGAAAGCAATTGGTGTACCTGGAATCTGGCCAAAGATAAGAACTCGGCCTTCTTCAAATCCAGAAGGCCTTTATTCTATGCCATCACCAAAAGACATGCTTGCTTAACTTACACAGACCTCAAACTGCTCCAGATTCCAGTCTCACAACTAGATGGGATGCGGATGGCAATAGTTGGTGCATCTGAGGGCTTAGTCTAGTTGCTTCTACTGCGTAAATCTGTGCTAAACTGTTGTTTCCTGGCAGACATTGCTCTGCTTGTATTATCTATTGGTAGTCTCAAGGTCTGGTATGCCTGGAGAGGATCAAGTATTGCATCTTTACTGTTGTGAGCTGTGGAGGAAGAGGGAATCTAAAGCAACCTCGCTGCTTAGATTTCTTTGTCTCTTAACAGTCAAACTAGCACTTTTTCACTGTTACAAATGCCAGAATGCAAGTGATACAAAACACTTGGCCCAAACCATTCCATTTCCCTATAACCTAATTCCATCACCTGCATTAATTTGCAAGACTGTTCCCTTTCTCCTATCCCTTTAAGGGATTTAAAATATTCACCTGTCTTGGCCTTTTTACTCCCATGCTTTCAGTCTTGAATCATCTTGCTTCCCTTACGTGTGGCAATTCTGTTCTGCTCACTGTGGGTCTTATGCTGGTTCTGAGAGGAATGCTGTGAGACTCTTTGGGAGTTCTGACCCTTTACAGGAGTTGCTGTCAACTTCTCCTTAGTAAAAAGCATGGTCTGTCACATACTGTCTATCAAACACCTTGGGGAAAAACAGGCTGATGCTGTAACAAACAAACAGATTTGGGCAATAAAAACTTACACCAACCACCGCATCTCGAATTTATTCTCCCAGTATAACCCAGGGAAATGGTCTTTAGGGCTTGCCAAAAGTGGAGCAGACAGCTGATCTTATTACCAGACTCCACACACCGACAATTCAAAGCATTTGTTTTTCTAATCCCTTTGTGCTTATGCTGTGAATCCACACACAGCCCCTACACTTTGGAAGTACAGCTCACAAAACAGTCCCTCTTGGCACTGCATAAGCCCTTTAACTAAACAGTCAATATCTGAAATGTATAAACTTGCTTGGGATCACAGGGAGATTTAAGTCTCCTCAGATCCAGCAGGTGAAATAAACACTTTACACCAAAGCATTCTGTTTCTGCATAAACTGCCACTTGTGAGCGAGCAGAAGGAAAGTTGCATATCTGAACCTGTCCTATGGCAGTCTCACTTCACTACATACTTGCCATTGCTTCCTCCAGAAAACTCTAGGCAGGGGCTGATAGATACCTATAGGTATCGTGATAACTAAAATAAGCAAATATTACTGGCTTAACAGAGAAAGAGAGCTCCAATATACTAGAGTCATGCTTCTTTCCCCTCCTTGCAAACTTACCTCACTGCTGAGGGCTGTAAACTTGCAGAGAGAAATTATAAGATTGTCAAACACATCACTAAGGCCATAGTGAGCAGAAATCATTGCACATTTCCTGGGGAAAGAAGAAAACAGAAAATAATGTACTAAGCACAGATAAGTCTGTCTGCAGGACAGTTAATCAGAGACCCTCTCTGTTGACATTTTAGACCTTCCTCTCCACCCACTCATAATGAATGCTGATTGTATAGAAGTCTACTATTATCCTTCAATGCTTACCCATAGATCCTCATATTTGCCTATGCTGATGCACAGATCTATTTAAAAAAGTGAATCTAAACAGATAGACCACTTTCACCTGAGCATTATACCCAGTCTCCTGTCCTGACACAAGAGAGAGTTGCTGGGATTGGTGGTAGTGTTCAAGGTCTAGTTCCAAGAAATCATGGCTACAGCAGTGCACTAACAGAGCTTAAGGAGTTATTTGGTGTGGATCTAAGCATGACCAAAGACTGTTCCCAATAGAGTTACTCATAGATGGCAACTTTTTGAATACTGGTCATCTGAGAAAGAAAAAAAAAAATCTGTATCATTCAGCCACAGCCATGACCTCATATACGTGAAAGGTTTTGTTCATATACACAGGTTTTGCCAACATCACTGTGCAAGTTAAGAGTGACTTCCCACCCACCCAATTCTAAACAGCTCAACTATGTCAGTAGGTCTTTTAAATGCAACCATGTTGGAGTTTAAAAATATGTACCCCAGGCACTTTGATTTATTACAACACAACAGTCAAGCCAAACAGTGAGTGGCAACCAAGAGAGGCCAAGATGGGATGAATCAATACAAATAACAGAACAAAACTAAAGGACTATAGGTCACAATAAAATGCTTTTCAATTGCTAGGAAAAGTAACAGTTGATAGTCACTGTGATGGCTCCAGCACATAAACAGGAGCCAATGGCCACACTTCTACTCTTCTGGGTCTTCATGAATGCAAGAGTTACCTGAAACCAGAAATAGCCTTCTGGATTATTGTTTCTTCTAAGCTCTTGTCAAAAACATAAGAAAGTGCTGCAATGGTTGGTCCCCATGTCATGGTGAAGAGATCATGGTCATAGCTTCCAGGAGGCACATGGAGAAATATTCCCTCATCAGTGGCACCACGATGTAGCAGGACATTCCAGATATAGTTTTCCTTCACCAGGCCCGTCTGTTCTTCTGGCATCACTATCTCATCATTTCTAAAATGGAGGAAGGCAGAAAGGTTGAATTTTTCATTCTGAGTCAAACCTAACATTTACACCTTTTATTACATGGTCCCAGAGATAAGCGATATCTATTCTGGAATGATTTTGCCAGCTCCTGAAACTCTCCTGAAGCTTTCCTGCTTCTCCTGCCCCTCTTTGATATCCTGAATATGAAGCCTGATGGCTCTCAGAAGCACCCAGCAGTAACAGTGTAAGGATAGTATTGAAGAAGCAGCTATCAAACACTACAAGTGCAAAATGCAACATGAACTGCAGTTAAATGATGGGAAAATTTGGACAGCACACTGGCATAGCTTCAACCCCATCCCAACTCTCACCATGTTAGAGTGCTCTCCCTATCTCATTATTCCCAGATAAAAAAAAATTAAATTATTATATCACTGCAGTCAACAGTCAAGAGTATTTTTGTATAAGAATAATGAAAATATTCGTATTATGCCAAAATCAGATATTAGAAAGCCAAATAGTACAAAATTAAAGATAAAACAAGAAACCAAATGTATGATGGGTGATTTATAACCAGGGTACCACAGCTCCTTAATCTAACTTGGATAAAGCTACACAGTAATAAAATAATTATGATTAATGCCAAGTACTGCTTGCAATCACAGCTTAAAATATATCAAGCCTAACTACATACACCCTAGACTTAGGTAACATTGCACAAGAAGAAAATCCTCTGCAAATGACCAACTAATTGAACAAGAGTCTCAAAACCACTAAGAATAGTAGATTGCAGCCAATTTGGAAAATAAAAGCCTTTCTGCAGCAATCAAAAAATGACGTCTTTATTGCCAAAGAAGCAATATTCATGTGCTAGTGACAACTATAAAAAACGCTCTTGATTTATGCATAAGTAATAAGTTGTTCTCAGTTTCATTTTGACAAGAGTTATTAAAACTGAGATTATATAGGAAAGTAAGTTAGCAGTCAACGGCTTATTTTTTCTAAGAACTCATATTTGATTAATATGAACAGAAGCAAGTGAATGGGTTTACTTGGAAAGTCTCAGGACATGAAATTGTGTTCAAAAGTGAAATGCTGAGATCCTGAACAGATCATACACTACTTCATACAGATTTCAGTCTGATCTCCCCCCCCACTAATAACACAAAGAAAACACTTCCTCAGTCTCAGCTACGACACTGGGGCAGTCTGTCTGAGATGGAGCAATACTGAAATTATACACCAACTGTTTTAGTCACAGAACATACTGAAATAACTCATGTCTGGTGAAGGGGCGATAAAGGGGAATAGACTGGGACAGAGGCACTAGGCAACCAAACAATATGAGGATATTCTCAGGGTAACTATTCAAAACATTAAGAACATGCTCCTCAGGGAAGAGAAGCCAATCAAAACTAGAGCTCTATTTGAAAGCTAGAGCTATCTCTTGAAGAACTTCTAGATATTCAGTACAGGCAGTAACCCCCCCTTCCTGGAGAAGGCTCAAAAGGGAGGGTCACCCTAATCACACTGCCCTGCTTCCAGCACAAGCTACTGCAGACAGAAATCAACTGAGAGTCAGTCACATCCTGTCTCCTCAGAGCTGTAATCCACTCAGCTTCAAATTGGCTGGGCTTTGATTTACTGATAGGCTAGACTTTTAATCTATTATTGAAGTTTACTGCCCAAAGCCAGTCTGTGCACAAAAGGGCCTCAACCACCAGGAATTCTCCGCAAATACTGGTCAGTGGGCCAAGAGCTTTAGGAGTGGCAGAAGAGAGTGGTGCAGATAGCAGCCTTATGTGAAGAGCTCAAAAGCAGAATATATTAAACTGAGACCTGGACACATTATGTCAGGGCACCAATGCAGTCTTGGGGATGAGATACTATCTCTCAAACCACATAAAAAGTTCTAAAGGAGTCTAAAGGCCTGGTCTGGAGAGCAGAGCCTTCTTAGATACAGCATTTCATATGTGCTGGTCTTGCTCAGCTGTTCTTTTCCATTTTCATAGAAATAACATATTTTCTAACTTTATCTTAAACTCTGTGGATTAAAATACCATGGAAAAAATCCAAAGATACAAATCCAAGTGCAATTGCTGTGACAGGCTTGTTACTACAGTCCCACATGGAGCTGGAATTTGGTCTGAGGCAAACAGGCATGTGATTGGTGAGTTGCTCTCAAGATATCTCACAGAACTAACAACTCTAGTTTGTATGCTCTCTGTGTACAAGGAAATGACAGATTGATTCTTACTTGATGGCATGATACATGTCTTCCAGTATGTCCTGTTCAAAGTCTTTGCCTCCATTCACACCTTTCAGGTTCTTCCGAAACTCCTGAAAAAAGTTACACCAATGTCAATTCCTAGTATCTCAATTTTAAACTCTTTGGCTAGGAGCAGTACTCCACTTGTTTTTCATGGGGCCAGAAGGAGATTTTCTTGCACTCTTTAACATGCAGCCTCAAAATTCAAAGACTAAATGCTATTGTTAAAGGGAGTAGTGTCCAGCAACTCCTGTCTGTGCTCAGAAGGCAAGAAGGAAAGAACAGACACAACATAACACACACTTAGCTAATGCTGGACATCAGAATGACAGGTCTATATCAGAATGACAGGATTGATGCTCACAAGACTTGAACTCTCAAGAAGTCCACAGCAGTACAACAATCTTCGCAATCTTACTATGTCTTAGTATACAGTTTGCTCACACAAACAAAAGCTTATTGATAAACAGAGTAAGTTGTCTGCTAAGCTTGTATTTCTTCAGGTTGCCCCTTGTTCACAACTCCCCACTCAAACTAGACTCAATTTTGGTGCTGCACACCAGCTTACTGTGTACCTGAGTAAAGAATGCCAAGGAAAGAAAGAGAATGCCATTAAGATAGAAAGAGTCACTACATCGTTATCAAAACCAGAGAAGACAGATGCCTACAGTGGTAGCACCCACCTCCAGAGTCATTGGGACATTCTGCTTGCGGACATTGTGGTTGTGCTGGTCAGTGTTCAGCATAATAACTGCATAGGCCAGGGCAAAGCAGGCATCACTATTAGCAAACGGGGACCCGTTTGATTTCTGAAAGGCAAATATATGTACACATGAGTCCTACAGGAGCAGTGATACCAGTGACCAAGACAGCCATTTTCCTAACAGTACCGAATCATCTCTGGAACAAACAAAAATCCCAGGCTCTGGCTCCAGCTTCCAAAAAGCACCCCAGAAATCTATTTGCCACTGCCACCACGTCCTACAAAATAGCTGTGGCTTGCAGGGCACAGTAAGCTAATACAGGCAATCAGACAAGTCCATCGTGGCAAGCAGATGGACATGAAAGAACACAGTTTTGAGCTTTCTGCCCACCAAGTACACACCCTCCAATGTTCTGTGAAGGCTTCTAACAGTCTCTGGATTACAGGAGCCTCTCCTGGTAATCTAAAGGCCTCTAGGTAAAGTCGTAAAGCTTCATCCAGCCTTAAACCTTGGAAGCTGAAAGTCCTGCAAAAAGAATAAAATGCAAAAAGAAGCTGAAACAGGATGGGAAAGGTGGGATAAACTTACTGATTACAGTCTTGTTTGTTCAGACAGTAAACAGATGAGGGTGAGGAAAGAAGAAAAGAAATATACCATGAACAGACAAAAACCGATAAGAGACTCAACAACCCTACAAGTGATTATGTATGTAATTCTCTCTCCAGTCTTCGCAGAGACTGCCCTGACGAAAGGAGCTCAAATATCATACAATTATATGTATCTAAGGTGTTATCATATGCAAGAATTATGGCATGGCAGTACACAGAACCAAGTGATATAAATCCAATACTTCCAGGAACTACTGTTCTATTGCTTTTTTTTAATTATTCTTAACTTTCACCCCTTCCTGACTAAAGACATACAGAAAGATACTCACCCAACAAAGCTCTCCAGCAAGTCTATGTTCTTGCGATCACTCACAAATTCCCCAATCATCTTTTTGTCAAGGCGAGGATTTTCCCGTAGCCACCTGGCAACTTCATTGTTGTCCATGGGGGTGGCAAGAAGGTTTTTCTCCTGCAGAAACTGTATCCCTTTCTTTGGCTTTTGGTTGAACTGCTCTGTTCCGGTTATCAGGAGCTGAAGGAGACATTCTTACAATTACAGCTTGAAGTGCATTTCTTACTTTAGATTGTTTTTAGCATTTGAAGCAAAAACAAAATAGAAGAAAGATCAGTCTCAGCGTGATCAAATTCCTGTACTATGTAATCCACTAAGAAGGCTAACCAAGAACAGAAAACCTGCATTCATCACAAGGATTCACTATCAAATAATTCTGGACAAAGCATGCATGAGCTGCCATCTTTGAAAAGCTTTAACATTTGCCCAAGCAATAAGCTCTGCTATTCCAAATGCCTCACCTACTCTAGTATGTAAACAGAGCAGATGAAGGTCTCTGATGAACCCTGGACATGTGGCAAGATCAACCCTACCCAGTTGCAAAGCAGCACTGCTCTATTGCCCCCTCCTGCCCACTTTGGCTCCAGGTTCTCATAACACTACCTCACCACCAGGAGACATACAGCAAGAATCCTTGGCACTTATTCAGCAGGTGCAACGAGGAAGTGCTGCAAAAGCTTAAACTAAGAACCAGAAAACATTCTGCTAGTGAGACATGGTCCCAGGAACATCTGGTATTCCAGCCTGACAAGGTTACCTGTAGGCTGAGAAGAGCAGGTGCTTTTCTGACTTTGAAGGGAAGTCAACTACCCTGCCCTGCTAGGAAGGTAGGCTTTACCATAGACACAGTGTAATAAAACAACTGACTAAGAAAGGGTTAACTGAATGTTCTTGGTGGTGTTCAAAAAAACCAAAAGCACAAACAATCGTATGAACTTTACTAAGGAACCAGAATAAATGTCAGTTCCCTGTTAGCTCCTATCACGATCAAACTGCTAGCAATGACCTAGTGAACTTAATTCGTGACCATCATGATTACTAGCTCCCCTGGGAGTTCTCAGTACCACAGAAGCCACCAGCCTTCTGCTTTCTGCTTCCCCTACCTGTGTGAACATCCTCAGAATTGCAGTGAAACACAGACCCTGAAATAGCATGGAGTGAACAAGTATACAGTGAGGACATAACAAAATAATAACCATGTGCTGCCCTGGTCTAACAGGCCTGAAGGGACTGTATGACACTGGCAGCATTTCTGTTTAGCTGTAAATCCTGTAACACAAGTCCTAGGGTATTCTATGGACTGGCTAAGTCTATAGACTTCTTTAAAACCACTTGAAAGGAGACCAGACTGCTGGCAGTTTGCACTGCATTTATAATCATGTCAGTCCTGTGCACCTGAGCTCCTGGTCACTGCCTTTGGAAACATCACAGAAAACTTTCTATTTGATGCATAATTTGTTTTCTGCTTTTATTTAGCTTTTTTACTCCTTCCAGCTGTGGTAATGTTTAGTACTTCAGAGGTTAAAGGAAGCGGAACATGCTGGTGCCATGTCAGCATCAGCATTACTAAAGCTCACTGCTTGGTGTGCCCTGTTTCCATGCTCAGGATGAAACCATTAGCAGATTTAGGGTCAGAAAACAATTTTCCCTGGGCAAGCTCAGAGATTTATGAACATCTTCGTTCCCTCTTCTCTTGATTTCTTCTAACCTTTCCAGCACAGCAAAGCCAGAGTATTACCAAAGATTTTCATTTAGGGCAGTGGAAGCACTATGCAAGCTCTCTTCTCAACAATGGACTTTCACAGAGTCCATCAGCAAAGTTGCTATGAAAGCAAGATTTAATGCAAAGCAAAGGTTTACAAATGAAACAGTAACTAAACCAACATTAATTGCTTAGAAATTAGTTAATGCCAAAACTCAGTGGTTCATCTGAAGACTGTTCTGACAATCACTTCCCCCCACAGTTGTGGCTCAGGAAGGCAGTTACCATTATCCCACTGCAGCACCATGCTGTAGGTAAAGAAACAATTTCCCAAGTACTGCAGCAAACTTCCTAGACCGAAACCAATGCTTTAAATTACACGCAGATCCAGAGACTGCCAGAGTGGATCACAAAGCATAGATTGGGCATTAGAAAGAGATCTGTTGTATTTTCTTCAGTATTTTTAAGTAAGTTTAAACAAATAAGACCACCAGCTCCTTATAATAATGTAAAGTAAAACCACCTATGCTGGAGAGAGAAGCAAGAAGCCCTTTAATCAGATACAAGTAAAAAAACCTTTCTCTTTACCACCAATAAATCCTTCAAAGACATTAATTTCTTTTCCACTATATCATCTGGCTCCTTACCCCACAACTACTATGGCCACTCATGTTTTATCCAGAATATGTGTCATTTTCATACTGAAATTTAGCAGTCTCTCACATCTGAGATAACCTTCCTCATGTATATGTTGTGCAAAGAGAAAAGTCTGTACAAAGAACATATGTGAATGGAAAAAGACCCAACAAACCCACAACAGAGAATCCCAAACAATCCCATGTAACCCACAGGGACTTCAGATAAGTGTCTCTGAAGCAGGACAGTACCTGATGTTTGACATAACACAGCAGACAAATACAAAGCCATTAGCATAGAGCACCTTTGTCAACACTAGACCTAGACTGGACCCACTTAGGGAATGGAAAAGTTGTACAAAGTTTAGACTATAACTTGGATTAATGAGGTTCAAGGAAACAGACATCTGAAAACGAAGAATGGCTTTCCCACAATCATGACAATCTTTTTGGTCATTCTTCTGACAAAGCAAACAAAGGAATAAGCAAATCAGAATAGCAGACTAGTTACTTTCTACCACAGGCCTCATGGTACACTCCCCATTTACAGGAGTAGTGAACCTGCCCTTTTTGATGAAAGTACCTGATCGTCATCATATAACACAAACTAGATTCAGCAACTTTCCCGCCCAGATGGACCTAGCCTACAAACTGTGCCACAAAATTTCTTCAACACCTCTTGCAACCTTTAGCACAACTAAACCATAACAGGTAATAATCACTGCTGTCCCTGCAGCATAGCAGGATTTTCAGTGACTGACTCTTTAATTCTGATCAGCAGAGACCAGAACTCAAAACTTCTGAGATATGACCAGTCACGCAAAGCCCACAGGGGATGGAAAATAAGGAGAACATTCAAAGATCCATTTGTAGTATATTTCAAATCATACCTTCTTTTTGTTCTTAATCTGCATAAGTTCCTGAGGGCTTGGAAGGATGCAAGAAAATCGAGTAGGCTTCCTGGGGATACTCTTCTCAGCTAGAAAGACAAAGTGTCAGTACAGTCAAACCTACCCCCAGAGTAGCACTCAGGCATGAGATGTCCCATAATAACTTTCAGTTATGGAGTTTTGCTGCAACGTGCTGTCCTGCAAATGGCAGTCACACTCCTATTTAATTATTAAATTCCTCCCACCCACATTTTCTCAACACAGTTGCACAGCAGCTTTTTGTCCCAGACAATTTCACACATCCCCAAGATTTCATTTTCTGGTTATTTTGACTACCTACACTACTGATTCCCTGGAAAGCCCCTAAATGCCTTCAAAACACTAAGCACTGCTATGAATTTCACACACTTTTGCCCCAGAGTGACCCACCAGACCTAACCCCTCCCAGAAGAAATGCCAGTTAGTAGGCATATACAGTCCACATAAAATAAACAAAAATTCACCATATACTTTCTTCTGATTTTGAACACAACAGCTACAGTGGTCTACAGCATAGCAGGACTGGTCAGCAAATGACAGGACCATTCTTAGCATATACACAGTCTGTGTCAAGGTACTGCAGAGACTATTACCTGCCTCACTTCCTCCTTCCAATTCTGTGCAGCTCTCCTTCATCTGGTCAGCCATAAGGCATCCACTGGTGGGAGGACACACTCCAGCTGTCTCTGAGACTGCACTGGAAGGTTTTCTCTCACTGAATACTCTCTCAATATCTGTAGAAGTTAAAAAAACCCAACAAACTAACAAGCAAACAAACAAAACCAACAAAAATCTCCAAACCCAAATGAAAAACCCACAGAAAAATAAATCCATAAGCCAAGAAAAAAAGCTAGCAACAGAGAAACAATGAATTGATCACTCGAAACTGAATATGTGCTTATTCGAAGGAGCTCCTGTGACTTTGCAGTATCCTCAGAATTCTGTCTACATGAATTCCATGGCACAGCCTCATTCTGTTGTGATTGCCAGTCTTGACATGGCCTTTATATAAAGCTTCACATGAGAGACATTTTAATATCTGTAAATTTTACAAATAGCAAGGTATATATCTACCTTGTGTAGTTATAAAACATGCAACAGAAAGACTGAAAACATGTATTTAAGCAGTTTACTATGTCAGCAACCAAAATGAGATCTCCAAGTTTAGGACAGGACTAAGCTTAATATTAAAATATGAGAGAAAGGGGTCTTACTATTGCTGGTTTCTTTAGTGCTGTTGATGGTTTCTGGACTGGGTTTGACAACTTCCTTCTCTTGCTGATGTATGTTACTCAGCACTTTGGCCTGGCAATGTGCTTCAGTGCTATCTATCACTGTCAGCAATGCTTCCAGAGACAGCAGATGGACAGTATACAGCTGTCCAGAAACTGGGAAGGCATTCTGGGAAATAACATGTAAGTATTAGTCAACTTTCATGCCTCTCTCACCATAACAGGGAAAGGAAGTCTTCCTTCATGGCTTGGAGGAGCCAAAAGAATAGAACAGAACACCCTAAGCTTTTCACCCTAAGCTTTCTAGCACATAGTTAACAATTTATTTGCTCTGACATTGTTAAAGCATCACGGCTATTCTTTTCTCTTCTGCTTCCAAATGTTAAATTGTCTTGTTCATCCCTACAGTTTACTCATCCTGGATCTTTTGACCACTCCCATTCTTAAGTCCTGCATCTGTGCTCACCCTTGCCCTGAGGCTGCCCCTCCCTGCCCCGGCCACCGTTCAGCACCTTGGAGAGCAGCTTGGTGAGCTCCTCGAAGAGGTTGGCGCAGTAGTAGTCACAGTCATAGTTAATGTACAGCTCGGTCACAAAGCTGGGAATCCTCCACAGCTGAACGATGGCTTCCAAAGCCATCTCCTTCATTTCATAGGGCATCTTTGGGTTTTCCACAGTGATTATTTCCATCAGCTTCTTGATATACATCTGGCAGAAACACAGGGCAGCTCAGTTTAAGGAAAGAAAAAAGAAAGCAGGGCAGTGAATAGCTTTGAGGACTACCCAAGAGATTTAAGCTTCATCTTCCCACATCTTTAACGAAGGCTCATTCTGAAGGAGGTTGTAAAAAGGTTTCAAACAGTTCTACCATTTGGGGCACCTGGATTTCCCATTCTAAAAAAAAACAGTATGAAGGCAGGCAGCATAGTACACCAGTCTCAAAGACTTGTTTATCCAACAAAAAATGGCCTATACAATCTATCCATAATACACTGAGTCATTTATGCAAAAGTAAACTGACTCTTAGACAGTATCTTACTGCCTAGCTATATGCATTCAACTGAAGGCCAGTAAACTATTACTGGGCACTCAGTGATATTCAAAAAACTCACCTCCAACTGGAATTTCAGATGCTCTCTCATGCTCTCAAAGAGAAGAAAGCACACCCTGAGGGAAGCTGCATACAGATTGAGCCGTTCGACACTCAGCAGCTGAACAAGAAACAAAAAACCCTTTAAAAATTGCAAAGGCAAGTCATCATGTGCTGTAAGTAGCAGTACCGTGACACTGCAGGTATCACCTGCAATCAACCAGAAATAAGTATCTGCCTGCCCAGTGCCATATGCCAAGCTTGCATGAGCCAGACTCACTTGAAATAGGTGCCGGCACAACTCCTCCTTCACGAGTCCCAAGAGGGACTGGCAGTTTGCAATGGGCGCTGACTCCAGGGCAACAGTTAGCAACTGCAGCCCCATGTGGATCATCACCTCAGAGTTGTGGCGGTCATGAGGGTTGGTGAGGGAGATGAGAAAGCGGAACAGTTCTCTAATACACGGTAACCCATATGGGACCAGAGCTGCTCCTAAAGGAAAAAGAGAAAATAGAAGTCTTAACTTTGGGTTTGCTTTTTTCAAGTGCCTAGCAAGTGTTAAAAATTGAATTGTTACAGACCTTCTAAGGAACAGGAGCTTATCACCCTCTTAGCATAAAGTGAAACAGAACAGCAGAAAGGAGAGAGGACTTCAGCAGCACTGCCCACCTCTTACCTTCTTTCTGGGAAGACTGAGTAAAACGTACTCCCCGGGGATTTACGTAGTCCATGTCATGAACTGAGGCAGAATCAGAATGTTCTGCTACAGATGTACACTCCTCTAGGACCTCAGGGATAGACTCGACAGAGGCTGACTGAATCTTCTCCTCCCTCAGACTTTCGTTCTTCATTGAGATCAGTCATGTGAGAAAGATGCAAAACAAGAGTTAAAAAGCACTAAACAAGTTAAAAAAAAACCCCACTCATATGTTTACAGTTCATTTGGAACTATTACAACAACACAGGTCACTAATGGAAGAGGATCAGATAAAATTTAAGAGAAAAGAGAGCCTCTAGATAATCTGCAATCCTCTCTACCCTTTCACTTACATCTAGTTCTTAGCAGTTTTATGTAGCTCTAGGTTATGAGACTAAGGACTTGACTTTAAAAATATTCCTAAAACCTATCAGTTCTTACTGCCCTGAGGTTAGAATTTAGCTTTTTTGTTTTAATTTCAGCACAGTACTTCTGTTTATGCCTTCCTAGCATTTTTACCATTCAAAGTATCTGCAGCTCTAATACATTTTCAACAGTATTACTGTTGTGGAGGGAAGTGATTATGCTGGGAGTTGAAACTTTTCTTCATAAGTTAGAACCACATACCTGGAGTTCGGGCTGATTTTGATTTTCAGTGACTTTGGCCTCATTTGAAGGCATTCCTGCATTAAGTCCCAAAGAAGCGACTTGATCCAAGTCTGTCAGGTCTTCCTTGGAGGTTGCCTGTGAGGACAACTCCAAACCACTGTCTGTAACAGGGCTGACTGCAGATGAAACATTTTCTGAGCTTCCAGAGGAGCTGGGGGAAGGAGCATCTAGGAAAGCAACTCCACTTCCTGATGAGAAACAGAAGCAAAAAGATCACTATTTCCCTGTCCATCAACCACAAATTCATACATTAAATACAGCGACAAAGAATTACTTTCATACTACTTCCCACTAGAAATGGTCTCAGTTATGCACTATAATGTAGAGGACACAGATAAACTAAGATCTCTTTTGCTCAGCATTAATGAATTGAACAGATAAACAGGTGAAATACTATCAGTTCTGCAAATTAAAACACAATAGTTGGAGTTTAACAGACTCAGCAAATAAGGTAACACACAGTTAGCTAAAGGGTGCAGAAGATTTATATAACTAAGAAGGAATCTGAAACTACTCCAGCACTTTCCTTCAAAGTGAGAATTTTAACTTGAATCTATGGCAGAACATATTTCTTTAATTCTCTCTAAGCAAAGGAAATTGCAATAGAATTCAAATGGGTCGGAAATGGAGCAGTGAAGAATTTTTACTATTTCTAAATATGAGGCAATGCTCCAAGAATCTAAGTTTTCCTTTTGAAGAAACTCACGTATTTGGAGCTCTCACTGCTCTGAGGAGAACTTAAAAAAATTTAAAACCCAAATATTTAAAAAAGAGAAGATATATTGCAGAGCACAGCAATAAAGGCACAAACCAGAGTTATGAATTTACACATGAAATGTGTACAGTTTTGCACAGTGGTGTTTTATCACTGACTTGATTTTTGGAAATGTTTTGAATAAGTAGCAGACTGTTACTTGATTTTTAAGAAATGTATGACCAATTTTGCAATCTTTTCCTCTTCATCTGCTAAGTCAGAATTTTGGCTTAAAAAGCACCATTAATGTATTACCTAACACTACAGGGTTAATGACATGTTTTGTAAAACAACTCAACTTCCCCTCTGAAATGTTACAGGAGTTATAATGCTCTTTGACATATTTTAATACCCATTTGAAAATTTAAATACTATGATAATTTATGTAGAGATAAGTTTCTCATCTGCATGGATGTTCTGAGTTATAGGCAATTTGATCTTATTTATTATTTCCTTAGTCTTCAGCAATCATGCAGCAGTGTAAAAACATACTTTGGATCTTTCACACTACAATAGTTTCCTATGACAGAATAAGTGTCAGAACTAGGTCTCTTACACAGCTATTGTTTCTATTTTCCTGTCTGCTTTCACTGGTAATGTTTATGTCTCACCATCAAACTGTAGAGTGCATAAGAGACAGAGTACTTTGCAGTCAGAGGGACTCATTTATCCAGAGCAAAGATTGCAAAGTTATAACTATTTAGTCTATTCCTACACAACAGTAAGATGTGGAAGCCCCCAACATTACATCCTTAAGCTCACAGCACTAGTCACATATGGTATCACATCTGCAGGCTGAATCAAAGCACGTGAATAAGGATTCAGGCATATACGCATTAGTTTCCTGCACACAATCTCCTTTCAGGTTCTTTTGCTGTTCCCTCTGTTTTTTCCATATATAACTTTTCAAGCCTCCTTACCATATCAAGGCCTCTATTCTTCCCATAACATTTCCCTGTCCCTTAATGAGTGTAGCCTTTATTCAAATTACATGGACTGTGTGTGTGCACTTTCACTCTTTACATCTGTAGTGAGAGATCTGTTCATTCTCCCATCTTTGACACCTAAGATTCTGCACATCCCTTAGTTCTACCTGTAAGTTTTCCCCAGTCACACCTTGCTCCTCCCTCTTTAGCACCACACCCTCACCCTTTGGTAAACTCTTCGGGAACACAGCAAGGAAAATGTCACTTAAGTTAGCAACCTCCTATTAAAGGAAACCTCCTCAACTCCATTTCCCTTACAGAATCACAGAATTGATTAGGCTGGAAAAGACCTCCAAGATCATCAAGTCTGACTGAACAAAACCATGTCAACTAGACCATGGCACTAAGGGCCACAACAAGTTTTTCCATAAACACCTCCAGGGATGGTGACTCCACCACTGGCCTGGGCAGTCCATTCCAATCTTTAATCACCCTTTCTGTGAAGAAATTGTTTCTCATATCCAACCTAAACTTGCCTTGGAGTGACTTAACACTATGCTCTCTTCTAGTCACTAGCTGTCCTTAGGTCTCCTGTTGCCAGTGTTCCTGTTCTCAGTCTTTTCCACATATCCACTGCATCCTCCAACTCCTCTCACTACATGGCTGTCCATAACCTCAGCCACCTCTCCAGGTGCCCATTCCCTTTTGTACAAACTACTCTTATGAAGTATGCTGAAGGCAGATAAATGCTGTCAAGTTATCCACAGGACCATGCCTTCCTCCATCAATACGTATTCCATTTCCTGAAAATGCTTTCTCCTGGACCTTAAAGGCTATCATATGCTTTATTGCTACAGTAACTGACAATAGGAACAAAACTAATGCAAAACAACATGTTAAGAGAAATGAAATAAAGACAGATTCAAAAAAGCTCTAGGACTGATGCTGTCTGGTCTCTTGAAACAGATTTCAACTTACCTGTGGTATTACCAGCATTGCCTGCTGACTGTTCTGACGCTGGAGAGACCTTAGTTACATGTCGAGGAGGCCTTGGTGATCTCTTCTGCTTTTTCCATTTTGATGATTCACTCATTCCTCCAGCTCTCATTTTCAACTGAAAATCAATAATCATTAAGAATATCAGTATTGCAAAACCACATAATGGAATACCCAAGCCAACCCACAAAGGCTATCTCAAAACCCTCAAAGTCAGGCAATAGCACTTAAATATATCACACAAATTTATCAGCACCTCAAAATCATGCAAACCAGTTCCTGACTACCCACATATTAGCCAACAGTCCATGCCTGAATCAAGGGACAATTTAACGCAGTTACTCTGCTATAATATATACATAACAGTTCAATTATGACAGCACTTCCTGTTCCCTATCAATACCTCCCAGCTTTGAATTAGGATAAAGAATTCTCTTGGAACTACAGGCACATCCCAAATCTCTTTGCTTTTGCCAAAGCTTCCAGACTTCCAAAGGGCATCAATTAACATATTTAAGTTAGGTTTGACACTCAAATTTCACCATCTATATATCAAGCTGAGAATGAAGCCCAAGCACCCAGTCACATGCTGCAGTCTGCAGCTCTGTCACTGTTCTCTTGCCTCATTCATTCTTCATCTTTGTAGCAATGCCACATTGACTTTCCTCCGGGTATCCTTCACTACTAACACTTCACTGGCTGCTGGTGCAAGTCACATTGGCAATACCACCCTATTGATTTAGAAACAAACCTTATTCTGCTTTCACCTGTCTTCCATCATTAGTCTTCTTCAGATCTAAATCTAACCTAACTCTTGGCATCCTTCTTGACTAGGATCCTACTTCTAGTTCACATACAGATCTTTGATTGGACAAACAATCACAAAGCAGGAGCAGTGCAGACTGTGTGGCACTTGCTGCAGAGTGCTGTAATTTCAGGCATGCAGATGCTCCAGAAGTTCCTAAAAAAGTATGATATTTATTTACATGGCTAAATGTAATGGCAAGCCCAAAAACAGGTTCCTTAAAAAGTAAGTTCCTCCAAGTGCAGGAGAGAACCTACTCCTGAGTTTGGTAGCTGCAGTCAGCTTTTCTGATGCTGTCAGACTTCTTCAGTTCAGGTGCAAGTTTAAGCCCTGAATAGGTACCTTGCATGTAGTGGAAACTATTCAGCAAGTTTCAGTACCAGTTACTGTTTGGTATTCTACTTTGTAAATTTATCACAGTTAAGTTTTATTTTAGGCTATAATATTCTTTATTTCTTATATTCCTAGAATCAGATTTAAATTATATAGAAGACAGCTATATTCCTTAGTATCTTCCTTTTCCTGCAACTTGCCTCCTTTCAGCTACTACTTCTCTTAAATGCCGATAGACCTTCTCGGATGCACTACTGTTTTCCTTCGCTTTCCATTTTCCAGGTAGAATTCTAACTTGCTTTATGTGGCCTTGGCCTGTAATTCTTCTCATTTAAACAGAGCTTGTGAAAATGTTATGTCCCAGTGCAGTAAACCATTTGTGTAACTTTTCTTTGCACCACAAACTGGATTTGTTTGATGACTAATCCCCAAGTTATAGCTATGCTACAGTTTCCTTGAGCATGTTAATGAACAGATTCAGAATTACTTTGCTGCTTGTTATTTCTTCCAAATTTTGCAGCAATAATCTTCTTCTAAATCACATCTTCTGACAAACACTCATGTGACAAGCACACAGCTAAAAATAAAATTTGTCAGATTTCAAAATTTTACAATGCTTATGGATCACAATCACATAGAAATTGTCAGCTCCCTCATCTTTCCTATTTACTACTTCATAAGGCTATATAAAATATGTGCTTGATTCTTGGCTATTTATAAAATCTCTCTGAACCTTAAATATTAAGTTTTATTCATTAAAGGCTTAACCTGCAAATTAGATTATAGTTTTACCTACCAACTATTCTAGAAATAGCCCTTTTTTTTTTCTGCCTTTTCAGGAACTTATAAGATTTGAAGACTTATGGTTCATTGTACCAAACTACTTCAAGTAGAAAGAAAAACCCATCAGCATTACCTGTTAAACCCATTAAAGTCTGTTTCACAGAATTTCAAAACAAAAGACTTCGATTCTAGCTACTAAACCCTGTTGTCGTTATTTGCCAGGTTAAATGTTACTTGCAGCAGGATACAAAACTGAATCAGGAAAAATGGAGCCAAGATACTGATATGGGCTACCCATGTCGGCACCACTCCTTGATTACCCTCAAGTCATGCTCCTGAGAAACATGTAACTTTTGGACCATTCTACCAGAAGATTCACGCTTTAATTAATATTAATTAAATTTAATTAATATTAATTATATATTTAATTAATATTTCTAATCTCCCCTTTCACACAACACCAAATACCATCTCAGTTCAACACTAGTCCTTTCAAGAAAGCACTTCTTCTCAGACACAAAATCCATTCTTAGTGATTGTCCTGTGCTTTAACTCTCAAGATTCCTCCTCTTGAGGTTCGTAAGATAAGGGCCCATCTATCATCATCTTGATGATCCCGTGCCATCTTTCAGAGACGGAGTCACAACAACTTCACATAGATGGGAAACCATTTTTTCAGGCATGCAAGAAGATACATTTGATTTTTTAAAGAATTTAATCAAAGTACAAAGCATTTAGACTGGATTCTAAGTTTATTTGAGCTTTTTAGGTGGGTTTTTTTGTGTTTTTCTTTTGTTGTGGTGTTTTTTGGGGTTGATTGATCGGGCTTTTTGGGGGAAGGAGGAAGGTGAGATTACCCAATGGATCTTCTCCATCTCACACCATCCAGTACTCCACAATCTACACAAACAAGTATCCTTTTATTAGAAATACCTAACAGGATTACCTAGGACTGCCTCCCATATAATTTTGCCCTCCCTCCTTTTTTTTTTAGTTTTGCTATCTTCTTTTGCTCCATTGTAGCAAATTATTGCCTAGGTCTAAAAAATTTGAAAAAGCAAACAGAAATGCTTAATGGAAATGTTTCATTGTCAAGAGGCTATATGCTGTTTTAACAAACAAACACTGAGTTTGGGAATTCTAAAACAATGCATGTATCAAAGGACAGCAAAGTAACATCTTGCTTTCTGGATTTTGTTTTGAATTAAAAGGTAACAATCCCGTAACTCCTTGCTTTTAACACTTGTACAAAAAATGTACAAAACATTTCTATGGTTTGTATTTCACTAAAGGAACTATTTCTAAAGCAGTTTTTACCTTAAATTTCAAGGCATTTCCTGATTTCACTAGAAAGTTTGGTTGTGTTGTTAACAGGCTGAGATTTTAAACCCAAGGTTGCCTTCTTGACTAAACGCAGCAGCTAAGTAGCAGTTATTAGATCAGTAACATATCCTGAATCTTAAACATAATCTGAAACTCTCCTTCCCTCTCCAATGCTCAGTGATATTATAGTTGCATTAGTTTTCTAATTATCAATGTCCTTGAGATTAGATTAAGCTTGTACTTTTGACAATAAATACCTGAAGTCAGTATTTCAAAAAATATTCCTCAGAAATCAGAGTATAGAGGAGCTCAGAGCTACTGTTTTTTCATCTTGGAACTCAATACAGATTCAATTACATTTCTCTGAGTTACCTTTGGATAAGGAAATGTACACAAAATTTTAGGAGAAAAAAATTAGAAGATTCCAAATGCTTCCTTTGATAGATGAGGTTTTAACAACAAAACCCTAGTTAAGGTCTAGGAAGGTGAAGAAAAATGTAATACTACAAGATTCTTTTTAAAGGGTCTGTGAATCTCATTTTTCTACAAGTCACCTTACCTGTACTCGTTTGTTTTTCCATAAGATACTGTAAGCCTCAAGAGAAAAGGGCAGGGGCCAATGATTAGTAATTAAAGTGATTATACTAAAACATGAGCTCATTCTAGATGCAGCATGGAACTGGTCAGCACACCAAGTAGCGTTCAAGACACAAAAGCATGCAGAGAGAACGCAGTCCACGATCCAAGTCCTGGAGACACCGATGCAGTCCAGTCATCTCAGTTACTTACCTACCTGTACTGCAACAACTAATGAAGGTTATTTGGTGAAACACATTTATGCATCTTAGGCAACTATGAACGTAGTCCACCCCCAAAATCTGTGAAAACTCAGATTTAGGTTCCTCCTGACCCACTGCAGACCCCAATGTTCTATTGCAAAGGGAACATTTTGTAGCATTTTCTTCTGCATAACTCTGCATAAATCTGCAAGTCTTCAGCCACTGTCTTTTCAAACTATGCTGTTTGGATAACTATTTTGTCCTAGACACAGGACAAAGAATGGCATTTCTAAATATTCTGTTCAACTCTGTTAGGACCAAATAACATTAATGGCAGACAAGAACTAAAGCTACATTAAGTTTATGAACCAACACGGAAAATTGAGAAGGGTCTCATCTAAGTTAGTTTTTCAGAGTTTCTATGACTGGTCCAAACCCAATAATCTGCAGGCCTACAGTACTTCTTTAGAAGTATTTTTTAGGGGAATTAGCAGGGACTAACACATTTTGTAAATCAGTTCAGCCCCACTCATCCCCCATTAACAAATACTGTGCTGGGAAACAAAGTTAATTTCAGCAGAAACATGGCCTAAGATGTTGAAAATGGACAGAAGTTTTTTTCAAAAAAGCTTTAGAGAGCATTGAACTCTGTGGCTCTATACCAAGTAACAAAGCTCAGAGATTCACCTTGAATAAAAAATTTTAAGGCATGCTGGGTCAAAAGACTCCTCAGGTGTATTTGCTACATCTATAACCAAGATGAACAGCTAGGACACACAACACTTGAGACTTCAGTGACCAATCTACACTTTTTATGTTTCTTTTCTTTGGTTTTTCACTGTCAAATCTCACCCGTGCCCTCCCACTCCTTCAGAGGATGCCATGAGGGTATCCTAGGTGGCACTCACCAAGACACTGAATGCTGCAGTAAAACAAGGAACTCTCCCTCCCAAGCCTGCCCCAGCTGCAGCCACAACACTGCAAAGCAACCACGGCATGCACTGTCCCCAAAAGCCATGCTGTGTCAAATGAGTGGAGGGAGATTTGCTGCACACAACGTAACTATCTCTCAAGTGGTGTTTACAAGAGAAGGAAGAGGGGAATAAGGTAAGAAGGGAGAAGGGAGAGAGAGACCTTCAGGTTCTTAAAGAGCAATACCCTCTCTAATTGGTTCAGGGCTTTGGGCTGTTCCCCACTACTTAGCTCCAGTTTGTTGAGGAGACATGAAGAAATCTGTGAAAGATAGGCAAATGCATTGTTTAAACAAAGCAAAATAAACCCAAAGAGAAGAATAACCTGGCAGAGTGCAAGGCTGCAGGGCAGACTCCTGGCATGCACAGCAAAGAGACAAGGAACTGCACAGGACACAACAGAGCATCACTTAACCGAGCTGGGAGCAGCCATCACTCGGTAAGGGTAGAGCAGCCTTCCTAAATTCAGTCACCTCACTTTACACCTGTGCACAGACTATGACAAAGTCTAATACCTGCAGTACATTAGCCTGATCTCTTTTAGCTTTCCTTATGCCAGCCTACCATCATCACTAATCTTGTGACTGTTCTCCCACAGCAAGGGAAAACAAGCAGTCATCAGGTTACTATATGAGAAGTAAAGCCCCAGGCTAGTTTGATTCCTACAGCCAAGCATTCAATCTCTCAAAACACTGCTGTACTGGCTCTTAAATGTATATTTACCTATGTTGCCCCTTTTCTCAACTCATTAAAATAAAAACAGAGTGAGAGTTATAAAAAGTATATTCAGTATCAAGTTCAGACAGTTATTTCTTCTCTAGCACTCTTCTTCACATCCTGTTGCTCTCAGTAGTAGAATCCTTTACCTTTATTGACATTCTTCATATGGAGGATAAAGAATATAGAAGTAGATATGGAGGTTCCTCAAGAGGACCTCCCTCCACCTAAGAAATTATTACATTAATAATCATATAAGGTCACATCATGGTATTTGAAATACTGAATCCAACTGCTAAAAACCTCACTGTATTGAGTAAGATTGTGGCATTATAACCTCAGAAAACAGTGCATTTAGGGGAAGGAAGATAAAAAAAGAGTCTACTTCGATTTGGCTACTAATAGATGGCATTGACCATATGAACTAAGGTTTTCACTACACAATGTAGTGCAATCCACCAAAGCTTTTTCTGCAATAGCCCAATTTCATAATGCTTTCGTGCTGTTTCACCAGCCTCAAAAAGTTTTCTTTCTACACACAAGGAACTGGACAAATATATCCCGAGAGCTCAGTATTACACCTGCAGTGAATGAAGAATGAAGAGAAAGAAGCTGGAGAGAAAGCAGAAGACAGCAAATAACCAGACAATGTCACCATCAGGTCCCATAATTTGCTGAGGTTTTCTAGCCCAGAGCAGCTGATGGCTGTTCCCAGAATCCAGACTGTCTCACTTAGGCAGCAATATCATTAACAAGATTTGCTACTGGGCTTAATCCCACAGACTTAATGAAGCTATGTCCATTTATGCGGTTAAACATGCTCTTTCAGTGAACTAGGGACTTGCAGGAACAAAGAAATACAAGTGTGAAAACAAACAATATAGAGAGGAGCACAAGCCCAAGACATGAGCAGAACAGTCAACACAGTGCTGAGTCTTACCTTCTTCATGTTCGTTCCCATGTAGCTTTTAGGCTCTTCTTTAAACTGAGGCAACCTGAAATATAAAGAACAAGCCAAAATATGTAAGCTTACTTGGGTTAACAAAAAAGGGGAAAGAAACAGGCTGGCCTTTCCAGCAGATACTAGAAAACCAAAATTAGGTTTTCTCCACAAAAAGAGATGCTCCTAATTTGTTTTACTGACAAAATCTGCTGATGGTAAAAAAACCCACACAAGTATAGATGGGAGGTGCTTTGCATGCTATTACTACTAATGGCAATTTTTCTATACTGATTTTCATGTCACCTAAGTACAGTTTATTTTCCTTCAGTGTATGTTTTCAGCAGTGGACTAATTACATTTGTTCAAAACAGGTTTCTCTGATGCTGCTACAAAAAACTGCTGAACCAGTGACATACACAGCAGGACTTTTGCAGCGTACATGTTATTATTAGTCATGGAAATTCTTTTCTTTGAGTTTGTAGAAACCCCAGTAGTTGTCTTCTGTTCTGCACCATATAAACACAATTGTGGTGCACAGTGGATGTAAGTTTAAGCTGAGTGCTCTGAGATAAGCAGTTCCCATCTCAGAATGACACAGACTGCCCTCAAATGTGCGACCAAGTGACAACTCTTACAGCTCTACAACTCCACACACTCTGCTCTCCCTTCTGTTCCTTTACTACAATTCTGTCTTTACTTGCTGAGGGGGAAAAAAGCCTTAGAGCACAGCTTTGTTTGTTTCTTTTTCTGGAAAGCAAGATACCAAACCACCCCTGCAGTTGCTGCCTCTGCCTTGCTTCTCTATCCCTGTCCACAGGCACAGATAGTGGTGGTGTCTCCAAGATTTATCAAGAAGGACAGAGGAGAGGATACATAGTAAGTAATGAATAAGCACCAAGTAAAATTCACATATGTGTTTTGAGAAAAAGTAATGTGGTCTCTCCTCTTTGATTCTGACTCTGCCCCACATTCATCCAGTGCACTGCATGATGCAGGGTGCACAGAGGAGAAAAAAACCCAGAGATTCTATTGGAATCAAGTGTGACAATGGGAAAAAACATGATACAACTCTGTTTCAGAAGCTGCCAGTTTTACTACAATCCTTTTCTCCTAGAAGTATTTCTGTATCTGCACATTTCCTTTTTACAATACCCAGAGAAAGTCTATGATTACTTCACTATTTGGAGAAACAGTTTTGAAGTTAAATAACTTACCTGAGTTTAAAAGAAGTAATCTTAATGACCTGAAGGGTGCTGAAAAGGGCAGAACATTTGCCCAGGATGCATGATTTCAAGAGTTTAAAATTCTCTTTGATATGTGAGGTCAAACTCTCAGCTTGAAATAACATGTGGCTATTCAACACCATTTCTATTCTCTCTGCTGAAGAGAGCTATATTTTGTAGAGCACTTTTTTTTCAGTGAAGTTTGCATTCTCTGTCCTCAAACTGGTTCTCTATCCTAAAACTCTTCATTACTTGGCTGTCCATCTCTCCTCAAAGGACACCTCAAACTAGGCAACCTTCTCTACCTCTGTGTCCCTGCAGTCTGACAGGGTCACCCCAAGAGAAAAGTGCCAAATCCTTCATCCCCTTCCACTTCTAAATAATGACCATTTTGGATGATTTTTCTGAGGGCCCTTAAGTGGAAGTGTGGAATCCTTCTGTCCTTAGAGGGCCATCTTGGCAATGCTGAGGCAAACACAAGCAGGTTTACCTTGTGAAGAGCAGCTGCACCATGTCGACCAGAGTGTGCTCTGCAGATTTTCTCAATAACTCTGCGAAGACAAAAACAAATAACACAGGTGTCATTACTCAGTGTGATATTATCAAGAGGCTTCTTCAAGCAGACTCCCCTCCGAGTCTTGTTTACAGAGATTACGGCAAATTTATTAAAACCAGCTCCAACACCGCATTGCTGCAAATGGTCACGGCATCACACGGTGGCGCCACACAGCTGGAGAAAAGAGCAGCCCAAAGTTGTACTGTGAGTGCCTCACAAATTTTCCATGAAGTTGTAGAAAGACACAATAATATAAGGCTCAGCAGCTTTCTCTGGATGCATCTTCTACAACAGAACTAGTCAATGCCGAGGAAACCTGATCATTTCTTAGGTGCAGAAGCATGAGCAAACCTACCGCTGAGTCTCATTTCGAAGCATATGCGGAAACAGGACTGCATGATCTCACACACAGATTCATTGGTGAGGTGGGCTCCCACTGGAGTGAGCAACAAGGTCCTCAACACCTGCAAAGAACAGCACCCGTATGTACCACAGTACAATGACACTTCCATGAGAAGGTGAATGAATGACATTTCCAAGAGAAGGTTGGTTTCCTCAAGAAAGACTGCTGTGAGCAGAAAACCTAAGGGTTCTCCAGGACTCATTTCCAACTGAATGCTGTGCACAAGAAGCCCGCTAGGAGACAAGCATGATCTCCTGACCCACTTCTAAAGGAGGCCTGATATGCTGCATGCTACCCAATATCTGAATTGAGGAACTAGGCATCTGCTCAAAAGTACAGAGACAAAAGAGGTGTACAGTTCATAGGTTTGTCTCTACAAAGATTTTTTCTCAAAAATAAGTTTGAGAGCTCCATATGCTTAATTTACTCCCCACTAACACAGACCATGAACAAGGTAGGATTATCAACACTACCACATTATCAAGCCCCTAATTTTAAAATAATTTAATTTAAGCTTTTAATTATTTTCATTTGGAAAAGCTTTTACCACAGATATATGAGCCATCTGTTTAAAAATAAAGTCTGTCACTAAGCTCCTGCAGAGTCAAAACACTGCTCCCTCCTCTTCATCTCCATGTAACAGGATATGTTCCACAACAGGCAGCAACCATTATGGTAATTACCATTTCTCTCCACTTACCTGTAGGATTTTCATCAAGACAACCTCATCGCTCGCATGATCTGTGCCCACAAATCGGGCATGAGTGACAGCATCTGCCATGTTCTCCATCCCTTCTGCTGTGCCCTCATGACTGGGATCTGAATAACAGAATAAAAATACGTGTCAGGGAACAGTCACCTACAGCCTACCACCTCTGTGGGGAGAATCTACACAGAGATATTGCGTGGCCTTCTGCTTCCTTAATTTGTGTGACTTGCAGTGAGTTGACCCTACAAGAGCAAAACTCACCTCCCAGTAGCAGAAAGGTTTTATAACTGGGAGCTTTCAGAAAGACTTTTATCAAGTTTTTCTGCATTTGCAAAAAAAATGTAACCTAACAAAGAAACTAATTACAGTTCAGTTGTTACTGGATCTGTATGTTATTAGATATTAACTTCTAAGACTGTGTCCTGTGCCCTAATCTATACCACAATCAGCTGTTACATACATTCAGTTCCTCCTTGGGAATGAAGAAAAAACAGCCCTTAAACATAGGGAACCTGAAATTTACTCTCATTAGGAGAAAATGCCAAACAGGTTCCACTAGATTGAGAAGGGAAAATTGTTTCTTGTTCTACATCCCTCCGAAGGAATAGGAGCTGGGAAGGAATGGACCAGTAGCTTTCCCCAGAGAAAACAGCAGACAGACAGAATCATAGTTGAGATATCGGAGTCGCAGGCCTCCCGCTTCAATCACTCATCAAGGCTCCTTCTCTCCGTTTCAGTCTTTTGTAGCTACAAACAATGGTGCAGTTGAGAGAATATTTAGGATGAGATTGTTGTTAGTAACTGTATCTTGTGCTACATTATAGTGGCTTCAGAAAAGCTGCCTCTGGCTTTGATTTCATTCTCACTTAAAAATATGGCACAGGGCAAGAATCCTACCTAAACAGTCATTAGGCAAGAAAGGAGACAACCTAAACACTGATTAATACCTCATTAACTGGCAATGGGGCCTCTTGAACTCCAGCAACAATAAAGCTGACAGAGCAACCAAGCAAGACCTTGTAAACTTCGCAGAGAAGCTTTCCAGACTCCCTCTTTGATTCCAGTAACATTCACACCTAGAAAGGGCTAAGCCGCCCTTATTGTAGTCAAAAGACAGTGGCCTCCACCATGCTATGCGGATTCTGAGGGGCTGCAGGATAAGAAACTTCTAATAGTTGCATAAAACTAAACTAGCATCAGTGTACTTCAGAATTCGATAAATCTGCATAAGAACAGCACTTCATCATCTCTTACACATCCCTGTTAAGAGCAGAGCTTGCCTACTTTTGACATAGTTCACACACACATCTTGCATAGTTGAGAGTGAATTCCTCTCCTGGTTTGCTAGGCAAACCCCACTGATCTATCAAGGAGTCTGTTATAAGACCAGCTGGTCATTTTTTACCTGGTTCAGCAGCACCACCCAACAGGATACCACACTCTGATATGGGGAAGCATTCGGTAAGAGCCCTGGCTGTCAAAGGCAGTTCTCTGCGTTCCTTCAATAATGGCTTATAATCCTGTTAGAAGCTACCACTTTTCTACCACAGGCAGTAAAATCAGTCATATGTTGGTGTCTCATGCACTCTTATTCATAAAAGGAAATAATAGCTTAAAGCACTGATGCTGATGTAGGACCATTCTGAATCGTCTTAATTAAATTAGGCAAAGACCAGCAGTATTACAATGCCAGCACCTACGTTAGCATTACTGTTAACCAACCTCAACAACTACACTGGAAAGCAGCCAAGTGGGAATCAAGAGGAAAAAGCCACTTGCTGTAGAAAAGGCTCCCACAGACAGAACACACAGATTCACTTCACTGTCACCTCTTCTAGTAAATGTGAGTTGCTCTAAGCTTAGGGATACATTTAGTCATAGTTATGGATAAACAGTATGTGTGAAAAGGAAATGCAAGCAAGTTGCACATATGCTTCTTTAACAGATCTATGAGTACTGCTTCACTGTTCTAGCCCCTACCTTCAACACCTCTCTCCCAACACACATCACGCCTGACTACTTCAGTTCTGGCTCCCTGCAACAGCACTGGAAATTCAGGTCAATTTATAAAGCCTCCTGAGTTCAATTAAAAGCACAGATATTTCTACTTTGCAGAAACAAGATACAGAAAAAATTCAACCCGCTTCTTTGTTCCCTTGTGAGAAAACAGTACAGAAAGATATGTCGATGCCTGCTCAGAATCACTAACAAAAAGAAGTTTGTGTGAGCAAAATACCAGCTTCAAAACTGCCACCTACCATGCAAAGATCTAGAGACCCTACCTAGATACACACATTTTATATGGGGTGCAGTCTTACAACAGGTGGGCAAAAGAACAAGCAGAAATCAGAAAATCCAGGCTCCAGGAAAGCCAGAAGGCTGTTCAGTATTACCTTTAATGGAACTAAAATAAATCACCAAGGAGACAGAGAAGGTAGACAGGAGAACAAGCTTTAAACTCCCTAAACATCAAGTCATCTCACTAGAAGCTGTGCAACAGCTACTTACTTACAGATACATAGTTTTCAGGAACATCAGAGAAAGCTAACTTTAGAAATGGAGCCAGAAGTTGCTGTGGACACACTGTGACAATAAAAAGAGCACACACCTTTTCTGAGGAAAATACAGAAAACCCCAATTCTGAAATTTAGCCACTAGTCTTCCAATAGCTAAGGTTTGAACTCATCAAATAGGCTGACAGCTCACTGGCTACTGCAAAACTGCTGATCACGGAAATAACTAATCTGAGGGATAAAAATCAATGGGAGTTTAGTACTGTCACACAATTTTCTAGTACTTTAGAAGTTACTATGTAATTTCAACTAAAACTCCTGTAGAAGCAGTACTTAGAACAGAGGATAATCACCTTAAGGGTAACTATTCCTACTAAAACACGAGCACAGTGGATATCAAGTCACTTTATCTGACTGAACTGTGATTGCACACTATACCATTACTGAATTTGCAATTCAGACTACTAGAGATCAGAAGTCTCAAAGCCTACTCAAGAATTACTCTTTTCTAACTGGTTTTCAAACATACCCTTCAGCAATACTGGCCTAAAAAGGAGACAGATAACCACCTGCTGACGTATGACAGAAGAAGAAAAACAATGAGACTGCACAAGGATTAGCAATTAAATACTTTGGAAATGGGAAAAGAAAGCCATTTTAAACATAGATATTTATCGGAGGAGTTTGGCCCTTTCTCTGCACCCTGGTTTTTGACCCAGTGTGTACAGCAAAAGCCAACCACTCACAAAACAGATGGAGCTAATGTCACTTTTTTAAAAAGTGCTGTTTTCACCTGTCAGTTATACAGCCCCAAAATGCACCACAAATATCTGCCACACTGCAATTTCCCCACCGTGGTTGTGCCAGCATCCTTCTCTTGCTCCATATAGTTTGAAACAGATTTGTATATTAAAAACAGTTTTAAGCTTTTACTATCTTTAGGCAAACAGTCTTCGGACTACCCTTAGTCTCATATTACAAAAAGAAGTTATAAGACCAAAAAGCTTTAATTTAACAACACAATCCTAGCCAGATGCTCAGTCAGCACCACTAATCCCAGCCTCACTGGTATCTGGAGCAGTACAAAGGACAAGGTTGCTCTGAATGTCACCTGAAGCAACAGCAAAGGTCTCAGATTACAGGTTCTGTTCCACAAAAAAGCCAGGCAGAGAGTCTTTTCCGCTATCTGCTACAGACACACAGTCACCAGCAGTTACAGGGATGTGCTGCCCTCGCTGGAGTGACTCATTTAATATTCTAAACAACAAGTAGCTAGAGAAAGGCTACAAGCTCTTAACAACATTTTTTCCTTTTTCTGCCTCAAATCGAGTATTTATAGACGGTTGCCTGTGCAGACATTCGCCTGGACATGTGATACAAGCCTGATGTTCCGATCCCACATAGATCATAAAAGCCCAGACGAAGAGTCCATCCCTCCTTCTAATGATGAAAAGTCATATATTTTGCATTATTGCTTAATCCTTCAGAGGCACATGTTTTACGGGCTTATTTGTCAAGATTTCTTCATTATCCTAGGAAGTTATGTCAGTATTGCATCATTCTAGTTATATTTTCGCCACTTAATTATATCAAATGCTGCCCAATAATTGATGTCTAAATACACTAAATTTTCACCCAACTCTTTAAATTTTTTTTCCCGCAAGTGTCCATTTTTGCTCATTTTAATTCTGTGTCTTTCCCACAAAAGTGGTTTGCACCTACATAAAGCCCTTTCTTTCTCTAACTTCCTTCATGCTAACTTCAAATAATGAAATATTTAAAACAACAGTACCAAAAATTCAACAGTGTTCACTCACAATGTAAGGGAGAAAAAGAAGTGAGAAATCTGAATTTGGGGGGAAGGAATACTGGTAAAATGATTTGCTTCAAATGAGACTGCGTATAAACAAACATAGATAGGTTCTGTAATTCACACAGGTATGATCAGAAAGTATGGACAGAACTTACAGAGAAAAATCGAGCACCACTAACAACAGGATGACACACTGATGGCAAACAGAAAGCCAGCTAATGAGTTACAAGCCAGCTGAGCCATGGGAACTGACCACAAGCACATTATTAGCTTTTCAGATACAGAGGAGAATGTGCAAATTTGAAAGACTGGGCAGCAGCAAAACTGTCTCTGCCATGACAACTGTGGCAAGTGAAGAGTACTGGGACACCACTGGATAAGATCTGGGACTGGGCAAAAAAACATCCTCACTCTACAGCAGAAATATTACTCCACAAAACTAAAAATATCCTACTGTGTTTCTGTGTGTTACAACATTGTAATCCAAGCTGGTATTGTCCCCTCCCTGGGCCTTTTGCATTAAAAAGCAGCTGGTGCCCACCACAGTCCTGCAGCAGGCCATAAGTACACACAGTAGTCAGGACGGACTAGAAGCTTTGGCTCCATCTCCAGACATTCTGTAGTGACATGAAAGATCAGCCAGTACAATATTAAGAAACTGCAGATGCCTATTTCCCCAGTGTTAATGACAATTTTCCTATTCCCCCAATCTCCACACTAAGAGCATGTATCCTGGCCAAAGACACAGCTCACAGAGATACATTTGGCTGGCATTTTGGTAAATCCCAGGAAGTCACATAACATACCTATTAGTGCATATGAGAGGAACTTATTCACAGAGGTGAGAGCCAATCCAGTTATGGGACCTGTAGTGTCTTCAGAACGGATGACTTCCAGAAAAGGCCGGAGAAAGACATTGGGTTCAATTTCAGATAGCTCTGTAAAACAAGAAGAATTTTAAAGAGACATTAAATTAGACTTCATTCATTAGGATTACTTTTCTCTAAGAATCTACAGCAAGTTTCATCTCAGAGGAAAAAGGCCTGCTCTAGCTTACTTTTAGAAGGCTGGTGGGAAGGTCAGGGCTGCTTTTAAATATATACACACACAAACACGTGTATATGTATATGTATATATTTTAAAAGCAATGGCAGGTGAATTTCTGTTTCTTATGATCTTCAAAACAGCCTTCTGGAGCCTTCTGAAATCTGAATGTAGGAACAGTCTGTAAATGCTACAGAGGCCACTGCTGCCTAAATTTATGCTTTAATTCATTGGGAGACACAGCTGCATTTTCCTATTACTCCTGGAATTGTGTGATCCCATGAACTATATTCATTGGGAGACACAGCTGCATTTTCCTATTACTCCTGGAATTGTGTGATCCCATGAACTATCTCTGCCCCACCTCCTGCCATTTCTGTAACATCCTACTACAGATACAGCCTCATGCTAATTACATGCAAAATACAAATGAACAACAACCAGGTTGGTTGGAACTCTTGCAGCACTTTGCTTGAATACAAATTGCATTTCTGCAACACCAAATATTTGCTTGGCAAAAACAAGAAAACTCCACAAGATAAATTAATTTAAAAACTCTTCTGTCTTATTCTCAGAATACCTGTATAAGCCTCTCAACCAGAGAAGGAAAAGGGGCACTCTTCTCTACTTGCTGCTTTAGACAAGAAGGATCCCCTCTAAAGCTACAGTACAAAAAGGCGAATGCACTGAGCTGTTGAGCTGGAGAAAAAACAACTAACAAGCTTCCTAAACTTTCCAAGACGATCAAGGGAATGAAAAAGAAATACAAAAGAGAAGAACCATAACTAGGGAAATTGCCCAAAAACCAAACAAATCAAAACCCAAACCAAGCCAAAACCCAAACCCAACCAAATAAAACACAAGGAATCAAGACAAGAGGAGCCCTGAGGGGGATTTAGGAGAAAAAGCATTAAAAAGCAGGTGAAAGGAACCACAACACAGCCAGTACACAAGCATAGAAGAATGTATTAAAAGTAACCTGAATAATTCTGAAACCAAAAATATTTAAGTACAACACTTGGCTCAACTTACTGAAACCTACTTTTTATTCCTAGTAAAAGTTAACAAGTCTAATGGCTAAGAGTGTGACAGGATCACTTGCATTTATACCATCGATAATCAAATATTGCACTTATCTGTCATAGGACCTTCTTTGAGGCAGGGGAGAAAAAAAGACCATAATTCCTGAATCCTTAGACAAGCTGTTGCTTTTCTATCTACCAACATAATTCAATTATTTTACTGAGGAAAAGAAAAAAACCTTACTCTAAGATAAGAGAAATACCATTTTATCATAGTTCCTATTGAAAAGCCTTAAGTATCAAAGTAAAGAGCCTATCAGAAAGTATGTTAATATAAGTGTGACAAATTATAGTAATGAAGGAAAGGAGGAAGAACAATAAGGGGTTTTTGTTTTAAACAGTTAAAAGCACAGAGAAGAACATCAAAGGGCTGTTAACTAAAGCAAAACTGCAATTAAAAAAAAGGGATGCAATCTCTTACCTTTCAGCCACCAGTTCAAATAAGGCCAACACCACTAACTTGTGAGAGGTTAAAAGGATGATTCAATCTTTTTGGCTTAAGAACAACTCCCCCAATTTGTCAGATAATATCCTGGTGTGACATTACAATTGTGTCACCTCTCAATAGCTCATGGACACGCAGAGGATCGTAAGACACGCTTTCATCAATGTTTATTTAAGTGTACTTTATAGAACACTTGTCTGGTTACAAGCCCTTGGACAACATTAAATACAGTAAGACTCCTATAGATGAAAACTCCAATTCTTCTTCCCCAAAACTGATCCTTTCTATACAATGGACCATAGTGCTGCCAATTCCTCCAGTCTCCTTCAAACCAGTGAGTCCAAGGATGAAAAAGCTGCACCTTGATTAGTAAGAGAAATGGGACTTCAGCAGATGTACATCAGTGCATGTGTAGAATGAGACAATGAAGACAAACTTGCTAGCAGAAGATGTATTAGGGTACCACACTATCCATTAATACATTTTTGGGGACAACAAATAGATATTTTCTTTACAAGAATAGGAGGAGTTTCAGGTTTTCACTTTCAATAAAGTTGTGAATGTTGATGTGGTTAAAGACTAGATTCCCCTGCAATCTAACTGAAATTCCCAACTTACATAAAGATCACAAACCGGCTTGTCATAATCAGGATTTAACTTAGGCACATACTGTTTATTACACAGCAACTCTGGCCAGCTTCCCTGATATTCAGAGATTCCAGCTTTTATGGTAACACAACATTTTACATTAAGCTCACTGAAATGGACTGTGTATGCTGTAAAACTATTTAGAGCAGATAGTTGGTGCTGTGTTATTGAAAAAAAATAAATATATATATACCAGACAAGAAGAGAGCATTTTTAGTGCAGGACTTACCCACTAAAGGACTACTGTCTGAAAGATCTAGATTTCAGTGAAACACCAATTACACTGCTGATTGCTTGCATCTGAGGAGTATTCACCTGATTACTACAATGAGCTCTTCTTACAGAGGCATTTGCAGGCATTACAAGGACTTACAAGGGTCACCAGATCCCTTTTCAAAGCAGAACTTAATCTTGGTAGTGGTGCTTCCTTCAACGGGAAGTTTGGGAGCCCAGAAAACCACTCATTCTGTAGCTACTCTTGCTGTATCCTGTCTTGAAACAGATTACCTCTCATTGGCTGAAGAATGTTCAGCTCTGAAAGTGGCACCAAAGCTACCTGGAAGTTTTTAACCAAGTAACAATTTTGTGAAGAAGCCAGTAAATCAAAGATAAATCCTTTTCTTTTAACTCAGTCCTGTAGAGCTCAGTGATGTTAGTTCAGTAGCTCTTTCCCCAAAAGGTTTTCTTAGCCGTGTGCACGGAACATGGCAGTGCCCAGAACCAACCTGCCAGCTCTTTTGGATCAATAACTACAACTGCAGGGTGCGCTCCATGCTAGCTTTCCTACCACAGCTCAAGTTTAATTTAGAGCACAGAACCGATTAGCACTCTTTTCACAATACTTTGGTAAAGGGGGACTACAGTCTTTAAAGGGAATTGTTCTGCCCAGCAGTTAAACTTCATGAAAGAGATATTACAGGAAGTCTTGCCATCACCCAACTGTTTGAGCAATGCCATCTCTCCTGAAAATATCTAAGAACCTCAGCAAAGGCAGTAAAATCAATTATTACTTGAATAATTCCTTTGACAAAACAAAGGCTATATAATATAAATATTAAATGTTTGGAGGGACATACTCAAACTTTTATAACAACATTCCAAAAAAAAAAAAAAAGGCAGCTCTGAGTTTTAAACTCTGGTTCTTGCTCTGCCAGATTCAGGTTCAGGCATTACAAGTGAGGAAACCATAACCAGTGAGAGAATTGAGAATTGTCGATAGAGAGGTTTCTCCAAGTACGTTTTCTTTTCTTTTCTAGAAGACATTTCTCAGCATTTAAACTAGAAAATATGGGATAGTTCTCTGCTGAGGTAACCACTTTCAATTCAGGGGAAAAAACCTAACCAAACAAAAAACCCACCTGAAAACCCACCAGCCCTGCAAGAATGATTTCAGCCAAGATTTTTACAAGAGGAAGGAGAACAAAATTTCACAAGGTACTCCTACACAAGCTGCCCTCCTTTGCAATCTACTCAAATTAAAACATGATTTAGTCTTACATTAAGAGCCTGATCTGCTTTGGGGACCAGCTAGAAAGCAGTTCCCATTTTCACACAGGTCCCTTCAACAAAATTTCAGGGAAGCAGAGACCAGCATCAGCACTACACCCAGAAATGCTCAGCTAGCCCAAAGCAGAGCATAGAGATTAAGAAGAAGGGAAAGAGTATCTTAAACAGCATATCAGAAAGCCAACTCTTCAGGCTGGCTATTTTAATGAGGACAGAATTTCTTTGAGACCACAGTGCTTTCTCATTTGTCCTATGGATTATTTGCACTTAGACACACATGTCTATAAAGATATTTAAACAACTAATTCGTGTTTGAGCACCTAATTCCCATTTCAGCAATCCCATCCAGCCGTTCTGGCACTTCAGCAAACAAGCTGCATCAGATCTCTGGCGTCCCCTTTCTCCTGAAGAGCAGGAGCAGGTCCCCCTCGGAAGAGTTTTCTTATTGTTAGCACACTGTTGGCACATTCCTGATCTAAAACGCTCACATAAGCTGCTTTCTCTGGCAGTTCAACTCTTCACTCCTGAATGACTCTTATCAGGATCGGCTATGCGTTCCGAATCAGAGTAAATGAATGAGAAAAAATTGCTTATGACAAGTTATTTCAATGTCATTTGTCCCGAGGACAGGCAACTGCAACCCAAACCACATGACCTGGACTCCTCTTATGCAGCAGCTGTTGGCCTTTGACGCCCAGCCTTCAGAAAGGCTGTCTCAGTTGTATCCCACGCACCTCTCCAATGCAGACGAGCTCAGACAAGAGCAATGCTTCAAGCATGTGCTATTATATTCCAGGCTTACATATTGAACTGCAAAATGAACAGGCATTCTCTTTTCTTAAGGTGAGAAAAAGACAAAAATAACACTGTAATGGAGCAGAAATACAACTCTTCAGGACTCCTGCCTTGGTGCTCAACGAATTTATGTCACAGAAAACTGAGGTACCAGAAAGTGCTTCCTGGCTCATCCTCAGACCCACTTTCTGCAAACAGGCCATTGCGGCCTGCATGATATGCACTTTATTCCCTGTTCACCTAACACCAAAACATTTTGTCTTTTCACTCAACGGAGAGAAGCCCCTGCAGTCTGCCTCAGCAAGTCAGAGCGAATAAGTTACAAGTAAAAAGGACAAAATTGCACTTGCCTTTTAAAAGCAATTAAAAGTATTGAGTGGCCATACTCTTCAGATTTGCAGAAACCTTTTAACTCCTGGAGTAAGTACTGGCTTAATCTCAGCCAAGCCAAGATGCAGGATCACAAGGAAAGGAGAAATTCCTTTGAGTTAGTCCTGTGATTATCTGCTCGTTAATTTAGAATTTAACAGATCTAGCAAACAGAACTCCAGTAAGTTGTTCTTCTAAAAATCTGCAGAGCTTGAATTTGCTGTACATAGAGTCAGCTAGGTAAGAGGCACAGAACAGTATATGCATACTGGTTCTAGGTGCCCAGCAAAAGTACAATTACAGCAGCTCTACAGCCGATGAATGTAGGAGTAGCATGTTTTTTGCAACTCTGAAAAGAATTCTCCAGACTGACTGGAGCACATGCCTCCTGGCACCTGCAATGGAAGACGCACCCTGACTACTTCTAGCTAGCAAGTTTAGACTGACATTTAACCCCAGTGCAATAACATCCATTCAGCGTTGGGTAACAAGTGTGAAACAGCAAAGCTAGATGATCCTAAGCTTATGTTCCCACTCTGCACAGCCCTGGTACAGTGTTTCAAGTGAAAAGAATTCTTTACCACCTCCTCCCTACAAGGGGTTTTTATTATTGTTTTGGTCTTGTTTTTCTTGCAAGTTCTAGACCAGCCCTTGCAACACAGTGCAATGTACAGCATATTTGTAGAGATTTTCTGATCTGAAAGGAGAACAGATGGCCATGTATACAGTCTGACCCAGCAGCTAATTGTGATGAGAGCAAGCTCAAGTTCTACTTCCTGAAAATAATGATGACCATGTCCACTAAACTTATAAACAAGACATCACCAAAAAGTAGCCACCAGACATTCCACCCAGGTTCCCCAAAATATCGTTGTCTTATTCCAACCAAGCTCTTCATAGATGAAGAGAACAGGATTCTGCCAGCTAGGGGGAAGCCAAGGAGCCCAAAGCTTACATCCTAGTTTCCAGAACACATAAATACCGTAGACTATTTGACAAGGATGCAGGAATTGCAAAACACAGACGGAGATGTGTAGAAGCAAGCTTTGTGTATCTCTGAAATCAATACTTCACTATAATGAGCGATATCAAAAGCTTTACATATGATAGAAGTAAACGTGAGCTGAAAATCGAGGCTATTCAAGCCAATGAAGAAGTGTGAATTAACTGCAATCCTTTTCAGTATGTCTGTAAAATATACTCTTCAAAGGTAATGCCCTCTGAATTAAACTGGTCATTCAGGGGCCCAGGCCCACCATATCAAGAGGGAAGCAGTGCCATTCACAGCCTCACATGAATGCAAGGCTAGAATTACAAATGCAGTTTGACAAGGGGAACCCAGAGCTGTCAAGCCTGTTCTGTTTGCCTAATTTCATTACAATAGCACAAATGCTTTCATTTGTCACACTCCAGCTTCATGTGTTTATCTCCCTTTCATTAAACATGACTTTAACAAATGATTGTTCCATAGTGCCAAGATCTCAAGCACCCCTCAGAACTGAGATTTTTATTTTGGGGAAGGATGACAGAATGCATACTGAGCATTTGACTCTTCACATCTCTGGTCAGGGCAGCATAAACTCAACCAAGACACCGTCTTCTATAAGAATTATTTACATCTACCAGTGAAGCAGAAGCACTGACACTGCCACCAGTGTTAGCCATTAGTTATTAGGGGTTTCATCTGATGACATGCTTCAAATTCAACTGTTCTGACTGACCATTAAAAAACCCTGAGCATTTTTTCATAAGCAGGTAACCTAGAGTATCTTCAGCCAAAACTACTGTAAATTCCAGTTGTGCCTCCACTGTTACTTTAAGAGCTTTTCATCCAGCTGTAATATTCTGTTCTAGAGTGATATTATGAGAAGTAGAAGATATTCACTTCAACCACAAGGAAAGCAAATGCCATCAACAGGAAGTGTAGAGCTACACAAGGGGCAAGCTTTCATGGTTTCTCTTCAGGTGGGCTTAAAAGTACAGGCACAACTACTTGCTTTGCCTTGAATTTTTAACACCAATCATGCAGACTGCTGAGTGTTAGGATATGCAGTTATTTCAGAAGTTGGAGTTGTTTAATTCTGTCCTTAATGCTTAGCACTGAGGAGACAGCAGAGACGGGTATAATCACATCTTGACAAACTTTTTTCTGAGCTATGGTTTACATTTATTGGTCAGAGTTTATACTCAAAAGACTGTTTCAAAAAAGGAATAGGTCTTAAAGCAAACTGAGGGGTAATTTAGCATAGCAAAGTTGAAGGTCATCAGGTGAAGACCTGCTACAAATCCTAGAGTATTTCCTCCCATTCTGTGACCTGACCACCTCTGAAAAGACATGACTAATTCAGATGAAAGGCAACAAATCAATTAACTGTACATAGTAAAAGCCCAGTTTCCAAATTGGTCTCTCATGAGTGTTTTGTGCCAGTATGAAGAGTAGTAAGTGTAATTTCAATGCTAATCCATCCTTGTCTCCATGAAACCTTTCTTCCTACATCATAGAGGACAAGCACTAGAGCACCACTCATTATACTACCCCATTCCACAGTAAGATAATATACACACACAGTAGAAATAAGCAAATTCAGAAGTACTTAAATAATTTTATTATCTCCCTTACAGGGAGTCTGACTGCTCTCAGGGAAAAAAGATATGGGGGAATACACCTGACCTGAGCCTCTGATAGGTTCTGGAATACAGAACTACTTTTGTGGCTTTTACAGACAGACACAGCTCTAAACTGCTCATGCCAATTGTAATGGCACTTAATGCTACTCCAGAAAACTGAACTCCTTGATGGTCTACAAAAACTGATTTGAGATCTTATTCCTTTCAAAAGGGTTTTTTTTTCCTGTGTGTGGCAGTTGCTTAACATGAAGCTCTAAAAAGCTTTTAGGGGAAAAAAAAATCAACCTTCCCATCCACCTTAAGTGAGTTAAATCGCAGCAAGTTCCTCTGGTAACTGAAAGCTTAACATCTACTCTTAAATAAAAAATGAAGAAAAAACCAAAATCATCCCATTAACAACAGGATGAGTGAAATGCAAACAAGCTTCACCTTTTGTCTCTGTTTAGAACCAGATGAGATCGTTTCAAAAGATTTCTTGCAGAAAATCACTATGTACATGACAACAGCCAGTTCTTGTGATGAACCTGCATCAGCTCTGAACTTCAGAACCCACAGGCACTCCTCCAAGCCAATGACATTAAACTCTAAATGAAATTACTAAATCAGAATAAACCAAACCAAAAAGCAGCCATCCCATGACAAATTCATCTACCCTTGACCAAACGCTGATAGTTATTGATCTGCTGCGGTTGTGAATTAGGGCCAGGTTTCCCAGGATTCCCTTCTAATATGAGGAAGAGAGCGTGGCCGCTCTAACAAGACAGACTAGGCTAAATGAAACCTATGGGGAATTGCACACTACCAAGTCCAGAGGACGGACTGATCCGTTCATCTTACTGACAGCACAAGTTTGATGTGTGTCAAGTTTAAGCACTCTTCCTCTCTAAAAGAAATTGGCACATGTTGAAGGAAGAGCAATTAGGTTGTGACACTCTACAGAACTCTATTCCGTCTCTGGACCTGCTTCACTGTGATATTTTACATGTCTTGCACAGTACCAGGCCCAAACTAAGTAGGCAATTTAAAAGCCCAGGAGAAATTAAAACTTCTTCCCTGGTATTTTAAAGCACAGTAATTCTCCACAGCTTTGTGTGCCTACCATGCTATGAATAGAGCTCTCATTGCAAATTCACCACGTTGTGAAAAGGAAAGCTTCACTATTTCTAGGAAGCTGGAGAAAAAGATTACAGTTTTATCATCAATTAGCTGTCTGGACGTTACTCAGTTCTGTTTACCCATTCCTCAAGGGAAGACAATGAGAGCCAAGGGAAAAAATTAAAAGGAAATTGAAGAACAACAAATCCCAAACAAACCAAGACATTTCTTGTCTTGCCGGAGAATCTAAAAAGCATCAGTGAGACAGACAAAATCCAAAGAATGAAAGGAAGAAAAGCCTGATGACCCAAGAGGAAAGACAATCTTTTAATGACAAAAATCTCTCACAGGTTTAAAGTACCTTGCTGTTATGATTTACACAAATTCTTCTGTTCAACTGGAACTAATCTATGAGACATTGTGCTGCGCCATGTTATTATCAGAAAGTGAAATTCCCAAGTGCTAATTTCAAAATACGACTGCCCAGAGCTCAAGAACCCACACACTAAGTTACCACAGATGCAAAATGGGAGACTCAGGGAGAGCACGATGTGAAACATCATGGAGGTATTAGTTTCAAACAAAGAGGAGTAGAAAGAGAACAGAAGCCAATGGGAGAAGAGACTGGCCTGGTGGCAGTCAATCCAACTGTTGCCTTAAGACATTCCAATAGTAAAAACATTAAGCAAACGTGGTTTTTTTTCCCCACAGCAATCACTGAAGCAATCAGTAACCTGTGCACACACATACACAAGCCGAAATTCAGACTGCCTACATTAAAAAGCATCTCAATTCCTAGGATGATGACAAGTGAGTATTATGTTCTTGCAAATGGACTGGGGAAAGAAACCAACTTCTGCATACTGCAATTTGCTCAGCAGTCTACTGATACAAGGTACTAATGGTACATAAAGAGAAGAACAATGCTGAGTTTTAACACTCATTTACAATTGTTGCATCTCAAGAGATCTGTGAATACCATTCAACTTCAGTTATCACCATTTAGGATATATCTTAAGATAGGCACCAAGGAAACAATATTACATCAGTCCCCAGCTCCATTAAATACATTTTTTCCATGCCCTGGAATCATGTGTCAGCCATAAAACAATAAATGTCTGTAAGGAATCAAATTACCTAAAAATCTATGTAAAGAAATGAAGGGATTCCACATATTTGTCAGAAGTTTTTTGCCCTTATTGCAGCCTGGACAGAAGAATACAAAAGCAATTACTTTCTCTACTACTTGGGAGCCTATGCATTATACTTCACTGTACCTGAAGACAATAATTCAGCCTCCATTAACATATCTTATTATTTACTAGGGTCAAAGCACCATCTGAAAGGTCAGAGGTGGGAAAGTACATTTTTATACCTATTCTGCCTGTTTCTCAGATTCAGAGGCTCTATTACACTGACTTAAATAGAGTTTCTGCCTTCAGCAGAAAAAAAGGCGCACGTAGTTCTGAATTATTCCTTTTCCAAGCAGGAAGACTTTGGTGACATTTGGAGTTGAACCTGCACTAGCCATTCCTCCACAAGAGATGATCTTTGTTGGCAAGGTCCATAATTTATATTCTTAAACCAAAGCTAGGATTGTTTTGGTCAAGCAAACTTGCCAAGAACACTTTTTTTCATACAGTCTATAAGATTAAATATATAAATAATATAATATAATAAATATATATTAAACTTTGTTCAACTTACACCATCTCAAGAAGCTGGTGTGACAGAAATGAAAGAATTTTAGGATTTTCATATTTCACATTGTGCCCTACCCCCAGTTCTATAAACTTATCCAGGATTCTGATGTGATTTCCATCAGGACGTCTAAATAATGCTACAAATCCTACTTATGCTACTATTTCAGAACACACGAGTACAGGTAGGCTATGAATGCAACTATTTCCAACATGATACTCTGAAACACCAGACTCTGCCAAAGCTCCCTCTGCAACACCTTTGGCCAATGAACAGTTGCAGTCTGGGACAAAATTTTTCTGCTCACATCTCTAATATTCCCAATTTAAAAAGTTCCTGAAGTTTTTCCTGGCAGAAAGAGTCCCTGTACTGACAGCTCGCATCTCTCCTGGGAAGACTGCAAACACCAACTACAGTATGAGGTACAGTATGGCTTGACATGAGCAGCCCATGGTCCTGCTCTCTATTACATCAGCCTCTCTGAAGCAGTCATTTAGCAGATGAAAGATGCCTGGCATCCTGAGCAGCAAGCTTGTTTAAGGAGTATGAGTAACTCCTTGGTATACAGGCCACTGGCACTAACCTTAGAAATAGAACACTGGTCTCAGAAAGTGCCAAATAGGTCTATTTTAGTCTATTGGTAGTGGTTTTGATCTAATAGATGCTCATGACAGAAGAAACCACTTCTGAGTGGTTCAGAAGCTCATCTGAGTGATCCTGATATAGGCCATCCCTGACTACATGCTGTCCAGCAAGGCTGACCAAAAAGTGACAGCACAGCGCAAAACTTCAACACACAGATAAACACAGCTGTTTGTTCAAGCCAGTCCATGGTTCACACACTTACACAGGCTTCTTCAATCCCTCTCTTGTCCCCTTAGGGCACAACACAGCCTGGCTCTCAAACTGGAATACACAACACACACTGAACAGGTCAGTGGACACAACTCTGTTTTAACCTCTCACCCCTAGCATTTCTGCTACCATGACCTCTGGGATAGAACCATTATACTTCAACAGAACTTGTTCCCAAGACATGGTAAAAAGCCAAAGAGAGAAGAATTTCCTTTTGATTTTCAAGCTTAGACCTACAGAATTTGCTCTGACAGGATATAAACACATATACAAATAAACTGACCATCAAGTGGTAGCAAGATCCTTGATGACAGATAGGCAAATCAGTCTGCTCTCGGCCTCTGCCACTCATCTCTTCATGCTCTTGGGCAAGTCCTTCATCTCTGCTTCAAACTCCTCATACAAAAAAGGAACATATTTCACCTTAACTGCCATGCCACTAGAATATCTTGAAATATTATCAAAAATAGCAGCTCCAAAAAGCAGAAATAGCAATCCAATAAAAGCTTCCTGCCCTATCCCACGTTTCCCCAAAACAAAAAGTTAACTAAAACTCCTGGTGAAAAAAGCTATTTTTCAGGTTAATATTTAAGTTAGGAAAATATGACAAGCACTGTATAACAGAAGTTAAGATCGAAATAATCTTTATAATTTATCACATAGTTTGTGATATAGTAGTTTGTGAAATATCAAGGAAATTAACAGGGACAACTGGAGTGAAATCCAGAAACAACTTGGCAGTGCTTGGCCACTTACTTTTGGGGTGTCAGTGTTAAGGAACTAGATAAAAAATAAGGCTACCTAATTTTCAGAGGAGCTAATGAATGAGGGGAAGAAAACACACATCATTTTCTAAAAAAGCGGCAGTGAAACTGCTGGTAACTTCTCACGGCCTTATCAGAATGAAACCACTTCACACACAGCAGCATTTTGTTCAGCTTTGAGGCCAGTGCTTTTAAAACCAGAAAGTGACTCTAGGTAACAGAAGGACTTCGAGGGGCCTTCCAAAAACTTGGGATGAAATCCCAAAGCTCTGTGAGAGCAAGGCGAGCACCTGTTTTCCTGAACAGTTGATTTTTTTACGCTGCATACTTTACACAGAAGCTGCATTATTCTGGAGAAGCTGCATTCCAGCCAAAAGTGCACAGTTAATGTTTTTTGCAGCCCCCAGCTTCCAGTGATGGATGACCATTTTATAATGAAATACTTTATGCTCAATCAACTTAAAAATAACGGATGTTTTATCACACTGAATTAAAAATAATGTTTTTAACAAAAAAAAAAGGAAAAAAAAAAGAAGCAACAGACAAGAGGATCAGTGATGAGCAGAGGCTAAAGTTATTCCTGTTAAAGGGTGAGTAAAAACATCCAGCTGATGTTTCACTTTAACTCTTTCACTGCTCTCCAAAAAGTGGAAATTATGCACAAAGTAGTATTTGCCCTGAAAAGACCTACACGTAAGTTCTGTTCCAGATCACTGAGACATGGGACTTTAAGGCTTCTACAAAAACTATTTGATCCATAACATCTCAATTAGGTTTCCAAAAACCTAATGCTAATAACTAAGCACTGTCTGCAGATAAACCTTTCAAAATGCTTTAATCTCTCATGCCCATTCAGCATTCCCAAAACCATTCCTCAGACAATCCCTAATCAGCTGTGGGGTTTTCTCCTCCAGCACTTCCACCTGTTAGTGCTGAGTGATAACCAGAGAAGTAAATGTCTTGTAATCAAAAGACTACTGCAATTTCTAGACCAGGTTTTGGAACCAAACATCCAAATTCAACTGATAACCATGACTCAGAGGTTGCTGTTATACCACAACTGTTACTGTTACACACTACAGGTCAAGAAACCCCAGAGCTTGCAGGGCCATATCTGGATTAACACAAGCCCTTTAAAAAGCCCACAACAGAAGCATTCATTGTGCCTTTGCTCCCAAACTCCACACGAAAAAGTCTCTAAGCTAGTTCAAACATGCCAGATCGTATGAGAATGAAGAGACAACCTTATGCTTTTAGGAAAAGCATCTCTTCTAACAGGAATAAGGCAATGCAGGAGTGCAGAAGAGTATGAGATGCAGCAGACACGAGCTACAACAAGGGGAACACCAACTAGATACTGTGAAAGATACTTTCTAAAGAAGGGTGTTCAAATATCAGAACAGTCTGCTCAGAGAAGCTGTAGAAGCTCGATCCCTGGAAATATTCAGAATTCAGCTGTCTTTAACTGTGAACACAATCTCACTTCCGAGCTGGTTGGTCCTGCTTTCAGCAGGACATCAGAGCAGATGACCTCCAGAGGTCCCTTCCTACCTAAATTATTTAAATTCTGACTTGTCCTTACCAGAAACAAAAAAGCCCTCTCTGATACCGTACATTTAGCCAGTCTAACATTCACTGAGTGAAGAGTTTCCCTTCCCAGATCTTCTACTGGTTAGTAGCAGCAATAATTAAGTAGAAGCTCGTTCCAGAACTATTCCTAGCAAACATTAATGATCTTCTAAATCAGTTTTCTAGACAGAGGCTGCAGACTCAGGCTGTAACTGATCTGGAAAAAGACAAACCAAACCAAAGCCCAAAAAACACACACACACACCCCCACAGCCACACCCACACACATCAGTTTACCACATATGGAAACTTCGATAAAACTAATAGAAATAGAGCGTGTTGTTCCTATCTTCCCTTAAAAAAATACCACTTCTGCCGCAGATGTTAACATCAACAAACAAACGGCACCTTGGCCCAGAGTCAAAGCTTCAGATTTAAAACAAGTCACAATGCAACTACCTCGAGCTCCATTAAGTTCAGAGTTAATTCATGGAGCTTTCACACTACTATTTGAAGCACTGCAAATATTAATCTGTCCAAGATTTTAATCACAAAATCAATTCTCCTCCCCTCCCCATTCCTCAGCTGAAGGCTGGCACTCAATGAATCAGACCAAAGGAAGAATAGAGTTTGCGGCATCTGCTTCAGCTTTTAAGTTTCCAGTTGAAACTGCTGTGATCTGGCAGCAGGCAGTCTGGAGATGTCATTTTGCTGCTCTGTGAATGACTGAATCACAGTACAAAAAGAATCCAAATAGAGAAATGAGTGAAAAGAGCAGCAGTGGGCAAAGGAAGCCACAACATAACTTAATATGGCCAAAGAGAAAGAGCAGCTGAAGACAGTGTGCTCCAAAGTACCGTGTCCCCTCTACCACCGAGTACCTTATTCACTCTCTGTCTGCCTCATGATGTTACCATGGGCAGTGCTGAGTATGCACTACTTTCCACATTTCTGACAATGCTCTTTCAAAGAATGGTGTAAAATATGACTCAACACTGATGTATGATTTGGAATCACTTTATTACTAGACATTTTAGACCATGGTTGTTTACCACAGCAAGATTTAAAATCTAGAAATACAGATTCCTGCTGCTGGGAAGCTTCTTCTTTTACAGAAGGACGCACAGATAACTCAAAATATAATTCCATACATGCTTTTCTAGTGCAGAGAAAGAATGTCAAACACATTTATTCCTCATTATAATAGGCTTCAAAAAAAACGTAAAATATACCTGCAAGCAGATTCCTTCCATGAAGAGGAAATGCTCTCACTCTCAGAAAAAATTTTAAAAGAAATTTAAAAAAAACTAAGGCACTCCTTTTTGCCCTGGTCAATACAGAATCTGTACCATCTCCCTCAGGAATGTACTTGAAGCCTAGGAGTTAGAATGGCAAAACTCCTAAGATGAATGCAGCTTTACTGGGGTCAGAACTTTTACAATAGTATGGCAGTCCTCACGTTAGATAAGCTGCACCTTCAGACTACTAGCAGCAGTGTATCTTCAGTTTAATTTTTGCCACTAGCATAGGACAGAAAATGGAGGGGTGAAGGGACTGTGTAGCAAGTTTGCAAAAATGCAGTTGTCTCAACTGTTTTAAAGAAACTAAAAAAAAAACCAAAATAAAATCCCTATATACATCCCATCGACACCCAGCCTTACTCAAACTTATTCCCTTCGCCAATATGACCACTGAGAACTAATTCTTCTTCCAGCTCTCAAGGCTTCATTGGTCACAGCAACTGCTCACTGAAACTTTCCAAAATGCTGGAGAGGCAGAAAGAAGAGTGAAGAAAGGGTTAACCCACAGCTGGGAGAAAGTTTCCCTGGAAAATCAGAACACATGCTGTGGCTGTGACTAAATTTCACACTGGTTCCGTTGAGCACAAACATCCACAACTGTGTGCATTTGGGGGAGTAGGAGAAAATGAAATGCTCCTTATGTATTTGCTTCACCTGCTAGGTTCCTTCAAATGGATAATGACATACTCAAGGGACCAGCAGAATCCTTCAGACTCACTTCTCATTTCAAGCAGAGATGAGGTTCGGGGGGGAAATGGAAGGATGTAGTCCTTCTCTTACCTGCTCCCACACTTTTTGGAACATACTGGAAAACCAAGCCTATAGTCTGGTAGAGATAATTCCACTGTTTAAGACTAGATGTGTCAGCACAGAAGTCACCTGAGTCGACACTTAAGACATCTGTGCCAGTCAAGTACATATAAAGAGGAATTGTGCAGAGTGAGCAGGGAAGAGTATGTGCATCTGCAAACACACGTGGATTTTAAAGATCAACTGATTATTTTTTAAACAAACAGGTGGCATTTGGCTGATCAGACATAAATACAAAGAGGAGATTAAGAATTACCAAGATCAACCAGCACAGAACCACAGAAAGATTTGGATTGAAAGAGTTTTCTGGAGGTCACCTACTCCAACCTCCTGCTCATTCAAAGGACGGCTCTAGAGTTCTAACAGGTCATTCAAGGCCTTGTTGAATCTAAGTCTCCCTGGATGGAGACTGCACTCCCTCTTCCCATGTCTAGGTATTTAACTCTCTCTCAAAAGAATTTCCCCCTAAGTACAAGTGGAATTAATCCATATTCATGACTGTGGATCTCCTGGCTCATATGAGAATTGTCTCTGCCCTTTTTGTGATCCTTATTTAGGTCCTGCTCACCAAAGCCTGTTCCATTACAGAACAGCAGGAAAGCATTTAAAAAAGGAAAACAAATAAATTATGTATCTTCACCGAAAGAAGAGATCTCAAGAGGGGTTATCAATGCCAAAAGACATGCAGAGAGAGGCTAGAGGATATACTTATCTTCCCTAGATAATTAGTAAATAACAATAGATTAAATATACTATAACACTTCCTTCTCCTCAAACCATTGTTCACCAAACTACACAGGGAGAAGCAGAAAGCAGGCAGACAAAATACCTAAAGTAGAAGTAGACACATGATTACTGTCATCTCCAGGATGCCCAACACTGTGCCAGGTAGGGACAGAGAACTTCTGCTCTGCTCTTGTCAAAAGGGGATTATTATGTACCCACATTTAAGATGAAGGCAGGTGGGAAAGACCTTGATAAACTCTGTCAGTCTTTATCGGGTTTATTGCCTTTATTTCCCAAATGCCTACAAAATTCTGTTCAAGTACAAAAGGACTTTTCTAACCACACCTTCTTGACAGGAACTAGTAAATGCAGTGTGAACAGATTACAATCAGTAAATCACTGACAGTTTTCACTATCCATTTCACTACATAAACTAACTTTAAAGGTTACAAAAGACTCTCAAAGCAAGGTATTAATCACCTGCCCTCACCATGGCTACATAATAAATGTTCCATCTGACCTTAAGTACCTACTTTCACACTGCAAGCTGTCTTCATTAATTGACACACCAATTTTAAATAAAAAAACCCACCCAGCAACAACAAAAAACACCCTAAACCCAAGATCCACCTTTCCCCAGAGTCCTCTCCAAATGAAATTAAACAAGATTCCAAGTAAAACAGACATGATTCATCCCTAAGTCATATCACATGAAAATAAGCTTATTTAATTAAGCTGAATTACAATCAGGTGTTAATGTATTCTTTTACATATAATGACTTGTACTTCCTGTCCCAACTATCAATATATCAATATAGCAATGTGTATTTGCACCTAATCTTTGAATTTCACAGATTACAGAACTGTAGTGAGACCCTACAGGCCCTAATGATGCATTCCTCTCTGTCTCAGAGAAGAGGGGCACCCAGAAGCTGGCATTGTTCACTGGATATCGTTAGATATTGGCTAAGAAACTGATAGAAAGATTTCTTTTTAAAAAAGAATTTTCACACACTATGGTAAAACAAACACCTTAAAAGATCCCTATGTGCCAATCATGAACTTGATTATAAACAGGACAGAGTGGAAGTTCAGATTGAGGGGTGTGGGTGGGTAACTTCTAATAATTCAAAGTATCATGATGTGCAGTCCCCATCCCTGGAGATGTTAAAAAGCTGCCTGGACATGGTCCTGAGTGACCAGCTCTGCACAGCCCTGCTTAAGCAGGGGAGTTAGACTAGTGACCCCTGGAGGTCCCTTCCAGCCTCAGACATTCTGCAATCCTTGCAATTCTACAGATCCAAAGAGAATCCTGTGATTACTTATTAGCATATCAGACTGCAGTCCTTATTCTTTCTCCTACACGCATAAATGATAATTGCTGTGGCTGCCTAGCAAGACAGACTTCAGAAGATACTAGAAATTATAGTTCAAGGTTTCAATATTTATTATTACCTATGCCACCCGGGAAAGCTGCTGAAGTGTGTTTGATTTGGGGTGTGGTTCTTTTTAATTTCAGGAATTTCAGGCACTAGAGAGAACTCTTAGAAAGGAGAAAATGGAACTTGTCTTAACTATCTAAACCACCTTAACAATTTCCTCCTTCAATAACTATTATCTTCTGTGGCCTTGTGGGAAGCAGTTCCATATATTTTCTGGTTCTCCATGGAAGTGTAAGCAGCTGCCTTGCTTGTAAATAAGCCAAGTTCTTCTGACTATTAAAACAAGAAACTTCATTTTTAGATTTCTTTTTAATTCTAAATACTTTTATTCAAAACACTATACCTCATTTATTAACTGAATTCACAGGCATTTATTTGCCTTAGAAAGTCATTGGTGGGGAGCATTTTAGAAATATCAGACCCTTTACATTTCACTTGTTACTATACAAATTAATGTATGATTGCATTCTCACAGAATTCAGCTGAGTTACCCCTGCTCTAACTGTACTAACAGTCACTAAGCCATGCTGTTAGTCAGTGCTCCTTTTCACAAAAAGCTCAATGCTTCTTCCTCCCTGTATTCTAAATAGCTTCTGCAGCCACAGAACAAACATCAGCAGATACAAATATGCACTTTTTGGACAGCAAGCAAAGAGAATAAAACAAAGCAATTTTCACAGATTAACAGAAATAACAACTGCAGTCTATTTAAATTAAAAATTTCTGAGTTAAGCAACTAACTCAGAAATTATTTAACTAACCTATGAACAGCCACCAGGTTAGATAACAAAAAATCCTCTTTGACTCCTAATTAGGCTTTTTAGAGCTATATATCTTGTTCTGCTCTATATTAAAATTTTAATTTCTAATAAGGCCTAGCAGTTTCTTAGATTTCTAGTATGTTTTCAGAGTAACAATCAACTCAGCAATCCAGAAGACATGAGACTTATAGGAGGATCCACACATCCTCTGACATACTGGAATTTCACTGTCTTCAAAACAAGTCTTTTGCACTGTCATGGGTCCTTTTTTAGCCACTGAAGAGCTATAGCAGTGCTAGGGAAGGGGCTTGGGGTGAAGGTACCTCAAAGTCAGAAAGGAAAAAACATGAATGTCAGAAATCTATTACTATTACTCAGTAAAATCCAAAATCTAGATAAAATATGACAACATAAATTGATTTGACAAATTATTAACAGGACAACAATTATTTTGACAATCTTATATTTTTGTATCAGACAACCTTATTTCAGAACCAATGACAATATATAACAAAAAAACCCCAAATGTACAAGATCAAAACATACATTTCAGCAAGCTTCATATTTAGCATACTTTGAATTTCCTTAGCTACAACCAGATTTATTCTATCAGAAATTGTATATGGTCTCTGAAGAGCTAGTGCATGACCTTGCATCCCTTATGAGAAGTCACAGCTGTATTCCCACACTGACTGATAAAGACAACTGAACAGGCAAGGAAGTCCCATCCCCTCTTTGAAACAGGCCAGACATTTAAACTCATCTCACTAAAAAATTATTTGCTGCCACTATAATTAAGCATCTCTGGCTTTCTATTACATGGTTTGAAACAAAATGAATCATGTTTTAAGTGCCAGACAACTTTGTACTTGAATCCCAATTGACAAAAGTTATCCCCTTTTAAAGGCTAACAGCCTAGCAACAAAAGTCTCAGTCTGGCCAGAACTGGGTCAGGTCTCAAAGAAAATTCAATTCAAAAACAAAAGTCTTCAAAATTGGGCAGAAATGACAGGTACAGAAGTTAAAGAAAAAAAAAGGTAAGAATATGTAGATGTTGTAGAAGCAGCACAGCTGGTTAGAAATGTTATAAAACTCAGGAGCAAGAAGAGGAAAAAAAAATCTTGGAAAAATTTATAGTTAACATGACCAGTGTATCAGACTGATACTCTGAGCAACAGGCTGGCCCACAGTTGGTCAATAATACCTGTCCCATCAATCTATTGAACACTAGTGCAATACAAAACAGACATCTTCCAAATTTGTGCCCAAGTGAGCATTTCAACTTGAAATGCAACTTTCTGTTCTTACTAATATTGAAGAAGTCAGTAGAACAAACTGCAAGTCTTCCTTCCACAGATATAATTCCTCTACAGTTCAAGTAGTCTTTAAACACAGAGCCCTTCTTTTTCTGAAAATTTAAGTGAAAAATAAAATACACTAATAAATAATTTCTGAATTTGTGTCAGGTACAGCACAGCAAGCTCTGTCCCTCACAGTCATCTCTGCCTCTCCAGCCTGCAGTTCTGGTTTAAAAATTTTGCCCCTTTGCACCACATTCTGGGAAGGATAATCTGGCCATAACCCAGTTTACTTCCCAACCTGTTAAAAGCTACTGGTCCAGCCATGTTGGGTCTTTCTCCATGAGTGAGCTACTGAAAGCATCTCAAAAGAAACAGTCTCACAAAAAGCTTCACATTTTGTGGTTTTAACTAAAAAGATTTAAAGTGCAAAAAGCAAATGACAGGCATAAAGAGCTTAAAATCTTTGCATACAGATTTTAATCTTTCCTTGCCAGCTTTTACATGGCTATTTCAGCTCAAGACAAAGGTTTCTTAGAGGATAAGTAAAGAAACCTATGCTGTTCACAATGCAGTGTCTTGCAGCCTGTCAGTTTTAATAGTCACTGACTGGACTGAACTTAGACCATTTCCTAAACTCTCACAATCTTCTACCTCCAGCATCTAGAAACTGATCAATGTTACCTTTGATCTCTCTTCCCTACCATGTCAAAACGGGCATGTCACCAGGGCTAAGGTCAGGAAGTCATCCCTTCAGAACTATATACACACACACACACTCACTCCTTGCCCAGATCACTGTTTTCTGCTCAATTTCATTAAACAATCCTTTCTTAATCAAAACTAGTAAATAAACCATTAAAAACAATTCCACAGAGACATATGTGGAATTGCACATGTGCATATGTGCATATCATGCACATATGGGAAAAAACCCAGCTATTTTTCCAAACTGTTGCAATAGGATGCTCTGTTATTTTGAAATAGCAGGTTAACGCTCATTAGCTTAGTACTAATTAACTGTCTTCTTATTCCACACCTTGAGTGTTTGCAGAGGGAATGTTAACTGGTACCCTGCATTGGGAGGATCAGAGCAGACAACGAGGAGGATCTGCCATCTCCTCACAGTACAGCAAGGAGGTTGAGTTATTTCTGCTGTTGAGTGCAGCATATAAATGTATCCGTGATTCCCCCGTTCTCTTAATTCTCTTTTTAAGCCTCATTTAGGCTGCAGTTACTTCTTGGCACATGCTGCATCCAGCTAGAAAAATCATTACTACTAATCCAAAAAAGGTAAACTCCATTGAGCCGTATGATAAGTATCCCTTGCACTCCTGTTTCTTCCTAGCCTGTCCTGCAATTGTGTCCCAATCTGCCAGCATTAACACAGATACACAGCAGTATTTATTTGATGCCTATTCCACCAAGCTGTATTCACACTAAATCCTCCATGTGTATTTAATAAATCACACTAGTTAGGTGGGCAGGATTAGTTCCAAGTCACCTAATGACTATATCATGAGCTGCAGTATTAAAGGGATTAATATTAATCTTAGCCATTTCAATTCACTGCGAGAGGCCAGTCCCTGCTCCAACAGAAGCCGCAGCAGGCAGCGCAAGAAATTCTAAACAAGAGCATGAAGATTAATGAGGGCTTCCTCATTCTGCCTATGAGTCTTCTCTACCAGGATACAGGGCAGCGAATCCCCAGCAAAGACAGGCTCATAAATAAACACACAACACCACAAATACTTTGAGCAGCTGGGCCCGGCATAGAGTTCTTTTCACTCGCTATCTGCTTCTCCTGTAACCCACACCTCCAAGCACACTCAGGAATTTGAGAGGCTTGCACAGCGGCCGATTTGTTTTCTTTCACATAAAAGCACACACCTCATTACTCATAATAAATTACTCATTTTAAACGAGCTTGTGGAACCAACAGCTAAAATGAGTTGTGTTCAGAGAGGATGAGAGCAGCAGGGGAATTTGAAAGGGTAACTCACTGCACCGAGGTTAAAAGGATGTCAGACTCCAACAGATTTGACCTGCTTTATTCTTTGCAAGAATGATCATTACAAGCAGAAGTTCTTAAAAACTGAGAGAATGCCCTTTCTGAAGTATTCATGTAAGACTGAAGCATAAAAATGGACTGATACTAACTGATCTTCTGACAGAGTGCTGCACTCCATAGCACCAACACAGATCGGATGTAAGGGTTTTTGCCTCACCTTCACTGACATGGAAGAATATAAAGACTAATAATTGGAATAAAAATTCCAGAAGTTCAATATTGGTCTACTGCAAAATTTAGATGTAGTTGAGTGTTGAAAAAGAAGTAGCCCTTTACAGTTCACAGTTAAATCAGAGCGTCACAGAATGTATAAGAGCCAGTCAAACAGCTGCATCCTGGAGACTAGCTGGAAAAAACATTAGATGAAAAAGAGGGAGTTGAGTCAGCAATATTTTCTGCCCTCATTGAAAAACTCTAGACCCTCAAAAAAAAAAAAAAGTCAGAGATCAGTTTAAACTGGAGCATAGGCCTGTCACAAGCTATTAACAGCTCAGCAGGTCCTCCAGGCACAACACCAGCCTCAAAAACTCAGTGTGGATATAGTGCTGAGCTGAATACAGTACATGCATTTGGAAGCAAGTGGCCCACAACCAACGGAACAGAAAAGAACCACTGCATTAAACATGACAGAGAAAAAGTCTTGAGCTTCTGTTACACTACCATGTAAGTGATTAGAGGGAATGGTGCCAGTTTATCCAAGTTTATACACTAAATGTGAGCAAACAGACCGAAAGTGGAGCCGCATCACACAGGGCTGAGCAGATGGGAAGGGATCCATTAAGTGCACTGTCCAACCCTTCCAGAGGCAGAACGGAGCAGAGATGGACTTGACATTTTCTATATTTGTAAACAATCTGCTGTTTTTTCATACAAGAAATACCTGGCAGCAAGGAAGTGTACAGCTCACACTCTTACACCTGTATTTCTTGTTTGTTTTGGGGAGTTGTTTGCTTTGAAGGAAAGGACAAAGAAGGAAAATTCAAGATTCAACAAGGTGCAATGTGCACAGGTTTTATACTCCATTAGCTCTCAGCAATCAAAGAGCTCAAGTCCCAATGCACCTTTTAAAAGGTAAAAGTATGCTACAGGCCATGCAGCTAAAACTCTTTCAGATGTTCAGATGTTTCAGGAAGGATTTTGTGTAGGGGACATGCTATTTTACAACGGATGGAACATTTTACCTTCCAAATGCACATTCAGATATAGGCAGACCCTTGAACGTGTTTTTTAGGACAAGTAACCAGAAGACAATACAGCCACATAAATGTTTAAATGTTTCTAACTCTAGAATGGCTGATGTAAAAACTGACATACATTGAGTGTGATACTTAAACCCCCACAAAACTAAAACTCAACCTCATGATTCAAAATTATTATTAAAAACAGCAAAACAAAAAAGACTGAAGGTTTTAGGTTCACATTAAGCTATCTACAAAGACCATTACAGTTAGTCCAACAGCAAAGTACTAAGACTGCCAAACTTCTAAGACTGCAAGAGGCTAGAGCACTTGACATGTTTTCATCTATGCACACCCTTAATACTGAATGTGCAGACTCCCAGGCAGAATACCAGCCAAAAGAAACAAAGTAGTAAACCTTATACTCTTGTGACCAAATGGGAGTCATAAGTCATCTTTTCACATTTACTCTAGTCCAATCTGAAGTAAGTACTCAAAAACTGTGGTAGCTCACTTATAAATTCTATTTCTGGTTCTCTTAAACAAGGCAGTCTTCATCAAATCTACTTTTAGCAGCCAGGTTTCACTGTAAGACAGCTATCCAGCTTGTAGCTTGCTGTTTGACCCGTGAAAGATCTAACTCCGGTAACTTAGCTGACAATGTTGTGAGCAAAAAACCTAGTGTTCTTCTGAGTTTCACTTCTACAAGTTTTTGGTCTTTATAAACCAAAAATAACTGAATACTATTCCAAGTTAAACACCTTTTCAGTTGTTTGTTTTCTGTGTTTATAGGGTTTGGGGAGAGGAGTATCTTTCAAAAGCAGAAAGCAAGATATTGAAAATAGAGCCTTCTACACTCAAACTCCATGTACTGCTGTGGAGAACACAATCTGTAACTTTCACCTTATTTTACAAAACCAATAAAAGCAAACTCTTCTTACAGCTTCAGAACGGGGGTAGATGGAAGGGTATTTTTAGTGCTTTGGCAGGGACAAAGACAGTCCCAGTACCAGACATTCTTGTAGTGCTAACAGGCTGCAAAACCCTCATACGAAAGATGCTATTCAGACCTGTGGACACTGTATAAATATAGGCGTATGTGAGAACTATTTCTGTGCACGATAGCAAATTTTTCCTCCCCATGGAGTCCTCTATAGATGAAGCCATTCTGCCTGCTGCTGTGTCCACAGTCCATTCTGCACACAAGGTCAGGCCCATCCAGTGGAGCTGCATCAGTCTCCTGGAATGCTGAAGTCCACATATTTGCCATTCAACATGAAAACTGCTTTTCAAGTTCAATCAGCTATAAATGTTGCTTTGTTTTAATTTTCCACTGAACTTCCTGGAACCCATTATCAGACTGTCAGGGATGTATATTTAGCAATGGCAACACGGCCTCTTTGCCGCTGCCCCACTGCTCATGTCACCTCCAATAAACAGAAAAACAATCCACCAGCAAATGACATTTTTGCAGGCTATTTACTGCCAGCATGAGGTAGTGGGTAAAACTGGAAGTGCATGGGGAAGCCTTCATCCATTTATTAAAAATAAAAAATAAAACAAAAAATCATCAAGTGATCCCTAAGGAGAGAGACAAAAGGGAACATTAATCTCACAATTAATTGTGAGACAATTACACGTTAGTCTCATCTATTGCCTTGAGCTAATACCCACAAGGCTCTTAGTCCAAGTGAAAAATGTTTGCGGAGAAAACCTGACTCAGTGAAAATACTTGCCTCATACACCTCTAAATTTCAGAGCACTTTTAAATGGTCATGCATGAATTGACTGTGTCTGCATAAATGATTATTCTTATTGCTCAGGTACTAGAGCTTAAAAACAATCAAATCATAGAATGGTTTGGATTGGAAGGGACCTTAAAGATCATCTAGTTCCAAACCCTCTGCCAAAGGCAGGGACACCTTTCACTAGACCAGGTTGCTCCAAGTCCCATCCAACCTGACCTGGAACATTTCCAGAGACTGGGCATCCACAACATCTCTAGGCAACCTGTCCCAGTGTCTCACCATCCTCATAGTGAAGAATTTCTTCCTTTTATCTAATCTAAACCTAATCTAAGCCATTACCCCTTGTCCTATCACCATAGCCCTTGTAAAAAGTCCCTCTACAGCTCTCTTGTAGCCCCTTTAGGTACTGGAAGGGCTATAAATTCTCCCCAGAGCTTTCTCTTCTCCAGGCTGAATAACCCCAACTCTCTCAGCCTGTCTTCATAGGAGAGCTGCTCCAGCCCTCTGACCATCTTTATGGCCTCCTCTGGACCCACTCCAACAGGTCTATGTGCTTCTTATGTTGAGGACTCCAGAGCTGGACGCAGCACTTCAGATGAGGTCTCAGGAGGGCAGAGTAGATGGGGAGAATCACCTCCTTTGACTGGCTGGTCACACTGGTTTTGGTGCAGCTCAGGACACGGTTGGCTTTCTGGGCTTCAGGTGCATGTTCTCCAGGTCATGTCAAGTTTCTCATCAACCAATGCCCCAAGTCCTCCTCAGGGCTGCTCTCAATCCACTCTCCTGAGAACTTGCATTTGTGCTTGGGATTGCCTTGACCCAGGTGCAGGACCTTGCACTTGGCTTTGTTGAACTTCATGAGGTTCACACATTCCAACAGTGCAGCATAGGAACCATCCACCATGTCTCTGTGATGCCAGTAAGATCACAGCCCTGCAGGTCTATAATCCTAGTAGAAAATTAGGATAATGAAATCTGGTTCACCTCCTTGCTGAGACATTGCCTCATAAAGAAGGGTTCTCACTCCTGTTTTACAAAATAAATTTAACATCATTAATCGAAACCAGACATCAGCAACTGGGAAAGGAACATAGATACAAAACTCAAACAGCTAATGGACTGCAGTATATTGCTAGGACCTTTTATGAAGAAATAAGAAAAGTAATAGCAATTCAAAGCATTTCATATGGAAAAGGAAGTCTGCTTCAAGAAATCAGAAAAATACCAAATCAAAGGATGTATTGAAAGTATTGAAAACTCTTGATACAATTAACATCTGCATGTGACTCTAGATTGTGAACCATTAGTCTAGTCTTCCATTCTTCTATTTATGGCAATCTTCACATGAGACTTGAAAGCAAATACTTCTTTAAGCCTGAAGAGATGCATGAAACCAAGCTCTGAGATTTTTACCTGTAGATCTATTCACAAGGTTCTGCACTGGAAAAAATATGTAAGGAGTACACATGTTGGTCATTTCTAATTTCTAGTCTGTCTGAACAACCAAAGGTTTGGGTAACCAATAACTGAAAAGCAATGAATGAAAAATTCTTTCTCCACAATTTGGAGTACTTTGAACACCACATTAGTCAGAAACGTATTACAAATTTCTACAAAATTTGGTACATCAATGCCAGAATTACAGTTCTTGCAAGGTGAAACATGCCAATTTTTAAATTAGTTTATTAAAAGACTTTTTACCAATACTAAGAGCACAGGTAAATCAAAAGGCATATAGTGAGGGAGTGCCACCTGTCTACTGTAAGTACAGGCACCCTCTTTTCCTTTCTCCCCTACTCAGTTGATCCATGAGACTTCTCAAGGATCCTCACTCAAATCAAACCTTGTCCTTTTTCACCTGCAAAACCTTTGCAACAGAAAAGGTCAGCCAGCAAAGTCTGTAGAACAGTACACTGAATTCCTTCTCCCAAGGTTCCCTTCCAACGGGAATTGTGGCCACACAATTACCAGACAACTGACAAAGAAGACATATACAACAGCTTAAAGCAAAATTTGTATAACATCTTAATACACCAAGCAACTCAGCAGCTTCCTTCCACAAACAGCATTAGGTAGAAATTAATTAACAAAATACCTTTTTGACTAAAGCTAACAGTCATTTTATATTTACTGCCTGTTCTTCAGAGACTGGAACATCTTCCCTCTATTTTCTGTCAGACTTAATTATGGATAAATCAACAAAATCAGCAATAGTAGCAAACTTTATTGCCTGAGGTCACTTAAATGAATAAAATACAACCTATTAGACAAGAAAAAAATACCTACACTTGTGAATTGCATAACAGTGAACTAAAAGACAAAAGTTTATTTAAGACTGGACAAAGAAAATTGCCATCATCTAGGGATTGTGATGAACATCTCCCCAAAAGCAAGCTCTTGTGACACCTAGATGTTAGCTCTGTTATACTTGCTTTACGTACTTTATCTAAAGAGAATAATGACTAATTTTTGCTCAGGAAGGAGGCTGAATATTAGGAATAAAACTCTAAGACTCAAACTGAGGACTCTGAGCCTGGTAATTGCATTAACAGGTAAAGAATGACTCAGTGTTGAGAATTTCTTATAAGCAAGTTTCTAACACCAGAGAGGTAAACACAGAGTCAATGGCCATCCATTTTCTCAACAGAGAGTTAAGCATGGCAAACTTTTCCATCCCTGAAAACATCCTTAGAATGACTGGAATAAATGTCTAGCTGCAAGTACCTTAAAGACAGAAAAATTAGATGAAACAGCCATTAAACATTAAATTATCAATAAATGAAAACCCCACAAGCCTAAACACAAATACTCATCAGCTTAATTTTAAGCAAATACCCAGCTGTTCGCAGAACAAGGGTAATATAATGTAATCTCAGGGCTTAAATTTATGACTTTACACAGCACCTGGGATGACCAGGCCTAATTTCTAACTGGCTTCTTTGAATGTTGTAACAAACTAAGTTCTACCAACATCCATCAAAACATATACAACCTGGTACAGGAAGACCCTTGTAAACATTCAGACTCAGTGCAGCCAGATCAGTAAATGGAAATTCTACATGAACTCTGAGTGGAATCTCTTTCCACCTTTCAGATAATTTATAGCTTAATGTCAGCTAAACATAGTAACTAATCCCATTTGTCCACTGAAAGTAAATTCTTGGCTGCTCTTCCAATGTCATTGCAGACATTGCTGTCAATCCCCAAACTGTGGCCTACCCAATCAAAATGTCAGCACTTACCTGCTGCTCAACACTTCAGACACATGGGCTGTCACATCAGTCAGTGACTGATCAGGCGCAGAAATCAGACAGAGCTTTCTCTTGACAACCAGATATGATCAGAGTGCAAGTTACGGATTGGTCTCCGAAGCCTAACCAATGCATGCTCAAGTCAGTAGAAGGCAGCTTTACTGTTTATGACAAAGCTGCCATCATCTCTGCGAATCCTTGGTGAGAACAGGCCAGTAAGAACAGCAGTAGGTGCAAAAAACAACCTCCTCCTCCTTTTATGTGTGTGATTAAGTACAAAAATGCTACACAGCCAGTCCAAGGAGCAAAAGTTCTCTGCAGACTCACAGAAGAAGTAAAAAACACAAGGAGAAAGAATGACCACCTTAAGTCTGAATACACACTACAAACTCTAAATCCAGCAGTGAAGAAAGGAGTCATTCTTGAAGTAAGGCTGGTCTTTCTTGAAATGCACTTTAATTTTTAAGCCAAGTGCAATACATCAACTGAAAAACGACAGCAGAAACAAAGTGGTATCACTCATCTTACAGAGGCTACTGAGTAGGTGAGAAAGAATGTGTTTTTGGAGGTTCAGAAGGTAGTCCTGAAATTTAAATCTTGCGTGTGCATCTTTTATTTTTTTAGCCACCTCCTTCCCTGACCTTGACTGCATATGAATTTAGAATTTATATTTAGTATTTTAGATGCTTCCAGCATCTTGTGTTGTGTACTGTTTCTGTCTTTGCCAGGTAGGACTCCACACAAGTCTTCTGGTATCCTCATCTAGCGGGAAGAAGACACGGTCATCTTGTCAAGATGCTGTTCCCTCAATGAGTCCACAGTCCCAAGGCACTGAGTAAATGCTGGCGAGCAGGTCTGACACTGCGCTATTTCCAGCTCACACCAATTACTTCGACACAAGCAACATGGCCCCAATAAAACAGGTCCGGCCATTCTAGCACTAAGTTTATCAGTAATAATGTCAGAGCTCCACAAAACTTTTCTTCCCGTCACAAGTGCAAAAAGCCTATGCCAGGATGACCTTAGATTGTTTTTAGCTCATGAGTTAAGTTTGCCCAGTGCTGTCATCTTCTAATACAGAGCATGAGCCGGACAGCAGGAAATGACTGCAGAAGCCACAGCTGTTGCAGAGCCCAGTCTTCATCTTCCAGCCATGAGAACTACTCTGTTTCCTTCTTTGATCAACATGCCCAATGACTAAAAATGGATGGCGGCCCAAACCTGCTAATAATAAAGAAATTTCCACCATTCCCATCACTACTTCAAAGGCAGAGAAAGTCTATGAAAGAACTATTACTTCTCTATCCATCTGCTTAGGAGCTGAAGTACTTAGAGACTTGCTTTTCTAGCACTGTGCATTCACAGCACTACACCAACAAATCATGTTCAAAAGGCTCAGACAAAATCAGTACAGTCCAACAGAGGAGAATACAGAGTAATATCTATTCCTGATAACAGAAATGTTTCAGAATATTAGTGACTGACTGCAAATCCATACTGCCATGAAGACTTGACACCGCTGGGAGTAATAAGATCATTCAAGGCTTTCTAGCCCATATTCAAAAAGAAAAGTTACTAAATTCCTCTGCCCACAACTCTCTTCCAGTTCTCTTCTCTACACAAAGAAAATTACAATCTCAGAGAAAGAGGGGAGTGGAGAAGCACAGATGTCTGAACTTCATCCTACTTTCCTATTCTTAGTTCTCTGTTTGCTTAAGTTAAAACATAAAATGAAAGAGAAAAGCAAAAACCGACAGTAAGGAAATCTCTCATTTCAATGTACTTCAACAAGCTACATGTAAAAACCTAGCTCTGCAGTTTGACACCTCATTAGATCTACAAGAAATACAGATGTAATTCTTCAGGGTGTGTACAACAGAGTTCCTGAAGAACCCAGGAAGGTTAATTCTGTGCTTCAATACCTATGTCTGTAAAGTGGCAGCAATGTTTCCTGTCTCCTGCTCCGTGCCACTTTTAACTGAAACATTTATGCATGCTCAATACTTAAGAACAACTGGCTTAACCATACATGGAGTTTCTGAGAGCTATCAAAGTACAGATAATATTATTAAAACAAATACCTTAAAGCAGTAGCTCACACTTTAACTGACAGAGTACAATTAGTCAACAGATTCCTATGAGCTATTTTCATTGAAATCACTGTTGAATATCGTTCTGCATTCACTACAAATCTGTAACTGTTGTTTTTGATTCCAATGTATTATAACCAACAGTTTGAGAACAAACAGACTCCACTATATTGGAAACAATTTCAACTCCTTAACTTGAGTAGCATATGAGGACTTTCTCCCAGAAGATGAATTCCTCTTCTATATAGTCCCTTCCTCCAAAAGCATATATGGAGAAATAACTGTTTTCCTAAGGGAAACTTCCTCACAGTTAAGTAATTACTTAAAACAAAAAAGCTAGGGAGAAAAAAAAAAATCCCTACCACTCTATGTGCATTACTTTTATCCAAGTATATCCTCCGGTAATAGTAACTGTCAAATTTCTCCCTGATTATTCTGCTCCCATTAGCCTATAAAAATCTGCAGCTCAACCATGGTATGAGAGATAATTAGTCCCACATCAGAGCTGTATTACTTCATGATTCAGAAGCAGAACTGCTTGGATGTATGGCAAAGAAGTAAAATATTTGTTTCCCAGCTTCAGTTAAATCCCTCTACGTATTCAAGAAGGAGACATTCAGTCCTTTTTGCAAACAATGGACATCAGAGAAAAGCATTAATGTACAATTTGATGACCCACCAATATCTTCTCAATCATCTCTTCTCTAATGAATAAGAATGAGACATTCATTAGGGTTTTGTTTACACATTATTATTCAATACTAACTTTCAAAATGAACTATGATAAAGAGAAGAAAGGTAATCTATAAGTGGTATTATGCAGAAAAGCTGCTGTGCTTAAAATCACCTTCTGTCTTAAAACAAATTAACATTTAAAGTATGGATGAATTTTTACCAGGGAGTAAAGTGATTGCTTACAGAAAGGGCTCAGGGTGGGGGGAATTACTTGCACACAATACAACAATAGTGCAAAGATAACACAAAACTGGGTATTTATTTTCATGCATAAATAAACATATTATTGTAGTACCCTCTGCATGACTTGCATTTGAACATCTAATTTAACAATCTTTAAAAACTCTAGGAAGAGTGGAAAAAACAACACCTGTAGAATTCTAATTTGGGGGCAAAAGTACATACTCATCTTCACTTTAACATATTGTCCTTCATCTCACACTTTTCCCTTCATTTACTTAGTCTGCCTACCAATACATGTTCAGTGCTAGAAAACACGTTATTGACACTACAGACTAGAATGAAAACGTATTTCTATTGCCTGCAGGCTGCACACAGGCAAACCACTGACTCTGCCTAGCCAAAAAAAAAAAAATTAAATTAGGAAGGTACCCTTAATCAGTACCAGGACTGCTGGCCTCAGCCTCTCTTCTCTCTCCTCCACTTCATAATGCCTATTATCTAACTGAAAAGGAAAACTCTGATCCTAATGGTTTCCGACACCTGATGAGAATAAAGAAACACAAAGGGACCTGGTGATGTGTTATTTAACGCATGACTGTTTTAATAGGGCTGTCTAATTTTTGGAGGCACAGGGCCCATATCCAATGCCCCTCATAGCAACCCATCAGCTATTTGCCACATTCCATTCACCACATCACATGATTGCGTTACTGGCAGTTCCTAAAGGTTAGTTTAGTCAACTTTTGTATACTACGATAATTTCCTGGGTTAGAAAAGGTTAATTAGAGGCAGAACTAAGAGCAGAACAATTTGCTGTATTTCAACATTACGAAATTTCTACCATTCACAAAAAATCTCAGAACTATGTACAAATTACAACCACTTACACAGTATTGCTGTATTTTTCAGCCTTGTGTCTCTCAATGCGTTCCACATTGGTATCTTTAGTCTAATTTTCTCAACTGTGAAATTTAAGACACAGACTGATATGGTAGTTTTTCCAGTTTCCATTCCTCTAAATATCAATTCACTTAAATATCTTGTTGCTGGGTTTATCCAAGGCCTTGAAATTTCTGCATAGAAGTCAGCTGCACAGGGAGAGCAGTTGTTACCTCCAGTGCTGTAACAGATTACCTCCACTGCTGTATCCATCCACATCTCACGCTGCATAAGTTTCAGATCACTACAGGACAATTTCTTTTTTAAAATCTACTTTTGCCATTTATGTCTAGGTTAGCTAGATTCCCTATTATCCATTTGGAAAAAGTAATCTTCCATTAAATCCCAACTCAGCTCAAGACAAAACCCTTACATCTCCATTTTTAACTAATTCCAGTGTAAAGAAGCTTACTGATAAATCCTCAGAAATCCCATTCTATACTTGTTACCCTACACATTCACAGACAACATACTGAATTTCTTGGCACAAAGGAAACCAACTAAATCCTAACCTTCATTTTAAAACTTAGCTTTAAGGAGGAAATTGCAGCTGGTATTTCTCCTGACAAAGCTGGCACGCTACAATTACTTGGGGTTGAAGTGGGAAGGCAGCATTAGCATATCAGACAATTTTTTTACTTGCAATGGTAAGGCAGTAAAATATGTACTTTCCTGACACAAACTGGTCCCATATTTCAGTTTTTAAACTGGATTTTCCTATACCTAAAAGCAGATGAAATATAAATGCCATCCAGAACCAGAGGAAACAACACAGCAAACAGCCACATCTGTTTTCTAATGCAGGGAAGTAGCCAGCTAAGGTTAAAATTTGTTACAGAAGAACAATGATCCTGTTTCACCACTGCTTCATCAACCACCATCAGAATTACCACCACACTCTGGTTTATACTTCCACCAAAGCCCCCACAGCAGACCAGTTGCTGAGCAATTGCCTTTCAGCCTCTTGCAAACCCTACTGGTCAGTTAATCCAGCAATACAGGCTGCTGTTCAGAAGCTGGTTTTGTATCCTACACAATGCTTCTGTCAACACTCCAAAGACCCCAAACCTGATTAATTACATTTGCCTGGGAGCCTCCATCCACCCAGCATACTGTTGAAAGCTGTTGAAGCAGGGCAACAGTTGCAACCTCCTTCATCCCAGGCATAAACCAAATTGTCATTCCCCATTTAAAGTGCCATTAACTGGCCAGATTTACAGCTCCTAACCAGCCGCTTGGAGGCAGCTCATTGTAATGACTTCTACTAATCACTGCAATTTGCCCCAAGTCACGTGGAAACTTGGGAGTCTTTTCCACCTTCCAGACTGGGATACACCAGTAACAACATTTCATATCAAAAGACTACCTCTCCACTTCCAGCCACAAGTCACTTCAAAGCCCACACGGGGACCAGAATTGCATGTTTTTCTCTGATTCTGGTAACATAAGCAGCAGTGGGAATTACACTATCATTCCAATAATTTTATTTATGCATAGAAATCAAATGCTCAGTTATTAAAAAGCCTAAATGAAAAAAACCCACAACAAAACAGAACAACAAACAAACCAACTCACAAAACCCCACCACCACAATAAAGCCCAAACATTTAAAAATGAGACCTTCAGTGTTACATGGCTGGCTTAAGAGAAAATTCATTACTACCCTTTCTACATCTGGCCATTTATCAGTCCATGAATCCTGGAACAATACCCTTTAAACAAGAATTTACACTACATTTTTCTTTACAGACGTGAATTACTAACAATAGAAAGGATCCACCAATGCAATTCAATATTCAAAAAGGAAGAGAAAATTACAAGATGTCCTTTGAACGCCTTCAATAGATGCAAGACATCTTCAGACAGGTAAGAGAAGTGACCAGGATGAAGGTGGAGATGAGTCACATCAGGCAGCCTGTGTAGGTACTTGAACATCAAGAAAACCTTCCAATCGGTCTTTCAAAGGGCAGTGGGTGAAAGTGTCATCCCAAACATTTTCCAAGAAAAAGAACAGGAAAAAGTTACTCAAATGAGATAAATTAAGTATGCATCTCATTGAAATTGCATCCCACTTTCTAACAAATTAACAGATTAATCCCTTATGCTTCCAGACAGCCCATTATCCATGTAGAAATCTTCTCTCCCATGGCTTATTTCAAGCCACATCTGGCCTGTATTATTGGCACAATCAAGACTCTGCAGGCCAGGTTATCCATACAAAAGGCAATTACCTCTTGTTGTGTTTTAATTTTATTCATGCATTTTTAGTTAGCTGTTAAACCTTAATACCTGCCAAATGGCCTTCCCCATCACTTTGCTGAGGCTCCAGAAAGTTGGGTGGACCACATCTAAATTGATCATTGAAAAGAAAAAAAGCCTCTGAGATACCAAAGTCTCTTACTGCAGTCACCTAGGAGCGGAAAAGCTTTAGGCACTTCACTTCCCTTCCCTCTCATTCTGACTGATTAACCACGACCTTGTGTTTAAAATTGCTACTTGGGTCAAACCCTTCTGAAGGCCTGCCTCATCTATAAACCACCAAGGTTAATCTTCAACAGATTCCATTACAGTCCTTACAGCTATTCTAGCAATGTTGTTTGAACACACTTCCTCCACAGACAAGGCCTTTTTCCAAGGTGGTGTTAGCTGTCTTGTTATTTTGAGAAAGCAGACTATGTCCTTTCTTCATCCCCCATACACAACCCTTCCCATCCTGGACAGTATGGAACACAACATAGGCTTTGCCTGCTCCAAGAAGGAGGGGTATAAACACAGCAGTACAGTCACTAAGCACAGTGACAAACAGGCTTCCTCTTGCTGGTGTCAAGCTCAAGTCATCCTTGCCCACCATTATTTCACTAAGTAGCCAAAAGCCATTTGCTCAGGAGAGGTGATGAGTTAGCACATGATCGTAAGTAGTTGCCAAAATAGTTCTCTATTAGCCAGCATTTAAGCAGACCTCACTTGGCTAGCAGACAGCATAATAAAATACTTTTGACCATCACCTTTCTGCTTCTGAACACCAAGCTCAAGAATGACATAGCACTGAGGCCAGTCAGAGCCAAGACCTTTTTTCCAAACAGCAGCAAGCAGGCACAGCCTCAAAGGTCAGTCCCTACGACTCCAAAACAACTGTTTGCCACTCTCATCATGACACTAAGAACTTTGCAAGAAGCAACCAGCTAAGTTTGCACCTACTAGGCAATTTACATTTAACCCAGTAGAGAAACTCTTGGCTAGCTGCAGAACATCTCCAGAAAAATGTTTTTGCAATAGCTTTAAAAAATATATTAAATTAATATTTAATATTAAAGCAACCTAGCAGTAATCTGTGCTAAAATATTAAAAATTTTTCTTTATTTTTTCCCTAGCACCAGATCACAGTCTAACTATTTCTGCTATCTCAGGCATATTAAACACAGTAAACACGCTAAGTCATGAAAACAGCTCTGTAAACTCTCCTTCCTGGCACATACTTGGGCATCAATACACAAAAAGCACACAGGAAAAGCATCCTTGAAAATATCCACACTGTGTCACTAACAGTGATGGAAAGGAACTGCCAGATACAGGTTCGGAATATACTGCATATCTGCACTGTGTGAGGGTGTATATTGTATTGGCACAATTCAGCATGATGGAAGTTAACAAAACAGCTTTGTACATAACACTATACAAAACATGCTATGTAAGCAGAATGACTTCTGGACATCTAACAATCCATACCATAAATTTACATAAACGTAGTGACGGTGGTTAAGGAACACAGTTCTTATTCCCAGCTAGCATAGATGTGCTGACAGATGTGAACAGCATAGCTAAAATTCAGTAGCAGACAGGCTAGCTCTGGAGAATCCTGCTGTGATGAAATAAGCACTAAAGATTCTGCCCAGCCTCGACTTAGCAGCTGTCTGCTCCACCTTCCTCCAGAATTATCAACTGCTACAATAGACTTAAATCAAACATATGGCCACTCCACAGCCATCTCAGTATGAAATCCACCAGATGATAAAAAGGTACAACCCCTGACCATTGTCCCAATCTGTTGACACAGATTTTTTTTTTTAATGGGTAATTACACAACAAAAACTCCACCCTGCCAGCATAGCAGTTTGCTAATCGGAATGGTTTACAATATTGTATAAAACACCACAGTATGACTTCCCAGATCTCATTTGCCAACTGCTTTAGTCTACAGGAATTATTCTGGGTAAGAAAAAGGACTTGCCACTCCTAAACTTTTTCTCTTCACCCACACCTAAGAAAGGCAAAGATGAGGACTTCACAGCTACTGAATGATGCCTATAACTAGCTCTCCAGGGAGCAAATCACTGTCAGCCATCCCTATAGAAAGAGGATACTTAGTCTTCATTCACACCCCAAAGATCAACAGCACATAACACAGCTTTTTTAAAGCTGAGTGGCATATAAAACCAAAATAAAAATAGCTTCAAGAGAATTTAACACTGGGGACTCCATAACTTCATTGACTGGGTCAGAACAGCAAAGGCTCAAAAATTTTGCTGTTTCACCAGAAAGGACTAGTGCTAGATGAGCACAACCAGACATGCAGCTCTTCAGTCTTAAGCCCTACACCCAGGAGCACCCAGGACAAGATGCAGGACACGGCTCTGCAGCTCAGAGGACCAGCCACGCTGTGAAGGCTGCCCACTCATGACACAAAGAGATGAAATTTCTACCATGCACTCCCGAAGGTTAATATTCAGATGGCAGGTTCAGTTTCAAAGAGATGCACCTCTGAATTCAATTTAGGTTCAGAAGGCTAGTACTGAGTTCTATGTGCTTCTGAATCCTGGGGTAACTCTTGCTCACTAAACACTGGTATTTGTATGAATAAAAATGAAGGGATTTAACAAATCTTGTTCCTGCACACAGTTGTCAAAAAAATCTGACCTTTAGAACAAGAAAAAGAGGGGGGATTTAAAGGTTTAAAGAGGAGACAGTGGCTGCCTGATGTATAACAAACCTCTGAAAAATTATGAAGCAGTGAAAATCCCCTACAGGTCCCAACAAAATGTGTCCAATTTGCATTCCTGCAAGCCTTCCATACACACCACTCTTTGCCTGTGTGTACACAGGCAAATAAATCCCTAGGAATAATACAACTGGGACCTGAATCTGATCTCTGATATATTATTGCTCCAGAGCTCCATTCCAACCTTCACAAACGGCTTTTTTTTGTTCCAGATAACTAAATCAAAGCAGTCCTGATAAGCTTTCCAAGCAGGGAATGTGAGGAATGGTTTAATGAATGTTACAATTCAACCTATTACAGACTACAGAGCATTACAGAAGAAGACGGGAGAAAAAAAAAGCACACATGACACTCATGTCTGGAAGTCTCATAAATTCAAATCCAGAAGCACCTGCCTTTCCCAGTCCCTTTATATTAAGCCCAACAAAAACTCAGTGCTAACTGTGCAAAGGGACATAAAGAATGGGAAGTGAGAAGAACTATGTTGAACAAATATTGTTTTCCTATTTAAAAGTTCCATTAGTTGTGAGTTTGACATAGAAAGATAAGACTCTTAATGGGCTTACATGGGAAGAGACCAGCAGAAAAAAAAAAAAAAAGCATAAACAGAAAGTAACACCAAAAGAGAAAAAGGGAACATAAGTCACAGAAGACAAGGCTAAAAAATTTTGGAAAAGCATGCTCTTTTTGCAAAGTAGCTTCTGTGGCATTTACATTGGCCCTAAGTGCTGTTTGTGCACTACAAGAAACTCAGGCAGCTTCTTCACGTATAAAACTTCACCTGTGCATACACAGGGTACACTTGAAAGGTCTGTATCCTGGTCCCAAGTTCTGCCCTGTTTTCACTGCTTTGTCTCTCTCTAAGCATGAAATTATTCTTCTCCCAAAACAAAAAATAAGGTTGCAGCATAAATATTTTACAACAGCCTGTTGTAGTTAATAAAGTTCTGCGCAGCTTAAATTTGTGTGCTTGGACTGAAAGATTAAGTTAAGCTAATACTTCAGGTGATTTTCATAAAGTAAAATTTCAGCTCAGAACACAGCAGAGACTAAAGTATCTCATGAAGGCAATGATCAATTCCCTTCCCATATATCTTACCACCAGATGGTGTTCATGAGGAGGTCCAGAACAAAGTAATTATGCTCCCATTTAGATACCATATACCTACATGTTCCTGTTTTCGCCTTTCATCATCTTATTATGTGAATTCTTGTCCCAGAATTAGTAGTTAAAACAGTAAAATAGTTTAAAGGTTTCAAATAAAACAACTGTCTTCATACAATTGAACAGCAGATATTATCAGAACATGTTGGCAATTCAGCATTTACTGTCCTAAATAAGGCTTAAATACCATAAGCTTTCAGTATTACCTAGACAGTTGCAACTGAATTGTAGAATGCAGAATAGTTATACTTAGAGAGATTAAATGCTTCCTATTTACATGACAACACCTAGCAACACAGGCAGGTCAGAGTTACAAGTAATTCTACAGCCATCCTGAATAAATCATCATGCAGACATACTCAGAGCAAAGCCATTCTTATCATGGAACAGTGGTCCTAGAAGAAATCCCTGCAGAAAAAGTTCCTGTAGAAGAGTTTTAAGTATTCTAGTTACTTTCCTCAAAGCAGAAGGTCCAAAACCTTCTATAAGTATTCCAGAATCATAGTCTCTCTGCAGTTTTCTGGTTTTTACTTATTGCGGAATCTTTCCCTCTCTCCTTCCAATTTCATCTAGTACAAATTACTATTATTCTTCCTGCTTCACATTTAATCAACATTTGATTCCCTTGCAATGTTGCAGAGCACTCCATGCAAGAAGCATGTAAGGACTAGCAGTAAGCAACAGAAATGTGTACATTTTCTACTTCTTTATTTAGTCATCTTCTTATTAACACACCGAAGAAAATGCATTGCTTGTCCTGGACTACAGATACTTGGGCTTTCTGTTTTACAGAATCATACAATATTCTGAGTTGGAAGGGACTCATCAGGATCATAAAGTCCAACCAACTCTTGGCCCTGCACAGGTCAGCACCAAGAATCACACCATGTGGCTGAGTGGTGTGCAAATGCTTCTTGAACTCTGTCAGGCTTAGTGCTGTGACCACTGCCCTGGGGAGCCTGTTCCAGTGCCCAACTACCCTCTGGGTCAAGACCCTTTTTCTAATATCCAACCTAAACCTCCCCTGACACAACTTCAGGCCGTTCCCTTGGGTCTTGTCACTGGTCACCACAAGAAAGTTGTAACTGCAATGAGGTCTCCCCTCAGTCTCCTCTTCTCCAGGCTGAACAGACCAAGTGACCTCAGCTGCTCCTTATATGGCTTCCCCTCAAGGCCCTTCACCATCTTTGTTGCCCTTCTTTAGACACTCTCTAAGAGCTTAATGTCTTTCCTATATTGCAGTGCCCAAAACTGCCACAATATTCAAGGTGAGGCCGCCCCAGTGCAGAGCGGAGCGAGACGATCCCTTCCCTTGACTGGCTGGCGATGCTTTGCCTGATGCTCCCCAGGACATGGTTGGCCCTCCTGGCTGCCAGGGCACTGTTGACTCATATTCAACTTCCTGCCGACCAGGACCCCCAGGGCCCTTTCCATGGCACTGCTTTCCAGCATCTCGTTCCCCGGTCTGTGGAACATTCAGGGTTTCCCCAATCATCTCTTGATGTTCAGAAACATAAAGTGTTTGTGGAAAATACTAATACATCAACACCCTATTTCTCATGATTATTCAAACTAACACCCCTCTCATATACCTCCCAGTACTATTCCCTATTTCATTGCACACAATACCTTAAAATTTCAAAGCCTTTTACAAATAATTACCTTGTGCTTTGGTCCTTTTAGATTTCTTTTAAATTTACATAACTGCAATTCTTTTTAATGCAACAGTCTGATTTTTTTAACACACTTATAATGCACTGTAGACATTTTCAGCATCTTGCCTTTAGTTCAGAGCAGAACTCTGCCATTTTAAAACAAAATATAAACATCAGGGGAAGAAACAACATCCTTTTATTAAATGCTGGTAGACACATAAGCAAAGACAATATATTCTGAACATATGTTATGCTTGATTTAGTTTCTGTTGCCAGATACCTGATTAAAAAGTCATTTGTCGCCATACATACTGACAGAAAAACAAACAACAGTGTATTGGTACCAGATGATCACACAACACAGATGTCCTTTGATGTGAAATTTCACCTGTAATTGAAGTTACAGCCCTTTCAGTTTTATTCCACGGTGAAACATACAAAGGAAAAATAAAATGGAACAGAGAACTGGATTAAAAGGGTACTGAGGAACAGCGTCTGAGGTGCCTGAAGAGAAACAGAGACTTCTAAGGGACAGACTTCAAATCTCAATTGCTGGAAGCTGGAACACCTGGAATAAGAGGCATTCATGAAGGCAACAGTAAGATAAACACAAATGATTTTTTTTTAATGTACTGGTTCCTCTTCCTAAGTTTCCATTGCAAAAGGCCTAGGCAAGCCAGATATGCTATGTAACATAACTAGTGAATGGTAACAAGTCTTGAGTTGGCACTGTGAATGTGAAACTATGAGTTTTTATCCCTGCCTACGTCATGACACACAGTATTTGGACACAGTACCATCAGAAGAAATAACGAGGTAATCCTGAGAGGTTACAAATATTTTTGAAGGACACTGTAAACTGATGAAACAGTTTACTTAGTCAAGCAGGTTTTACTCAAAAAGCACAGAATCCCATCTCGTATCCTACTGCTTGGAACAACAAAGTTTTTGGACAACTCTAGTCTGAATCTGTAGCATCCTCCAGCAAACCACAAATTTTTTTCCTAAACACCAAAGAAAACTCCAACATCAGTTAAGCTCTTCAAAATTGAATCAAAATTGAAACTTAACTATATGGAAGTTTGTGAGACAATTTTTAGAACAGACTTCTTGCTCAGTGAAAATGTTAGCACTCATGTAACACTTTTAAAAACTACAGTTATTTACCCCCAATGTCCTTGGACACAAATTCTCTGCCTCCACATTCGTGTGGTATGCTGTGCACCTGTTGGCTGCTCACCCCACCCCAGACACAGTAACATCACAGGGGAGCAGACTGAGAGCTCACTACAGTGTGAAGCAGTGTGCAACCCCTCAGAACAAGCAACAGACTCAGTAACCAACCACAGGCATCTACCATGCATAAAATTGTCAGGGTTTCCACTGTCCATAAACTCCTGAGCAAGCAGAGGAAAACAGCTCACTGCATTAAGAATATGCTGCAAATGGTACAGACTCCAATCTGTGATCATCTCCAACTTCCCTTGATAAACTTCAAACAGCCTGTATTTTAGTGTTACATTTTCTACTGCTTGCATCTGTCAAGATTTTAACTGTCATTGTCCATGATTATGTCTTTCTGTATAAAATACAGCCTAGGCCCTTTTATGCTTGCATAGACTTCTGTAGGCCACTCTAATGCAGTTGGTTCAATTTTCTCCACAAACAGCAGAATTTGTGTTGAGACTTGAATCAATATCACAATACTTCAAAAATCTTTATGACTGCCAATCAGCTTTTACTGGAGCAAAGCCTTGTGATTGGCTTTCTCTATCCCTGCTCATCATCTACATATCAACTGCCAATAAAGACAAGAATTTTAGAACATGGGCTATCAGTTCACTTTCAAGGAGGAGGTTGGTGTTTTTTTGTTTGCTTTCTGGAACCACATAGGCTAGAAACAATTTTGCACCTAAGCAAAAGTCAGCTTTCTTCAGTATAACCACATCCTGAAACTCTAGGAGGAAACTCTGGGAGTTACTTTTCACATTTGATGTCCCTGCCTCTTTTCAAAGACTGTTTAAACTAGAAAAAAGTGTGTGCCACTACTATTTTAACAGCATAGGAAATATTGGTATCCATTCTCTATAGCTGCTCCTACTGATTTTACCATTTCTGGTAAAAAATGGTGACACTCCCACCACAGGAGCGTATGACAACAGAAAACAGCAAGTATGTCAGAGCCTGCTGTTACCTTAGTTATGCTAAATAGGTATGTCTCAGAAATATAGGAAATCGTTATCCAGACAACAGACAGACAGCACTTCCTTTCCCAGAACAATCCATCTCCTGCCCTGACAACCCATTCCTGCTATATTTACCAGACCAAATTTTGCCAGTGATATATTTCCAGATGCACTTGAGCCACATGCCCCTGTCAGTCAGACCAAGCACAGAGGAATCTGAGCAGAGAACAGCTCCTAGAAATCACTAGATGTTAATCCATGCTTCCTCCCTTGCTTGCCTGTAGAGTTAAAGCAGACAAAATGTGTAAAGCATTATTCCTGGTTTATTTTGGAAGCAGGGACAAGAGGTACGTCATTTGATACAGCTATTTACTTCATCTGTTTTCTTTGTGGCTGACAGACACCTGAACAGTAAACAAAAAAAAAAAAAAAAGTGAAATATGAAGTTAAAAATAACTGCTGTTTCAACCAATCAATACTGGGTATCTAGCAAGAAATTGTAAGACTCTCTAAAAAATTCGCAATGCTAAATAAGAAGCTTACTGCTCTAATCTACCATGGGAGAACCAATTCATCATCCAGAAAAAAACCCAACTGTGCCATCTTTGCTGAAGAAAAGCAACACACATCAATTCTAGATTTCAGATAGTTCAATTTAAGAATGCTGATCAGCCAAAATTATTTGAGTTGTGGAGCAATAAGAACAGGATCTAATGAATGATCTGAGCTAAACCACTATTTTAAGTTCTATTCTTCCTACATTCTACCATATACTTCTGACCTCACACTATCTCTTCCAAACTTAACTACACAGCTAGGTTCTCTCATATTCATAATTTTATAAAACACTTAACACATGACTTCTGATCATTATCTTGGCTCTTGCTGAACTTCTCCCTGAGATTCCCTGAGCAAAAGAACAAATAAACTCTCTTCCCCACCCCCACCTCCATATTGTTAAAAGATGCTCTTCACAGCTCCTACGTTGATATTGCTATGACCCTGAAGTGCATTTTTTGAGATTACAGCAATGGGGTAAAAACAAATCAACCCATCCCACCCCAAAATCCAACAAAAACCCCTCACAGAACACCAAAGTCACCTCTGAGAATCTGATTAGCAAGAAGATTTTGTCATCACATTGATGGCCAGTCAGGGGAACCAAGGCATTTCTCAGTTCTAGGTACTATGAGTCTTCCAGAGAGGGCAATGGGAGCTAAACCAGCGATGCAAGAGAAAGAGGTGAACAAGGAGCTGAAAGGATTTAAAATTGTAAATATCCTTCCTTTGGCTCCCTCCTCTCCTTTTCTGGAAAGCGCAGACAGGCAGTTTCAACCTTTCCACCGTTTATTTAACTGGCTTAACAGAGGGTCCTAAACAGGTCACAAATAAGCTTTTTAAATAAAAAGCACAAGTTGAAATCAACTGTGGATATATCAAAACTCATGGCCAGGCCAATTTTATTACTCAAGGTGGAATTAAAAACCACTGTAGCCTTTCTTTAATAGCAGATTCACATAACAAGACCTCTTCAACAAGCTGGATGAAGGTAGAGATTCTTCAGAACAAAAGCACTTTTGACCCATTCTTCTAAAACAAACAGGCAAAGACACCTAGGTTTGTATTCAAAACTAGTATTGCTTAAGCACAAGTACATCCTTCAAAACAGTCTAGATTATTTTCGTTACAGCATTAAAACTTTAAAATGTTTTTGCTAGAGAGATTGTTCCTGCTGTCTCAAACTCTGTACAGTTTGCACATCTTCTGGTACCCTTTCCTTTTCAAATCTGCAACACTTTTCAAGCATCTGACTGGCACATCATACAAGAGCAATGGATACAAGCATGACAAGAAAGAAAATGAGCACCTTATGGGTAGAATCAAAAGATATTTTAAAAAAATGCTGGCCATGACTGAGTAGGATCAAGAGAAATGCGGGCAAAATATGAACTGCATTACATGTTAGAGTTTATTAGCAGCCTCATACAGCTGCTCAAATTCAGGCATCTAATACAGGGATGTGAACAGCTGGTCCCATCACCTGCTGTTCCTGCAGAGTGAAAGGGACTGTGTGACCTTCCGCTGCTGCACACGGGTCTTGTGCATGTGAACAAGTACCAATATGGGCTGAGAAACTCCACAGCATTAGGAACTGACATCCAGAAAGAAACTACAATTTAAAGAGAGATGAATGAGAACGGACATCACTTTCAGGTTTTTAGTGGATTGTGAATAAAAGTGAAGGGAGAAACTGCAAAATTTAGGTTCATATTGTCTGTGACACAATGCTTTAATAGTCTATTACCAAACAACCATTAAATTAAGCATTCCATGATGCCTATGATGGTCTCCCTCTTCCTCATTATTTAATAACGTATTTCTTAAGCAATTTGTTTTTTCTGAAGAAAATGCTTTTTCCAATTCTTGAACTACCATTCAGCTACTGTTAAGGAGTTTTTTCTATTGCCTTCTACAATGTCTCAATATTTTCATTTCATCCTCTCCTGTGTTTCCAACACTCTTGGCAAAGCCTTTTCCCCAAGAAAACATTAGGGTTTTTTATTTACCAATCATGCATATTTCTTCCCTTATGTTGTTAATGAAACAGAACTCTTCATGATGAAAGCATTCGGTTTCCTGTACTACACAGAGAAGTTACTTGCTTTCAGAAAATTTTGTTGTTTAGAACTTATCTCTTTGCCAAATCAAATTCTGTACTCCTGTTTTAACTAAAAGTCTCTTCCTGTTGACCATATTTTAACAGCCCAGTAAATATCTGAGCACACGTATTTCCTACACCTTTGTGTTCATCATCAACAATGCTATCCAAGTAAAAATTCACAGGACTCTGTTCTCCCACTCCCTGTACCATCCTTATCACATCTGAAGTACTAACTCCATTTAGACAGAATGTATTTAATAGAGAGAAGCACAGAAGTAAAATTTGACAGTGTTTGTTAGATTTTAAGTTTGACTGAATATATTTGCACTTCAGATAAACTTTTTTTTCAGTAAGAGCTGAGTAGGTAAAGAAAAACATGGTATTTCTGAATGACAAACACATCATTCAGACTGAAGAGAAAACCAGCTAATGATGTCTCCTCTGTGCTGTCATGACAGTCATCTTCATTACTACAGAACTATTACAAGCCACTGTAAACTGTATAATCCCCCTCTGAAGAACATCCAAGTTGCTAAGTGCAGTTACTAAAGATGCTTACATAAGCAAGCATATTTTACCACTGCCATTTGTTTTATTTCTAGAATAAAGCTCCTCCCCTAGGCTATAGCCAGAACTAATAGACCATTCTCTTTCAATATGCCGTGATCAAGGTAACAACCACATCTTTATTTATTTCAACAATTCCTCATATTTACAACTTGCCACTTGAATTATTCAGGCAGTTAATCAGGCAGTAAATGGAATCTAATTCAACAGCCACTTTGAAGACTTCAGCACTGTATCAAGAAAAATTACAATTTCATGAAAAGTAATAGGGTACAAAGACATGTCTTAATAAAACATTTCCTCCCAGAATCAAGCTAAACATGATCAAAAGTGAAGAGCATTGTTCTGAAATAGCTCATCTCATTTACGTAGCACGTCTTTGAGAATTACTTGCAGGCATGCAAGCACTCAGACTCCTGCACCAAGCAAAGGCAGCTTACACTTTCTGAAAGACTGCTCTGTTTGTAATTCACTGCTTCAGTATGTCTAGGAATACGTTTCAGGTTACTGCTACAAGGATACAGAACTGGAAAACAGAACTTCTGAAGTGCTTATATTAGGGTACAGATAGAGTATCAAACAATCAAAGAACCACCATCCCTGAAGAATTTAACATATTCAGCTAACAGGCATGCATGAAGTGCACCCCTTGAGTATCAGTGTAATTGCAATTACAGTGCAAAATACATTAAAATAAGCTGTTTATCAATCTATTCAGTTTAACAGGATAGCTAAAGCCAGTACCATCCCAAACTTTAGTTCTGTTGCATATATGTGCAAGCTCTCATCTAACATACTTTACTTCCACATTTCTAGCCATCTCACACTGGGGTTTTTTTGTCATAATGTCTTGCCTATTCCTCACTTGTCACGTAACTATACACCTGCTCTTTCACAACACGCTGAATACAGCAAGAGTGTGAACTGGCAAGGTTTAACTTCCCAACTGCACCATGCAAAAAGCACAGACATACTAATTTCAGAAAGTTCAAGATATGAGGAATCTATGTCTATCAATGCCCTTAAACTAAACAAGAAATGTCCAAACCAATTCAAAGCAAGAGCAGGTTGCTCAAACACCTCCAATGGCATTTCCAAGTCACATGGATATAGTACATCATAAAATACTAATGTAGATCTATCAATATTCTACAATGACTACTTGATAAATATTCCCTCTCAAGATGGTTATTTTATTTCCTATAATTTTGGGATGACATGTACTGATTCACTGTCCCTGATATATTTACATATATTTAACCCATGATTTAGCCTTTCTCACTCTAACAAAACCACATTTTCATTCACTCCCAAAGTTTTTCCCCAGAAAGTATCTGTTGCTACAATCAACAAACTCACCCACGACACTTCCATCTCTCTCACCTCAGAATCCATCATATCACAAAACCTCAAACCCTACCTTTAATCCACTGTATTGTAGACTTCATATGTCAAAATTTTTTTGCAGCTTTTAAAATTGCTGAAAAGCAAGTTAAAATCATATCATCTAAAAGACTGCAAGAGTTTTCATAGGACTGTATGAAGTTGTAAGTTTTCTCTCTCTTTCCTGGAAAAATCTGCTGTCTTATACCACTTTCTAAAGGCAAATTACAAAAGCCAGATCTTGACTATCTATCTGACATTTTTTAAGAACTTACAATGAGGAGGTCCATAACATGTTGGAACATTATTTTTTTTTCCTGATTCAAAGAAAAACCAAAAAACCCAAACCAAGCACAAACTAAAAATAAGCCTTCAGCAATAGCCTATTCCACAACACTCAGGCACCTAACAAGCTAGGTTCAGTTACTTTAAAAAGCTCTTGCAAGTTTACTTCAACTGGGCAAGCCAGCAACTGCACATCCCTGACTATTAACGTTCCCCAACAAATCAATTTGCTATTTTAATAACAATGTTCTTCATTAGTCTGTTATTTCTACACTTACGTTTTAATCCCTGATGTTCTACCTCTCTTCTAGTTGGCTTTTTTCTTCCATGCTAATTACTGAGAGAATCAGCACTTTATCACAGACCCCTGCACTATTTCTGAAAAAAAAAAGGACATTTTACCCAATTGCAACTTCTTTCAAACCTCTCCTTGAAACTCACACCTCGGTATAAGCCATACTAGGGATCAGCCAATGACAGACTGTTTGAAGGACAGGTAATGGTTAAGAAAAACCCTCAAGCGTTTAACAACTTTATATACTTAATGACTTCTCTCTGCTGCTACCCTCTCAAGCTACGAACTCTTTGAGATGAGGAATACTTCAATATGCTTCTTGAGTATGCATGATGAACAGTTCTTGGCAGTCCTATTACCTATTATGCAACTATATAAATATGCACCTGCACTTTCTGACACAAGTTATTGCTTCTTTGAAGTGAATCACCTTTGAGGCACTATTTTTAACAGGTTAGATGGCAGCAGCTCAGTGAGAAGACAGTTAAAAGAAGGAAAAGTGGCAGAAGAGCTATTTATTTAATAAACTACTCGAATTCAGCAATTTCATGTATACTTCTACTTGCAGAGGGTTTTTATTATAATTCAAAGTCTTAACATCTCTTAATTAGCCACAATTCCTTTACACTACCCTTGACCCAAACAAAGACATCACCATCAAAAAAACTTGATATAAAACCTCCATGACTGACTTAAGAGGAATCTTAGCTTCTACAGAGCATCTGGTACTGCCTTTCCACCAAATCAAACTGCAATTTATTGCCCTCTAATGTACGTACATTAAGCCATTTCCTTTATGGCTCCACTTTACACAGAAGCAGTAACTGAAGGAAATAATGGAGTGCCCAACAAGTGGGAAAGTAATTGCTCAACAAGCGTGGAACAAGAGAGAGTCAGTTGCACACCACACACATGTGGCAGCTCTTCAGAGCCCAGCCCTGCACTGGTAACAGAAGGCTGGTGTTACAGAACAAGCCCACTGTGGGAACTTTTCCAAGCAACAGCCAGGAGTGCTTGTCCATCTAAATCCTTGGGTCCTTAAGGATTAGGGGTCAGGAAACAATTCCTTCCAACAGCACCACCTCCTGCCTGTACCTGCCAGTCATTAGCCACGCACACAAGGATGACTTTTAAGCTTCATGCAAAGACTTAAAATTACACTCAAAGAACTGTCTTAAAAGGATGCTTAGCTGGTATCACAAGGGTGATCATGCTGGGCTGCAGAAAGGACTTAGGAGACATACAGAAATATCTTGTGTGAAGACCACCTTACTGGGCTGATTGGGTTTTTTTGCTCTAGATATTCCTAAATTCACTCCACTTCTTTTGAATTTATTCAGTAAGTTTCTTACTTAGAAACACAAAATAAAAGATTAATACAAGAGCTAGAAAGTTATCAAATTAAGGATGCTACACAACCACAGTTGTTATTCCTTTTTGTCTGTTCAGTCGTAAGTTATAAATCTCTCAGCTACAAGCTTCCCCTTCTCATGAGTCCCAGTTTCATCCAGTAACCTGTGTTGAAGGGCTCAGCATACAATTCAACAGAATCAGTCAGAGTGCACACAACAGAAAAGCCTTGAAAAAGGTTGTGGTGCTTGTCTGCATGCATCTATAAGCTTCACAAATACCAACAGTTATTCTTCATCAAGGACATTCTTCCTTTATAAATAAACAAAATGTTAAGTGAAATCATGACAATTATGGTGTTAGTTTTGGCCTTGACACATTCACATGCCAGGTCTCTCAGTGCAGCTACCATTTTTAGAGCACATCAGTGTCACCCCAGGAAAATCACTTAGAAAGTAAAGTACCTGGGAAAAGCCTAGTTTATAACACTAAGAAAATCTATGCCAAAAATATCAATAGAAACATATTCCCTGAGGAAAATTCAAAGACCTCAGCCGTAAGATGGTAATTTCACTCATTTGATGTTACAATGAGAGTAAAAAGATTAATCTCACTCAAAGAGAATATCTGGAACTACCTGCAGCCTCAAAGCAAAAATACTGCACTGGTTTACATTCTCTGTACACTTGGAAGGATGCCTGCATTCATAAAGACTAGAAACTCGCTTTTAAAATAAAAACTTTTACTGTATTGTATGAACACAATTGGCAAAAATGAAGTCTGGATTCAACCTGCAATCAAAGCATCAAATCAAGGTTGTCACTCTGATCTTCATATTTCTCATAGTATAAAGGTGTGAGAAAATATGAAGAGAAATAAACTACCACTTCTCTACACTGTGTCAGGTCATTCGATAGGGACTAAAGCTGTATTGACATTCACTAATCAGAATGATGTTGAGTCAAAGTTATGGAAGAAAACTTACTCTGTCAATTTCCTAATCTTTCTTATACCCTTTCCATTCTTCTTAAAAATTTTACAGAAATGCAAAAAAAGCTAAATGCTAGGCTGAATTGCTTGGTCTTCCAAGATACCAAGTTAACATGTACAGATAACTATTACTTAAAAAAAAAATTCCTTTTATTTTTTTTTTAGTTATCACAAGAACAGACATAATCTAGGAGATCAGTGAGTCTTCCGGATCTTTTATAGGAACCTGATATGCAACAGAAAAAAAAGCCTAGGTGATTTTTTTTCCACGTTTGGTCTAGATAACATTGCAATCCTTCAATGCAAACAATGGGAGAAATATCACATCTTAAGGTTCATCGGTATTTGTTATTTGCTAGTAACTCCAGATAGAAACTCAAGATATAAATAATAAATAAAATATGGTATTGCTGTTACCTGCAAAGGGTAAAGCAACAAACATTGCAGATCTTTATGTACCACACATCCATATAATTAATTCCAACACTTCCTTATAAAAAACCCCGAACATTATTTTTTTCTGATTTCTTAACTTGAATAGACCACAATGAACACCTCATATTTTATTCAACAGCACTTCAACAGCATTGAGAACAGGCCACACATTTATATTTACTACTGATTTACCATTTCTTAAAACTAGATATTTCATAAGAAGTGCAGACATTAATCCCAAAATAGAATAAAATTCCAGTAATTTTTTATGTAACTGCCAGATTTTCACAAAAACCTGAGTTTCCAGAGCTCAGACATGAGAAAATGAGTGTGCAATCAAGTCTACGTACCAGAAAACTGATGGCTACAGTAACAAGTATATTAAGTCAGTACACTGGGCAAAGGTTCTCTTACGGTTACAGTCATTTGACCTTTAGCCAGCTCTTAATGCCCCAGCCAACCCTCTAAAGATGGAGATTTGCAACAGCTTCTTGTCTGAAATAAGCCATGAAAAGATTCTTCTGAACCCACTGTACAAGCATTCATTTAAAATGTCATGAATGTGCATGAAATCAGAGTGCTTCTAACAGCTTACTTTGCAGCTTCTGTTTAAATGCACTAAAACTGAACCACCAGAGGATAAAAGGACTCAAACCTTCCAGTCTGGCACTCATGGACCTAAAATATACACAAGCACCTCTTCACAGGTGTGTTTACCTAGTTTAAACCTTATTTAAATAGACTCTTGATGCACACACTTTCCACAAACACCTGCTTCTCCCACTGCAGTGATGACTTGTACAGGGCAGTTGTATTCAGTCATGTCTGTCCTAAACCATCCTACACACCAGTAAGCAGTACTTCAGGCACGAAAATCCTGGTTACTGACTCATCCCCTGGTCAAAGCAAAGCACGAATTCTGCATTGAGAAGAGTGACTACTGAAGTATCTGCTCTTACCTCTACATCATACCAGAATGGTCTGAAGGTTTCAACAGTCACAGCAAGATTTAAGGAAACCCATTTCTCATAACATCATGGAAAGCAGGCTTTTAATTAACTCACATTACTAGTCATTTGTGGTTATAAAGCATTACCCTGGTGAGCTCGAGAGCATCCTAAGTTGGAACCACTCATGAAAGAGACAATGCTCAATTATCACTGGATGTCAAAAGGAAGCTTCCTTTTGTTGACCTAAATCCATAACAAAACTGACAAAATGAACAAATATTTCAACATCCAGACACATTTTTCAAGATACTCAGCTCACTTTAAAGAGCAGTCAAGTGGAAGCTGTGGTGACAGTGGTCCTAAATCCAAACTCACAATACAGGCTTTCATCAGTTTTAGAATAACCTTGGAAGATGTAGCTGTATTTTAATTTTGCATGCATGGACAAAGCTTGATAGTCACTGCTTCCATATGGTCGTAACTCAGGACACTGACTTTTTCTTTTTCTAAGCAAATACAAGAAATGCAAGACACCACATCAAGCTTACGTGTATCGTGCTTATCTCAGTATAACAGGCACTCAGCTGTTGAATTTATCTTGGATTATCTTATGCGTCACCCAAACAACAGAACCTCTATTTTTCCTTTCTGTTTTTCAGGCAACTACTATCAACTATAACCAAAATATATGCAGCCCATGACAGTGTAAAAATGGCATCCAATAAACCAAATGATAGTGGATCAGAGCAGATATGCTGTTCATTTTGAAATTATTAAACTCTTTATAAATCCACATAAAATTGCCATGGAAATGAAGTTGGAATTTGAAAGAGAAACTTCATTCCACATAACTCAGGTCCAAGGTCCTTAGCTAGGTATGCTGAACTGTAGAACTGAAGTTACTCTAACCATAATCATGGGATTTTTTGTGCTGATCTTCTCTAGATGCTTCCTCTGAGACTCTATTTAGAGCAATGGAATGGGATAACACTACTTAAGTTGCAAGCAAGCTTTTAGTATTTTGGTAATCAAACAAAACACAGTATGTAATTTAGTTACTCTTGAGGTGCAACACTTTGAAACAGGAATCTTTAGCTGCTGGGGGCATACAGTGCATCTTTATACCCTTGACCAGGGTATTTCAGCATCGCAGTCATGACAGAGTTAATACCCACTAGCGCAGATGAGAACAAAAGGTACTCCACTGCAACATGCCTAACATTTACATTGCCTCTCTTTGCTCATTAAACAGGTTTTGGTTAAATAATGAACAAACTGTATTACAGACTCCGATGAGAATTCCAAAATTATAAATCAACTGGTAAAGCCCAGAGGAGAATGAAGGGAGTGGGAGGGAAGGAAGGATAATATTGACTAATATAAAGGGCGCAGCTTGACAGTGGATATTCCTGCCACACCTGATCAAACATGCTCCATGGGGGAGGGGAAGGGAGGGAGAGAGCAAGAGGGGAGATGGGACAAGGCAGCCTGAAATTTGCATCCGGAACAGATTAAAATGGGTTCTTGGGGGATTGAGAAAATACATAATATATATTACTATAAATGCAAAATTGTACTAAAAGCTAACTCAAATGTCAAAGATTACAGCTTGAATAAATTTAAATATAAAAGCAATGCGTTTCCATGAGCTAATGACAGAGACATGAAAGGAAGGTCTAAGAGAAAAGAAAAACAAAAAAAGCCCCTACACCAAGAACCCCAAGCTTGGCCTTTTCATTGCCTGGAAGATGAGGCAGGAGACCCTCTATGGTTCAAAGTACTGCTTGGGAACAAGTCCATGTCTAAAACTGAAAAAAATGGAGCACAGCAATGATGTCCCTATCTCAAGACAGTAGTTGGTAAATAGCAGTCACTGAATCTGAAATTACCTGTTTAAAAGAATCCCATGTAGTCAAACCAACATGCTATCATCACCACATTTAGGCAATTATTATCTCAGCAGAAACCACAATTACATGATGACTAATGCTCAAAGGGAGTCTCTGAATCTCTCAGTACATTAAAATTTGCTTTCTCTAACATAAGCAGATAGTGAACTTGCATTTTTTCCCCAACAAGTCAACAGCACATTGTATCTAGCTGCTCTAGATAAATGGCCAGTCCCTGACATTTACTTATACTGCATGTATTTGAGCATCCTGACACTCCCTGTTCTTGATGATGAGGAGAGATATTTGCAATAATGGCAAAGAACTTCAGGAGTCTAATTTTAAAGAAAATGTTACCTCATAGAACGGCAAAAAGGAAAATTTCCTGCCAGAACACTTTTGGCACTGCATGCCTCTCTTACAGAAGCTGAGTGAGCTAATAAAAACCCCCACAAATTTAGATTGTCAGACCAGGTACAAGCATAACATCCAGACGAAAGATACTATCCAGATATGCAAACTGTGTGGGAGTTTCCTAGGATGTCACGACCTGACAGAAAAGTCCTGCTCACAACCAAGGGAAGTTCACTTGGCAAAGAAAAGTAAAGCATTACATTTACAGGCAGCCACAAAATAAGAAGGAATAAGAGCTCAGAACTGGCACATGTCCTCAGCACCTCTTGTCAGCACCTGGAAGCAGCACTACTGTACTTCTAGGGAGCACACCTTTTATAGGATTCCAGGCTCAGTGCTGACACAAGAATGAGCATGCTTCATAAATAGAAACACAAAAAGTCCACCTCAAATGTAGGTTGAGTGAAGTTCTGAACACCCACTGTAATAAAGGGACCAGAAATAAAGCTTACTTTCAAATACTACAATCAGCAAGACAAATTCTGGGAAGAACCAGCAGAATGCCACATGGAGCTCAGGACTAGCCTCACTCCCAGACTCTCAACATATAATTATGCCACACTTAAACAATCACTCCTGAAACCAAAAACACAGAAAATGTGGAGGGAAGGGAAGAAAGATGGATTGTGAGAAAAAAAATGGTCAGAATACACATCACCGTCTTGTGTTCTACTTGCGTAATAAATATAGATTTCCAGTTTCAGTGCAGGTGATCATAATGTAAGTCTTTCACTTAAGATATCCAAATAGAAAGCAAGGTCTGTGCTTCACTTATTAGTGATAACACAATGAAAACCAACAAGGCAAAGAATGTGAGGAAAAAACAAAAGGAATGCTACTTTTGAAGCAAATTTTTCCCATCTTTCACAGATCAGAAAGCATAAACAAAGCACAAAAAGGCTATGCATAATACACTAGATTTCATATATTACTACAAGCTTCAGTATATTGAAGAAACATGCATGTTTATATAAAAATATGTGTCTGTATACACACACAAGTATATATATGGTCTCTATATGTACCTCCATATAGACAGCAGTGGTAGCAGTGGTATTTGTGTGTTACTTTACATTGGTATTATTTGTCTATAAGTATATACAAATTTCCTCTTTTCTTATTATTCAATTAATGACCTCTGGATAGTGAGTAAGACAAATAAGTACACCTGTACATTTATTTGAATATTTCCTAGCAGGTGCACATACCTGCTGATTTCTGTATAAGCTTACCTGTTATATTATTCAGCACTTCTTTTAAGTTGCTAAAGCTATGTAGCAGGGGATCTCTTTCTTCATCCTATAGATTATACATAGGAAGTAATTAATGAGGCAGACACATATTCCTGAAGACAAATCTTTATAATAGGTCTGTTAAAGACCTCACCGTCATATTCACAGAAGTACTGTGGTTTGAGTTTATCACTGTCAGCCCGCTTACGACATCAAAACCAAGGAAAGCATTTTTATTTTCCTGCTAGTGCTCCCCAATATCATACAGCTCAAATGTCAAACTCTAGGTCCAGGACTGAGCATTCTGGTTTGGGTTTATTTTCCTTAGAAGCACTTCTGATTAGCCTTCTGCTGTTCAATAAATTTCACAGCAAATCTAACTCATACCATATTGAAATGGCTCATCTGGATTTGCTATAATGTTAATCTATGCAGATTGTAATGGGAGCAGCAACACAATGACATTTGGTGCCATTAAAATAACTTGAAGGACGAATCACAGTGCAATATTTATATGAATTAGCTGCATCCTTTAGCCTTAGTCTATCTTTATGATATTAAAATGAGGAGGAGCAGCAGTTTCTCCAAGCTGTGTGCCGCCGCACCCACAACTTCAACTGGAAGGCAGAAAAAGGGCCCTGCCCTTTGGCAAACTGAAACCACTTGTGCTGGATGACAGCCATCTGTTACTCATGTGACATTCTGAAGTGCACCACAGGCACACATTTGCACTGTGGCAGCATAAACTGACCAATGCGTCGTTAGACCTGGAAACACTGTATTAACGCCTTTTATCAAAGCAGGTTTGAATCTATTAACAGGTTTTGGTCAGGAATGTAGCTAGCAGCAACAGAGCTGAAAAAAAGATAGTATGCCATATGAAAAATTTTAAAATAACCTATATATAATGACTTCCCAATTTTTGTTTCATAGCTTTCATGTTGAGGACTGTCTTCTCGAAGAAGACATAAAAGATATATAAAAACATTGTGCTAAATCAAATAAAACCATATATATTTAAATTCTCTGACATACCAGGCAATAAAAGTCGGAGTGAGATGATTCCCATGTGGAATACAATGTGGGTTTTTTCTTATTTACAGGGTAAAAAGGTAGATTTCGAGCTTTGTAGCTATTACAGTTGCTGGCACATGAGAAGTCAAAAACAATGCAGAAAGTTATTCCTACTTTACTTACAAATGTACTATAACGACCGCTACAAAAAATTGAGGTACTTTTCTAAAACCAGGTGGTTTCTGCCATAGGTTGTCACAGGTAGCAAAAATTCAAGGTAACTTACCAGATGTGTGTGAGTGCTCCAGCGGGCATTACGCTTTATGGCTCCCACCACTGCGTTGATTTCACCTTGTACAATGTAAATGTTCTTATCCACCATCCTGACAATCCTGAAAATAAAGGTAATTCAAATTAATCTCCTACCCCTCAGAATCACTGCCTTCCTTAGATAAAACATAAAGTTGGTCCTAGTCAAGAGGAGGCCTTCAATGATGTAAGAACTCTCAGATCTTTGTTTTGTGCATACACAAAATACAAGTTATTACACACAACAAATACAGTTATTTCATCAAAAAGAAGACAAAAGGAAGACACTTTTCTGTGGTGTGTTTTCAAGACCATGAGAGCAGACAGTTAGTTATAACAGGACATTTGTGAAGCTAGAGACAACTCTGTCAAGGCACATTCCTCATTTTTTTCCAGTCCATGTAAGTTCACAGAAAGATAAAGTGTTGAGGTCCCAGGACAGACATCCATGACAATGCAATAACATGCACATCTCCAGCACTTTGGCAAAGTCCTGCAGTTCCACACAGAACACAAAGCCAACCTTGTACTCTGTTAAATAAGCTTCAGTGGCTTGAATAAGCTGGCCAGAGCAAAACTCTTTGGGACTTAAAACATTGACAAAATCAAGTAATTTATAACAGATGTTAATTTCACACTTGCTTCACAAAAAAAAGCTTTCAAGGAAGCAGGCAAGTAAAAAAGGCAGGGGTAAGACTCCACAAAGAAAGGAGCAAAATTAGAGACAAAACTGGATGGAACACATGGAGATAAAGTGAGAAAGCTAAAGGCAGAAACCTATTTGCCTGTAGTCTGAGGTCTTGCAGGGGAAGAACTTAAACTGATGTACCCAGAGAGAGTCAGAAGAGAGGGAAAACAAATGAAAGCAAGAAATATTTATAATGGTCTGAGAAAAAGAAACAAAGAGTGAATTACTATGGGACTGTTCTCTCTATACCAGCTACAGCCCAGACAGAGTCAAGGATAAAGAAATGAATAAGAATGGAAGGGAATAAACAGACACAACTGTTTATAAAGAATAAACAGAACTTATAAAGAGGCCAGAGAATCAGATGATACCATGTCTGCAAATAAGAATGATTTAGTGAAATGGCAGCCAAGTAATGATACTTTTTCAGAAGAATGAAAGGAAAATGAAGACTCCAGCTTAAAATCACAACAGGTCATCCATAGGGAAACAAAAGACTGAAAACAGAAGAAACATTGACCATAACAGTTCAAATCAGACAGGCTCATTTAAAAGCCGGGGAGGGGAAGCAGGGTGTAAAAAACCACAGAGAATATGAGGATTTTTGCCCATGTAGCTAAAGCAAAGCTGGAAGGAAATGATTTTGGTGCATTACTCAAGACCTCAGAAAGACCACCACAGAAATTTCAGAACATACAACCTGGCTCTGTCAGGCTTCATGTTAATTAAGATGTCTGAATTATCAACAATGCTCCAAATACACAAATATCCTCTGAAAGATACTAATTTGTTTCAGGACTCCATAAATAACAGAAAGAAAGCAAAGTATTATAAAATGATACCTTATCAAGGGATGGCATCAGATTTCTTACTTTGTTTTTTTACGTGTTGGCAACAGAATGAATCATCTTATGGCAAAATTGTTTCTAACTTCATTTGATTAATTATTATATTTATTATTATTATTAATAATAATTATTATTATTATTATGGTATTCCCCAGTGTAAAGACAAAAACATTTTACAATACAAGAACAGTCATAACAGACCAATCAGTAGTCCATCTCATTCACTAAAGGATGGTTCAGAAAAATAAACGAATAGCTCTCCCAAGTAATTTGCTTGTGCCCTGAAGAACAAAGGTTTATATTCTTTCTCCACAACTGTGTATAACAGAGCCACCAATATTCTTCCTAGTCATGTGTCTAATGCTTGAGATATTCCTGCCCTCAACAGTAAATTATTCCATATATTATTCATATGATTGTATTAAAATACATTGATCACAATTTTTTCTACTCCACTTTGTTGTCGTTGCTTTAGTACAAGGCATTAATGGCAGATTTCTCCTCCATGTAAAAATTCCTCAGTTATTTATTTCTTCTTTCAGTAATTTCAGTATTTTCTATATTTCTACACAGGCAGTTTCAGGAATCAAAACTTCAGTCCACAGTACTTTTGAGGAAATACCTTATACATTCAAATTTGTCAAACCTAAGTTTTTCCTGTCTTCACTATTACAAAACAGTACTGAGTGTGTAAATTGTGCAGTGCTGTTCCAGGTCTTTAGCACTGACATGGAAACATGATTTCGAAAAGCATGTAAATACCAGACAGAGGCATTACATACTTTGCACATACATAGATACTCAATAGTTCTGACAACATTTCAAATGATGCCAAAGCTTAAATGCTGTTCTGCATACTACTTCATCTGCTTGTAGGACTCCTAGCATCTCCTCTACTTTTAACGTAAAAGAATCAAGACAGAAAAAGTTGTTAAACTCAGTCCTTCCTGAATGTAGGAGACTGAAAATGCCCAGCTAACTCCAAGCAGCAAAATATGAAGAAGATAAACACAAACCTATGACAGACACCTTTTCCTTTTAACCTGCTGGGAAACTGAATGTCCTGATCCTTTCAAGCAAGGGTGCAAGAAATCCTTGTTGCTTGGCAGGGCTCTCCTGACATATTAAAACCCTGCAGAACTTCAGGGGGTATTTTTGCACTTATGCCCTTTCATTGCTAACTACCTGAGAAGACCTGGTGAGAATGCACTCCTTTCCTCACTGCCCATTCCATTAAATATAACTTTATTCAAAAGTACAAGAATTCACTTTACACACCCCAACAAACTCACTGGACCAGTGCAACCAAACTAACCTATCGTGCTGGGGATGCAAATTCACTCTCAGTCTCTGAACATCAGACATACAGCCCACTTCACCACCAACACTGGGTAGAGACGGGGGGCAATAATGCTTTATATTTAAACTTTCAGTTAACCAAGCAGTGGCACACACATTCCAAAGTAAACCCCAGCCAAATACTCTCACTCCCGCAAAGGACCTTTGCAACTGTGTGCTGGAGAAAGAAACAGAAAATAACTACAGTGGGCAGAAAAGCCAGACAACTGTTTTCAGAGAGATGCACCTTGAAAGCTATGCCCACCAAAAGCACCATCTATCCCTGCAAAACTGTGAAAGTTTCTTTCAAGTAATGGACACAGTTTAACCAAACTCTACACTTCCCAAAGTTCTAGCCCTTTTAAACCACTAGATAATTTCTGTATGTGTTCCTTCAACTGTATCTTCACCACAAGCAACAACTGATCACACTTTGGAGCTCAGTATAAATGTACTATATTGAAAGAAGTTTTAAGATTGAAATTAATGCTCTGAAGTGACAAAGTTACATGAGTTACTAGACCAGCACTGAACAATCAGTTGGGTTTAAGAGAGCATGGTAAGAGTCAAGCAAAACCATTAAATGTTTGTTCAACTGACAAAAAAAAAATGCTAACATGAATTCAGGCTTAATATTACAAAGATATGGTCTGAAAAATGGGATATTGTACAACTGTTGGTTGGATGGGTTAACAGAACTACTAATACTGAAGATCATTAAAACTTGTAAACAACCTCCCTAGCAAAGGCATGGTTCTGTAACCTCTTGATGTCTTCAGATCAAGACCAGAAGCCTTTCTTGAAAGCAATCTTTAATGTGACACAAGATAGTGCACTCAGTACAGAAACAAATGGTTTCAGTTCTGTGGTCTTGAGTTAGGCAAAAAAACCCAGGAAAGGTATCTATTAAATTTCAAATGTTTTTTAGCTCCTTAACCCTTGAGTTAGTCCTGTTTATTTCTCATGATAGGTTCACGCATTTGCTTAAAGCTGCAGACCAGTCCTCAGGCTGGCTCCCGCACAGAACATCAACAGTGAGAATGACAGCTCCAAACGAAGGAAACAAGCTGCCCTGTTGGCACTTATAGTGGGAACACTGTAAGTAGGAAAAGGTCAATGCCTAAGCATGTCATAAAAGAACAAAAGCTCACGTTCATAACCTTCTCAAAACCTTCAACAATGTTCTATGGACAATAATTATCACTATTCTGAGATTTCTGAAAAAGCATCACTTGTAAAATCTTCATATGAAAACATCAACAAGATTTACATCTGAAAATGTTATCTCACACGTGCACTGAACACTCCACTGCTTAACCTTGGAACATGCTACCCCAAAACACCCTAAGACATAGAAACCCAAACTATTCCTGAGAATTACCATAGGAAGTCCTGGGTAGAGTTTTAGGAAACACTCCCTCCACTGCAGAGAAACATCTGCAATTCTTCTGGAAACAAGCAAGAGTTAGCATCAGAAGTGACAAAGTCTGGCAGACCTCCAACAAGTCACTTCTTCCTATCACTAACTTTAGCCTTCAGCTATGACTAACTCGGTGAAACTACTCCAATAAATAACAGTAATGAAAAACAACATAATCACAACATACGCAAGAAAGGTAGTATTTCAAAATAAGCTTCTGTTGGCCTAAATTTGCACTGTTTATGACAATGCACAAATAATCTATACAGTCTCTGACCTAGATTTGGCCACTCAAGTCCTGATAAAATACACTGCTACCAAAACACACAACCACGAATCACAAACAACTCTGCCTATCTCACAGCTAGCTAGGTTACCCAGAAGCCCAGCTGATAAGGAAAAGGCCCTTTTCTTCCTTCTAAACTGCATGTGGAAGGTACATGAACCTCTGTTGGGAAATTTAACTTACTTGGGTTTTTCATGTAGTAACTACTCTGCAGTAAGCAGCACAGGCAGTAAAAGTTCAGAGAACTCAGGATGTTTCTCCAAAGGCTAGCTCCTAAAGCCTGGACAAAAGTGATATAAAGCAATAATTTATAAGTATGGAAAGGAACTGTGCAGTCCAGTGATGCCATAATTCTGGGCAAATAAGATAAACAGCAGCAACAAGGCGGCGTGGCACATCAGAAAGGGATGTGGGACAAGCTCCTCTACAAGCCTTCACAGTCAGCTGCAACAGTGAGATGGGCCTGGGAATCAAGGAGAGAAAGGCAACTCACATTGTTCTGTCAAAACTGCATGGTAAACCCAAAACGTAAGGTTAATATGGCAAGGGGCATTTTCTTTCTTCCAACTTCTTCATACTGTTGAGACGAGAAATATGCCACCACCTGAACTCATAACATACACTTTAAATGAGCTCGGAACTTTCCCCTGCACCAGACAAAAGTTCTGACCATATACAGCGAAAAGCCCGTTTCCTCCAATTTTAAGCATCAAGCCCCGGGCCGCAGAGTGAGTGGAACCTGTGCAGGTGCAGCGCACACCGGGCACCTCCCTCCGGCCCAGCTCGGAGCCCAGACCCCGCTCCTCCCCGACACCCGCACCCCGCGGCAGTCGTGGCTAGGGGGGCCCGTCCGCCCCCGCCCTGAGGGCACCGTCACGCGTGTCAGCCCCAGCCCGGGGGGGGGGCCGCCACCCCCACCCCACCCAACACCCGCCCGCCCGCCCGCCCGTCCCCTCCCCCCGCCGGCCCCGCCAGGCTCCCCCGCCACCGCGTCCTTCCCGCCCGCCCCCGCGTCGCGACAGTATCGCGACAGACGGTCGCTGCCCGGCACTGACCCCCGCATCCAAAATGGCGGCGCCTGCTCCCCGCGGCGGCGGCCGCTTCACATAACCGGGCGGGCGGGCGGGCGGGCGGCGCCGCGGGCGGGAGGGCTTGGCCCCCGCTCTGCCCGCCCTTCCCTTTCTCCCTCCCTCCCGGCGGCGGCGGTCGCGGCGAGGCCGCGGAGAGCGGGGTCCCGGGGCACGGGCAGAGACACCGGCACCGCTCCCTCGCACTGACGTGGAAACGGGCGCACCGTGACCCGCTGCCTGGTTACTGCGCCGACGGACAGCTCGCGCAGCCAATCCCCACGCGGTGCGCCGCGCAGCGCCTCGCAGCGCCCAATGAGGACACAGTCTGGGACCGGAGGGGGCGGGCCCTGCGGTGACAGCGTCAGCGAGCCAATGAGAGGTGGCAGGGTAGAGCCGGCGGGCGCGCTGGCCAATCGCGGCGCAGTGCGGCGCCGCAGCCGCGCCCGGGCCGGCGCAGACAGGGCGGCCGGGCGGAAGGCGGCGGGGGGGGCCGCGCAAAGCACTGTGGGCTGAGCCGGCCCCCGGCGCAGAGGGGTGTCGGTGTCGGTGTCGGTGTCGGTGTCGGTGTCGGTGTCGGTGTCGGTGTCGGTGTCGGTACCGGTACCGGTGTCGGTACCGGGGCTGGGGCTGCGGGGCTGGGGGAGCGACAGCGCCGGGACTGCGCGGTCTGTGAAAGGAAGCAGTGCTTCTCCGCCGTTCTTTGCGAGTATTCCCCAGTTTTCTCTACAGCCTCTTCCAGCTCCTTCTCTGGAGCACTCTGGGAGGTGGTGCCCTGCCGGCGTTTTTTTCCCTCCCTGTGTCACATCTCTGCTGCTCCTGTGCTGGAACACCTCACCCAGATCAGGCCCTGAGGGAGTGGGCAGGAGAGTTCCAAAGGACAAAGCAGAACGTGCAGCTGTTATAACTCGTGTGGCAGCACCTAGAGGAGCACACGCAGCCTCTCCCCTCTCCGCAGTCCTGCTCCCCAGTAACTCAAACTCGGACACAACTGATGCTTTGCTCAGGTTGGGCTACAAGCCCTGTGCTGTGGCCTCAGTTCATGCAGCCCAGTGAGCCTGGCAGACAGGGACCACAATGGAGTTAAACTGCTCTGTGAAGACACTTTATTGGCCTGCTTTTTGCAGCAAGAGCAATCACATCTTTGCAGCCATACAGCATCTGGCAGAATGAATTCTTGTTGCTGCTCTGACCTTCTAAGCCACTGTCTGTGTCTATGTCCCCGTGTCAATGCAGTGCACTTTAATGGCAGTAATTTGCAGGGGTCACTCTACTTGTTCAAGTCTCTGCCCATTGAACTTTGACAGAGGACAGAAGGTCCTTGCAGTTACCTAACAGTTTTATAGCTCTGGCATCTTCAGCCAGGTCAGCTTAGGGATTGGCTGTAGCAGGTGTTAAGAGTGGTCAAAGCAACAGCTACCCCAAAATCTTACACTCTGTAGGGAAAACACAAATCACTGGAGACAAGGGAAAGGTGAAATGGATCAAAAACTATTCATTCACTCTCCTAATCAGAACTTCATCTGCTGCAGTGTGATTGAAAGAGGAAAGTTCTCAGACAAAGGCCCAAGGGAATGTCCAACAGGACTCCTCCCTGGCCAGCCAAACCCAAATACAAGGCTGAATCCAATGCCACCCTAAAAGATGGCCAGATACCATCATAGCTGCCTGAATATTGCCTGATCAAGATTCAATGTGTTTTAGACTGAAACTGCCTTTATCTCCCAACTGGAGGCCTGGGGACCTTCTTCAGCTGGGTGTTAACCTGACAGTAAGTAGAAATCTTCGGACTTGGAAGTTTTAAGCTGTAATTGCATTAAGCAGCCACATTCCCCAGAAGTAGAACAAAAACCAGCATATCTCAGTAGGCTAACTGTAGGCTCAGAAGGTAAGATGTATCCCTCCAGCCTCTGCTGCAGCCATGGTATGTGCAGTTTTCAGCTTGAGTTTCTCAGCTATAGAACAGTGAAATATGCACCGTGCACAGATTGGACCCCCTTCCATGCCTTCTTGCCCCTTCCAGTGCCAGCTGTGCAGCTCAGGCTCCCGCCCAGTCCGATCTAATGAATTGGACCCTGCTAAGGTATTATTTATGGAAGCCTGTCACGGAGTTTGAAACCAAGCCAGGCAGGAGCCTTCTGCTTCACCCAACTGCATCTTAGTGCATTAATAAAGAGCAAACATTGCAATGTGCTTTGCATTTTTACTTACAATCCAGCACTGCATTGTCTGGAGAGAAAAACAATATGGCATAGCCCCATGCTGCTTGGGGAGGGGAGAGTTCACTCACACGCACCACGGCACTGCGTTCATCAGCCCTCAGACAGCCCAGCACCGCCCTGGCTGCACAGAAAATCTGCTGATGTGACAGTGCAGCACCAACACCCCCAGCCTGGCAGCAGTGGGGAAACCTGGTTTGCCTGGACTGCTTGATCCAGCAGCATTTGAACAGCGTGGTGCACAGCTGTGGGCAAGTGGGAGCACTCTGCACCAAAGGATCCAGGTATAGGACCAAGACACAGGATGGTCCATTGTTCCTTTATTCCCAAGATAATGTACTAGTTATTACACACAGCGTGGTACAATGAAACCAAAGATCAGAAAAGCAGTCTGTGCAAATCCCCCAGGTCCCTGCTATCTGGTCAGGGAAGCTGGGCTTTATCGTCACTGCAAAGATGCAGCCTTTCAATAGTTTCTGTCTTCGGTATTCCTCCTTAGCTCACAATGGAAGGGCTGCAAACTCACTGACAATCATCCCCTCAGGCCTTGCCCAGGTACCTGGTCAGCTCACCTGCTTTCATCTGAGATACCTGAGCAGCCAGCCTCTTGCAAAGAGCAGTGTCTCCATGGGACGCACCAACTGCCTGCCTTTGATGAGCCTGTCAGAAATCCATGTTGCCAACCACCTGCCTCTGCAATTGGCACCAACCTTGTACAGTCCATTACTCTTGCTCAGCCCCTACCAGTTCACAGTCATCTTCAGAGCCCAGATATCAGACCCATGGGCACTTGCAACACAGAAATTTTCCAGCAGGTTAAGTAGTCTGAGGTAGGCTGAACTTCTCCCCCTCCTCTTGGAGGCTCTTGCTATTTCTCAGAGGCTTAGTATGGTCTCCAGAAAAGGGGCAGAAAGAGAGAGTTGTCTCAGAAGGTACAAGCAGTTATCATGGCTAGAAACTACTTGCAGCCACTCTCCCTAGAGTTAACATCCCAAAAATACTACTGAATGCAAAACATAGTGTTTCTAAGAAGATGCTCCTTTCCAGAGCAAGCTCAAGTAGAGGCTAGCCCAAAGCCAGCTGAAGGCTCTTCAAAGGAAAATTGATGTGCTGCATCTGGCACAACCTGCACTCAGGCTAGGACCTACAACTGAAGTAACTGAAGCAAAACTGAAAAAATCAGAAGTATTAAACCCCTTCTTTGAAAACTATACAAACTATAAAAAAACTATACTGTAGCCTCCTGAGGCTAAAATACCTGCCAGCCGTTCTACATAATGGGCCGTGTCTCCGGAACACTCCTGCACTTCCCAGTGACATGAAACGCTCCCGATGAACTTCCCAATGTTTTCATTGCCTCTTCTTGGCCAAGGCAAGCCATGCCTTTTTGGCAGGAGCACCCCAGGCTCAGTTATTCATATCTTCGTCATCTCTTGGCTAGACTACAGCTACATGATACACCTGGGCACGAAGCCCACAATGCCAACTAGAAGAGCAGACTGCAGTGGGAGCCCTGGCTGCCACAAGTGCATCAAACCTACCCTCTGCTTCCTAGGCCACCTTCTGGCATGGAAGCCAAGCCAAATTCAAGCCCAAGTCCCAATCTTTAAGATATTTGATGGCATGGACCCAGCATGGCTAAAAGATCAGTTGAGACACAAAGATGGAACCTGTGATCAACAATCAACAACTCAGCCACTCTCCAAGAGTGGTGGACCTATCCAGCATGAGGACTGTGTTTGCCTGTGGCAGAGACAGGGTTTTCTCTTTGAACAAACTTTTCCCAGCTGGTGAAAAATGATGGATGTCTAAGATGCTAAGTAATTCTCTCCTTTTGCATATCCCATCTCTCTGCTAAGACGTGGATCAAGTTCACTCTGGGTTTAGTTTGCTTTTTCTTTCTTTTTATTTTTTTTCTTTTCTATTTTATTTTATCTAAAATAGTAACATCTGTGTCCTGAACCCAGGTGATGTTCTTGGTCTCTTCCTCAGCAATGAATTCAACAGCTGGCAAGAGAAGATGCACTACAGATAAGAGGTCTTAACACTAACCAGCAAGATCTACATTTCAATGACAAGGGCTAGAGCCCTCCCTCCCAAAGAGACCCTGCAGGGGTCAGTCCAGCAGTTGCATAGAGGATGCCTTAAGGACAGACTCCTACTGTAGGTCCCTGGATGGTCTTATCCACCAGTCTTCACGCTGTCCTCCACGGGGAACAAACTTGTGATATAGTGCCCAAGGGAAATAGATAAAAATACATTTGTTTCATTATTACTTGTGAGTGTAAGCACTAACTTATTTGCTGCAGGCTACTGATGGTGAAAAGTTTGAAGGGAGAGGGAGGAAATTCAAAATAAGGTCCCTTCATTGTTGCAGACCTTTGCACAGGGTTTTCAGCTTCCCTATGGCATGTGGTCATAGAGACAGACTGCCCGTGGAAAGTGCTAGAGCTGTTACACTGTGTCTGCTTCTCCCGATGGAGACAAGCCTTTGCTGGGATGGATTAAAATCTGGGCTGGACAAAGATGTGGTCTAGCTTGCTGTCATTTTTGGCAGACAAAAGAGCAGTAAGGCAAACACAAGCCCCAGATTACTACCATTAAGAAACCATGGTAATTTCTCATAAGTGTCAACATTTTGATTCCTTTTAAACTCTCTGTGTTTCTACTGAATTAACGTGTTTGTGCATATTTTTGAACTGTAATCCATAATGCCTGTGTCTGCCTAACGTCTCTTTACATGCTGTGCTGCTTTGTGTGCATTTATCTTCCCATACATATCTATATGCCATGTTATGCATTTTAGCAGGCTCCATAAATATGGCTGGTAAATCATCCAGAGTTAAAATTCCCTCCTATTCTCACAACATTATTTCCTAATCTTTAAAATATGTCAGTGGAAGATCTTGACGGTGACCTTTGGCATCATAAATCAGAGAGCAGGTCGACATGGGAATGACCTCAAGAGAATCAGACTGTGGAATCATGCATCCAGCTCCATAAGAGCCTGGCAGGGATAAACCTCTCCCCGGGCTCAGCAGCCAGGGCAGGACGTAAAGGCTAAGCCCAGCTTCTACAAACTTCTCCCTGTAAGCAGTGGAGCAGTGTAAGCTTGCTTAGAGAGAAATGTGTGTGCAAACACATTCAAGACTTGCTGTAACGAGAACAAACATTTGGGGACATTCAGGGAGGGATCACACCCTGCCCTCCTGCACCGGGATTTCGCCATGAACTTCAGTGGGAGCTAGGCTGGAGTCTAAACCACAAGCAGCATTTGGGGTCCCAAAGAGCCATCAGCGGGCAGGAGGGCGGTGTTTCCCGCACAGCCGGCAGCCGTCGTATCCCGGGAGGAGCGGCACAGTATCGGCAGGGAAGCGCTTCTCGGTACCGCCGAGAGCCGCAACAGCGCGTCCGGTAACTGGCCTGTGATTAAACATCCCCTGCGACTGCTTCTCCATCGTGCAGGAGAACGCTTCTAGCAGCCGTCTACGGACTTGGTTCCCCCAGAAACCTCTGTCTGGCTGGTGGCTCTAACTGCAAAGCCCGAATAGGCTCGCCGCGCCGGTACTGAGCGGAGCGGATGCTCAGCACAGGGTACCGACGGCCAAGCACTGAACGAGGCGGGCAGTACCTGCAGCGCCAGCAGCAGTGTGTCCGTGCACATCCGTACCCTGTCCGTACACCCCGCTGGCAGCGCCGCCACATCCGTACCCTGTCCGTACACCCCGCTGGCAGCGCCGCCACATCCGTACCCTGTCCGTACACCCCGGCGGCAGCGCCGCCACATCCGTACCCTGTCCGTACACCCCGCTGGCAGCGCCGCAGCCCCGCGCGCGACACCTTCCCCGCACCCGCCCCGCCGCTCACCCTGCCCCGCGCGCCGGGACGGGGCGGAGCCAGCGCGGGGAGGGCGGGGCCTATTGCCCGCCTCGGCCAATCCGAGAGCCGAGCTGCGGCCGTATGCAAATAATGCGCAGGGCGATTGGCCGGCGCGGGGCGGGGGCGGGGCCGGGGCGGGCGGTGCTGGACGGGGCGGGCGGCGGCGGGCGCGCAGCTGGAATGGGGCGGGCGGGAGCGGGGCGCCCGATGCAGCTGGCGGGGGGCGCCGGCCGCCCGCCATAAAGTGAATGGCCAGGGTGAATGGGAGGCAGTCGGCCGGCGCCCTCCGCCTCCGCCCTCCCCGTGAGCCGCGGGCCGGCAGCGAGGCGCAGAGTGGCCGGGCAGCCGGGGGGATTTACTTTCTGACAGCGGCAGAGCAGCCCGGGCCGCGGGGCGGGGGTCAGCTTCGCCCCTCTCGCAGGATTAAGGCCGCTCAGCCGAGCCCTCATCTGGAGCTGCTGTAAGTGCCTTTCCGTCCTCGGCCTTCCGGGCGGGCTTCTCCCCTTCTTTCTCCGTGAGCCCCTCCGTGCTAGCCCGGCTGGCCGTAACCTTTCCGGCGCTGGCACAGGGTAAAGAGCATCCCCAGGGGGACGGTTCGGCGCTCCCTGCCCGGCAGCACCGGGGCAGCCCCGCTCCCGCGCGGGGCCCGCCTTCCGTCGCCTCCCCGGGAGGCAAGGGGCGGCAGCCAGGTGCGGGCAGGCGGATCGTGCCTTGCACCGCCGTCTAGAAGCGGTCCCGGGGCTGTGCGCGGCGGAACTGTTCCCCGTTGCTGCGGGGAGCGCTGCCTGCCCGGCGGGGCGCGGCGCTTCCACCACTCTGTTCTTGTAGGGCCCGGCGGCCCCCCACTCGCCGCCGCCGCCGGGGTGCCTCAGCCCCGGCCGTCGCCTCGGGGCCGTCGCGGGCCCCTTCCCGACAAGCGCAGCCGGAGTCTCTTGCCGTTACTAAACTTAGTCATTTTCCACTCGGGCGAGCGGGGCAGGGGCTGTTTAAATTAGCCGGGGCTCGCTGTAAATAACGACTCTGCGGGCTGCGGCTCAGCTGTCTTCAGGGTCCGGGAGAGAAGGGCGCGGGGAGCAGAGGCGGGGAGACGTCCCCGGGGAAAAGGAAGGCAGCCCGACGGCTTTTGGACAGTTGGATAAATGATATTTATGTAATGGGCTAGCTCCTGTTTACAGCAGAGGCGACCTCCCTGTAGTGCCGGGAAAAGGCGAGCCGGCCCCCGCGGACGGAGCGAATCTGCCCCGGGACGCCGCTGGCTGCGGCGCGCCGGCGGACGGGGTGCCGGGGACCAGACCGGGAATAACAGATCTGGTCGGTCTGCGGGGGCTTGAGCACCGACCCCCGTGGCGGCTCTGCCGGAACCATCGAGCCGCCCAGGCGGAGCGCGGCCGCCCGGCGCTGGAAGACTGCGGGCAGAACCGGCGGTCGGACCTCCGGGCGCTTGCACGGGCTTTCCCCCCTCCCCGGTGCCGGGGACACGGGGCAAACTGGCGTCCCTCCGCCTCGATGGTGCTTGGGAAGCCCGGCTAACTGCAGCGGGCGCCCGACGGAGGCCGATAGCGTCCGCTCCCCCGGCTATTCCCCGCTCAACGAGTGCGGCTCCGGGGGAAGGACCAGCCCGCCAGCTCGGCACCCCCTTGTCCTTACCCCCGACCTCCTCCTCAGAGCCGAGTAAGGAACGGGGTCGTCCCGGCGGCCGCGGGTCTGGCGGGGGGCCGAGGCGGGGGCCGATGCCCGCGCGTCGCCGCAGCTGCTGGAGCGGGCTCGGCGAGGGGGGGCGGCGGGCCCGGTGCCGCCGAGCAGGACACACCTGTCGGCCTCTCACCCGGCGCCCCCGCGGCTGGACAGCTGAGGGGACGAGCGGGGAGGGGGCTGGATTCCCCCCGGGCAGCGCCAGGGCCTTGCGGAGGCGCTGGAGGGGGTTGCGGCAGCCCCCCCGTCCCCTCTGGGGTTGGGCAGCTCGGGGCAGCGGTCCCCCGGCCGGGGCTCCCGATGCTCTGCGCCCCTTTCCCGCCCGGCCCGGGGAGTTACCGGGTGCGGAGCTCGACAACGTACGGGCGGCCGCAGAGGAACACGCTGCGGCAGGACGCCGGTGCCCGGCAGAGCTCGGGCGGTGAGCCCCCGGCCGCCGCACCCGGCCGATGCTTCGAGCTGGCGATGCAGGAATCAAAAGTAGTCTCTCGTCTGCCTCTCCATTCCTTCACCTGAAAGGGAGGCAGCTTCCCGACCGATGGGATCACAATCCGTCCACTTTCTGAGTGGAGTCTAGGGCTGAAGGCAAAGACAGGAATTTGGTGTCCCCCAGTCAAGCTTGTGGGTCTTCCACAAATGGCCCGTGGCCTGGAGGATGCCAGGGATGAAACGGCTCTATCCCCTCTACAATTTCGGGAGATGCTAAAAGCAACTGCTCAGGAAGGTGTCTTTCAGGAGAGTCACCTCTGTTCCTGTCCCACCTTGCAAAGAACAGGGAAAGGACCACCTCGTTGGCAATGGCATCAGGGTCTCCCTGGCTCCCGGCACCGCCTCCCAAGCCCCTCAGTCTGTCGGTGAGCTGAAGGGATGGGTGTTTGTGCAGGCTTTGATGGTGCCTTCCTGTGAGGGACAAAGGGCTGCCTGCGGGCTCCTGAGGGACTGTCAGAGCATGGTAGCTGCTTTCAATCTCTGTAAATGTCTGTTGAAGCGGAGCAGGGTTTGATTTTTTTCTTTTATTATTATTTTTTTTCCATTAACAAATTGTTGCATCATGCCCAGTACTCCTTATAAGGAACCCTCACAAGGGAGATCTTTCCCTGACAGCCTGCAGAGGGGTCTGGTTGAGGGTAGTGGTTTTCCTGCTATTACTGTAGTTACTGGGTTTGCCTGACCTGCAGCCCAGGTTGCCCCCATGAAAGCCCACCTATATTCCTAAGCTGTCTCCTGTCCAAGACATTGATTTAAGAACCAATATCAATCTCTGTCAGAGAAACTGTTGCAAGCCTCACTTAATATCTATTACATTTCTAAAAGGGCTTAATTCAGGCAATTAATAGATCTGCAAATTGTGATTGGATTGCAAAAGTATTGGTAATGTACCCTACAGAGAGGTGGCAAAAAAGAATGGCATCTTCCCTCTGTCAGATGCTACCCAAAACCTTGAGATTGAGAGGTGAGGCTGACTTTGGAGACTGCCAAAAAGAAAAAGCCAGAAACCTGATCTAGGAGAGCGCTCCAAAAGGAAGATGAGATGAGCTGGGGACATGAGGTCTGTCTCGTGACCTGGCACATGTGCCCTGGCTTTGGGGACAGGGGAGGTACCTGGGCTGGGAGCAAAGTCCCAGATGGGGAGAACTGTTTTCACGCTGTGCACCCTGCATCAGGAAGGCAGCAGGATGAGAATGTGGGGCCATGGAGGGAGGAGGGTCAGAAACAGGACTGGCTGTGGCATCTCTCAATAGGGTCATCTATTTCTCTGGCTGTTTAAAAATGGGTGATTGCTATTTACTTAGGGCCCAATGGCAGAGGGGGCAAAGCTCTCCCTCTTGCTGTGGGCCACCCAAGGCTGAGGGCATTAGGCTGTGCCAAGGCCAGGCATTTGCTGTTGGCTGGGGAACAGCCTCCACCAGCTGGCGTTGAAGTTAGCGTTGAGGCTGTAGGAAGAACCCTCTCCTGTCAACACCCAGCTGAAATGGGCTGGGGTTTCAGGTGGCTGGAGAAAGAAGATTTCTGAGGCCAGTTCGCCACACTTCCCTTCCTCCCCTTTGTGTGCTGCTCCCCCTCGCCAGCACCCCTGCCCTCCTCCCGCCTCACCTCTGAATATTAATGCCTCTGGCAGATTGGATAATAATGTGACTGGGAATTGAATGAAGCTGGTTATTAGCTCTGGGCTTCCTTGGGGCATTTAAGGGAGTCCACAGTCTGATCCTGGAAGCTTGGCAGCAAAAGGGACCAGGGCCAGACTTGGCACAGAGGGGGTTGCTTCTGTGGGAAAGGATTTGCTTGAAATCCTCATCTCCCTCTGACCCCAGAGGAGGACAGGTACTGCAGCCTAGCCAGAGCTACAAATTCCTGTGGGATGGTTAGCAGTGGATCTGTTGGTTTTCAGCAAAAATTGACTATTAAAAGTTGTTTTCAGGAAGGAACTAGGAGATCTAGCTGAGCAGAAGCTGAGAAACATTTCTACTATGAGGCTTTAAAGAGATGGAGAGTGTCAGAGTATTACCAAGCAGATTCAGGAAGAGGGCAATCCTCTGCACATGAACAGGAAATTTCCTGCTGATTGGCAGGGTACAGGTTCAAGCTCGTAGCACTCGCTTCTGAAGAGCTGCACCTTATGATCTGTCTTCTCAGGAGCCTCCTAGCCTTTCCATAGGTGGATCTCTGGATGCTGTAGCATGAAGGGAAATATCTCTGAGCAGAGGAGAAACTGAACTCTGGCAGAATTACTTGATCTGGGCTAGAAACACAGTCTCTGTCCCCAGACCCTCACTCTGATGCTCTTTTTTATCTCCTAAACTGCAACTCCACCAGAAAATAAACATTTACACACTGTTGAATAGTACAAAAGAGGAGGGAAACCAGAGCTGGATTTGCAGAAACTGCTATTAATTTTGTCCATCTGACTTTTCAACTGTTCACAATGTTCAGAGATACATTAATAGGGCTGTAGCAGCTACTAGGCATCTCGGCTGATCCCCAGCCTGGGGGAGCTGGGTCCTGCCTGAACTAAATTAACCCCTCAAAATCTCCGTAAGAACTACTGTGATTGAGACACCTGTTTGTAAACACCTATCAAACAAGTTCCACAATCCCAAATCTGAGAGCCTAAGAAACACCTCTGTTGGGAGGATATAGTACATATGCCACTCTAGATCTCATAGTCCTGATCCTACAGGCTACTTTTTTTAAATAACTACATTTATTTGCTACTTGGGGAGCTTCAATGGTGTGGCATGGGCTGGAAGGCTCAGCACCCGCACAGCTGCCTACAAAAACTGGAAAAGTACAAAAATAGAATAAAATTAATGACTGGAGAGTTTGCAGTTACTTTCACCTCTCCTTCTTCATTCCTTCTTCCCCTCAACCGCATTTAAAGCAGAAGCATCCTTCCCACCACCATTGTCTCTCCTTCCAATGCTGCCATTTATGTGAATCTATTTTTCTTTTAAAAAGCTGATTATAAATGACCATTGTGAAGTATGAGGATTTCACTCTAAATCAAGTTGATCTGTCTGTGTGTGGACATTTTTATTTACTCTTTTTTTGAAAAGCAAATAAACATAGAATCCCTCCCACATAAAGCAGCTCCCTACTTAGATTTGAACACACTTTAAAAGAAATCTCTTTTGTTTTAGCCATTTTTATTTCCTGTTTGTTTCTGAGCTTAGACTTGACAATGAAAACCACATGAAATTCCCTTTTTGTTCCATCAGATTTATTTTTGGTGCCACAATATCCCAACTTCCAGTTCTACAAGTTGGGATTTTTTTTTTTTTTTTGCATTTACTGCAAGGCTATTTTTTAAAGCAAATGTATGCAGGGTTTCTTTCAAAATAAAATAAGTAAGATTTTCTAGAGGACTGGATGTATCAGAATGACTTAAAAAATAGATCTTTATGGTAAATAAATTGAGCTATAAAGGTCAGTCTCAGTGTGGATCCATAACCTAACCAAGGAGAAATACCAAAGTAGAATATGCACTTTTGTTTCCCATTTAAAAGGGTTTCACAGCTTAAGATCTGTTGGGTAGTTTTTAATAACGGTGTTTAAAAACACCAGTGCCTGAGCTCAGATATGTCCTAGTCCCGGTCAGGGTGGGAGGCTGGAAAGCCGTTCTGTCCAGTTCCTCCCTGCAGGAGAGGTTGCTCTCAGGGTGACAGGGGGCTGGGCGGGCAGAGGCATTTCTGGCTGTTCGGCCCCATTCCCGGAGCAGGCTGCCCCGTCGGAGGGAGCTGATGTGACCCAGGCAGCAGTGTTTTGAGACGGCTCACATCCCTCTGCCCCGTCCCTTTTCTCTCAGAGCCGCTTTGATGGGATCGCCCGAGGGCCAGACTGGCTGAGTAATTAGGGCTCTGCAGCTTCCTCTCCTACCCGCCCAAACTACTTACCTCCCAAGGCTCCGCATGGCATGTGGCCTCGAGCAGATGGAAAAACTAAGGATTTGGCCGGGAAACCGGGGAGGGGAGAAGGAAAAAAAAAAAAAAAAAAAAAAGGAGAAGAAGACTTTGTACACTGTCCTTAGGCAGCACACTGCATTTCAGGATCCCCCAAATCAATCGTCTTGGTCTTGCTGCTTGTGATGTCTGTTGTGCACCTGGATTTAGGTACACGGGACATTTTGCCACTGCCCCGGGTGGGGCACCTGGGCGAGAGGCTGCAGGAGAGGAGCTACCAGCCACCCCTGCTTGCCCACCCGTCCTTCCTCCGCCCCCGATACCCACGATGTCACTGGTCACTGCGGATGCACAGCAGGAAAACCCGGCGATCTGCGGGCCCGATCCTGCCAGATCAGGCCCCTCGCAAAGCCCTGCAGGATCGGCCCCGACAGTGTTTGCTAATCACCTTCCTCGGCCCCTTCAAACAGTGTCTGGGTAAACAGGCTGATCTTCGGGACATGTTGCAAGGTCCATAAAGACAGAGTGCGTGGGGGAGCAAGCTCCAGCATCCCTCCCAGAGCCACTCGCCTCTCGCCCCAGCCCTACCAGCTGCAGTATCGCAAGGAAGAGGGGAGGAGAGATACTGCGAGCTGAGATCATCCGCTTATTTTATTCACAGCGACCTTCATCCTGCAAGGGTCTTCCTGCCAGAGAGCTTTAAAAAAATTTAAATATAAATTGCTTGGGGAAAAAAAAAAAAAAGACAAATCATCAGGAAACTTTACAGTCAGATGCAGCAGACATCGGCTCCCTCCCGCGCTGTAGGTTTGCACTGTGAGACAACACATCCCTCGGAGAGAGCCAGACGTTTCTGGGCTCTTGTTGCCTTAACCAGTGGAGCTGGTCTTTGGCCATGGTGGCTGGTGGGGCCATTGTGGCACTCCTGGCAGTCACCCCTTTTCCCTTGGCAGCTCTGCAACCTTCTGGGCTCTAACAGGTTGTCTTAAAACAACAATCTAGCACCACCCCTCCAAAAAAAACTTCTTTCTAGCTGCCAATTTTGCCAAGTTTTGTCATAGAACAAATGTTTATGATCAAGTCGAACTTCTCCAGAAAGGATTTCCAGCAGAAGTGCTGATGGATGGCAGACACTGGCAGTTCTACAGCGTACCGAGGTCAGACAGCCACAAGGGTGTGACATGCTTATGGCAGGGGATCCTTCCTGACCTTCAACCCCCTGCATCACCCACTTGATTAGGGGCTTTCTTAAGCGTGTTTGCTAATTGTGAGAATCATTTACATCTTCGATAAAATCTGAGTCATTGACTGCCCCCTCCATCTGCATACAAATCTCCTGACAGCAGCTGAAGTCACAGAGCTCCAGTCCTTGATCTTGCTATCTGTGCCTCACTAAAATGGGCCAACTTTACAGCCACAGACTCTGCCGAGCTTCTGCAAGCACATCCCCCACAGGAATTGGGCCAGTTTCCTTTGACTGCCAGAATAATTAGTCAAATTCATGCAATCACCCAAATAAATACAGCAACACATACCGATCTGCTGATGCCAGGCCCTGGTGGCCTTTGCTGCTGCATGAGCAGCGCGTGTCCAGCCCTGAGCTGCAGGCAGGCTGCCTGCATCTCTCATCCCTGCCTAGCTAAGATCCTGGCTTGCAACTGTCTCATCTCACTCCTGGCGCTGCAAGAGTCCTTTGTCTGCTGTGGCTATGCAGCTATTTCTCGTATGCAGACACAGGCAGATCCCTCAGTGGTGGTACGGGTTGCTTTGGAGCCAGCTTGATGGGGCTGCAGGAGTGGGCAAAGACAGGCAGGGATGAGCGGGGTCGTCGTGTTCAGGCCAGGCCAACGCTTTAGCACGAGCTTTGTTTTGGTTGCAAGATCTTCACAGGCAGAATTTCTTACTGAAATCAGTCTCTTTTCTCGCTTCCCTAAAACAAAGGGGTTAATTTCCCTGAAGGACTTTTCTTCCCCCATAATTGCAGATCATGCCCTCACTTCCAGCACTCCTGCACTGTGGAGCCACACTGTGCCAGCAACTTTTGTGATTGAAATTTGTTTGGGCAAAATTGAGTCTTTCCTGATGTATTTTGTTCCAAATACCTAACAAACAAAATAAGCCGTAACAAAGTGTAGCTTTATTAATATAGCTGCACAGCCTGTCAGAAAGAAAATCCCAGTCCTGGTTTAGAGAGCTGAGGTGCCAAAAGCCCCATTGAGGCAGAGCGTCCAAGGGACACTGGAAACCCAGCTGGACACAGCAAGACCTGCTGTACAGTGCTTACAAGAATGCAAGAAGTATGAATGTTTAGTTTAGGGAAAAAAACAACTTTGCAGAAATTATGGCAGGACTTTTTCTTCTGTGCTAGGATTAGGAATTAATTTCCAAATTTTGTGCACTATTTCAGAAACTATCTAGGTAGGTTAAGGGCAGCACTGAGGTTCACAGATACTAATGCAAGTAACTTGCTTTAAGCCAAGCCCAAGCACATTGCCCTGCCTATGCAGAACCTAATGCTTCAGTTTGGCAGGATCTGCACAGTCTGGGGGCCACAGACACACCCACTGGGGAGAATGATGCACCATGTACAGGGCATGGTGACATCAGGGCACTTCCACGCCACAGGAGCACAGTGTGGCCCATCAAATAAGCGAACAGGACACATTCCATTGTGGGCTTTTTTTGCTGTGGACATGGGTATGGAGCTGTCAATCCTTGGGACATTTCCATTGTGATAAGCCTCCAGAATACAGGCAATCTATTAACTCTCTGCTGCCCAGAGCAGAAGTTTCAGCCATCACCCTCCTCTGCAGCGGGAGGTTCCTGTCAAAGTGAAGGAAGCGAGTAGCTTGCTCTCGTGTTGCAAACTGCCGCCAGTCCTGGGGAAATGCATTAGGTAGTGTCCAGCAAAGCTGGGCATTTCCCTAACACCTCTTATCTGAGGATCTGAAAGCACTTAAAGGAATTTTGCTTCATTACCTTCACCAGCTCAGATATGCTCATTAACATGATTTCTGAGATGAAGGATAAAGTCCCAGAACAGTCACATAGTTTTACCTACATCATAAACCAAGTCAGCCGCAGCACCTTACCTCCCCACCTCACAGTACTGAAAACTTCTCCACAGAGCCATGCACGCAATGAGAAACAATCTGAACCCCCTTGTCAGAGAGCCAGCATGTGCTGCCAGCTGTGGCCAGGAAGCCTGGCAGCAAGGGCCCAGGGCTGCTGCAGTTTGCATGGCACCATGCACTGCTGGCAGTGCTCTGCAGCCCACACTGTGTGTGGGGCAGTGCCAGACAATTTGTTCTGACAGCAAAGATGCTAAGTGCCTCAGAGAGCTTTGGCAATTCCTCCTGATGGGAGGAATAAACCCCACAAATCGTGTTCCAGCCTTCAAAGCAGCACACACCACCCAGTGCCAGAGCTCAGGGGTTAGTGCCCAGCTGCAAGGACTAAACTGAGAAATAAAGTTTATTATAACCTGTGACTCAGCCCTTGCTGGATGTCAGTGATCCACTTCTGAGTGTGCACCCAAAAGCACTGCTCAGCCAGCCTGGGGCTATGCACAGCCTGATGTTTTTGGAAGCAGGCAGCTTGTCTCTCCTGTCCCATAATGGCCCTGTGCTCTGGGTCACCAGTTGGCTGCTGCTGTTTATCTTCCAGTGATTAATGGTCACTCTTGGTTCCTGCTGCAATTCCATTAAGATTAGAGACTTAAAGCTACACTGAGATGTTTAGCAGTGGGTGACCCTGGTCTCCCCAGAGTTGTATTTCTATAGTCTCGAGGAAACAAAGATTACATCTAGTCTTGCATCCCATACTTTTTGCTTTCTAGCAGCAGGGAAAGAGCCCCGTGCAGGCAGTGTTTGTGTTGGCTGGCAAAGAGACTCTTGGGTTGCTGAGCAATTCATGTGCTGTGCAGGTGTGACACTTGAAATCCCAGCCTGCAGGCACTCTGATGGCACCATCTCCCGAACAAATGCATGTATCCAGAGAACAAAATGCTCTTCCAGGAGGGAACAGGCACAGCCTCAGCCACTTCCTCTTTGGCAAGGGGCAGAGGAAGAGGCATGGGCTGTTTCACCTTAGCTCAGCCCCACACGGGATCCATAGTACAAAGGCAGATCATCTTCCTGAAAATGTGGAGTTAAATAAGGTCCCAAATATTTGTCTCTGCTAAAAGTAAGCCAGCACACAGGGAATGTGAGCATGAGAAGAGTGAAGCAATCAGCACACTCCATCAGGAATTGTGGATTCCTCCCAGCAGTTTGACTTCTGCGATTGATGGAGAAAGAAGAGACAGCTCTGACCCTAAGAATCTAGTGTAACATCATACCTTCACCTCAGGTGATGGAAGAAAGGATGGATGCTTCCCTCCAACTGATTGCGGAGTGTCTTTCAGCCTGAGGGATAACCCTGAACTCTTTGTAGAGATCAGTGATTCCAAACAGAGGATTCAGCTACTGTGGCCCTGTCCAGACGTAGAGGCAGCAGAGGAAGGTCACAGGTCCTTAGGGCTGTGCTGATCTGCTGGAGATAGGCCAGCTTAGGGTTTCCCTCCTATCCTTGGGTCACCAGCGGTCCTTGTGCTGCTGCCTAGGAACCTGAAGCATCAGGTCCCTGCTGAAGCACCCCTTCATACCCATGGGAAGCCAATGCAAGAGACAGCTTTTCCCTTCCAGATCAACCTGCTGAAGCAGGTTCAGCAGGTGGCCTGCTCCCCAATGGTAGTGCAGAGTGTCAAGCAGCTCTCGCTTGTCAGTCTGAAGGCACCTCTCAACAGGCAAAATCCACATCACAAAAGCCACTCCTGTAATTAGTCTTACCTGGCTTGAGGTTAGCCTTTATGTTTCCTTCCCGCCCCCTCAAAAAAAAAACAACAACAAACCCCAAACAAACAAGCAAAGGCTTCTTTGCTCCCAGGTGATAGAGGAGCATGTTATTGAGAAATAGAAGAGGGGTCACAGGGACCCTTGTTTCTTTTTTTGGGTAAACAAGGTTGCCCTCCTCATGTAGGAGTGTCCTCCTTCTCCTTCCCCAATAGCCCTGGCTTGGGCAGCCAGGAACTGACACAGAAATAGAAAGGAGGTAAATTTGAAAGGAGAAAAAGCCTCAAGCCAGAACTGCTCTCCTGCCCTCCACTATGCCTGTGGAGCAGGGATGGCAACTCCCTGTCTGGCTGGAGGGTCTTGTGTAGGTGACCTCAGCACCTTCACATGGGCACCAAGGAGAGGATGCACACACACAGTGACTGGAAGAAGAGGTGTGTTTGTTATGGGTTTGGGAACCTTTATCTCAGGAGCACTAATATATAGCGATGGAAAGAGTTAAAGGTGCTGCAGCAGGCTAGGAGCCATGGCTAGTTTTACAAAACTGAAACCTCTGAGCAAACCTGGCTGCATGGTGCTAGTACAGGAGCTGTCCCAAAAGAAACTGTTCTTTTACGTTAAAAGGAAGTGAGATGAAGATTCAAATGGAGATGGTAAGTTTGATTTTATCTAAAGATGTTTTTGAGGTGCCAATTTCAGTAACTCCTTGAGACCAGGCAAACAACTTAGTAGAAATGCCACAAAGGCTTAGTGTTGACTTTCTTAATATTCTTAAAGTCTCTGCCTAGATCTAGATCTAGCCAATGTGGAAGAAAGATCCTTTATTTGAATCCGAAAGGGCTGTATAATCTAGAATAATACCTACAGCCTTTTGTCTCAGTAGCATGAGGTTGCCTTTGAGTAAATACACTGATACAGAGCTCACGTGCTGTCCCTGTCGCAGACTTTTCCTGCTTTTATAACCATGGTGAGCAGATCCCCCCCTCCCTTTGCCTTTGCTTCTCCATGACCTCCTCACAGCGAGAAGGCATTCCTCGATGCCACCGCATACGGCACATGCTATAGGTTATGCAATTACAAATATACATACATCTCCTCTTTGAATTCCTCATGGTTTTAAATTCAGTTCAGAAAGCAAACTTATGCTCAGCCACAAGTCCCAGTTTCATCTTGAATACTGCCCACACTTTAATACCAGTTTTAATCTAGATGCCCACTGAATCTCTGAGGCAGGCCAAGCATGCTATGTTGTGTCCGGCAGCTTGGATCAACCTTGCAACTGCTACACTAGTGCAATCAAGAATGGGGTGTGAATTTTCAATAGCAGGACTGAGTTCCCCTGAGCCCTGTACCTTGTGTTGTCCTTTACACCTATGGAACCAGCTGTAAGATACCACCCCCTGTTTTTTCTATCTTCACTTTAGTTTGCACATATGAAAGCAAGGCAAGATGCGCAAAAAAGAGCATACAGGACCCTGCACAGAAGGACACTGTCCTTGAGCAAGACAGGAATCTGAATTCCTCCTTAAATCTGGTCCAGTACAGAGTCAAGCCCTAGAAGAGAGGAAATTGTGCTTGACAGATGCAATCATATGCAAATGGCTGTAGAATAGGGGAAATTATCATCTACAAACATTGGGCAGAAATTCCATCTGCCGCAGCCTCAAGAAAGGCTCTTAATAAATTCTGAGACAGCAAAGTGACACACATCTTAATCAAGACTTAATCCATGGAATTAATTCACTGTGCGTTTCTGCATAATTCTGAGAGTAATGCTAAAAGCCACGGCAATATCAGCAGCAGATGGACTCCCCCTACTCCATGCAAAGGTATTAAGGAAAAAACAGCCCCTGTCACATCACTCTGTGTACATACACATGGTAAAAAGCAACAGGGCTGTGTCCTGCTGCTGCCAGGAGCTTAACACAGCCGGCAGACATCAAAGGTCAGGCTTGCCACGAGGTGGAAATGGAAACCAGCCGCCTGGCAAAGATGGAGTCCTGCCACTTCTCTCCCACAAGAGAGGAGAAGCCCAGATCAAGGCAAAGGTCTGGGGAACAGTACCAGGGCCATTCATTAGATGCTGCTTCCAGAGAGCAGTAACTGAGGTTGGTGTTGAGACAGATCCTTCATTACCTGGGAAAGGCTGGGAATGGAGATCAAGTATAGGGGAGGGCAAGGAAAACTGCTAGGGGTTTTGTGAGTGAGATCAGTTGCAGAAGCCAGCCAGATGACCATTAGAAATGGCTCCCTGCCCTCTCACTGCAGCCTGGGAAGCATGCTGCAGGTATGGGGATCAGCCTTGCCAAGGGCCCTGGTGGCAGCCTTGCAAAAATTGACAGGAGGCTTTAGACAGCTCTGAAAATACATTCTTAGTCACTGTCATCCACCTCCAAAGGAGGTGCAACAGCTATGTGATTAATCTCTTGTTTACATGTCTAAACACTAGCGCAGTCCAGACTGCCTTCAGCACACTCTCTCCCTGATGTGCTTGGATTTGAGGGGCTGGGCAATCCTTCCCCACCTAGAACCCAGTCTTCACAACTGACCTCCACCTGCAGTTTGGAAGTCCCAAACACCTGGTCCAAACCTCCCTAAACCCAGGGGTCCCAGATCCTGGCACAGCGCATTGGCTGCTGTTATGTTTTAGAGGGAAAGGATCCCCATCTGGGAAGTTATCAGCTGGAGGTGGCTGAAGTTTCAGAAGCTGCTGTGGTCCCCTCCAAGCATTCATAAATCATGCACTGGTGACAATGCAACATCCTGCATTTGTCATGGTTATGATCCAAAACTCAAATTAAGGGCTAGCACAGGGCCATTTCACCTTTCCAAGGGGATGTGGCCAGACTTGGAGCACTTACTGCTTCACACCTGCCTCTTTGTGAGCATCCACTGTAGTCCAGAACAAAGTGGTGCTCTCAGCCGAGCTCCTCTGGGCAATAAAGGGGGAGGGTGGAGGGGCCCCAAGGAAGCAAATGAGAGAATAATCAAGAGAACAATTGATCTTGAGACAGAGAGGTGAGGAAAGAGGTGGCAAAGGAGTCACAGTGATTCCTGTAGTTGTGTGGAGCAGCACCACCAGCTTGCCAGTTGGAATGCTTTCATCTAGGGGAGATGCCTCGCCAGTACAGAACAGTCACTTGAGGGGACATGGGGAGCCTTCAGTCAGGATGACCTAAGGTTGGAAGTGAACTGCTTCTGCAGCCAGGATCACTAGTTCCCAGGCACCCAAGGGTGTGTAATGTGATTCCCGTGTTAATTCAGGTTCCAGAGGTCCTAATGTACCCCAAAGGAGTCCACTTACACTGCCTGGGTCCCTGCTTGTAGCAGGGGCTGTGCAGGCAGATGTGCCTTCCTATCAGTGCCAGGCACAGGAGTGCTTTTCTTTTGGGATGTGTGCATGTAGTGCACTCTGGACAGCTTTAATTGGGCTTGACCAGCTTGTGGAGAAGCAAGAGAGAAAGAGGGCAGGGAGGATGAGAGAGATGGGATGACTGGGGAAGGTGCTAACAGCCCTTGGCTGGCCCAGAACCACTTCCTCAGATCTCCATTACACAGCATGCTCCCGGCGTTGCTATTTCAGTCTGAATGTCACCTATAAATTGGAGGCTCTTTCTCTGAAAGCTGCAAATAGAAGTGTCACTAGATGATCTTTGATTTATAGAGAAGCTCAGCAGAAAGCCAGGTATGTCCATTTTCCAGCCAGGAAACTCAAAGGGGTCCAAGGATCACACAGGGATCCTTTGCTTTTCCTAGACCTTTCCTCAAGGGTTGGCAAGTCCCTGCTGGAGGGTTGTGGGGAGAGGTCACACACACAGATTCATCTCCCTGATCACCCTGTAACTGCTGTTTTTCAGATTCCTCCACCACCCATCCCTGCCCCATGGATTTCAACCTTCTGGCAGATGCAGAGGCTCGCAGCCCAGCCTTGTCTCTCTCGGACTCTGGAACTCCTCAACACGAGCACAGCTGCAAAGGGCAGGACCACAGTGGTGAGTACAAGGCTCAAGATGCAAGAAAGACCCTGACCTGTCAATCTGGGTTGCCAGTGGCTTGCAGGAGCCGGCAGCAGGGCTCCCAGGGCTACGCTGAGCTTCCTGTTGTACCGGGAGCCAGCACAATGCCATAGCAGCATGGCTGTCCCAGCAACCAGGGAGAAGGCATAGGGGTGCATATGGCAGTGACAGCCATCGGGAGGGCAAGATCGCCATCCCAGCCATGGGGTTGCCTGGCCCTGACTGCAGATAGCCAGTGCTCACAGAGGGCACAGCCCATGGCAGGCAGGAGCCAGGCAAGCCAGGTCACAGCCCAAGCAAGATTTTATTGTATTTGCCTGAACAGGATCCCCAGAGCAGTAGAGCTCTCCCCACAACATAGAAAATCTTATCCAAGGCACAGAAGGCTACACCTAGTTTTTAAACTGCCCTTTTTTTTTTTTTAACTGTTTAAATTGTTTAGGTTTAAACTTTCGATGCTAAAGGTAAACCATGGGCTGAACTTCCCAGGTTCAGGCAATAAGAAGGAAGGGAAGCACTGTCTCGCTCCTGCTTTAACTGAAAAGCCTGCTCACCTGTGCCTTGGTGCAAGGCTCTGCAGCAGACTGTTGCTCTCCCCAGGAGGTGCCTCTGACCACTCCCAAAGGCTGAACAAACCCCAAATCTGCTGCATTCTTTATCAGGATCTGAATAAGAAACACCACCATTCACACCTGTTCAGAAATCAGCTACCAAATGCTCTGGCTTCCCCTGGATTTTGCATCTGTCCAGTGACTGCTCCATCCCTTGTTACTCTGGATTTGTCAGGACAACGCAAAGCTGCTCCTGCCAGTGCCAGTATGAGGGAAGGTGAGGGCTGTGGACAGCCTGCTGCTCTTTGTGTAAAGCCTCCAGGCTCACCTATGTGCAAAAGCTAATAAGTGTAATGATGCAGATTAACATTCCCCAGAGTATCATGAAGGGAGTTACGGTGGGATAACTATGGTCAGAGAATCCACCCGCCAAATTCCCCACTGCACTTGTACCTTAGTTGGGCGCAGCCCCAAGCTCAGTGGCTCCTCGTCAGCTGCTTTGGATGCATGGCAGTGTCTCCATTCAAGTGGCCTTCCCAATCAAGCCCACCCTGGCATGCCACAGAACTGCCAATTCAGGCACTGACTTTTTTTTCCATTAGGAATGAGCAGCTAATTCCAGCTATGACCACAGTCGTTTCATTGAGTGGGCGAATGTGCACGAGATATATTCCACAACCTATTCTGGGGTGACAATAAATGCTGGATGCTTAGCTACATCACTCCCCACTGTCTTAAATGGTCTAGAAATAAAATGGTTCTGGGAGGTGAGTGTTTGTCAGCTCTACCTGCACGCTGAGACTGGCAGCTTGTGCCTTTGCACCAAAGGCTGATGGCAGCCACCCATCAGCAGTGTCAGGCAGAGCAGAGCTGGCTACCGGGAGCTGCCTGGGGCAGGGCAGGGCTGCACTTCTGGCACTTCTTGACTCTCCTCAAGAGAGCAGCCTCCCTACTTCTCTTTGGCCCTGTTTCATTCATCCACAGAGTAAGAGATCCTGAGGAAGCGAACACAAACCTTGCTTGTCTGAGGTCAGCTCTCAGAGATCTCAAGTGTTCTCCGATAGTATGGCACGGTTTGTGACACGTCCTTCTGTTGGTTTCATCAGGCAGCACAGGTAGGAGGAGAGCAAGGATGAGTAGTGAGGTAAAGAACTGCCCCACATTCCCCCATATTGTGCTCCTCAGCATGGATTCAGGGCACCCACATCCTTTATGTGGGCTCCCTTCTTTCCCTGTATTGCTACATTGCTGGTCCCCATTGCAATGTCAAATCTCCACCCCATTTACAGAGAGCACTTTTTCCTTGGTGATATGGTTTGGAGCTGGCTCCCTGCCAAGTCTCCAACCCTACCACCAGAAGTCCCCCCCCCACCCCAAACCAAGGGAGAAGAGGGGGAAAAGTAAAAAAAAACAAACAAGAGAACTGAAACGAGAGACAGCCAAAGCAATATATATAAAAATATATTTACTTATATACAATTATATACAATTGAAATATATATACAATTCTACAAGGAAAAGGGAAAGGGAATGG
>JAWWLV010000180.1:15797880-15817494 GCA_035041135.1 Platyrinchus mystaceus | reverse complement strand
TAAAAAATCCATTGCACAGGCTTGAAAGGTAAAAAGACCTTTCCCAGATCTTCGTTCGCGAAGACTGGCCACATTAACATCCCACCCCAAACTGGCCCTGAAGTAAAGTAAAAACAAGAGAGGTTATTTCCTCTGTTTAGCAGCTCTCAAGACACATCCCCCAAATACTTTGCTCCAAGTCACACAACTCCAACCCCACCTCCTGGCTTTGGTCACTTGGAAGTACAAGAAGTATTTTCCTCTCTTTTCCCCATATAAAAGGCATCTGTTTGTTGAGTGAGGTGGGTTATTCTGTGTGTTGTGAGGTGGGTTATTCTGTGGTTGGAATTTGATCTAAGTGGTGATTCTTGCTGGGAGATGACCCTGCAGCCCAGACATCTTGCTGAAACTCTTTCCTGATGCTCAGCCTCCCAGCTTCCTGGGAGCATCCCCAGCCCTTTGCTCTGGGTTTTCTGGGCAAAGAAACCAGGGCAAGGCCCCTTCCAAGGAGAGCCCAGAGTGATTTCCATGCCCTCCTTCTCTATCTCTTCTAGGTCTGGTTCAAAAACCGCAGAGCTAAATGGAGGAAACGAGAGAGGAACCAACAGGCTGAACTGTGCAAGAACAGCTTCGGAGCCCAGTTCAATGGACTGATGCAGCCTTATGATGATGTGTATTCCAGCTATTCCTACAACAACTGGGCCACCAAGGGGCTCGCCACCAGCCCGCTTTCGGCTAAGAGCTTTCCATTCTTCAACTCCATGAATGTCAGTCCCCTCTCCTCCCAGCCCATGTTCTCCCCGCCCAGCTCCATCACCTCAATGACCATGCCTTCATCCATGGTCCCTTCTGCAGTGACCGGAGTACCGGCCTCTAGCCTCAACAACCTGGGAAACATCAACAACCTGAACAGCCCGAGCCTCAACTCTGCTGTCTCATCCAGTGCCTGTCCTTACGCCTCAACAGCCAGCCCCTACATGTACAGGGACACATGCAACTCCAGCCTGGCCAGCCTGCGGCTGAAGGCCAAGCAGCACACCAACTTCACCTACCCGGCAGTGCAGACGGCAGCTTCCAACCTGAGCCCTTGCCAATACGCCGTGGACAGGCCTGTATGAAGGGCTGCCCTCTGCCAACCAGGGACTTGACCTTAGCCTGACAAAAGGAGACCTTTAGCCCTACAATAGCGTACATCCTGCAGAGAATGAGAGTGAACATGAGAGTGTAAGAGGGAGAGGGAGAGAGAGAGAGAGAGAAGAGAGCAGGCAGACGAACCTTTATGAAGATTTGTCTATTGTATGGTGAATTTTGACTGTCTTTCCCCTTCAAAACCCCTTCCCTTCTTGCCTACCAAAACTCCTCCTCCTCAATAAAGAAACCAAAACGGTCAACTGGAAGCCCTAATGGAGAAATAGGAGCCCCAATATGCAGGGTGCCTGACCCTTGGGCAGCAGAACCAAGTATGTTTCAATCTGCCCTTCCAAACGCCACAGGTGTGAGCCCCCCAAATCCCTGGAACAGCATAGGCAGCCACACTTCATCCCTGCAGGGAATAGCCAGAGACAGGACAATGTGGGTGGTGCCATTTGGTGCTTGGCTGACCCATTTTCTCTGCACATGTGCAAGACTTCAGTTAAAGATATCTTGCCCATTTATTTATCATAAGGATAATGAAGCCAGTAAGGAAGCATTGTCTCAGTTGATTGGCATCTCTCTTTATAATGCGTATATACACATGGCCCTTCAGACTTGAAGTCTTTAGGAGCTGGGGGTTATAAGAATATAAAATACGTGTCTGTATATATATCTTATATATATACAAATACATATATAGAAGTTAAAATATGCTTTTTGGGGGGGGTTATGTGAAATAACCTACAAAGTAGACCTTAAAACCAAAAACCCTGTAAAGGAAGCACATCCACTGAGGCAATGTCCTGCCTGTCATGCTTTACTGCTTCAGTCATTTCCAGTCAGACGCAAACACTGTTGCCAGTGTACATCCAAAACATCCCTTTTTGCAACCATCAGCTCCTCCTTGCACATCTCCTTCCCTTCCCTTCTCCAAATCCCATTTCCAAAAAAGATAATAAAATAAAAGTTGGCACAATCCCTTTAAGCTTCTGTTTGTCTGGTAATTGAGAGCACGAATTTGCATCTGAAGATTTTGAAATCAAGTGCCAGCAGCCCAGGCAAGAGTGAGCATCCTTAGGAACACCAGCATGAAGCAACCCAAGCTGGAACAGGGGCTGAATTTTGGAGGAGCCGTCTCTGTTCCTCACTTACAAATCAAACACCAGGCTCCTCAGAAAAATAAAAGCCCACAAACACAGTATGAAGAGGAACACAAGTCCCCTCCCTGCTCCATGTCTGCATGCACCCACTGCAGCAGGAAGGTGGAGTCTCTCCTGGCTCAGGCTTCCTCACTGTGCAGGATGGGGCCAGCACCTTTGTGCCCCCGCAGCCCAGGGCAGGGGAATCCCCCCAGGCACTTCTGCTCTGAGCAGTGGTCCCCAGGGGAGAGGCCAGCAGCAGCAACCTGCCCTGCTCAGTGTCTGTTGGGAAAGCTGTAAAACAGAGGTTGCCCTCCCAAGATACACATGCACCTGGGGAACCTGTTTCAGCCAATGCAGAGGGATGCAGCAGGTCTCTCCAAGGGCCCCAGCAAGCTCCAAGGCAGCAGGGGAGCAGGACATCCTTACTTAGTGCAAACACCTTTCCCTTCATCAGGCACAAGCTCCAAGGGGAAAGAACAACCCCAATATTTTACTTTTAAGAAAGAAGGAAAACAACTCCAGCATCTCTTCACAACAAACTATCCTACCTGGAAGGAGAGGTCAGGCAAATCTGGCATAAACCATGTTTCTGCAATGTAAGCATGCAGAGAAAAAGCAAGTTCTTTGTTAAGAATGGATCCTCACTGGGACACAGTAAGTGCTCTCTCACAAGCAAAGCATATAAATTGTTTAGTCTTCGCTAAAGCCTATTCCACAGGTAGCAGTTACTACTGAAGGTATTGGTGAGCACATGCTGAAAGCAGTCACAAGTGTCAGCCCACCATCACTGCAACAAATTATTTTTTGCTTTGAGTTAACCCAAAATGAGGGAATCAAGTTATCCTGCTGAAACACCTACCAGTGGAAACACAACCCTATCTGTAACATGCATTCAAAGATCAAGTGTAAACATATAAACCGTAGACATAGTGGATCCCAGACAAGACCTCTCTGGATCCTACCTTGCCTCTGGGCACCAGTGCTGCTGAGGTACCTTCAGTAATTAATCTCCTTTCTGTGCTAGAACTGCCATCCAGCAGCCTTTCCACCAAACACACACCTCACCTTGGTGCTATTGTGCTTAACTCCCTTCTCTGACATGGCTCTTCCGCCTAAGGGGAGAAAGAAGGGCCTGGGCTTCTCTCTAATATCCTCTCCTCCACTGAGCCTGACTCATAGCTGAGTCCAACTCCTCTTCCTGATATCCCAAGCCAGGTGGTTCCACAACCCTCTCCTACTGCCTTGATGAGGAGCTGAGCTCTTTACACACCCCATCCTTCCCCTCCTCCTTTTCCATACACCCTGTCCCTCCACCGTGTGCTGGACTCAAGCACAGGTGGGAACATGGCAAAGCTGGAATAAGCATCTTTCATAGAGATGCAGCTTTGCCTGGAGAAGAATTTGAAGGGAGATCCAGCTTCCCTTTCACTTGGGTGGTGTGTCTATGGAGGGAAAGAAAATGCTCCTTTCTCTTCCTTGCATCTGAAGCCAAAAGTAACTTGAGCTCCTCCTTCCCTTTTCATCAAAGATGTGCTTTGTCTTGAGCAGTTTTGGTGTAGCTTTGGTGGTTCTCCATGCTTGTGAAGATTCTCTACTTGTCCCACAAAGAAGATGAGGTTTGGTTGTTGTGGGGTGGAGCTATACAAGGCTGGCTGCTGTTGACTGTTGCAGGATTCGGTGGGTGAAAGATATGCCTGACTATGCAGCGCAGAAGGCCAACTCCAGCAGATGTTTCTCACTATCTCCTTTGGGATCCTGTGGGGAAAAATCAAGATGTAGTTTAGGTACTGATTTTTCAACCTGAGGTTTTCTATGCAGTCATTTCAATTAACATTACTCCAGACCGCTATGATTTCCAAACAGGACAAACTCAGTCAGTACCCGCACGAGGTAACTGGTACATGCCAGTGTGTGTGGTCAGTGTCTCTGCAGGCTGGCCTAGTTGGCTCAAGTTTCTCCTTCCCAATGTTATACGGAGAAGATGTTGTGGTCTGTCTCTGTAGTCAAAGGTATTGCACCGTGTAGGATCCAGACCAGATGACAAACCATGCACCAGCTCTGAGCTGAGAGCACTTCGTACAATGACCTAATGACTGACACAACCACAGGAAAACCTTAACATCTGCAGAAAACAGAGATAGCCAAAAGCAAATAACTAAGTAAGCAAGTTGGCAGCAGAGAGCTCTGGGAGAAGTCCCCTGTTTTCCAAATGCCACCTGCCTTCCTGATGCAGCTGGGCCAGTACAGCCTTCCACATTCAGCTCCCTCCCCGTGGGGCCAGGACATGGACATCATGCTCTCTGGGCCGGCACAAACACAGCAGGTTTACTACAGGTGTACTACAGACCTCCTCCAAGACCTCTCTCTCTCACACAACTCCCCAGTACCTTCACAGCTGCATCTTCTTAGTCCTGTAAACAAAGTAGACCGTTTTTAGCAGGGTCCTGCTTATTCTGAAGACCTATTAGGCAGATAACTTTGTCACTGGATACTTCCCTGTCTGCAGATTTAGCAAGTGCACATTCTCCTCCATCATCCAGGTCATTAATGGAAATGCTGAGCAAAACCAGTCCTGGAACAGATGTCCCTGAACCTCACTCAACAGACCCCTTCCTTTTCAACAGTGAACTGTGGATAACTCTCTGGTTATAATTATTCAATGGGTTTTGTACCTACCCAATATCTCATCTAGATGGCAGCAAGGGCTCTTCCTCACCATGCCATTGCCCTGTCATAAAGGAAATTTGGATTATTTTGACCAGATCCTGTTCTTGATGGGTCCATATACCTCCCGTTCATCTCCACTGCTTAAAAATAGTGAGATTATTTGTTCTAGCACTTTTTGGGTGGTGATGGGGCTGGGATTTAACTATCAGCAGTCCCTGGCTTTTGGTCCCAGTCCCCATTTTGAAGAGGGGGTACAAAGCTTGCATTTTACAGTCTTTTCAAGCTTCAGTGTCCCTCAGGAATTCTCATAGATAACAGTAACTAATTTTAGGATTGCTTTGTGTGAAGTTCACCACACCTAGATGGTCTGAAAAACTCCTGTTTATCTAAATACTCTCTTTCTTGCACTTTTCTTACTCAAGGACAGCCTTTAGCCCCCATCACCGGCATGGCTTGTGCTCTCCGTTTCCCCGTAGCTGTCCGAGTCTGAAGGCTAAGGCAAAGTGCACCAAACAGTTGGGTGTCCTCAGTGGCTGCCGTCAGTGCTTCCCCTCCGCCGAAAAGCAGCACAGCACAGACCCTATTTAATATCCTCTTGTTCATGCAACGAAGGATGTTTTCTGACTCCCCTTGCTTGGTGCGTGTTGTCAGTAGAGCCCCGAACTGCGGGGTGGATGCGAACATCCGAGCCCCTGCTGCGGGTGTTAACAACCGGGCTCAGGTAGACCCACAGCTGTAAGAGGTGGCTCTTTTCGTGGCCAGTCTTCGCGAACGAAGATCTGGGAAAGGTCTTTTTACCTTTCAAGCCTGCGCAATGGATTTTTTAGGTGAGACACAGCCTGCGCTGAACTGAGAAGAGGTGGCTCTAATTTCTGTCTTAATCGCCGTTTCGGACCCCGTTGCCGCCGGGCAGCGCGGGCGGCGAGTGTCACCTAGCGGCGGGCAGCGGGTGCTGGTGGGCGCCGCGCTCCTGCCCCGCGCCGAAGGACGGATAAAGCCTCCGAAAAAAATCGGCCCCCTTGCTCCCCGCCGGCTGCCTAGCCCTGCTTCACCGGCTCTCGCAACCTGCGGCCCCGTCTACTCCCGCCCCCGGCAAACCTTCCTCCCCGCAGCACGTCCTCTGCCCGGCCCGTACCAGAGCTGCAGGGCTACTCCCCTGCATCTCTCACCTCGGTACATCCCTTCGGCTGCCCCTAAGCCAGGCTGCTCCAGCTGTGCAAGGGTCCTCAAAGACGCCTTCAGTGGGAACCAGGGCTCCCCCTGAGCAGTGACTCCTGCATGAGAGGCAACTAATTGCTCTTCATGCCCTCAAAGTAAAACAAACAAGCCCCCCCAACCCTCCCCCAAAAATAGACAAATCCTCAAGATACATCCCCTCCAAAGCATGCCTGCTGTCTGCTTCAGCTCACCAGCACATGTAAGAAGGACTTTTCTTCACAGAGTACCAGGAGTCATTTCCAGAGAGCTTCAGGGAAATAGCACTGACTCGGGAAAGGAGAGTGCTGTTATTAGCTCCCCAAGCCCCAGCAAGCACCACCACTTTACTCTCATAGTTCAGCACTCCAGACAACTTGTCAGATAGCAGCAGCAATATAAAACACAGGAGAAATAAAAGTCTTCCCCTTCCTATGTCTGGGAAATTTATTGGTGTCTCTTGTTTAGCCAGAGTGAACAGCAGAGCAAAGAGGCCAGTGCTGGGCTTGCCAATGGTGTGCATTCCCTGAGAAGGGTGTAGGGCAGGTGGGGCAAGGCAGCATTGGAAAGGAGGTACCTTCACATTCTGTGTGGATGGATGTGGCCATCTGAAGAGTTGCAGTGCCTCTTGGAGGGGAAGAGAGCGTCTCTACAAGACACCCTCAGCAAACCCTCCTTCTGCTGGGTTGATTCCTGCCCCATGACAGATACTTCCTACCCGAACAGCATGCATGGATGGACCTACAGAGAGCTCTTCCAGAGGTGAAGCCTTCTAAAGATGCAGAGCCCTGCCTCCAGTGCCCTGCTCTGCACTGCTGAGTAGGCAGCACCAGCAGAGCAAGAGTAGTCAGATAGCTCACTTATCCCACAGAGCATCACCTCTGAAGCACCAAAAACACGACAGGTATTTTAGGCAGAAAAACAGTAACTGTGGAAACACCACTTCTTCAATGTTTTGTGTCTGGCTGGGCCCAGAGAGTTGTGGTGAATGGAGCTAAATCCAGTTGGTGAACAGTTGCTAGTGGTTATCCTCAGGGCTCAGTGTTGGGGCTGGTCCTGTTTAACATCTTTATTGATAATCTGGACACGGGGATGGAGTGTACCCTCAGTAAATCTGCAGATGACACTAAGTTGGATCCTCTGCTAGAAGGTAGCAAGGCTCTACAGAAGGACCCAGACAGACTTGATCAATTGGCTAAGAACAACTGCAGAGGGTTCCATAGGGTGAAGTGCCCAGTCCTGCACTTGGGTCGCAGCAGTCCCATGCAGCTCTACAGGCTGGGGGACGAGCAGCTTGAGAGCTTTTTGGCAGAAAGGGACTTGGAGGTGCTGGTTGACAGCTGGCTCAATATGAGCCAGCAGTGGGCCCATGTGGCCAAGAATGCCAGTGACTTCTTGGCCTCTAGCAAGACTAGTGTAGCCAGCAGGACTAGGGCAGTGATCATCCCCCTGTACTCAGCCCTGGTGGGGCCACACCTCGAGTGCTGCATTCAGTTCTGGGCCCCTCACTTTGAAAAGGACATTGAGCTGCTGGAGCGTGTCCAGCAAAGGGTAACAAGGCTTGTGAAAGGACTAGAAAACATGTCTTATGATGAATGGCTGAGGGAGATGGGTTTGTGTAGTCTTGAGAAGAGGAAGATCAGGGGAGACCTTATCACTCTCTACAACTACCCGAAAGGAGGTTGCAGTGATGCTGTGACTGGTTTCTTCTACAGTGCCTGCCATGAAAGGATTAGAGAAAATGGCCTAAAGCTGAGACAGGGAGATTAGATATCAGAATTTTTTTTTTCTCTGTTAGGGTGCTCAGGCACTGGAATAGATTGCCCAGGCAGGTGGTGGAGTCACCATCCCTGGAGGTGTTTAAGAGAGATGTGGTTTAGTGTTTTAGGGGTTACAGTGGAAGTGCTGGGTTGAAGGCTGGACTTGATGATCTTAAAGGTCTCTTCCAATCCTGATGATTCTATGATTCTGTGTGTTTGTGCAGGTGCCCGACAGAGCTGAGGGAACATTGCTCGGGCAGCCGTAGGCACATGTAAGGAGCGAGCTGGCAGTTGCCTCACCAGCACCACCCCTGTCACAGAAAGTGCTCCAAATAGCAACATGCAGGAGAGAGATCACCCTGTTACTCCCATATGTTCACCATCTCCTCTCTAAAGAGAGCTTCCAACTGTGGAATCAGTTTATTCCTATTCCTTAAACACCTCAGCTGACTCCTTCTGCATTTCCCAAAGCTGGGGAAGGTGCTGTTACACTACTATCCACCATGCTGGGAAGTCCAGAGTAGGAGCCCTTGTCAGGGAAGGCTGGGCAGGGCACAGACTGATGCCATCTCCAGGGGATGAAAGTGCAGCCCACAGCCCTGTGGTAGCTTTCTAGCCCACTGCTTCAAAAAGCCAAATCCCATTCACCAGGTAGGAGCCAGCACACAGCCAGAGGCTTGGACACTGGGGTGCTCCTGGCCAGACTCAGGCTCTGAGGCTCATCTTGACTTCATGAAACAAAGTGGCTTTGAATAGCCACATGCTCAGTTTGGATGGCAAAACAGCCTGAATTTTATCATATCTCTCTCATTTCTAGTTCCCTGGTGGTGAGCAAAGGGGCTTGAAAAGCAGGACCAGCTGTTGATGACTGTGGAAAGGGTAAGCACAGAGGGATGGAGTCTGCCAGACACTTTGCTAACCCTCAGAAAGACACAGTATTGAAATAGAGAAAGCAATGCCTCTCTCACAGTTCTGTACAAAGGTCAAGTATGAAAAAGGCATTAAAAAAAATCCATCAATCAATCCATATGACAGCATTTATTAGTCATTTGAACACATCACACAGTGGCAGAAGCCCTCTGAGAGGAGTTGATTCTGGGACCCTTCTGCCTCCAGCCCACAGGGCTGGCCCTGGGCTGGGAACACTGGCAATGCCTGGCACAGTCTGCAGGGCAGAGCTGGACCCTGCTCAGCTCCTAGAGTCTGAGGCAGTAGCTAGTCAAGTTAAATAGATTTTTAATATAGTACAAAAGGCACACCATAGATAACAGCCATTAAAGTTCCTGGGATGCAGTTCCTCACACCACAGAGAAGAAGGGAGAGCTTGGGCAGAGGCCCTCCCAATGCAACCTTACAAAATAGCAGGGATTTTCCATTTCAGTGCTGTTCCCACCAGTAACCTATTGGGGCTGCCCCACACACAAAGTAGCAGAACTGGGGACCATGGAGAGGGTAGTTCTGTTTTGAGAGGACTTTCCCTACCTTTTTTCCAAGAGTCTTGGGGCATGCAGGATCCTATCAGTCCCTGGGAAGGAGGAGACGCACAAGGCAAACCCAAGTGATGCAAAGAGGAAAAAGCAGAACCACAGCTCCAAGGTCTCCAGCCCCCAGCTACTTCCCCTTTCTCCTGTTACCAGTCTGCAACAACTCGCACCTCACTCTGGCATGCCCCTCACTGCAAGGCAGACACACCAAAGGCCAATGTGCAAGTTAATCTGAAGGCTGTTATCCACAGTGGCCTTTTCCCAACCCTCATCACACCCATCCCATCAGGCACCTGAGATCCAGACAGAAGTGAAAAGTTTCCCCTTTCCCTCTCTCCCCACCTCCACCCCAGTCTCTTCTTCTGTTCATGGTTTTACTCCCCCTTTGATTTCCGTGTGCCACTCAGATAAGTTTTGAAGAAGAAGTTGCAAAAGAGTATCAGTAAAGTGATATAAATCCAGGATGTAGCAAGAAGCAGTGGCCAGCTGATGTGGCAGACCTTATCATCCTTCCAGAAGAGGAGAAAGATGTTAATTATTACAAATCCCGTCATCTGCACCATTTGTGAAGTGGTGACCATTATGGCGATGGGGGTGGGTACCCGGATGCCCATGGCTGTCACAGTGTAGTAGGAGTATGTGAGACCATGGATACTGAAGTTTAAGGCTGTAACCCAGCCACCACCAGCTATCATATCATTATAGCTATACCAGCTTGCAAGTGCTGAGGCTAAATGGTGATACCAGTGGACAAAGATGAGCTTCTTTTTCCGGAGAACAATGAACACAGTGTCACCTTGAGTTGGGAGAGAGGTGCATTGTTAGTTAGGTGAAAGCACAGCAGTTGCACAAGTTTTCACATGAGGCAGAACAAGTAAGCTTCAATACTGAAGCCATTATGTGGCTTGATCCCACCAAAACCTAAGTTCGCATTGAAATAATCTGTATTGAAAAAGATCATTTAGGCACCCTACCTGCTGGCATGTTTGTAATACAAGACTCCCTTGCCCCAGGCTTGCTTACCTAGCTCTACCTACACAGCACTTCAGACTAGCTCTTCTTTACTTCTTTGGATGGAAACTGGGTGGAAAGCCCAGCTCTACCCTGCCTGCCTGCCTGCTGCCCCCTCACTGCAGTCATTCCAGGGCAGCATTGCCTAGTCCAGGCTCTGGCCTGGGTATCAAACCAGAGTAATAATATCAGGCTGCAACCCAGTGGCAAGCAAGCATATCATCTGAGCGAGCAAGAAAACGAGTGACACGTGCAAGGCTAAACAACCAAGTAACAGTTACAAACACACAGGATGAGTTTCAGACTCACCCAGTTCCACGAGTTTGCTCATTGGAAATAAATAGGTCCAAAGTTTGGAGACAGGGTGAATGTAGACAGATTGGCTACACACTGATTGCTTAAATCCCTTGGTAAGAAGGAGGAAGGCCATTTGCTTCCAGACCCGCCAGGCTCCAAAGACACTGCAAGAAAATCAGAGAAGAGCTAAACACTGTGCCCAGGGCCCACCATATCTCTGCACCCAAGGATATTCAGCTAACTCCATCTCGATGCCCAGGGTAGTCTCAGGGACACCTAAACAAACTGGTGTCTTCTTTTACTTCCCAGAAGGTTTTAGCTCTCTGTTTGCTGGGCACAGGCTTGCCCAACACCTTTTAGCCAGGATACTCCTGCAAGACAGAGCAGTGAAAGGCTGCTGGTCCCACCAGAACAGCAGCAAGACATAAGGAGTAAGTAGGCTGTGAGCCACCAACACAGCTCTTCAGCTTGCCTGGTGCCACCATGCAGCTCCTGGAGGGTGGCAGCAGCCAAGGTCTGAGCATCAAAGAGTGTTCCCTTGTTACACTCTCTGCTTCCACTGCTTGAAGAGGCACTTGAGCAAAAGCTGCCATGTTGATCAGAAAAGGGGAACAATTGTCCTGATGTCTCACCTCTTGACATGGGCCCACAAGACATGCCCAGGGAGCATTTACAATCTCCTGTAGCAGGCAGATCCTACAGCTTATGAGAAGAAACACCACTTTTTCTTCGTTATCAACCTGTACATTTCATCTGCATTAGCTTGTTTCTGAACAGATCATGAACAGTCGTCCTTTGACCTCCCCTCTCGCACAACTTGTGATTTTACAGACTGCTGCCATGCCCAGCCCTAACAGAGGATAACCGGTGTTCCTTTGACTTGACCAAAGCCAACTGGAGTTAAAGGCAGTAGTCTAATTTCTCTCTGTCTCACCAAACAGACAAAAAGAGGTGTGGAGATAAGGGGAATTTTGGAAAATTGACATCTGCTTGTTTATAATTACAGAGCATGGGATAAAACAGTCTCACAGCCACTGCAGGAAACTAGTACTGTAAGACTGGACAGTTTGAAAACATACATTTTATATTAATCTTCTGTGCTTCCGTGAGCATAGCAGAATAGGATTAGAGAAAGGTGTGCGTGTGTGGGGAAACAATTTTAAAAGTAATAGACCCCAAATCAAACTTGTAATTGGTAGGCATCCTTTGAATAAGGGAGGATCTCTGCTTTTGCAGGCTTCACATTCATATCTACCCACTAATAATTTTCAAGCACAGTCCCCAGTGGTCCTTCTGCAACTCATTTCACGTGCTGGAATATTTCTGGTGAGAAACAAATTACTTATATGAGCAGGTCACTTCCCCTAGTTGGAAAGGGCCTTCACAGGGAAAAAAATAGTTTATTTCCTTAGTGACATCATGAATATCCAGAACTTTTCATCAATCCAGTCCTTAGGGAAGGTCTACAGCTGCCTCCAGTTTTAGTAAAGGCTCTTACCTGAACAAGGTCAGACTGAAGGACCACAGGGACAGTAGCATCCGCAGGTGGTAGGCTCTCCGTTCCTTCATGAAATGCTGGATTCCAAAGACCAGGATCAAATAAATAGCAGCAAAAATTAAAGGCTTGTGCCTGCAAGTAGAGGAGAGGGAGCCGTCAGGAAAAGACCCAAACTGACCTATTTTCAGCCAGACTTCTGTAGCCCCAGTGAAATGCTCTCACCAAGAAACAAAAGATCTCCCATTCTTGTTAAGGTTGGGCTTGGAAGAAAGCCTGCCCTGACAGTGACTAGAGCTACCAAGGAAAAACTATGGGGACTGCAGAAAAGAAAGTGAATTGCTACATCATGGAGATTTCCACAAAACCTTGATGGGATGAGACAGGTTCTGGTAGCCTATGAGCAGCCTATGACAGGTATCCTGAGCAAACACATCAATGCATTTTATCCATTTACACATGAGACTCTATAGGCAGAGGATGCCTATGCAGGATGTCTAAAAATGCCACTTGCACCAGTAAGCTAGAGCCTCAAGTGCCTTGTGTTATGTCCCACTCCTTTCCAAGGCTTTTTGGCAGCATGTCAGGGCTCAGTACCCTATTTGCTGGTGCAAGGGCTGACGTGGCTGTCCGTGGCTGCTCTTTGCCCTCTTTACACATCACCCCCTCCCTACAGGCTGCAGCACCACCTGGACCACTGCTTGCTCTGCCCCATGCACTGCTGCAGCCCTTCCTCAGCAGGTGTGCAGCCAGGGCCATCCAACCTCCTCCTCCTCCTCCTCGGAACTGAGGACCCCCACACCTGTTCTTCTAGAAACAGCAGGACCTGATGGAGCTACTCGGGGTTCGGGGTGCACCGGAGCTGCAACCTCCTCTCCTCTCACCGATTCTCTGTCATCCATTTCCTGGCTGCCAGCAAATTGAAGTTATTCTCGAAGTCATACTCTCCCAGCGGCTGCAGCTCCGTCGGGTGAACGTTCGGTTCCATAACCAGCATCCCTGGGCGCAACCGAAAATTAGCCGCTCTCCGAGCTCGCACCGCTGGATATAGTCCCGGGAATGCGCTCCGCCCCAACATCACACCGGGGGCGGGGGATGGGGGGGGGAAAGAGGGCGGGACTGGAGACGTCCCAGCCCGACGGGGAGACCGGAGCCTCCCGCTCCTTGCCCCGCACAGGGAGGGGGGAGGCTCCGGTCTCCCCGTCTGACCGAGAGGGGTGCCCTCCCACTCCCGCTCACTGGGTACCTGCCCCACCCATCCCAGCTCGCCCCTCAGCAGATGGGCAGGGTAATAACAACACTGTCACCAACAACAGGCAGAAATACCCTTATCCTGACTGCGGTTAACTATTGTGCCTGCTTCACCATAGACTGCGGTATCTGGCCACTGCTGCTGCAGATTAAAGGGGCTCTAGGTCATCTCCTACGCAGGTTCCTGCAGCTGAAAATGGTTCCAGCGTAGTCAAAATCCCCTGAACACAGCATATCTCATTGCACGCTCTGGTTACTGCGCTCAACTTGGTATTTCACCCGAGTATCGTGTGTTTTCACATGTACAACAGCAGCACCCTACAAAGCTCACAGACTTGGGGAGACTTCTGCCTCATGCAGGCATCAATGCACTTGTACACAAGTCATTCTGCTTAACTGCTGACTCTTCAAACAGGAGGTGAACATTTCCCTTGATGAGCATTTCATAGAATCATAGAATGGTTTGGGTTGAAAGGGACCTTAAAGATCAGTTAGTTCCAACTCCTCCATTGTGAGCAGGGACATCTTTCACTACACCAGGTTGCTCAAAGACCCATCCAGCCTGGCCTCGAACGTTTCCAGGAACGGGGCATCTACAATTTGCTCTGCATTTGACAGTGCATTAGTGTGAGAAAATGAGGAAGAATTTGACATATAGGAATTAAAATCCCTTCATGATTTTTGCACCATCCCTGACTTACACTCCCTATTTTGTAGAGCACTTGCAATTTTCTGTAGAAAGGTCAGCTTATACGTATCAACAGCAGTATTTTCCCCATACCATGCACAGGGAGAACATCCTGTATGTAGCATGAGCTCCCACTGTGCCTTGTACAGCTCTCACATTAGTGTTTCCAGCTCCCAGGAGGTCCTGCTCCTTCCAGAGGACTGCAGCTCAAGGACTGTACAGTCTCCATCCCAGGTCACTTGTCTTTCATCTTTCATCACCTGCTTTGGGCAGTAGTTTCACCAAGCAGAATACTCAGGTACATGCTGAAGACAACTTTCGTCTGCTGAAAGGGCTTCTACACACCAAAAGACTAGGTGCAGCCACACAAGCAGGGTACTTTTTGCACTAGCTTCAAATGCATACAGGTTGACATTCAGTCTCATTATTCAGCAGCAAAGCCATGTTGGGGACCTTATAAATTTATCCCTCTCCATGCTCTGGACAACGGCTTCACTGTTGCTGACTCCTTTGCCTGCATATTGTCTGAGGATTTGCTGTTCTCAGATGGAGTACAGTGGTTAGCTGCTTGAGAAACAACAAGTACAAAATACCTGCTTTGTTACCTTTAGCAATTGTTAAACAAGGTCTCCTTTATGTAACACCCCATATCACAAGAGATAACGCTCTTGGGAGATGCAAGGGTAAATTGGATTAGCTGAGTAGAAAAGGTGCTGATACTGACATAATTTCTTATTCCTAACCTAATCCTTTTTTCGGTAGTTGAAGTTTTCATTCTGAAATTGCTTCATGCCACACGAACAAGAACATTGCCTCTCCTAGAGCAGGCCTGTCCATCCATCTCTGAGGCGGTGGCGTGTTCAGTTACAGGAGGAGCTCATGACTTCGGTAGTTTGGTACCACCTGAGCAGGCAGTTGGTGGAGAGCCCTCCCCAAGTGCGTCTTTGGCAGAAGGGAACAAGAACAACACACGTAAAGAACAGAGGCAGACAGAAACAATGAGGCATCCTCCAAGATCCCTGTCTTGTTTAGTAAGGCAGGGCTTTCTCATGGACTAAAAGCTTACCTGAGCAATCCAGACAGACTTGTGACATTCTGATTATCCTCTTGTTTCCACAGTGTCAAATACACCTGTCTGCACTCCCAGATCTGGGTGGGCTGGCATGCAGAGAGCTGCCAAGTCCAGTGCCCAGACACTGGCACTGTGCTCAGAACCACTGTTGGACTCAGGATGCAATGTGGACATCATACTGACTTTTAAATAAACAGATGAGCTTATTTTCACACATCACAGTGAGTTGCACAGAGCTCAGATCCTGCAGGTGAGGAAGCAGAGCCCCAGCAACACTTCACAGACAGCTGGCACATTAGGGCTGCAATCCTGAATTAGTGGGAGAGGAGCACTACATTCTTCAGTCCTCCACATGAGTGGGGAGGAGACAGAGACTATGGAGCAGAAGCCTCCATGCCTTTATTCAGAGGCCACAATGGCTACGCAGGACCTCAGAGAGAAAGGACAATTTCCTGAGGACCATGAAATAAGGTTGTGGATACTTCTGGAGAGCAGGTTTCCCACTAGACTGCTTCTACAGCATTCCAGACATAGTTCTTCTTTGAGGTAGCCCTAAATAAATTTAATGCTCATTTAAAGCTCAAATTGCTATTTGCAACAAGAGTTTCAGTTTTCTGGTAAAGATTCCCTTTTACACCAATACGTGCAGAAGGAGGACTAGTTTCTGATATGGTGACTGAGCATCACCTACAGTCTCATTTGCCTGGGGGCTGAGATTACAAGATAATTGATTTTTGCACAAATATCACATTTCAGACTCCAAGTGTTATAATAAATTTCCTATAACAGGACAGTAAACAACAAACTGACTTAGTGGTAGATAGCATGTTTGCCTTCCATCAAGACTGAAGATCATGTAGCTGTTTGTGAAAGACTCCAGGTACCATTCAGGATGAGTAACAGCATGCCAAATCCTGGTAGGATCCAAAATGCAGGAAGTGGTTTCTATAGAGTAGGTAATCATTTTCCTAAGAATGTCACAAATCAACAAATCCAAAGCTTTAGGATAGGTAAAGGACAAGAAGCTTTTACAGTTCCCTGGCCTCGCAGATCAACCACTTCCATAGCATGTGTCACAAAAAAGACCGTACAGAGCAGTTTGTAGAAGGACTTAAACACAGTAGATTTGTGGCAGGAGTCAAGAGAGAAGCTACACTAACTAGGATGGAGCAAAACATGATCACTGTGGGGGACAGGAGCAGTGTGTCCACCACACACTCCTGGTTGGCTAGCTATTCTGTCACTGTACTGCCACCAACTACCTACATGCTCCACACAGGGGAGGACAGGGAAAAGAGGATGCACAGTGGTTGATTTTTTAAAAAAATAATATTTATTTTAATTCCAGGTAGGATAGGCTAGTTCAGGCTGGCCTTAAATATGAGACCCCTGACAGTCTCTGCAGGAAAAGAGTGAGTGCTCACAGAGTCAGCCTCATTCAAACAGGCCCTTGCTGGTCTGAGCTATGCTGCCATCCCCACCAGTGCAGAGGACAGACAGTTTTCTGCATACGAGGCAAGGCTGAACAGGCTAAGATGGCACATAACCACCTCCAAATCAGCTTGTTGTACTGCCTGTGATTGTTACTTATGATTTACACATCGGAGCAGAGAAAGTCATTGAAGGATCTCCTTGCACAAGCACTGCAAGCTTTCATCAAAGCTTAGGATCATGCCCTGATTCATGTGTCCCTCTTGACTGCAGAGCATATGATTTCATACACGGGCCATCCCAGGGGCAGCTTCTTCACCACATTGACCACACTACAGAAACAAAGGACAATCTTCACATTCTTGATCAAAATATCTTTTAACCCTTTTGACACCAACAGAGGTGGCATAGCAGGCAAGGCATGATTTTTTTACACATACTGCAGTTTGGCTTAAGTAGGCTTAATAGGTGGGAAGACATGGTAAGGATAAGGAAACAAACTTTCTCTCCCAATTGATTCCTTAACTTTGGAAAGGAGCCTATGTTTAACACATTGCAGCAAGAGCTTGACAGAAGGTGCTGGAGGATTTACCCTAGGCTGTTAGGCTTACATTCAGCTAATACAAAGCTTATGCCCACGTAAGTGGTGAAATAGTGAAAGAGATTGCCCAGAGAGATGGTCTCTGAAAACATTCAAAGTTGTACAGGGCTCTGAGCAACTTAATTGAAAATGTACCTGCTCGTTTCAGGGGGGTTGAGACTGGATGATCTTTAAAGATCCCTTCCAACCCAAACCATTCTGTGATAATCCCTAGCTGATCCAAATGAGATATTATTTAAATTTTCTGGCACTTCAAATGAAAAGCTTTTTTTTAAAAAAAGGGCAACAGCAAGTAATGCAACACAATAAATAGCACAGCTGTTCAAAAGCCAAAGCTTTGAGCACATGAGCATACACATTTTTGCATAAATTGAGGCTTCATATAGATCAGTCTACAGAAGATTTGTTAGTTTGGGTAAAACCCAGACAGTGGACATAACTTGCTCCAAGGAGAAGGAAGAGCCTCAGTGCAAGTGTCAGAGGCAGAGAGCTTCCATCAGGGATGTAAGCAGGAAGACACACTAACTCAATGAGGACTGAGACCTGTGCAGATTTACTGATTTGCCTTCCAAGGCAAAACTTCCAAGTTTAGCTGTAACCCCTTCTCCCAGAAACCACCATACAGGTGAATTTCTTTGGAGATGTAACAGAAAACAGGGATACAACCCAGCAATGGAGCTGTGGGAAACCTCATCCCGATGCAGTGCTGGGTAATTGTGAGCCTACCTGGAACACCCTCTGGCACCAGTCAGCGCAGCCTGTGACATCATAGTCTCCAGAAAAGGGGCCCTCTGATCTTTGGCCATTTGAGGGGAGAAAAAAATTACAAAAGTGCAGGGAGACACCACCTGCTGAGCAGAGCCCTTCATTTCCCAAAAGCAAGAGCAGGCAGGTTTGCCATGCTCCTTCCTGACTCTGGAGCTATTAGCTGTCCTCTCTTGGGGAAGCAGGACCCTCAGGCCCAAGGGGAAGAGAGGATCCCCTGCTCCTTGCAAAGAGTCCATCTGTCTTCCTTCTGCTTCTCCAGCCTCAGGTCAGTTTCATTGCCTTGCAAGAGTCACCCAAACAGGCTGATACAAACAGTTCAGAGTTTAACCTCTGCACAGTACTAGAGGAAATAGTCCTTCCTTGCATCTCCCTGCCTGATGTTTGACTAGCAGTCATTAAGAGTCTCAGCTCAACAATAACACCTCTTCTTTGAATCCTGGCAAGATACAGCCATAAGCAGCAGCCCTCATACCTGTATCAGACCTTCAGTGTTTGTGCGTGGTCCTTCTGAAGGATGTGTGATGATCAAGCAGGTTGGTCATTTGAGGATAATTTTGCATAGAGATAGACAGAATATTGTCCCTTCATGCACACACACATACTTTAAAAGATGGCTTCTGGGTAACATGCTGGATGTGTCTGCTTTCCCTCTGCCAGGCACGACTGTTTTTCAAAAAGGAAAAAATCAAAGCGGACCCACTGAATTGAAAAATGAGAGCTCTCAGAGGGGACTACTTTGAGTCCTTACTAGTGCTCCAAGTTATTTTTTGCCCTCTGACCTAGTTGCTCTTACCACTGTGAAACATCTTCAAAGAGAAAACTACATAAGGGTTAGCTAATAGCCTAGGGCTTAAACAAAATGATGGTGACATCAGAAGCTATTAACCCAAAGATGTCATAATCTGCAATCACCCTTCAAATAAAGGCTATCATGGCTCTAATCACATATGAAACACCAATGATGAAAATCACCTCTGAGGACCTCTGTTGTTGGTAGCATGTACCATTTACAAACCCTTTCGTTCTCTAAAGCCTGTAAGTAGGCCCACTGGTTTTGAAACAGCAATTAAGACAGATACATTAGGTGAGCAGCTGGGCTTTCTGCCTAGATTTGCTGTATCTTCAAACTTCATTCTGAAAAGAGTGGTTGAATACACATGCAGAATCCAGAGAACCTGAGCTTAGAGAGTCTAATCAGTGTCTGTTTTCATAGTTAAAAATTTAGTGGCTGAGACTAGTCTAATTAACAAGTTCTTGAACAAATGTGTGTACAAAAATCCAATTGAAGGACTTCTGATTAAGATCAAAGGTATCCTTTGAACAACCCGATCAGCTATTCCTTTAACACAGAAGTCTCAAAACTCAGGCTGAGGTTGAGAACCTCTGCAGGCATTCATGCATGTACCTATTTGTGTTTTCTGAACTCTTCATTAAAGAAAGACTTTGTACAAACAAACATTCAGTATTTCTCAGCCAGAATAGGTCCAGTGTTTTATCATCATCATGTTTAGGCTTCGCGAACGAAGATTTGGGAAGGGCTCTACCCACGCTTGCTGCAAGCGTGCTGATGGCTGAAAAGGCCAATGCGAGATAGACAGGTCCGGCCGCAAAAGGCACAGCAGAAAGACTCCCCGGGTGAG
>JAWWLV010000180.1:15748551-15797780 GCA_035041135.1 Platyrinchus mystaceus | reverse complement strand
TCCAGACTTCAGGTGGAATTCCATCAACCCCAGCTGCCTTGCCAATTTTCACCTGCTGTATGGCTTTAAGCGTTTCAGTGTTTTAACAAGAGTAAATAAACCATAGCACAATATCAACATTATTGCATTAACAAAATTGCCATTGTAAACTGTTGCCTACATTGGTAATGGTGTGTAAGAGCTCTCCACTCTGCATTCTCAAAGATAGAAAGCACTTTCTCCATCACTAGGCCAAGCAGAATTGTCCCAGGGTCAGTCTCAGCCAATGGTCTGATGTTGGCCCCTCTCCACTTAGTCGTTCTCCTGCTCCAAACCCCAACTCAGTCATCTGCTCTCAGAGTTGGTAGAAGTTATGCCAACGCGAGACACACACAAAACACCACCTCTTTTCTCTGGTTAAAGTCTGTCAAGGCTGCAGAGTCTAGGTCTATTTCCCAATCCCAGGCAAAGCTGAGAGCACAAAACTGAAGTTCATCACTTTGCTTTGTAAAAACCCCCTGGCTACAGAACTGGGACTAAAATGTTATTCCTGTAATCCCAGAAGAAAGTGCTTGTTTCTGCCTTTTAACTAAACTAATCAGCATTCACTCTACCTGAGTCTGTCTTGAGACTGTTTTGATTCCCAGTAAAGTTTTGCTTGCCACCACAAGTTACTTGCTTCTTTTTTGCAGCTTTTTGGAGAACCCCTTGGAGAACCCCAAAGAACAATTTTTTAAAGTCCTCCTAAAGAGAGTCCACACTCCTTTACCCATATCTGAACTGATACAGTCAGAGGATTCTTTGGTTGGCAAGGTATGACCTGCAAGGAGGACAGTCTTCAAGCCTGTGTTCAAAATTTGGGGTTTTTTTTCAACCAATTGGTAAAGGATTTCTGTAAAGGAACTTCCCTGATCAGACCCAACCTCTTCTTATAATACAGGTGCTCACTCCATTTTCTACTGGACAGTCCTGACAAAAGGTGAATGGGATACAATTCAAACACGCAACTGTGAAAGGTGTTTCTGTGCTGCCCAAAAGGTCTGCAGCTCCCCACCACTTCCTAAACCAAACTACAGGCAGGGAAAGGATGGGCCATTTGGCTCAGAGGAGATAAGGCTGAATGAGAAGACAGTTTTGCATCCAAAGCTGGGGCCTAAGGGAACATACACGGATCTGGAGGTAGGGGTATTATGAAAACATAAAGAAACAAGAACATGGCCCAGAGGGCCACCTCAGACAGATCTGGGACAAGAATGGAGAGGGTTTTTTATAGTTAGACAGTTGTGGGCAGGGGCACAGGACCCAGGCTCATGCATGGCTTGAAGGGCTCCCTTCCTTACCTGCTCCAGCCCTGTGCTACTTCCCACCTCAGCCATGTGCTTACAATTAATTATTCCAGACTTCCTCCTAGGTGCCTCTAGGCCTGATCCTAATTCAACCATTTTTAACTATATGTAGTTATTCACGGCTTTGTCATTTGTCTCCTGCCAAAATATGTCTTTAGCATCATCTCTCACTCTGCTGGTCCAGGGGGCAAGTGCATGAGAGAAGAGAGCAAAGCAATTAATTTTTAAGATCAGCTTTTACCAATTTTTTGTGTTCTGTTCTTACAAAGGCCTCAGCTTCTCACCAATTTAGTTTTAATGATAATTAACCATTCAACCCTCCTTCCCAGTTAGTTTAGCTTTTAAAAAGACTGGCCTTAACAGCAGCCCATGTAGATCATTCAGGGCACAGCCATTATTATTTCCCTGCCTAGAGTCCAAAATGCAGCATTACCACTGTCTGAACTGATAGATCACCCTACCCAAAGCTTTGCAGGAAGGGCACTGAAGTTCAGCTCCAGCCAAAGCCTCTGTTGAAATCTGTTGGCATTATAACACTGAGTTTGTCACTTGCAGAACATGTAATGTTCTTTCTTCTCCCCCCACCCCCAGAAAGATACACAGGTTAATCTGTGTTGTTTTCAAGAATGCTTTGGACATCATGCTTCTGTTTAGTGACATACTTTTCTAAGAGCAGACATTAGATATGTGGGGCTGGCATTACCCTTGTGAACACTACCGTTCTGTTGAAAATATTCTGAATGTTGAAAACATTCTGTTTTCAATAACTCCTCTAACCTTCTTTGTTATCTTGGATTGCATAAACACAACTTTGTTGAACTGATAAATGGTTCTGCATGTAACTATGAGCACACTTATCTCTTTACAATCAAGCAGGGTTCCCCTGTTTTTCCAGGATTGCCAAGAACAGAAGAAAACTCAAATCTGCAAAGCTCTTTAGTAAAATAGCTGAGTTTTGTGTCAGCACATGGTTTGATCTTGGAAGAGCCTACCTTACAGAAATACTTATAACTGAATTCAAAGGAGACAGGGATTATGTTAGTCAACAGCATCACTACCATAGCACTAGCACAAATTTATTGAACAATAACTGAAAAGTTTTCCTTAAGAAGATTGCTACACAACCGTTCCTGCTATAGACAGGTATAAGAAGCTGAAAAATAACTGGCCTCAGCTGCATCCCACCCAGAGTCTTTTATAGCAGCAGATAGAGCGGTTCTGCTGGGAGTAAATAGGCTCAAATGGAGAGGGAGAAGCATCTTAGCAGCAGTCCCTGAGCAAGGGAGAAGAAAGAAGCTGAGAGAGGAAGGAGGAGCTTTCTGAACCCCAACAGATCTGTCAGCTATTTGGAGTGATTGGCTGCCCTCAGCTGTCCTGAAAGGCATCATGCCCAGCTCCTGTCTGGTGTGTAATGTCTCAGTGTTTGGAAGGCTTTGGGGAGCCCTTCCTAAATCACAGCTTGAGAAGGACGATGGGCCTTTCTGTTTTTTGAGATCATGCCTTGCCTAAGTACCTGGGAGGACATCTGCTTTCCACGCACTGCCTTCAGGACTCACTTCCCTTTGACTCCAGGTGAGCAGAAACTGCTCTAAGTGCCAGGGCCCTGCACAAGCTTCCCCCATTCTGTAGTTTGGCTGGCTCTGGCAGGGAGGTGCTACCCCACTGACCTTGCCATCACACTGATCCTTGCAGAGCAGCTGGTCCTTCCCACACCTTGACAAGGAGAAGCCTGTTTACATACCCCTCTGCACCCCTAGGATGTGACCTATAATTTATGGTTGACCCTCCTCTCTGAAAGGCATCAAATCTGATTTACAAGCACCAAAGTATCATTGCATCCACTAAAGCCTGCCAAAAATTCATCATATCACTGTCCAAAAGTTTTGCCCTACTTGCAGGTGAAGTTTCTCCCACTTCCATTACCAGGAGAGGGCAGAGACCACCTGAGAAGTTGCTGCTGCAGGGTGACCCACCAGACTTCTTCCATAAGCCACCCACAGGGGAGACCCTGACAGCACTGTGCCTGTTGCTGCTTTGCATCTCCCCTCCCTGCCCAACACCACTGCCTAGGTGAGACAGTGGGAGTGCTCCTCTTGGGTACTGCTGGTGGTTGTGTCACATTGTTTCTTATGCACATTGCTGGGAGTTTGTGCCAAGCTTAGCAGCTGGCTTTTCTCTGGCAGGAATGAGGAATAGCAATGTGCATACTGATGCTGGGGAGATCAGTGCTTTATTTTGGAATATCCTTTCCTGTGTGTTGCCCCTTCGGCTGACACCACAGGAGCATGAAGTCAGCATCACTAAAGATGACTTGTAACTCCAGCGGCCTGGACGACTCCAGCCCCTGAAACATAGCTGGTGAGTCAGGTAATCCCCAGGGCTGAAATACAGCTCATCCCCCCAAGGAAACCTCCCTCCTGAAACAAATCAGGGTTGGAACCTTGGCACCAGTCTGATTACTCCCTGCTACTGGGAACAGGAGTAGTTATTAGTGATATTCTCTGCTGTGCAGCTCCATCTGCTGTGACACAGGCCCAAGGAGGTCCTGGTGGGGATGGGAGGACTTGCCCGCTCCAACAGTGGTCTCAATGGCAAATGGCCACTGCTGGAGACTGGGCACCCACAGAGCTTGGGCTCCTTGGCTTCCCCTGTGGGAAATATTTGCAATGTCGAAGCATCAGAGAAAAGTATTGCCCACAACCTCAAGATTGTCAGAGAGGTGCATGGGGGCTATGAGGGAGATGTCCATGGGCAGTGCCTGCCTGTCGGGGGCAAGTGGCTGGGGCTGAGCCATGCGCAACCCCCTGCATCAGCCAAAGGGAAGGGATTTCCTGGCGCAGAGGTGCGCTTTGCTCGCTGTCATTGAACGGTGAGGTGAGTCAAAATCATTGTCTCCTCCAGGCTTTCCTCTCCCAGATGGAGTGATCTCACATTCGCCTGCAGAGGGAGACGGCTCCTCTTTATTAGCCAAATTTTGTTGACACAGTTTGGTGCTGCCACCTTACCGGGCTGGAAAAACCAGCCATGGAGTTGACGTGGCTCTCTTGCAGCCCACGGCCAGGCACTCCCGTGGAGTTGCTGCCAGGGGTATGCGGGGACCCTCCCATAGCCAAGCAGCAGGGATGAGCAGCAGTAGTTTATGAGTTCGTGGCAAAGTCCTCAGGGGAGCAGCCTCTGAGGCAGTGCCAGGCTCCGCTGCATGTTCCAGCAATGGTGCAGCCACTGGCGCTGGGCTAAGGAGGGAGGTCATCACAGCAGCCATGCGAGCGTGGGGGATTCACCCCTTCCCTATCCCCGGCAAGGGGCTACTCCTAGCAGAGGAGCTGCCCCCAGCCCAGGGTTTGGGCAGAGCTGGACAGCCATCACCTGGAAAACGTACTCATTTGCAAACCCAGTGTTTCCAACGCCGGAATGGCTCCCGATCTCAGAGGCTGCTGTGCTCACGCACAGAGCAGGTTTGTGAGGAGCTGTGGGGCCGGGTGAACCCGAAAAGCTGGCTCTTGCGTGCCCTCAACACCTCCCTACTGCAGATCAGCTCGGGGCCCTCGCAGCGAGATCCGCACACAGCAGCGAGACTGCTGGCACTGCTGCACCCTGCTCAGGCTCTCCTTGCCTTGCCGAGAGCAAGACAGAGGGGCAGAAGGCCGTTTCGCACTGTGCAGGGCTCAGCTGGGGTTGCAGCTCCTGTGTGAGGCTTCTTCAGCCTTCTGAAAAGTATTGACTCATGTTCTACTTCTCCTTGAGGGGAAAAAAAAAAAAGAAATTAAAAAGGTTTGCTCCCTGCTTATTGGCTCATTAACCACAGTTTTAATTTCCCAAGTTGCACCACAGCCCTACTTGCCGGCCTCAGTACCTGTGACAGTGGAGAGCACTCAGTAACTGAGGCACTGGGCCCAGAGATTGGGCACCAAGATGAAGGCAGAGCTGCCTGAAGGATAAAGCTCACCTGCATCCCTTCCCCCACCAAGGCTTTTTATGTGTGTGACACGCTACTCATTATTCCTAATTTAACTTAATAACTACCTTAATGCCTTGTTATACTTTCCTTCTGTGTTCAATACTGAAGGAATAACAAGGAGGAAAGTAAAGAGAAAAAGCTGTGTGTTTAATAGAAAAAGATCTACAAAGGACAGGAATAAATCTGGAAAAGTTAGAGAAGCCCTCATCTTTAATGAGTATATTCAAATACTTCTGTAAAACCACCTCTTAAAGAATGGCTCCTGACAGTTTTTAAGCCTGGACACAGCTTTTCATGGGCAAGACTGTGCACTTCAGGGGTGTTTTTTGAATGTCCTCTTCTTACTCACAGGGTCCTTGGGCAGGTTAGTGGTTTACTCCATTAAAAGTAGTTCTCACCAAATTGTTGAACAATTTTTTAATACACTATTTGTATTTTGACTGCCTGGCTAGGCATGCCTCCTAAGTCTGCAATAACTGTGGAAATGATAGTCATGATAAGTTCAAGGAGTTAAGGGCATATCTAATGGCAGACAACATGCTAATACTGCTCGTGGTGCTGGCTTGAACTTATTTCTGGAATTGTGAGTAGCAAGGAGGCAGCATAGGGAAATAGTGTCACATTTTTGTAAGCCCACACAGGCTCCTTGGGTCTCAAACATTTCTGTCTGCTCCTTTGTTTGCAAGCAAAGCAGCATGAAGGTCTCTGTCCCCATCAGGCCACAGTGCCCCTGTTGGTGCACCACTTTGCAAACACGGTGCCTTTGTCCTCTCGCTATTTTTTTCATAAAGTTCAAAACAATCCAATGTAGTCACCAAGCCACAAGCTTGCCAACTCTCCTGCTATATTCAGTCTAATCTGAACATCCAAACTCTCACGTAGGCAGCACTAATGATCTCCTTCTTCCACCTCAGAGATGACAAAATGCTCCACCCCCTTGTCCATGCTCATCTGCTAGGAGATGACAACAAGGTCACCATAGTGAAGCAGGCAACAGGCAGGAATGCTGAAAACTTGTGGCAATATCTTTTTTTATCAAAAAATAAACCCCAAATCCCATCAGCCTTTAAACTTCAACTTGAAGACAGAAAGGTGTCAGGCCGACAGTGTTTCTACCACTTACCTACAACACCCCTTTTCCCCCTAATATCTCGTAGCAGCTCACTTTGCTCTGATCTCCCTCTGCCTCCCATTAGGGACAGTTAGACTCCACATCCTCAGCTCAGAGGGCATAAAGCCACAAAGGGCTACTACAGAGCAAGACTTAGGGGTTGCTATGCCTATCACTGACTATTGTCAGGTTTGGGCATCCCAGGGGGCAGTAAGAAGCTCCAGGAAGAGCAACTTCTGCCATGAGATAGTTACAGGTCCCAGATAGTCACAGGTTAGGGCTATGGGCTCTTCTCATCTGTCTTTGATGGCAAATGAGATCCTTGTCCGAAGTCACTCTCACCACAGCCTCTCTGCACACTGAGGGTTGGGGAGAGAAGAGAGTGCTGCCTGGCTTCCGAGGGGCCACTGAGCCACAGGTGGGCAGTATCCCAACCTAGAGCATCCCAGGAGTCCAGCCAAACTGCTGTTTCACTGGGTTGCATGTGGTAACGCACTTTTTATCCAGAAACACATAAAATAGCAAGCAAGAGCAGAGCCTGGAAACACCATTGAGGGCAGCTGTGGCAGTGAGGTTACTCTCTAGCTTGTGCCAGCACTGCAGTGGCCCCAGCTGGGAGCACAGAGCAGAGCCCTTGACCCTCGGTGTGGGGCAACGCCAGAGGGAGACCATCAGCCAATGCTGTGGGTGGGTTGTGCAACTGCACCCAAGTGTGGGTTTGCCTTAGAGTCCAGGGTGAGTAAAAACACATTAGGTATCGCTCTATACCATGTCCCCAAGTGAGGCTACAGTATGCCTGTTCAGATCAAAATGAGCAGGTGTTTCCCTTTTCTTCAGAAAGACAGAGCTTTCGATCTCTATATACATGCTGTATGGCCCATATGTCTATGACCAGCTCTCCGAGCTCTTGGCTGCTCTTCCTGTGGTCCTGACACTTGCATCTGCTCCAGATTCTTCTTTCATCACAGGTTTAGAGATGCCATGGGCATGGGTGTGTGCCACATACTGGCAGAGGAGGGAAGGCACTGCACGAAGCCCTGTGGAAAGGCCAAAAAATTGCTGATGGAAGTATGCAGAGATGATAGCAGCAGTAATGAGAAGGGAAAAGCACTTTAATCTAGCTTCAACAGCTTCCTATTACACATATCACAGGTTCACATTAAACCAAGACCAGAGAACTGCCACACAGGAGAAAGAATATAACTTTATTTTAAAAAATAATAATTTAGCTCAAACACAAACAGGATTGCAGAGGGTCAATTGAAGCAGGAAGAACAATATTTACCCACAGAATTTGCAACAGACCAATTTTGCTCTCTTGTAGATGATACTTTCAGTGCCCTCACCTGTCCACAGCTCTACTTCAGGTCCTCACCTGCACATAAAGGTATCCTGACTCCTGAAGCTCTTAGTAACAAGGCAGAAAAATGGTGTCTGCCCCTCACGAAATGCTGTTCCTACTTCCAGAGCCTCCATGATCCGAAAAGCCAGAATAGCATTTAAACCAATGTGCAATACAAAGGGAACAACTTGCACTCCTCCCTGGAAGTCTACCTACCCATGCCCCATTCCCAGCGTCCTGGCCAAGTGCTCCCACCCATGCCTGAATTCGCCCCCCCGCCCACAGGTGCTGTACACAGAGGTGTGCACACAGGCCTCTGCAATACTCCTCCCTTCCCACTCTCTTCTCATCCAGACCCACAGATCTTTCACCTCTCTCTGTGCCCGCATGCCATACATTTCTTGGCACAGCAGCAGTTCGTTTCACAGTGACAGGATTCCCCCTGGAACACACTGAGCCACTACTGAAGTTTTTTCTCTTCTGTGTAGTGGCCTTTCATGCAATTGCCGTTCTGATACACAGGACTGGCCCCCTTCCTTTTGCACCACACCACAGATTTGTAGAGAACAAATCCAGTACCGGCCAGACACAACAAGAGGAGAGCCAGGATGTCCAGGCAGAAGTACTCGTATAAGGAGAGGTCGTAGACAGCAGGGCGAAGATAGGGTGCCCCATCATGACGAAGGATGTACTCCAGCCAATACACTGTCCTGTTGAGAGCATGCATCGGTCTGTCCAGGTGCAGAGTTGAGATGAGCTGGGCTGCTTTTCTGTAGCTGCAAGGGAAGAAGACAAGAAATTAACCTTTTGACAGGAGCTTAATTTCTGAGAAGTGGTCTGAGATGTCCAGTGATGCTTTCAAGTCCCAAATAATACCCTGGGAGAAGGGAAAATTTCTTCCATTCTTCTTCTGAAAAGCCACTCTGATGGCAATTGCTAGCCATGGAAGCACAAGCCAGAGTGTATTTTATTTTGTGTTTTGTTAACAACACAGAGTTCAGCTTGCAAGTACCTGTTCAGTGAGTTCATGTGTACTGTACTCTCTGAGGGGAATTTGCACCCAAAACCTCACCCAGCATCAAGTAAAAGTTACACACTTGACGACTGGCCAAATCCTTCAAGGTACCAAGTTGCAATACCTCCTAATAAGTAAGAAATATAATATATTTAAAAAAATCAAGCTCTCAGGCAGCATTTCAAGCACCAGCAGTTGCACATCCTGTTAGAAAATGGGAGCCCTGTGCCACTGTGCTGCAGCAGTTCTAGGAAAGGGCAGAGTATCTGGCTGTCAGAACAAACAGATGGAGCATTACCTCTCTGTTTCTGCAGAAAGCTGTTTGGACAAGACCGGGGAGATCCCAGAGTGAGGTTGTGATCTCACTTTCCCTGATGACAGGCTGGCATCAAGAGAAGAAGAGGCCTGTGCCCCAGCATCTCAGAAAGCTTTCTAAGAACATTACACTCAGAATCAAACAGGACTAGATCACACTCTCTAACAGCAAATGCTGGAGTATCTCCTCCTGAACTGCATCTAAGCATTTCGAGGCACTAACACATCTGGCCAGCTGAGCAATGCCTGAAACCATGCTTTGTCCAGAAGCCAACACAGGCTGTGTAGGGGTCAACACAAAGACACACTGGTGCCTACATACAGTCTGCACGAAGGAAGAGCTTGATGCTTCCAGATGCCTCACCTGGGGTCAGAGATGACTGTGACAACAGCCTGGTAAAGTTCCTCTTCTTTTACTCTGCTCCAGTCCATGAGGATACCCATGCCCTTCGCCTGCACTCTGGTCATGATGTCGAACTGGTCCCCATAGAAAGGAAATCCCACCACTGGCACACCGTGATAAATTGCCTCAAATACACCATTCATCCCACAGTGGCTGACAAAGACTTTCACATTGGGGTGGCCTGCAGGTAAAGAAACAGCAGCAGGTCAGTGCCTTCCATGTTGAAAGAGGGCTACCAGGGGCTACACACATTGCTGATGTATGTTTAGGGAAAACCAGGCATGCTTAGCAGAGAGGATGTCACCCTTTGGGAACACACCTGGCTTTTGGCAGCCCAAAACTTGCTGAGTAGTGCCTAAAGGAGAAGGGAGATAGGAGCCAAGCATCTTCAAGCAGGTGTTAGGTGAGAACTGTGTTTTATACAGATCAGACTCACAAGAAGCAACAGACTTGGACCCATACAGGTGCTGTTGTCCTTGTATGCCTTTTCTGTGGTTTGGGCTAAACTCCAGGGATGTTGCTAGCAGCACACACATACACAGAACCCAGCCTTACCTAGCAGGTCATTCTGGGGCAGCCAGCCCATCATAAGCGTATTCTCACCCAGGTTTCTTGGCTTCTGACCAAAGTATCTGTGGGAGGAGACAGAGGAGAGGAAAACAAAGGGAAGAGAAACACACAGAGAACAATAATAAATTCAATCAGATCAAGCGATAGAAAGCAAATCCTATGTTTTGAAATGAATCACCCCTCAACACTGGTTTTCATCCAACTCAAGTTAAAAGGAATCCCATTCCCTCCTCACCTCCACACCACCCTTTGTGGGAGGCGAGCAAACGCGCCAGCCATCTTCTCCACCAAATCGCTTGGAAGAGCTCGGATTCCAATGCCAAAGGAGACAACAACTACACCTGCCTCTGCTGCTTCCACCCAGAGACGCAGACCCTGTGGGCAAAACACACACAGCTGCCTTGAAGTCTTGATGGAGAAAGGCCCTTCCCACTCTTGCCTCTGTCAGTAGAAAGCTGTCTATGGAGAAGACGAAGCCAAATCCACCTGGAGCACAAAGCTACATGATTTCCACCAGGCAACGAACTCTAAACTCACTGTGATTTCTGCACCCAGCCAGGCAGAATTTACTTGAGCACCTGCTGGTCTTCGGAGCTTGCAGGGAGGTGTCCAAAACTTGCATTTCATAGCATTAACCCCTGCATGGGAGGCAACACAATTACCCTTTGATAAGAAAAGTTCTGAAAACATAGGGCACATAGAAAAACCTCTGAGCAGATGAGGAAATTGGAGTAAAAAGAGGAAGGCTATTTTCCCATCACCACTAAGACAGGAGACCAACATAACAGGCAAAACATCACATGGGAACAACATCTTGCTGGAGATTCCCCCCAAACTCTCCAATGTCAAAGCTCCTGGAGGTGGCAGGCAGCTTTGCTATCTTGCCAGGAGACTTCTACCCTTCCTTGATAGCTACTTTCAAGCAGCAGATCTAGTTTTTGATCACTAGGCAGAGAGGTAGCTACAGATCCAGTAAAAACCACAGTTACCTGCCCTTCATTTAGAGGCTACCTGTAATGCTACATAAACAGATGTATATCTAGAACAGAGTCTGTACTTTTTTCAACCAAGGCCAAAAGGTAGCAGGGAAAAGAAATCAGCTACCACATCTACTGTGGAGCAAACACAGACTATTTCCTTTTATGTCAGGCTGGGCTGAATCTATTTCTCATTATGAATTCTGTCCTGCTTCAAGTTTCCCATGTATCCCACTCAGAAGCATTTTAGGGAGGTTTAATAAAATCTACCTTTGAATATGAATACTTCTTTGAAATAAGCATGTAGGAGAACACGAATGGCCAAAAAAAATCTTTGTTATTAAAAGAGAAAAATTAAGTGATTAATTCAGAATGTTAATAGCAGTTGATAGGTTAGAGGATCATAGTACAGAAGAGTTACAAAACACATTTTAATGTTACTCTCTGGCAATATTTTTCCTTTGTTGTATGCTTCAGGGACTTGAGCCTATCTTTGCAGAAATGCTTAAAGTGCCCTAAAACAATCCAAGAATCAAAAAGTTGAGAGATTTTTGGTTTCTCCATTCTCTTGAGTTTCACATGCTTTGAGAAGTACAACCACTGAAACTGCTACAGGAGAGAAAGTGCTAATTTTACGTTTCTAAATAAAAGTACAATGACTCGCAAAACAAATGATTATGTTATCCATTATAATTGGACCTTAACATTTGACTTTCAAAAACAGCATTAAAGTTGCTAGGGAAACATGGTTGACCACCAAACATTCTCACTATCTCTCAAATACATACCTGTATTTCACCAAATCCTAGTTAGAAGCACTCAAAAATCATAGCGTTTCAAATAGGAGGAAATAAATACCTTAGTTGCATAATGCTCCAGTTCAGATGAGACATTCTTTAAGCTACACCTAGACCTACAGAGGCCCTCTCTTCTGTTGGCATCCTGTAACCTGGACACGGACATGCCTACCTGCTAGCATGACAGCCACCACCTACTGCAGGGCTCCCGACTTATTTCCATAATTCTTTCCCTAGGCACCCTAGGATCTGTTCTGGAAGCTGTGAAGCACATGAGTAATGCCCTAGCAAACTACTCCCTTCTTTATAAGGCAGGTATGTACGCAGGCAGATTGGACCAAGCCAATGTTTTGCAAGAGCTGTGACACAGAGCTCTCTGACACAGCTTTTGGAGCACCCTATGTGCCTTTCATTACCTGCATGCCATGCCACATGGGAAAGGCTGATGTGCATACATATCTGGACAACTTCTTTCCTAAGGCACTTGACCTTACTTTTTCTTTTTAACTGAAAAATATCAGCATCAGTTAAAGGTGCCATCAGAGATCCTGACAGGCCTTTAATAATTTGAAAGTTGAAACCTTATTATCATTTCGGGCCCTTAGTCAGGACACCAAGACAGCTTCACAGCTCAAATTTTATTATCCAGGTTTATTTCCCCTCAGTGTTTGTAAAAGTTGTAAGGCAATAAGAGGAATGGCAGACAGGTCCTGCTATGTTCCAATACCGTCTTTGGGTGGAGGCTTTAAGAGCTCATCCCTCTGAATTTATTACTGGGACTAGTGAGGTATAGACCAGAGAAAGCCTCTGGGATGCCTGAGGAGTTTTCTCTCAGGGCTGGACCTTGAGAAAAAGAGGATGATACCCCTCAATTTAGTACACTTTGGGATTCCACATGGAATTTGATGACGGAACAAGGACAGCTCTCCCCTATGCGTCCTTATGACTACAAGCTCAAGGGCAGAAATGCCCTGAGAGAAATAGGGTGAAGGAGGAAATTCTGGATTAACATTATCAGTGATGAAGCAAGGAAGATTAATTGTTCTTCCCATTTCTGCTTCAGCATAGGAGCAAACAAATTACTCATAATCAAGTCCTGGGAGCAACACTTCCATCTTAGGAATTCCACACACCCTTTTACTTGGACAGTGAAGCCAAATCCCACTTCAGAGTGGACAATTTAATTCTATATGCTCTCTGCAGCCAGACAGCCTTCAGTGTTCTGTCTCCCTGATGCACCCACAAGCACCAAAACACAGCAGCTTTCCAGACTCCTGAGACATTAAAACTTTTACAAGGTTCTTCAAAAGAAGATCTGTACTGAATAACTCCCTCAGTTAATGTGCAATCATAGCTCAAAGCTTTTCTGCACTTACCACTGGAAGGGGCTTTGCAGGCTCAGCGAGGATCCCCCCTGTGAAAATGACGTGGGGGAGTGTTGGACGGGGAAAGTCTAACACGACATCATTACACAGGAAGAAAAGACTGGTTCCATGAACAAGGTCCAACATGGATGTCTTGGGCTCCACCCTATGCTTCTCCATGAGACGTTCAAACTTGGGCAGGATGACCAGCTTTGTAGCCACACGAGTGATCATGTAGACTAGAAGATTCCAAGTCCTACCAAAGAAGCTCATCCTGTCTGTCATCAGGGAATTGAATTCAGGGACATAGGCAATGGGGGAAGTGGCCCCAATCTCTGCTGGGAACCAGAAACCTGTGGAAATCACAGCATATTTGACATGTAGGATGTGGGCCAGGATAAATCCACACATCTCATTGGGGTCCACCAAGAGCAGGTCAAAGTGCTCACACTGGAGTTTCTGCAGAAGGGTATGGTTTCCCAGTACTAGGTCACAGTTTTCCAGGTACTTCTCCAAAAAGGAAAACATCTCCAGAGAAGTCATCTTCCCTTGAAAGACACGCTTTATCTTCTCCTGCACCCAGGCATCTGCGCTCTCTGTGCTGAAGATGCCCCAGTACCTCTGCACACGGAAGCCAGGCAGGTAGGTCTCCACATCCCGACCTTCATGAAGGAGTAGCACGGGGTCATGGCCCCGGTCAGTCAGCGCCTCTGCCACTCGCATGAAGACTCGCAAGTGGCTGTCAAAGACTATGGTGGGCATGATCAGAACCTTGGCACAGTGAGATGGCTCCAGAGTGAATGCAGTCACTAGGAAAAGAGCTGCAGGGCACAGTAGCACCTTCATCATTTTCATCACTGCAAGGAGAGAAACATGCCATTAACGTAGTATGAAATGCTCTGTCCTGCACTTGGGCAAAAAACAGCTGTGATTGTATCTGCAAGCCAGCAGCTCATGATCTGTGAAAGAAGAGCAGTCTGGAGTTCTTCATTGAGGAACATCCATCCCCATCCACCCTGCCTTCCCCTGGAAAAAAAACCAAACAAACAACAAAACAAAACAAAACAAACAGAAAACCCACCACACCAAAAAAACCCAAACCCTAACAACCAAAGTTAGATATCAGGGTGTATGAGGAGAGTTTTCCAAAAAACCTCTTCTCTGTGCTCCTAAGGCTCAAAAACTAGCAGACTGGCTTACAAAGAATTAGAGGGAGAGTGGCTGGAGGAGCTCTGCTGGGTCACAGTACCAGCAGGGACACTTGCTGCTCAGTCCCTGGTTACCACTACAGAACCAGCTCAGCTGGATTTCATTTCTATTTCTGTCCAGCCAGAACAGCTGGTTCTCTCTGAGCCCTTGATGTCTGTGCAAGCTCTCAGAAGGACGTGCAGAGCTTGGTGGGAATGCCGAGAGGTATGCTCTGGCTTTGGCCTTCACATGGCTGGCAAGGCACCCTGCTCAGCACAGACAGGGCAGGAGTAAATCCAGGTCAAACAGCAGGACCTGGTCAGAGGAACCATAATCCCTGAGAGCACAGCAGGGGTCTGGACAGAGAGCTGCTCCACTATGGATCAGTCATGGGAGGCTCCAAGGAAAGGGCTGGGAAGAGAAGGTAGGTGCCACGATATGCATCCACTGGAAAGAGGCAAACCCAGAAAGCAACCCCAGAGATAACACGCAACAAACACGCAACACCCGTGGCACACTGACGCCCCTTAGTCACACTCCTAAAGCTGTCATCCCCTCCTCAGTTTGGTGAAACACCCAACATTTCTGTTGTGTAAGGGATGTTGCTACATCACTGGAAGCAAACGTGCCTCACCCACACCTAACATTATTTTGGGAGAAGAATTACATGATAATTATTTGGGAATAGTCAGAAGCAGAGTCGTTTTCTGAGGACCCAGTTCAGACATGCTAGCAAGAGGGGAAGAAGGGGAGAAATTACAATGGGAACAATTAGAAGTGGATTTTGTATGGCCCCACACACTAAGCCCCGGGGGGGCTTCAGGGACATGGTAAAGTAGGATATGGTACAAGATTTTTTGGCACAAGATCAAGCCTCTCCAGGAGTGCTTGATCAATTAAGAGGCGGGAAAGAAAGTCACAGACAAGATCCTGCTAAATACAATCTTCAGACTAACCTCAGTAGCTGGGCATATCCAGCCAAACTAAGCAGGTAAAGGTGCAGACATGGGAGAGCAAAAGTGGCCTATTCCTCCTCCATTGCTTTGCTGTCCCATGTGAGGACAGGACACGGGAGAAAGAAACAGTAGCTGCTGGTTGGGACCCTCCCCTGTTTCAAAGGCAACTCTGACTACTGCTTGGACTCCCACCCTTCCCGCCCAGGGTCAACCATGTGGCTGTGCCTGCAGGAGTGGTAAGAAACAAGAGAAACACTAACAAATACCAAGGGGGTGGTTGGACACACAGAGCAAGAGCTCCAGGAGAATGGAGACAAAGAGAGCAAAAGAGAGAAGAGAGCAAAAGCTCTGCAAGGAAAGTAAGGATCTGCCCAGCATCCTGCCTCCCTACCAGTGGGAACAGGCTGGATTCTGACAAAGTGTTGGTCACAATAGAGCTACAGCCCACAAAGCTGGTCTCGTTCTCAGCTTACTTGAGGGAATTTATCTTGCTCAATGCCAGGGAAGGTAATGCATTTGTCTATGACATTGTGCAGCAGATCAGGAGCACATGCCACTTCCAGGAAATGAGGGAAGAATGGCAGCCATGTACTCCTGGTCTTCTCAAGGATGGCAGGGAGCTCAGGACAGGAGCAGGTATAGGCTTGTCCTCATGGGTCATACACACACATAAAGTATGCTGAGAAGAGTAGAAGAGGTTTTATGTGTGGGTAGGGTGTTTTCTCATTGGGCAACAAGTAAAAGGTGAAGAAATAGTGCAGGTGAAAGGAATAGTTATTTAAAAAAAAATTTGTCACCCATCTTCAGCAAGAGCCATGTTCTGCCATGGACCTATGTGCCAGGCATCGCTGTGACCCTCAGTTCAGCCAGGACCCTCTGGGGGCTGCAAAAATCCAAATGTCAAACTCAGCCCTCAGGTCAGGGGCAGATGCTGACACAGTGAGACCTGCAAACTGCTCCTGGCAGCTTCATCCTTTCCAATGTCAGGAGGAAGCCCTAAAGGTGCTGGCTCAGGAACCTCTTCTCCTTGCCCAGGCAATAAGGGAGGCTGTAAATCTTCCTAAGTGGCAAGAGGATGCCAGGCTGCAGGAAGAGACCTTTTTTCCTACCCCAGCTCAATACCACCAGAGATAATCTCTGTCCATGCCTGGAGAAGTATCCTGGCCACAGCTCTAGCCCTAGAGCTGTGCTGGATACACCAGGCACATCCCTGATTTTTAGTGCTCCTGGGGTATAATGAAGGCATAACTACCAGCACAAAGTACTGTGCTCTCTGTCCCTTGTTTAGCAGCTAGTCACTGTTATGATCTCAGGTTGATTGCAAAGGGGAAAGAAGTCCCAGACTTAGACAAGGGCTAAATGGCCCAGACGAGGGAAGGCTCAAATTTCACCCGCTATCCTCCCTGCTTTACCTTACTGACACTGAACAACAAAGCTGCTCCATGAGCTTTGCAGCAGGGTCCTCCAGCAAGGGCAGGTGCTGTGCCGAGTGGTGTGGTCAGTGCAGCACCATCCATAGCATGGGCACTGGCTCAGCCTGGCTCTCTGGCTATGGAGCTCAGCTGCCTGCATCCACTGCAGGCTGCAGGCAGATAGTCTTCAACAGAAACCTTCAAAAAATCTGGCTATGAGAATGAGATTCTATGGGGACGTGAATTCACAACTTGCTCCTTGACAGAGGTGCAAAGTCCAAGTAAATGACAGATCCCACACTAGACCTGAGAGCAGAGTAGACAGAACCACCTCCTTGTTTGTGATCTGAAGTCCTGGGCTAGTGGCTAAATCACGTAAGTATTGCATAAATAACCCTGCCACTGCAAGGAGAAGGCTTGTGAAGACAGACAATGTTTTTGTGAAAATGCTTGGTGGAGCCATGCCAACTGGCTGATTTATGCAGAGCAATCCCTCCAACACCACAGTTAACACTGGCAGCCACAAAGCTTCAAGGGAACTGTTAGAAAAGCCAGTGCCACAAAGGCTTTCAGTTTCACCAGCACACAGAGCAGAGCAGACATCTCAATAAGAGCAGAACCAGAGCCTGCTGCAGGGGGAAGTGAGACTGCCACTGCGGGGCAGCAGCATCCCCCCCTGCCCTGCACACCTGGCCACATTCACCTGCCGGGAGTTGGCTTTCAAAGCCATTGCAATGCATTGACATTGAAACGGGAGGCAGCAGAAATGGAGCAGAGAGCACAGCCCTCTGAAACTTCCCTGGGAAACCTCTTACCAGGCTGAAATTTGCCCCATGATTTTGCCCTTTTTAACATGTTTGACAGATTACAACTTCGGTATTGATGGAAACTTACATCAATTAATTTAAGTGAAATTACTGAACAACTAAAGCTCTAATTTAATTCAGCTGCCTTTTATAAGATTGAAGTACTAAAACCTCTGACAGCAAGCAGTCTAGGCAGAGAACTCCACAAAGAAGGGGCAACAAACAGGTTCAAGTGCAAGGACCCTGCTCTTTACATCTCTCCCTCTCCTACAATTTTGTATTACCTTGTTCCTGCCTAGGAGTTGGAAGCCCATATCCATGGGGCTGAATTATTTCCCCTCCTGCATCCTAGTCTCTATGCAGCTTTTGCCAATAGTAAGAAATATTTTCACTGCAAACTTCTCAGGAGCTAACAAAGCAGCAGAATTCATTTAAAACCAAAAGCAAAAGAGAGCTTCCCCTGGATGCTCAAAGCTCTTCCTGGAATAAGATACTAAAGTTTGCCTGTTCTGTTGAGTATGATCCAGAAAAGCCAGGACCATCTGCTACCATCAAGTTGATGGCAGCCAACATAGTTGTGGCTAATTTATCAAAGCCAACACTCCATGCAAGCAGGCAGGTATGCAGCTCCAAGAGCAGTTTTGTCACTGCAGGAAGATGTCGCACTACAAGCAGAGGCCGCCCAGGGGGGAATCTCTAATAAAAACCTAAAAGATACAATACAGTGCAAAGTAAACTTAATAAAGCACAGGTTTTAAAGTCTGACCATAAATCACATCCAGCCCAGTGCTTGGTGACTTTCTGTGCTCTTGTTTTGGTTTATGACAGACTCCTGCTTCACCAGAGTCACCTGGGTAAATAACACTAACATTAAAACACTAATATTAGCATTATAGTATACTAATATTAGTATTACAGTTTACCAATATTAGTATTAATATTTCAGCATAGAAAAAAATGAGCAAGAAAAAAAATTCCCCTTCAAATGTAAGCATCCCCTGGCAGACTACAACCCCAAGGTTTTTAAAATATTCTTTGCACACAGAGTGAATAGTGCACAGGTGGTCTGTTCAAAACAGGCCTACCTTTCTAACATTTTTCTTTCCACATATTCATGGCAGCCCATTACGAATACAGAGAATGAAGAAATTCCAGATCCCCAAAGGACCAAAGGGAACAACCACAGCAGTGATCAAATCAGCAGTAGAATAATCTGACATCGGTGCTACTGCTGCCACAAAACAGCATCAGAAGTGCTCTGGCTGATCTGTTTTGGACAAAGATTAATGTTCCTAATCAGTTCCAAACTTTTGGGACCTTGGACCATTTTCAACATCCTTCCTGTCTCATTAGAGTTATACAGAGAATGGGCAAGGTGAGAATCTGTGGGTTAGCAGGAGGCTGGCAGTCCACAGGGGAACTGTGGTGCCAGGGAACCACAGTATTAAAGGAAATACTGATCTATAACAACTGAGAAAAGAAATAAAAGCTCTGTATCTCAGCTTGTTGCAGCACTTGAAACTACACACATCTGGGGGATGGTGTCAAACACCACACATCTGCTTCCCCACCTAGACTCTCATCATACATTACATCTGTCTAGGTGGTGAAATTTCCCTCATTCCATATCCAGAGGCTTCCTCTTTGTCTTCTCAAAGGAACAGAGATGGTTTGTGACACCAGGGTGCCCTGCAATAGCAAGTTCTTCCGGATGACCTTTTCCTCTCACTTGCAACTTTTCCTCTCAGTTGCAAGACCAGCAGCTGATACAAGACTGTGCTCCTTGTGAGTGGTCTGAAGTCTGTAGTGTGGCAGCACATCAGAACATAATTTGTAATCCCTGGATGCAAGAGACAGAACAGCTTGGGGCCATATCCAAACAGTCAGGTGAGGCATAGACCTCAAAGTGAGGGCACATGACAGTGCAGTGCACTTTTTGGTCTTAAGGAGTTATATCTGTACAGTCAAGTTGAAGAAGTTCTTCAGATTGCAGAGAAAACTGGAGAGATACAAGTGGACCGAACTTTAGAGAAGCAATCGAGGAGTGGGAAGGAAAAGAATCTCCCTATTTACTGCCCTTTCATTTCAGATTCTTTCTGCAGAGAAGCACCACATTAAAATAAAAATTATTAAACACCCCAGAAGGTTGTGAAATCTTGTGTAGAAAGCACTGGGGACTGATAAAGTCCTGACAGACAAGTCTGATCACATTTGACAGTTACAGGAGAAGCTAGGGATGAGTCTTATCTTCAATGAAACAATTGACGCCCTCATGTAAAAAAACCCAAAAACAACAACAACAAAAAACACAACCAAAGCTAAGAGCTCCTTGGCTCTGAGCACGCCAGAGGAATGAGACCTGGCTGAGCTTCTGTAAACAAAGGTTGAAGAGGGATGCATAGGAAGAGGAGGCAGAACAGGAGAGGGAAGACATTCCTGAGATGTAATCTCCTAAGGGAAGATGAAGCAAGTTACACAAAAGCTCTCTGAACCTGCCAAGGCTCTGGCACTACGCACTGAAGCAGATGCCCAACTCGCGCCCATCAGCAGCCTCGCTGAAGGGACCCAGTCTGCGCACACGCGTCCGGGCGAGCCGGGGCCAGGCTGACAGCCGGGAATTCGGACCGTCTCCCTGTCCCCGTCCCCGGGCAGTGCTCGTGTGCCTCTGCCATCAGCCCGGGAAGCGCAGCCCAGCCCCGCTGCGCTCACCCGGAGCAAGGCTGGCACCCACCGCCCTCCGCTCACACCGAGCCCCCCCCGCCCGCACACGGCCGGCCCCGCCGCCCCGCTCGGCAGCCGGGCAGGACAGGGCGGCGGGGCAGCGCCACATCTGCGGGGCCGAGAAGGCGCCCCGGCGGGACGGGGCGAGGAGCAGCGGCCGCAGCTGCTGCCGGGCCGGCTCCTCCCGGGCCGCCCGCCCCAGACCCTCCGCGTGGTTCCGGCACCCACCTGCAGCGAGTCCCGCTGGAGCGCGGCCCGAGTGAGAGGCGCGGCGGCACGGGAAAGGGAGGGGAGGGAAGGAGGGAGGGATGCAGCCGCCACCCGCCCGCCTTCCCCTTTCAGGCCGGCGGGCGCGGGCGGGGCCGGGCGGTGTAGCCCCGGCCCACGGGCCGCACCGAGCCCGGCGCTGGGGGACAGAGTCAGGGCGAGGGAGGGGCCGGGGGCAGGGAGAGCCGCACCTGCCGCCCCGGCAGCTCGGGCAGGCAGAGGGGCAGCGCCCCTCAGCTGCCGCTTGTGCCGCGGGCCAGGCCAGTGCGCCTAAAGGGCGCCAGAGCATTCCTGCAGTGACCTCTCCTGGGCCCTACTCGGACACCCCCAGGGCAAGGACCCCTGTGAGAGGAGGGAGATAGGAACAGTCTGGACAGCAAAAGGGAAATGATGGTGCACAGGGGAATTGCGATGTGAGGGGCAGTGTTCCAGGGCACCCATACAGGGACACACCAGAGGGGGAGGTCCTGTTGGTCCAGTTCCAGCATTAACCACAGCTGAAACTGCACCAATGTTGCACAGAGAAACCAAAGCGTTCCTCTACACGAGGACAGAGAGAAGGGATGTAGGTTAAGCCTGCCTAGCAGCTGCAAAATCTTGTGAAAGGAGCAGTTTTTCCCAGGAGTGTCAAGCACATAGCTTTGAGAGTCTCACAAAGCATGTCCCACCCCAGCACTTGTTGCTCTTGCTTAGTCAGGTGCTGATCTCCAGCGAGGCTAATGACATTCTCTACATCCTCTGCTGAAACTTCAGCTAGGGTTACACCTTCTCCTACATTACGTTCAAGGTGGAAGGCTGTGGCAAAGAGCATTGGTTACAGAGCAACTGAGAGCCTGATGGACCTGGTGATTCATCCCAACCTTTCCATAGAGGAGCAAAATTAAGCATTACAGCACTCAAGATCTCCTCAAGGCCATACCTATTAGCATGCTTCATTTCCTTGCACACATGATCACAGAGAAGGAATAAATCTAAGAGGTTACAGAAATGACTTATTTTAACCTGGTATATACAAGATTTTTCGGTGATGCCTATTCTTTCTTATTCGCATACGCTGTTTTTTCTTATATGGCCAGTTGCCATACTGCAAATATGGCAGCAATATTTGAGAACTAACTCGATACTCTAGTGGAAAGGGACTTGAGCATCCTCAGTTTATCTTGGTATACACAAATATCTTAGAGTTTTATCCAAATTCCTTGCAGTCACTCAACAGACAGTTGCACAGGCCCCCTTTCACTTCTGAAGGTCTGTCACATGACCACAATCATGTAAATAAGACAAGTGGATGTAGACAGATGAAGACAATGCTAGGTTACTCCAAGCACTGGTATCCTCCCTTTTCCCACCCGCTATTCCCTATCTTTAATTACCAGATCCACTCAGAGTACAAAGGCAGCAATCTTTATTTTGTGACACATCAAATTCACACTTCAGACTTTTTTAAAAACCCCAAAGCATAAAAGTATTTAAAAGAGTTCTAAATATAAGTTCCGGAAAAACAAAAAAAGAGGGCAAATGACAGACAAGATGACGTTTAAGTCCTCAAGTAGAAAATACTCTTCCCACCTTTCCTTTGGCCTCTAACCTTTACTTTCTTTAAATAACCATGGTCTCCTGGGCCCCTCTGCACTGTAGCCTTGAATCCAGGCACCACAGCAATTGTGCAAGCCAGAGGGGAAGACCTGAAAAATGCTCATTTGGAAAAAGCTGCTGCTCATGTACATGGGGGTGGCTCATCAAGTCTCATCCAACCCTCAATTAGGTGATACTGCTTTGCACACTGATGTTGCTTCCTGTAACAAGGCTGCTCTCATTGGCAGCCTTTAGGGAGGGAATGGAAACATGGAAATCAGGCCCAACACTATCTCTTCTCACTGGCTGACAGTTTCACCAGAGTGAGCAGCTCTCACAGCCCACTACTCCCTTTCCCAAACACATTGTTCAATTCACACTGGCTGTGGGCTCAGCCAATTGCTCCACAAACTAGTTAACCTTAACCACCTAACAGGAGGCCAAGGATTTAGGGGAACCATTTTCTACCAGATATAAGCTGCACCGTCAGTAAGGAGGCAGTGACACAAATGGAGTTTCCTGCCCCTCAGCAGCAGTAAGCCTCAACCAGTCTCAGTTTTGGTTGCAAGTTTCTGAACTTTTTTGTGGCTCCCCATACTGAACACTGTACTTGTAGCTGACACTTCAAACCTTACCACACCAGGCTTTATTTGCCTTAGTGCTAAGGGGAAGCTGGCATTTTACTTCTCAAGAGGGATTTAACAGATGGAAAACAGCTCAAAGAGCAAGTGATCCAACCCAGAAAAGAAATTTAAGGCATTAATGATACATTCATCTTGACTCCTACCAAGCTGGAGCTCACACTGCTGGCAATAAGCATAAGCTGGCACATTGTATGTTCAAAGAGAACAAGGAGTAATGCCACTGCAGTCAGAGCCTCTGAAACAAAAACAAAGCAAAAAGCAGAGCTGGAAAGAGGACTTTATCTCCTCTGCATCCCTACCCATTCCCTCCAAGTGAAACATCACAACCTCCATGCAGTCAAGTTTCTCCACAAGTCCAATCCCCAGCTACACTCCTAATGGAAGCATTGACAAGACTGCCATAGCTGTACTATAGACCTTGGTCTTTCTGCCCCCCACCTTGCAACTGCAAGGAATACCGTTACTCAACTACTAAGATGTATTTAGATGCTGCTTCTCCAAGTACTCTGGTTAGAAGCCTCAACAGGAGTGCGAGGAAGAGGAAGGTAGGTATTTATTGCAAGGTAAAACCATGAAAGAACACAGGAAAGAGGAACCCTGTCACACTGCAAGTGTGAATTTGAAATGTCAGGTGGGGTTGGGGATTATAGCCAGAGGGCTCGAATCAGTTGTTCTTACAGTAACTAGTCAAAGGCAAGTTACAATACTTGCCCTTTCACAGGTTATCAGATTTAAACTGGCTGAAAAAGAAATGGGAGGTTAAAATACAGGAGAATGATTTCTCTGTCTTCTACTAGTTGAGTGGGAAACCAAAAATCACTGCTAGCCTTTTAAAATAAGACTGTAGAAAATGTAAGCCTTGAAGGTCGCCCTGGTGGTGGAAGTAACACCAGCTCAAGGATGGTTTCAAATTAGGGGACTAAACCAAAATTAGAAAAATAAAAGGGGGAAACATCCAGCCATTCTCCCACATCCCTACACTGGAGCTGCCTGTCCCACAAGGGGCTAGGGGAGGTAGCATTCCAGGCAGACTTGATATCCATGATGTTCACATGCCCATCCAAGATGTTCTGGTGAGCAGATGGTTTATGAATTCCAAAGGAAACATTCTCAGTCACTTTCAAACTTGACAGAATTGACTTGGGTTGATATAGTGCCCCCACGGTAGCTGCCTCGTTTTTTCTTTGTCTTCTCATGGCGGAAAGATTTGCCTTTAGTGTATTTCAGGATATTGTTAGCCTTCTCACCCCAGTCACCAGCTGCTCCTTTCTGTGAGGGATGAAGAGGGAGAAGAAAAAAGAAATTCAAGTCAGTACCCAAGAGAGTAAAGGCAACGTTTTGCAATTTACCCTACCCAGCAAACACAAGTACATTAACACTGGAGCTGGTACCGCTCTCCCATGCACCTCCTGCCACTGCTCACATGCTTCTTAACAGCTCCTCCTGGTGGAAAAAGTTCTCACCAGAAACACTCCCCACAAGCACACCAAGGCTGCTCTGCAGACATGTACTTGCAGAGACCGAGTGTTACCACTCTGGACACTACTTAGCCCTACCTTTGCTTCAAATGAGTTATCAGCAACACGGGCATCCACCTCAATCTCTTCTTCCCTTACACGGCGGAATGGAGAGGCTGGCTGTTGAGGAAGAAAATGAGACAGTAAGCACACGCAACATACAACATTCCCTTAGTGACAACCTCCTTCCTTGCCCTGCAAATAGGGGGCCCTGTTCACATCACCTCAATTTTTAAGTGTTTCTCAGATTCATGGTTCTTTCCCTTTTCCAGATCAGGCTGCTCAGGGATGCTCCTGTGCAAGCATATCCAATCAGCTTTTGCCAGAATAATACTATGCACATATGTGCACTCCCCCTAGGGTTCTCCAGACAAGGTTTAAGTGCTTGAGGAGGGAATAAAATTACATATAATCCTGTGGGCCCAACCTCCCACAAAACCCCCAAGCAAGCCTAGTTGTTTAGGAGACAGATGCCTCTTTGGCCAGTTGCCATAGTCCACTCTCACTCACCCGTTTCACCTTGGGAACTGTGTGTGGTGTTTTGGTTTTGATTTTTGCTTTTTTACTGTGTGGTGTCTCTGGCTCCTGAACATCTTTCCTCTTCTGTTTCTTCCCGATTGTGCCTGTTAGATGTACAGCAGTAAAACTTTAAAGGGAGTAACTGCAGTGTTAGGAAAAGTAACGGCATCCCTCCCCCAGAAAGCAAACCCAATGTTGACACAGGTGTGAGAACTGGTCCCTGCATTACTTCACCCAGAAAACAGACTGCTATACCAGACACTAACGGCCATTTTGGGTCAGCAAGGATCTTCCCATCCTATCCTAAGGGATAAAAATAATTTTACGGAATAGGGTACCTGTATATTAATGATTTTGCATACTTGAGAGTTCTGTTGGTCAAAGTTTGCCAGGTTTTGGAGTCATACCATATGCACTTGCACACATCATTAGGGCATCACTAGTTTTCCTCCTGGAGGGTTAAAGATTGAGATTGTGCATTGCAGCATCAACTGTGGTGTCCCACTCCACATGGACAAGGTCCGCCAGCAGTCCACTTTGCTGTCACTAAATCCTGTGCATGCACAAATGGCAACTGGCAACAGCTATATAGAAATGTGCTTCAGCATTACCACAGATTCTACTGCCAGCAGCTATGCAATGCAGACAAAAAGGATTCCACCAAATGCAAAGCTAGCCCTTCTCTCTCAGTACTGCACCAAATGGCATAATCCAGTAACAGAGATTAGACTGAATATTCTTTAAGAAAGTCTTCCATTCATGTTTAGCTCAGTAACAATGCTTGACAGACCCACTTCCCAGACTGTTGGTAATAATACCTCCATTAACTTTTCCAGTTTCTTCTTCAGAGCTGCTTTCACTGCTACTACTACTGCCACCAGCTGGCTTAGACTTCATGTTGTTTGCTGCTGTTGAGGATGCTTTTGCTTTCTCTGTGGAGGCAGTGGCCTTAGAACCATTCTGTACTCCTTTTGCTACCTTTTTGGGCTTCCCATCCTCTTCACTGGAACTATCTGATGAGCTGCTGCTACTACTAGAAGCAGCTGCCTTCTTCCCCACAGTTGCTTTTGCTGCCCCTGTAGATTTAGTGGCTGGTTTCACTGCTGGCTTCTTTTCTTCTTCGCTGCTTGAGCTATCAGAGTCAGATGTGTCTGCTTTGGGAGCTGGAATAGGTTTGGACACTGGCTTAGCCACTTTGCCAGCTAATTTAGCTGGGGGGGCTTTCTTCTTCTGCTTCTCATCCTCAGAACTGCTGGAGCTATCTGAATCAGAGCTACTTTGTGCTTTCTTTGTGGCAGCTTGTGGCTTCTTTGCTGCAGGGGTTGCTGCTTTAGTTGTGGGCTTCACAGGAGCTGCCTTCTTGTCAGAACTATCAGAATCTAAAATGGAAAGAAAAAAAACCCAATCAAGGCTAAGTCCCATTCCTTCAATACGAAGCTAACATTCAGTTTTAATGTTGATACACAGTGCACAATGTTTGAAACAACACTGCAATGGGTATTCCTGTCCAACCACACCCTTCTACCCTGTCTAGAAACAGAGGTCTGAGCAAGATCAACATGCACGTAGAAATTCTCCTTTTCTCCTACCCCAATACCTGAGCTGTCCGAGGAAGAGCTGGAGTCTTTCTTTGCTTGTCCAGGCTTGATAACTTCTTTTGCTGGTTTAGAAGTATTCTTTATCACAGGTTGTTTAGCTGGGATCTTACTCCCTACCTTCTTTTTGTCATCTTCAGAGCTGGAATCTAAAAAAAATTGGGTTTTAAAAGTTAGCAGGATTCATGTGCAAGCTACTTTAGTAATAACATGTATATAACTCACAGGGAAGTGAAAAGCAAAATGACTTGTGGCTCAGGGCTGAGCCACTAGGTAACTAGAAACCAGCAGCATTTGGTAAACACTTGAATGGTTGGCTTTGTTGGGAGGAAGTGGAAACAAACAGTTTAAGTTCTTCACAAATACATGCACAAGGAAGAAGATATTTGGAGAATAACGCAGGAGAAGAGGTACTGGAATAAGGGACTGAAGAAAGTACCAGTATCACCAAGACTAAACTCAGGAAGAAGAAACATTGGGAAAAAAAGATATGCAGTAAGAATCAAAAAACATACAAGAAACTAGGAAATAAAGTTTACAAAGCATGCAAAGTGAGGCAGTGACAATACAGTATCTCATTTCAACTACTTCCTGTATGAGATGAGTTTAGCAGCAGTTTGAGGATGGACTGGAGACTCTTGAGTACAAATACAGCTTTGTATTTACAGCTTTGTACTGTGTGTTGCAGGAATCTGGAATACTAAACCTTATCTTTTCCAGGATTTCTGAACACTATTAACAGCAATCAAAAACCTGACTATTTTGATAGAAACTAGACAACAAAACCAGACAACACAATGCCTGACACTAACTGCAGTGTCACACAATCTACTGCTAACTGTTTGCAGACAGACAGGCATCTGCCACCCAGTCCCTGCTGTGGCACCAGAGATGTTGATACACAAAAGGATCACTTTGAACTTGGAGGAGAAATGTAGCCCATAGGGAATTTACATGGGAAATACAGCCCTGCAAACCTTAGACCTGATCAACAGGAGCTACAAAGCACACTGCCCCCATTTCTAAGGACACATGAGTAAAAGGCATCTTTCAAGTCTATTTCAAACTTCACATGGTGGTGTAGTAGTTTTAGTCGGCCTTCCTTGGTGACCAGTTTGTAACCAAGGAAGTGGCCATATTACCCAGTATTCCCTATGATTTTTATGTAAGCCAGGAGCATAAAGCAGAAGGGAGGAGACGCCTTCGCTCTCTTCCCTTTCTGGCAAGGTTTGGAGACAGCAGATCCCCACAGCCAGTCCCGCTTCTGTGGGGGAGCCGGGGCTGCTGATCAGGAGTCCAGTGGTGTGGCGGCGTTTTAGCACGATTGTGCTATCTCAAGGAAAGTATTAAGCTTTCCTTTGGCTAGTCCTTTATTGAGTGTGTATACCTGTTTTCGGTTTTGGTTGGTTTTTTTTTTCCAGGTGTTGGGGTTTGGGGTTTTTTTATGTGTATATAGTTTTTGTAAATTGTATATATAAGTGTAAATTTATTTTTATATATATTGCTTTAGCTCTCTCTCTCTCATTTCGGTTCTCTTGTTTTGTTTTTTTTTTCCCTTGGTTTTGGGGAAGGAGGAAGCTCTGGTGGTGGGGTTTGGGGACTTGGCAGGAAGCCAGCTCCAAACCACCACAGGTGGTTACATTTTTCAGAAACTTCTCCCAAACACAATGGGTTAACAGAAACCAAAATCTTAAGACACGGATCCTCAAAACGTTTAACCATTAACCTTCCTGGAGAAACCTGACTCATGATTCCCCACCCTTTCCATCCAGCAACATGAAGACCTGTCTGCACTTGCCAATGGTCTCGTTGGCTCATGCTCAGACAGGCTGCTGTTTTTCAATTTCACATCTTGCTAGCCCATACGCTAAAGATCTCAGCAGATACATCACTATACAGCAACCTGGCCAATAAAAACATTAACATAAAAGAATCAAAACGTTATTTCTTGAATTACCTGAGTCACTCTCAGAACTGGATTTAGCCTTCTTGCTAGTCACAGCTTTGTTTTGGGGGCCAGGGATTGTTTTAGCTACTACGGCTTTGCCTGCAAAAGCAAGTCAAAAATTAACAGGCTACATCCACACCAAACCTTTTTCCCAAGATATAAACCTTTCCAGACATCAAAAAACTCCATTCTCAATGTACCAGATATTCTACAAGTATCTTCTCAGTGTACCAGCCAGCAACTGCAAGCCAAGCAAGAACCTGGCTTATTCCCACTAAACTAGATCCTGATGACTTTTCAAACCACCATGTGTAAAGTAATCCAACCTGCAATACAGTTCAGATCCATAAGTTGTGTAGTGTTGTTTGGGCGGCCTTCAAATTAATCAGAAGCTTCCAGAAAAGCAAAGAGCAACACAGACCAAAGGCAAATGGTCTTTTCAAGGAAACCAGGACATTGCCACAACACTGTCAGCTAGTAGTACTTTGGCACATAGTACTTCCTCTGCAGCCTCTCCCCCTCACAACATACCTGCTGCTGCTCCCTTTGGGGGCACCTGCTCTGCCTCATCACTACTGTCTGAAGAGTCACTGCTCTCAGCCTTTTTTGAAGGAGCCTTGGCAAGGCCTTTCTTTGTCTGCGTTCCCTGAGGAGGTGGTACAGCACTGTACTGACCTATGAAAAGAGACACAGCATTCAGATACCTGTACGATAATGTGAGCAGCACATGAGATGTTTGCTGTAGATAGAATAAAGCACTTCTATTCAGTTCCATTTATTCCCCTTCTGACAACAACCAAACACACTAGTTTATAATTTGAAAGGTTATACCCATTCCACTGCTACCTCCCTGTTTCTGCTGTAAGTTTAACTCTCCTCTTGAGGTTCAGCTAACCCAATTATCTCTGCAGAAGTTTTCTCTGCACTTTTAGAAGAACAAGAGCTTGTTGCCAAACTTTTCCAGAAAAGAAAACAGATATGTCACCTGTTCATAATTTTCATTTACTGCCTTCTCAAATCCTCTGATTAGAGTATCAGACTGACCTTTGATTATTTGACCCTCCACTCAGACCAGCTCTCCACTGGAACCCTAAGAGCATTATACTACACTGACCAGAGCCCATTTAGCCCATCAGCTGGACTACAACTGAACAGCCTTGGATACTTCACAAAAAAAGGAACTCTAAAAAAAAAAAGCTTAAATTGCTGCAGATACAAAATAATCATAGAATCAGCCAGGTTGGAAAGGACCTCTGAGATCATCAAGTCCAACCCTTGATCCACTACCACCATGGCACTAAGTGCCACATCCAGTCTCATCTTAAAAATCTCCAGGGACAGAGAATCAAGCCACTTGATATTCACTTCCCACACCCTGGCAGACAGGAAACAGGCAAAGAACAGGGCTATCCCACAGGCAAACCAAGCAGGGCACCACAGTCTCTCTCACTCCCCATCCCTTGCTGAGGGAGGAGCTGAACTGTAAGCCCAGCCCAAACAGCACACATGAAAAGAGCTGCTGTATCTCTGGTTCATGTTACCACCACCAGCACCTGGAACCTTGTGTGCAGCAGGGCTTGCCTGTGCCCCACATGCACTTCTCCCAGGACAGTAGGACCAGCAGAAAGTATCCTCCCACATAGCAGCAACGGTATTTACATACATACCAGACTTTGGCTTTTGTTTTGCAGGTGGCTTTTCATCATCTGAGCTGTCAGATGAGTCCTCACTACTGGAACTTTCCTTGGCACGTTTGTTTTTCCCTGGACATGCTTGAGTGGCTGCAGGTTTCAGCAGAGGTGATTTCTTGGGAACAACCTTTGTAAGAAATAAACATTAAAAAAAAAGGAAGTTGCAGACATCTTGTGGGGGCAGCTGGATGTGGATTTTGTTTAACTCCACACCTCACTTAAGAGAGCAAATTCTGAAGACGAAGAGAGATTAATAAATATTCTCAAATACAAATTTTAGGAAGCACATGGGCATTATTATCTCTCTTGCCACTCTTCTACTGTTTTCTGCTGCGTGAATCCCTAATGAGGAGCTGCTCTTGACAAAGGGGCCCAGAACTGACTGAAATGGTAGCAACTGCCACTATTATTTTTGTGTTGAAGAAAACATTTTTAAATACTCCCTAGTGGAAATTCAAAGTTGTAGTCAGCTAAGCACAAAAAAATCATGCCAAAGTGAATATATAATGGAGAACACAATATGGTTATGACACAATGAGATGATTTCCTGTAAAAGGATGGAACAAAAAAAGCAGTAGGAGCTAGTAGGAAAGAATGCAGTGCATGGAGAGGTGGAGGTACGTACAGAACACATAATCCCACTGTATAAAAGAGAAGGAGGTATAAGAGGTATGCTTAGCACAGCATGTATATTGTCTGTGCTTGCAAGATGATACTCTCAGTCTCACTAGACTTCTACAGTGTTCACGAAGTTTTTCATGGTCTAATTTACCTTTTTTGGTGCAGCCTTTTCCTCATCAGAATCTTCACTGCTGCTGCTACTGCTTGCTGCTTTTCCATTGACAACCTTGGTAGCTGCCTGGGCAGCTTTACTTCCTTTTGAGAGAAGTACAAAGGAATCATTACAAAACATAACATGGCAGATGAAGGATGAAAGCATCATAGAGAGAAAAGAACCACAGGAAGCCAATAGTGCAGGTTAAGGTAGTCCTGCAAAACTATTAGTTTATCCTACTGCAAGCTTAGAGAAAGTTTTCTGAAAACTGTCTCTTCTAGCTGATGGGATATTCCATGACTAAAGGCTAAATAAAGATCTTCCCTGCTTTTTGAGGGGAAGACACTGGCAAAAGCAAAACTTTAACAGTAAAGGCTGCTGACTACAGTTACCTATTCAAACAACGAAGCATTAAGGATGTTTTCTTTGCAATCAGTTCTACCCCTCTTCTATGTCAGAAGCACACGGGACTGGAGTACAAATGGCAGTGACAGCAGATTTTCAGACTGCGATGTTAATACATCTGTCTTTGTGTGTGGGTACAGTCCCCAGCACTCCTCCCCTGGCTTTTTTGGTTTTACACTTTGACGCGTGATACACAATAAGAGGTACCCGATTTAGTTGTAGCTGGTTTTGGTGGCTGTTTCTTTGGCGCTTCTTCATCTGAGCTGCTTGAGTCAGAGCTGGAACTTTCTGCTTTCTTCTGAGGCTGGATTTTGGTTCCAGCTGGTTTCACCACAGGTTTTGCACCTTTCTAAACAACAGTAAAAAAAATCTGATTAGCCTTCATAGTCATGAAAAGAAAATGAGGCTAATAAGTAGGACACATATAAACAATTGTCCTTCAAAGATGTTACCATTTTGATTTGAAAACACCACTCTGCCTAATGGCCAAGGTCTGAAAATCTCTGTATAACAATTTTGCTCTGGAAAACCTCCCAGAAACACATGGGAAGCTTCCTTTGCACCTCAGTCTTGAGTTCCGCCTCCTCAAAATGAGGCAGATCTGAGGCTGGCACCTTCTTCCTTCTACAGATCACGCTAGTTTGAAGACTGAAAATACTGAACTGGGCAACTCTGGTCAGTGTCCTCTAGTGTATACTAACATAGTTCTTCCTCCTCCCAGCTTTTCAAGACCATGACTGCAGCAAGAAAAAGGAAAGAAAAGATTCTCTTTCTATATAAACACAATATATATTAGAAGATCGAATTTATTGTAGCAACTGCAAATAAATCTTTCTCTGCAAAAAAGTAAGCCCTGGCAGTCTTCTTAAGCAAGAAGAAGACTTGATACGAAACAAAGTGGGTTTTGGACAGGAAATTAATTTTTCCTGAGACATGGCACATTTTCCACTACAAAAATTTCTTGCATTGCACCTGCTGCAGCCTAGACACTTCATAGTTCACGAGAAGTGAGCCTAATTTCAGAGAGAATTCAGTTGGTCAAATTTGCTATTATTTATCACTTTCAAATATGCATCAAAGAGGCTGGAAAAAAGCAAACCTTTGTTGGCTTCTTCTCCTCTTCCGAGTCTGAATCATCACTGGAGTCCTCACTGCTGCTCTCTGCCTTCTTGGCTGGAGGAACTGCTTTTGCTTTGGGAACAGCTGCTGCTTTAGCTGCAAATATGGGACAGGACACACTGATGACAAGTGAATTCACAATGTGCATGTACCTATATCCTGCACTAGTGGGTATCAGGGTAAAGGACACACTAAGGTCATTAAACCATGACTGAAGTTCACAACACTGACTTTATTTCTTGAGCAGCACGTGGCACACTACTCCAAAGTGGGTAAGCAAGAGGATAGAACCAATTCTAGATTTTATCTTTGTCACATAAACATTTAAGTGCAGACTTCTATCACCAAAAAGAAGAGCCCACAAAGAGCGAGCGCCCCCAAACTGAGATGATAACATTAACTGGGTCTGCACACCTTTCAGCTTAAAGAAACCTGCTAAACAAGCACAGACTTGTGCTTGCAAAAGAGAACCATTCTCTGTGGTTAAAGTGCTGTATTAAAGTTCCAGACACTTGAATGTGTTTTAGCCAAATCTAATGCCTGGTTACCGATTGCTTTTTAATAACATGGAACAAAAGGAATCATTTTGGTTCACACTATATTTGCAAGTTTCCTTATCACATAAAAATCAGATCTAAATTCAAACTCAGCTTTAGGATGGTTTGAATTGAAGACCAGTTTTCTTTCTGTCTCTCCCTCTCCCTATTTAGTCCTCCCCTGCAAATCTGCTAGATATACACATCATGAGTACAGTGTAATTAAGGGAAGATATAAGAACAATTCCAAGCAAAAGAGAAAAATGCAGCTCACTACATACCAGAATGCGATGGAGAGATATATTTTTAATACAATTAGTACACAAGCTTGAGAGGAAAAAAAGGATAATAACCTCCCACAAGCAGCAGGCGAATAAGGACGCCTGGCATTTCTCTGGAATTCAAGCATACCCTGTGCAACTCCTCTGCAACTAACAGGTCATGGAGTCCACCAATACAGAGGACCCTGATAAACCTAAATAAATCCTAGCCATGCAGGAGTTTTGTCAAATTATGAGTATTTTAACAAATGTACAAGCACTTGGAAAACCTGAATGGGTTTTTCTACAGAATCAAGATGATATATCATTCTTTAAAGATCTTAGTAAGAGAACTCCTGAAAAATAACATGGAAAAAACACCATGAGGTAGCTTCCTCCTGGTACCTGCCCAATCTACATAGTCTCAAATCCCAATTTCAACCAGTATTTAAAGCAACACATAATCTGAAGGTGCCAAAGCAAGTAGGTATAACCCTCCTGAGATGTCCTAGTGAGTGTTTGGAAAGTAGAACTCCAGTCTAGACAAGGCAATGAAGGTGCTACTTAACAGCACCTCCTAACTCAATACAGCCCAATGCCTTCCGCAGGCTCAGCCTAAGGAGACAAAATAAATAGCTAACACCTTCCGGGGGACACAAATTGTGATGTGCCTAAATTATAACATCATAAAGAGATCACCCTTAGTTAGGATGAAAATATCTCACATGTCGTGGGCAAAAGACCTGCCAAAACCGAGATCAGATAATACAAGCCCAGTGCCTGATAGCTGCTATAGGACCTCAGAAGAGCTGCTGACGCTCGACTCTACCTGCAGGTGAGAAGCCAACATCAAACACAACCCTGGCCTCCTCCAGGGCCGCTCACAAACCTCACCTGGCTTCTTGGCCGGGGGTTTCTCGTCCTCCTCGCTGGAGCTGCTGGAGGACGGCTTCCTCTTCGCCTGCCCGCCGTTCGAGACCAGCTTTCCCTTCTTGGCCGCCGGAGACCTGCGGGGAGAGAGGCTGAGCGGGGCCCTGCGGCGGGGGGAGCGCGGCGGGGCATCAGCGCAGCCCCGGCCCGGGGGGGCGAGCGCGGCCCCGCGGTGCTGGGGGGGAGCACTCACCGCAGCCAGTAGGTGAAGATGTCCAGGAGGGAGGCCGCGTTCGGGTCCTGCTCCTTCTAAAGCGAGACAGGCCGCGTCAGTGAGCGCGTCAGTGAGCGCGTCAGTGAGCGCATCCCCGACCCCATCCCCGACCCCATCCCGCCCCGCTCCCGCTCCCCGCTCACCGTCGCCGCCTCCCTGGCGAAGGCGCGCGCGGCGCCCTGGCAGCCGCTCTCGCGCAGGAAGGCGAGCACGAGCGGGAACAGATCGCTGGGCACCGCGCGCCGCTCCGCCATCACGCACCGGGACACGTGCCGCCTGCGCGCGCGCCCCCGCTACCCGCGCGCCTGCGTGCGTGCGTGCGTGCGTGCGCGCGCCGCAGCCCCGCCCCGCCGCCATGTTGCCCGGGCAGCGCCGCTGCCGGGCGTGGCGGCGGCATCGCGGCAGGGAGAGGGAAAAGCAGCAGCTTTGTGTCGGCGCCTGTCTTCATGTAGTGCGGGACGGCTGCCCAGGGTGCAAAAGCAGGAGAGGAGCGACTGGGAACCCGGGAGTGCCCACACGGCACTGGAAGGCTTAGGTCAACTTAAGCCCGATCAGCCTACTTGTAATCCACTTTAAACGCCGTCACGGAAAGGAGAATGCTAGGGAGCAGGAGTAAGGAGCTCGGGGAATCTTGGGGAGCAGGAGTAAGGTTGCTCCAGGGAGGAGAACAAGCCGGTGGCTGTGGGCAGACGGTACTGGCAGAGCCCTCACCGACAGGGCGCACCCCACGTGGCTGGAACACGGAAGACAGAGCTGGGTACTGATAACGAGATTGATCGGTAGTCTCAGGAAAAGTGAGCTATAATTCCGAGAGCAATAGTTCTCCATTGTTCGGTGATTTTACACGGGCCTTTGCAATGTAAGTTTCTGTAAGGGTAACTGCCAAAAAAGCAAGTTTATGAGTGTTTTAGTTAAAGTAGTTATAACTTGAGTATCCAGTTTTTGATAAGAGATGCTGAATAAAGACGTTCTGTAAGCGGCTGTAAAGACGCTGCTCAACGGACAAGTTCAAATAAAGTTCAAGCTCCAAACGACCACCAGAGACCCCTAGCGACCAAACAAGGCCTTCTGAACAACTTCTTACAGCTAATTAACATATGTTTGAACTTTATGAGAGAAGTAGTGAATAGTTAAGACATTTAATGAATATGTAAATTTTTAAGTAAATATTAGCTATGCTGATCGAAAAACAGGACACACACAAGATTAGAGGAGCTATCCTCCCTGTGTGTTCCATGCTGATGATAAAGAATGCTCACAAATTGAGTCTTAGGAATTTCTTATTCGCCAGTTTACGGTAACAAACCAGGTCTGGGACACCATAATGAATCCATACAGGAACAAGGGGAAATGGTGCTAGAGGAAGGACTATGGTAAAAGTAACACTATGGTCCTAAAGCAACAACCTGTAAGAGAGAGACAGAAAGGTAACACGGCTTGGGTTAGGGAACCAAACCGAGACTGCGGGTCCTCGCAGGCTGAGCAGCACTGGGCACAGCCACTGGTGGTGTGTGGGTGTGTGTAGAGTGGCTATGCTGTATGAGTGTAAGGATGATGCAGCACGCGATGGAAGAATCAGCACAGGAGGCAAGGTGTGATCTAAGGTGATCTCAAGGGACCTCAACTTTATTAGGGGGAACACTCACTTATATAGGGTAGGAATGGAAAGGACTGGAAAGTGGGCTGGACAAGGGCGGAGTATGCAAAACTTGGATATGGGATTGGGTAAGTCTGAGGGATGGACATAGGGAAGGTGGAGGATGGGAGGTACAAAACTTGGGGAATAACTATTGGTTGAACTGGAAACCATGGTAACCGAGACTGCCCAATCTGGTTGCAGTCACTAACGTCCCTGGAGAACTTCTGCAGAGGAGTTGATACATTTGTGGTGCCCCAAGATGGTGGATAAGTTGTCTTTTGGGCACCACTAAAGCAGGGAAGAAGCACAAGTCCCATTAGACTACATTGAGCCCTTCATGCCTGGCCGCCATCTTAGGTCCTTTAGGTGGATGATCCTTCATCCACTGCTCCAGCTCAGCCTCGGGGTCTGGGGCACTCCCAGCAGAAAGGGAATGTGAGATAAGGCTGCTTACAATAAAGGCTTGAAGAGCTTCAAAGAGGCAAGGTTAGAAATAGGGCATGAAACAGGTATACCTCGAGCAAACACTGAAGACCCAGGCCTGAGCTTAAATGGACCTTCTGGGCCTATGGGCAAAAAGTGGCTGTTGCTTTAAGTTAGTCATTTCTCCAGGGAAGTTTTTTTCTGCAAAACTGAAGGTTTGCTCTGATGGTTGTAGCTCTTTGTTCTCCTTGCCTTTGTGATGAGGTTTTTCTTGATTGTCTTCGATAGAATGTGCTATAAAACTTGCTGAGGGCAAAAGAAAAAGAGAGTTCTGTGCTGAAAGTTTCGATTTAGGGCTGCTAGGGTAGAAAAGAGCAGTAGTAGCATTATGCTTTTTACATGTTCCCTACCTAGCGTTCTGCACTTAATGATCTCCAAATATTGCTGTTCCTGCTGTGTGGGTGTTCTGTCCCTCTCCTAGTGCCTGATGAACACACACACTTGGGTGGGGCTCTGTGCTCAGCAAAGCATTCCTGTTGCTGGTGTCTCTGGAAAGTGCCACATTCGCACTCATGGGAAGTAAAAGTCAGCTCTTGTAGTGGTATTTTATACAGTAAGATCCTGTAATTTTGTTCAGGTGCTGTAGCCTGTGTTGTAGAAAAGGGACATTCAGCTGAGAGTTGGTTAAATGTGTGTACTTGTTTTCAGATGTCCTTGACCTGACCTGCCCCTGTTCTGTATGGAATAACACAAGGCTGTGCTGCAGAAAGGAAACTGTTTCCAGGAACTAATATTTCTTTTAGTTTTTGTAGTTTCCATCTACAGTAAGCTACAGCTGCAAGCTTCATCTGCAAAGCTCAGCAAACTTGTGCTTTTGTCTGTATCAGAAAGGAAGACATGCAGCCACTGCTGGTAAACTGTCCCTATTTTAAGTCCTGCTGTCTGAAGTAACTGCTGTGAAGAACCAGGGAGGTTACAGACTGCTTCACTGACTCCCTTTGTTTCTCACCTGGTTAGTATCTCCCTTTCCTGCCCAGCCTTTGCCAGTAAGGTCTGTTCCCTGTGCTGTGTGGCAGCTTCTCTTCAGAGGTGTGTGTCTGTCTAGGTGTGTTCCCCTGTGTTGTGCCTGCAGGTGTTCAGGTGACCTCGCAGGGAAAGCCATTTTGTTCTTGTATTCCCCAAGGCAGCAATGTCTTAAGAAAAAGCAATCTAGTCCTTTTCTTTGGACAGGGATAAGACAGACCCTTGAGAATAATGCTGCAAATGCAGCTATGGTTATGTGCTGCAGTGATTTGAAGTGAGGAATGAGTTGCACGGTCAGTTTTGGGCAAAGGAGGATGAAAAACTCCCTCTGTTTCCTTTTTCTTTCCTTAGTTCATTACAAGCTGTGTAACTGTCCCTTAGGCCAGCCTAATGTTCTAGGGTGTGAAGGGGCTTTTGCCTTGATTTATCATCTGAGTTTTTTAGGTGGAGGTTGCTGGAACAACACAGTAGCAGTTACTTAACTCCATCATTTGTGGAGGCACATTAATTTCACTTTAGAGACTTGGGAAGTTTAAAGAGGTTTCCCGTGGGTTTGCATTGGTAAAATAAAATGTGTAGCATCCTAAGTGACACTGATACATGGGGATAAGCCCCATGGGTTCCCACAAAGCAGGAAGATTACTCTGTTAGCCCTTCGTGTGATACTGCAATGCTTTAAAGAAAGAAAGAATTTAAAAGCTCATTTCATAAGATCATGTTGAAATCCTCCTCTGACATCAGAGAGATGATTTTCTTTTTAATTTTTTTACTGGAAGTTAGAAGATAAACAGCTTTACAAGTCAAATACTATGGAACAATCATAAAGTCATACATGTGGTTATCCATCTGTTTTAATAGTTTTTAATATATGCTTACTATTCCATAATAGTCAATTAATTTGGCTAGAGGCTCTAGTTTCCAATTAGTTAACTTCTGTCCATCAGATAAATCCCAAATAGATTCTCTATTGGCACGTTTCTCCAGTGCCCATGTGTTCTTTATTCTATTGTATGTTTTTGTGATGATTCAGATGGGAAAGTTGTAGTTTCTTTTTTGCATACCTGAAGTTTCTCCTAAGGCTGTGCTCAGAAAGTACTTTCTGTCCTAGTACTTCCTTATTTTGAGAGCAAACAGTTTGATTTTTGAAGACAGGCTGTGGCACAAGTTCGTAAGCTTAAAGTGGGTTTTGAGTAAAGAAAGATAACGAGAGTTTGACCAACTTCTAGGAGTTGATTAGTAGAAAAGAGTTGGTTCCTTTCTGCTTGTAACCATCTCAGTTCTAACACTAAGTGTTGGTGACACTAAGCTGCATTCAGAATGTCCACTTGACTGCTTGAGAATGACTGCCTTGACTGGGAAAACAGATTATAAGAAGTCTACTTTTGCTAAGTGCATCAGTGGTGCTCAGCAAAGAAATGTTTCTGAATCCAAATCAGTGCAAATGTTTTTTTCTAAGTTTGCAAAGGAATAGGCAGAACTTGTGCTTTGCCTCCAGCAACAAAATTAATAAATTGCGTCCTGCTTTCTGAACTCTAACAGTGTCCTTCCACTGCTTCTTTTCTATGTACTCGAACATGAGCATAGGCATACAGAATCTGGTAAATCTGATTTGAAAGGTAGCATCGTCTAGATGAAAACCCATAACATCAATCTGCTTCATTCCACATGAAACAACTTGGTTTTCCCCTAGGAGTTTTCCTCGCTCATAGGAGACGGAAGTCAAAACCTAAGTTAGTGGTATGCATAAACCATGTTTCGCTTGTTCTCTTCCACAACTTTCTCCCAGTTTCTCGTTGACTAAGGATACGGAGTTTCTGTATCACCGTAACACATAACTTTTCGTTGTTGTAGCGCTGTTTCGTCGGCCACCTATGGAGTATGTGCCCGGAGCCAGCTGGAAAAGGCAATTTCTTTCCCTGCTTGGGGAAGAGTTTCGGCGAGTATCGGGAAGGCGCGGCGCGGCCGGGCGGCAGCCGCCCGTGCCCGGCTCTGCAGGGGGCGCCCCCGGCCCGGCGGGCGGGAGGGAGGCGGGGCCGGAGGAGTGCCGTGCCGAGCCGAGCGCCGGGCGGTGCGGAGCGCTGTGCCGAGCCGTGCCCTGTGCGAGACGGGGACGCGGCTCCGGGGTGGAGGGATCCCCGCCGTTCCGCTGGCGATGTGAGGAAAGGGAAGCCGCTCTTTCCCCGCCAGCCCCGGACCATGGCGGCCCCCGGTAGGTGCCGCGGCTGTCGCCCCGGCAGTCGGGCGGAGCGGCGGGGCTCGTCCGCCCGGTCGTGCCGCGCTGTGTTCGCTGTGCCCCTGCGGGCCGGGGCTCCCCGCGGCCGTGCGGTGCGGTCCGGGAGCGGCTGTCCCCGCTCGGTGCCGGTACTTGGGGCGTAGCGGAGCCCTGCCCGCTCCCGCGGCTCTGCGCGCCCTGGGCGCCCCGCTGCTGGGAAGAGGGGAAGGAGGGTCCGCTTCCTGAGGTCAGGGGAACCCCGGGGCTCTTCGGAGCAACGCTGGCTCCTTTATTCGCGCATTTCTTTCTACCTTGCCTTGCTTCACTTGGCTTGAGTTCAGGGCAGGTGCTGGCAGAGCTGTCCTGCGTCTTAAACGCACTTCGGGTTGGCAGATCGGCGAGCTCTGAGGGAGGGCGTTCCGTGGAGGAATCTGTCCCTGTCCGTCTTTACTGCTTATATGTTTCTCTGTGATGTTTTATAGATAAGTCAGTTCCTCCTAAATACGGCTTTATGCCCCTGCATTGCGCTTCCTTTTGGGGGTATGACTTGGTGCCCCTTGCGACAGTGTCTCAAGATCACAAACTGAGCTAAGTTGCCATAATTGAAAATGTTTTAGCTAACATATGTGCAGGAAAAGCTACCTAGAACAGAGTTGTAAAGTAAAGGGGACAAGGGGTTTAGCCTGTATTGTGTAAGTCTTGCTAATGCCCAGTGTGCAAGTTCCTCTTCTTGCAGGGAAGTGTATGTTTTATCTAAAAAAAGAAAAACGTGCCATTCTCGGGGTGTGAAGTAACGTTTGCGTTTCACTGGCGCGTATCTCCTTGTGATGTAAAAATAAACTAAACGAAGGCCTCAGGAGACTTGAGGGCAAAATACTTGTCTCCTTATAAACGAAAGGTGATTTCACAGACACTCTTAAAAATAGAACAACTTTAGATTAACATATCATAATGCAAATCTCATGTTCCTATCACTGAAGTTTGCTTTGCAGAAATTTTATCTGCTTTGATTCTGCTATTTCCTCTTGCTTGTTTGCATCACTTTAAATAATTTAAAGTGAAGGTTTTCTATTCCAGTCAAGGTAAGAAGTCTCACTAGGATGTTAATAATTATTGCAAGTGATCACTATTACTTTGCATTCCATCTATGCAAAGAATGCATTTATTTCCTCATACACCACTTAAATACACACACTTCAGACACTGAAATATGAAAAGTGCTGAGGACTTCTCTTAATGGCCCACTAGTACTTTCTATCATCTCTTGGAAGTGCTCTCTTTTAAAGAATTTTATTATTAAGACACCTTGAGTTGGGTTTTATTTATACCATAGGCAATTGCCTTTCATGAGGAGGGATTGTGATTTTGGACCGCAATAGTTGTGTATCTTCCACACACATGAATCTCAAACCAAATTGGAAGAGGCTACATAATGCTTTTCTTATGTAGTCAGAATTGGAGGTGAATTTTTTCTAGTAGATGAAAATAGATTTGCTCACCACTGTATGTGATCATCTGAGCTGGAGTAAAGGATTTGTGTCTCAGTTTTTTACCTGATCTGTGGACAATGGGAAATCACGATCTACTTATGAGAGGTATGTGAAAGATGACACAGAAAAGCTGTGTGTTATTACAGGCCCTGAATTTTCTTTATGGGACTTACAAGTACAGTTGAAAACTTTATGATTATGTAAATTGAAAAAGGTCAAACCCTTTGGCTTGTGGAATGAAACAGTTGATAATAACAGTTGATATTGTAAGATATACTCTTACTCAGAGCTGATATGCCAACTTCCAACAGTATTCTTTATCTATTTCAATGGTAATCAAGACCTTATGATACGGCCATAAACCATTATCCCATGCGTGCTCTTAACTTGAAGACTGTCACCTTATTACTCTCAGACATAGTTGAAGGTGAGCCTGATTTGCTTGCTTCTCAGAGAGGGACTATGAGGGCACGACACAGTCTATCACTATAGGATACTTCTGTTCACTTGCCGTGGGCTCACATGATTTTTACTGAATTGTTTCATCCTCTTCCGTTCTGCATGCAGTTTGTAAGCTAGGGAAAGCTTGGTATCATGTTCTTTGTCTGTTATTTAGTCTGTGGGCCTTACACCTCAGTTAGTGGTCTTAGGCATTTGTACAATGCTGGCTTGTAATCATCACTCTGTTATCATTGCTGGATAATTGAGTGTGCAACTAAGCACTGAAGAGGTAGTTACAGCTGGAAAGGAGTACAAAGGTTATGGTTTATCATTGCAAACTGTAACAGAACTGCACCTTCATGATTTTCTATGAAATAAATAAATATGCCCAGCAATATTGTTAATAGTGCTGATAATTTGTAAACAGAGGCAAAAGTAATTTTAGTACCCTAAGTTTAGGAATGCAGAAATAAGGTATTGTTAAAATTTAAACTAGATTACTCTTGAGAGTGTGAAAGATTATTGAGATGGTCAGCTGGCACAAGTCTTTCTTCATCATGCTATTTTATGTAGTTTTCATATATTTCTTACTTTAATTGAAAACTTCCTTGTGTTTTTCCAAAACCATCCTGTCAAAAGCATTGTCAAAGCATATAAGGTTTAATGGTTTAAGGATCAGGGTTTAAGGAAATAAAATGGTTGGTTTTCACCTAGGCATTTCCCTATCTGTGTACAATAGGCAGAGTATACATTGTGCTTTGAACTGTGCTCTGTGAATTTTTCTGTAACCGATGGGTGAAGAATTGTGGAAAAAAATGTTTTATATTCTTCATTACAGTTTTCCCAGAGGACTGGACAGTAGTTGGTGCTGTAAAGGGAGCAATTTGGTTAGACAAATAATAGCAGGATCCAGGAAAGTGAGTCCTGTGTCATCTTTCTTTTTAAAAAGAGAATGTTGCAATTGAAGTTATTTCTAGATTTTTGTTTTATTTGAGGCAGTTCCAATGCTGACTTAAGCTTATTTAGCTCTGCAAGACCCACTTCCAGTATTTTTGCTTATGAACATAGACTGTTTCTTTGGCTGTAAAGATAGAGTCAGTAATTTATTTCTCAGTTCTCCTTTTAGGAGCACTGTTCCTCAGTTTGTCATGTAAGTGTAGAAGGCTGTAGGAATTGAGGTAAGAGGGCCTGAGGAGAGCTGGCACAGCTCTATTAAGGGGAATGGTGCACTCATAAAGCAGCATTAGCTAGGGAATCAGTACCTTTCCTAAACACTGGGTGAAGTTCCTTCCTGCTGGATGCAAAGGCTGCGCTGCTCTGGCAGGGAACTTGAAGTGAGTCTGTCAAGTTTGCATCTTTTGTGTACATATCATAGAAGGGAGGCTTTCTTAGATACTTAGTGCCACTGCAGTGCAATGCATTTTTAAAATCAATGGCTCCTCCACCCCGTCTCCAAGCTCAGCTGCTTCCTTTCATGGAAGGGCTGGAGAAGGGCCTGTTGGCTTACAGGTTTAGTTGTGGAAGCTGTGCATTTTTAAAGACAAATTATAGGATTAGGTGTTCCGTTTTACAGGACATTAGAATGCCTGGGAGGCCGCTAATGATTTTCCCAGAGACTGGAGGTGGGACTTCTCCCAGAGAGCACTAGGGCAGAACTTTAGAAGCCTTGGGCACACCTTAGAGAGACACTGTGTGGTGTCCCCATCTGTTGAGGCTGGGCTTGGCTGGCCATGATGCAGTGCGTGGGCTCCATTCTTAGCAGACAGTTGTGCTGTCCTTTCCCACTGTACTGTGCATGTAAATCAGCACGTGACTGTGCAAGCAGAAGTCTGTGGAACATCTCCCTTTCTAGAATAACACTTGAATTCTGCTTGGTTTTCTTGTTTTTGCTCATGTGATTCTGTCATCTTTGTCAGGTGGTGTTCAGCCACCATTGTGATATTTTGGCAATAGTGGTGCGCTCACTGGTGTGAAAGCCATCTTTTTTTTTCACAGCAGTTCTGCACTCTTAGCTTGAAGGTCCCAAGGTTTTGAGTTCTTTTGGCTGCTTTATGAGTTTGCTGGATTCCCTCCTTTGGGAATGCTGTCTCCTACAAGCCTCCATCTGGGTCAGGAGCTCTGCTCAGAAATGTGCAGCTGTCCTAGTGAATACTGCAGAACTGCGCTGTCCATGTTGTCCATAGCTAGGACATCATCCTTTCCCTGCTAGAGACTTCTCATTTTTGCAGGTAACCATAACACTATTTATTGAGCACATCTCCATGCTTTACTTCTCAACTGTATCACTTTTGTTGAACTACAGTTTAAAGCTGCTAATTGTATAGTTTAGTTCAGGGGTCCCTCAGCCTAGACATCATTTCAGCCTTAATTTCTTAATGAAAGTTCTGGAGAAGGTGGTAGAATAAAGTCTTTGGAGGCTGTGCAATTTTGGTTGAATTTGTATACTCTCACTGCAAAACTGTCATCTTCAGTTCTGGTAAATTCACTCTCTGCAGGTCCTCTTTTTGGCATGCCAAATTTTAGGCATTGCCTTCAACTTTAATTAGAAAAATCTGCCTTTGCTTGCTTCTGGATGGACATGGGTTGGAAATGTTGACACTTTTTTAAAGAGTCAAACTGGAATTAGAAGAAGGCAATTTGCTAATAAGATTTGAAATGCTCAGCTCTGAAATTTACTACGGGACTAGAGCTGTAACCTCAAATTTGGGTAAACTTCACAGGTAAATGGGAAAATTAAATTTAGACTTACAGGTTTTCCTGGGATTGGTGGGAGAGGACTGCATCATGTCCTGCTGGTTCAGTCTGCATCTGCTCTTCTTAACAAGCTGCTAACAGTTTTAAAAATGCTTTCATTCCAGAGCACAGAAATGTATGAGTCTGTAGGTAGAAGCTTTCTCTAGAGAGTTATGGAAGAAGTCAACTTTGGTGACGATATTTTGGGCTGTGTTATGGCCCCACTATTGTATTCTTTCCCTCTGAAGAGGGAGTTTGTAGTTCCAAAATTGTTGGGAAACCTTTGTATGACAGCTGTGGGGGAAGGACTCTTAAAGCAGGCTTGCAAAATGCCTGAAGGCTGAATTACAGAGTTGCTGTTCTGCAGCACTGGGGCTGGTGTACCCTTACTTGCATGCATACTTTGCAGACAGTTTGCTTTCTGCTGCAATGAGAGCAAATGTCTTAACACCATGGAAGCCATAGTGACTTCCTGTACTCATTGTGGGACCTCATTTAAATAAAGGACTTTCTTATTTTAGGCGTGTTGTTCAGTGTATGCGCCACTTGATCATGTAATTGATTATGTAATGAGAATGGTTGCAGTTGTGCTGGACAGACCCTTTGCTTGCCTAAAATGATTTAACTTCATACACAAAGGTGATCTCCCCTTTTCAAGTGAGTTTGTTTTGGAGGTCTGGTTTTTGTGGTTTTTTATTTTCCATCAACATGCTTTAAATCTGTAAATCTCGACATGTAGTTTGCTTCACTTGAAACTACATAGGAAACATTCTTCTTTATAGGAGAGCATTTTGAAAATGAAAAATCTACTTAAATTTTGGTGAAGTATATGCAAGTAGGAGTTCATCCACCCTTAGAATTCCTCTGTTTCTGTGAACACCTCACTGTGGATAGAACTACTGTTCTTTTGAAGTGCTTTGTAGCTTCTGACATGAATTATAGAGACAGAGCTGTGGGGTTTTTGTTGGAAAGCTGTGGGTCGGTTCATGCTTTGAATGTAATCTTTTTTCCTGTGATGGTCTTGCGCCTGTACAGGAACCCCTGGAGAATATGACGTGCTAATTGTGTACGCAAGTGACGCTACTGAATGGTGTCAGTACCTCCAGAACCTCTTCCTCTTTACTCGGCACATTCGAAAGCATCGGATTCTGACCTACCAGCTGAAAGGCGAGTCAGCCATCTCCCCCCAGGAGCTGGACCTGTTCAGCAGAAGTCGGAGCATCATCCTTTTGCTTTCTGCAGAGCTTGTGCACGGTTTTTATCATCCTCACGTCCTGCAGAGTCTTCAGGAAGCTTTATGGCCCCCGTGCAAAGTAGTCAAGCTGTTCTGTGGTGTTACGGACTGTGACGACTATTTGACCTTTTTCAAGGACTGGTCTCAGTGGCAGGAACTCACAAATGATGATGAGCCTGATGCTTACCTTGCAGCTGTCAAGAAGGCTATTTCAGAAGGTAAGGTGGTAGCCATGAAGTTGTGCTTTCTGGTCAGGGGTTGAAGGAGGGAGATACATTGTTCTTATTTTAACAGTGTTAACTTTCTTTACTGAAATAGAAAACTAAAGCACATTGTGCAACCCTTGTGAACTAGAATTTTTACACGCAGGTTTTTCTATGCCTGGTCAATTGGTCCCTAATTCAGAAAAGTTTAGTAGTGACTCACAGAGGACTTCTGAAGTTAAGGTTGTCATAGGTGGCTAGTTTTGGAAACAAATCAAAAATTAAAACTTTACCTTGAGTGTTCTGCTTGTAAATGTTGTGGCCTGAAATTTATTGACCCAAATTACTGGAAAAATGTCTTCTATGTATTTAATTTAAGGAAAAGAATTATCTTGTCCTTCAGACTTACTTTTCTGTCATACCAGAACCAAAATAATGTTGTCTAATATGTATTCTTTAGCACTGGGCCTAAAATCATAGATGTAACCACATAGCTTGTTACCTATGATGGAAAGACAGACATAAATTTGAGAATTGCACTGATGGCCTTAAAAATAATGCAACCAGTCTGAAAGTGATCACCTTGTAACTAGCACAGAAGTATTAACAGCTGAAGGCTATATAGAAGCCCAATGTACTGAGTTTTAATTGATTCAGAACTTTCTAACACTCTATAAGAGTGTGTAGTATTTCTTTCTGTTTCTCTTGAAATGAAGATGGAGAGCTCTGGGAAGTTGTGCTGGTCAAAGGTGTTTTTATGAAATTGCCATATGTAGGTTTGTAGTATTCTTTGTCAGCCTTAGCAAGATTGGAATCCTGCAGTTGCATCTTGGACTAAGATTTGTCTCTGTTTAGTGGCATAAATGAGGCAGTGCAGTCTTCTAGTGTGTCTAGTGTTTTGTGCATAAAGATGCTTATGCTGGGATAACAGGTTCAATATCCATGATAACAAATTTATCACAGTAAAAATAAATTGTGAAAGTTGTGATCTTGGCCAAAATGGTCCCCCTGAAAGAAGATAATTTATGGATTATGCTGAAAATGTCATTCTCAGGTAACCAGATCACAACAGATATTTCTTAGTAAATTTTAAAAATCTGCATAAACTGAAGTTTGCATCTCCCTTTCACACACCTCTAAACCATCCTGGATTCCCAGTGTATAACCTAGAACTAAAGTAGTCTGTCTCCTTTGCTTTCAGTCTGGAAGAAAACAAAAAACAGTGGCTGAACTTTTATACTCTAAAAAGTAAAACTGAACAGAGATTAAATTAGCTTTTCTGTCACTTTCTAGCAAAAGCAAAAGTTTACTTACTGTTTTTCTCCAAACTTCGGTCCAGAGCATGGCACCAATGTTTTATTGATTTTTAAATATGCTATTCAAAGTTGGGAAGATTAAAACATCTCACTGGATTATTAGTGTGTTTTTACTTAACATGTCCGAGGACTGTCAGAGTTATTTTAGGCCAGACTAGGAGTAAGTTCTCATGTAGTTGAAGAGTGTGTGAGAATACAAAGGGATGTCGATCCTGAAATCTTTTCCCAGAGCCAGGTCTCACCAATCTCTTCAGGCTTGCTGCATTTTGAGCATCAGTTTAGTGGGCTGCCTGTCAGACATCTCTGTCAAAACTTCTGTAGCTAAAGGCTCTGCAGTCTGACTTTTCACGGTTGGACATAGAGTCCCTCTCCAGAGGTGCTGTCTGTGCTGCAGGTTAGCATGTGCTGAAAAGAACTGTGCTTTAACTTTACATAAATGATGTTTTGAAGGGGAGATTGTGCTTTGGATTTTTGTTGTTGTTTCTACATAACAAAAAAATCAGCCTATTTTCTGTTATCTCTCATTGATCTCAAACTGACTTCAGCATGTCTAGAAAATATTTGACTGAGAGAAAAAAATAAGGTAAAACCAAACTCATTTGCTGTGGAATCTGCTGTAGCATGTCCAGATAGTTTGGTACACAAAGATTCAGAATTTCTGGACTTCTGTTACCGTTATGAGAGTCCTACCTGATGAAAGCTGTCACCTGCATGCAAAATTGAGTGTTCTGATGTGCATGTTTTGATCCATGCACATCAGAACAGTTGCAAGGCAAACCACCTGGTCTCATGCTGACTCTTGTGAAGGAAGAACCTAATTAAGGTGGGCTACTTTCATGGCCAAAGTATTTGGATGAATGTTATCAGATCCTACTTCCATGTGGGGAAAAAAATGACTCTGTGACCTCTTCCATTGTGCAATTCTACAGACCACGTTTTGTGAATGGCCTTAAATGCAAATGTTTTGATGTTTCCTCTGAGGAGAAGTCAGCCCCAGGTGTACATAGTTCCCTTTTTGTGTGAAACTGTGAAAACTTTCTTCTCGTTTGGTAATAAAAAAAATCTGCCTTTCAGTTTGGTTGCAGCCAGCCCCAGCATGAGTGACTTAAGGTACAAGTGTTTGTGACAGCAGACCTGTCCCAAAGAGAAACACAACCTATGCTCTGCTCCCAGGACTTCATTGTTTAGGATTTAAGAGGAAGTCAGGAGCTCTTAGAAGGTCTTAGTTAAATCACAGCAGACTGTGAACTTTTCCTGGAAAAGGCGGCCCTCAATTCTTACAGCACTTAGCAGAGAAAGTTTATGATCATATTTGAAATTATTTGGGTCTGGGTGTCTTTATCTGGGAAATACTTCTCTTCACATGCATTCACCAGTACTTCTAACAGCAGTGTCAGCACAGGCTGAAAAACTAAGCCTGATGCTAAAATGGCTGAACTTCAGCTTCCTAATTGTTGAATCCTGGGCCAGTGGGGCATGTGAGACAGGATACAGTGAGGGCAAATTCTGCTGAGGCTGCACACTGGCCCTGCTCAGGCTGTGCCGTTGTCTCTAGCACAGCTGTTGGCTGCAGTCTGTTTAGGGCATCATGGGAACATGACACCCCCAGACATCACATGCTGAAACCTATTTTAATTTTTATTAGATTGATATGAATTCAGAAATGAGGAAGCTCTCATCTAGCCTTGTTGAAAACTGTGTGCTGACACTGACTCTTGCTGTCTTGTCGATGGGGTATTTTTAACTATACAGTTTCTCAACTCTGGCAAAATATAGAGGGCACGAAGGTTTGCATTTGCAGGCACTCCTTTTATCTCTGGGAAAGTTTTTCAGGTTACGCAATAGCTGTGCTAAGGACATGGAAATCATAGAATTATTAAGGTTGGAAAAGATCTCTGAGATTGAGTCCAACCATTAACCCAGGGGTCCCCAAACTTTTCAAATAGGGGGCCGGTTCCCTGTCCTCAGACACTCTGGGGGGCCGGACTATAGTTTGGAAAAAAATGAACGAATTCCTATGCAAACTGCACATATTTTATTGGTAGTAGTGCACAAAAACAGGAAAAAGAATGCAATATTTAAAATGAAGAACAATTGTACTCAACAAAAACAATATTTCAATGTGAACTATTCTTGGAATACCCTGCACGCTGAGTCAATTTTTCTTTTCTTTGACATGATGGTGCATGTGCTTCCCACTGGTGCTGGCTTGCTTGTCCTGTCTGGGAGCTGGAGGGAGGGAGGGAGAGACAGGGGAGCC
>JAWWLV010000180.1:15727227-15740217 GCA_035041135.1 Platyrinchus mystaceus | reverse complement strand
GTAAGGGATAATGTGCTGCTACTTTAAAATCTACATTCACTATATAACTACTTCTAAAATCTACAAAATTAAAAAAAGATTAAAACTCCGAGGCATCACCAGAAAATCATGAACTTCTCATGTTTTGTGATACTTTTGTGATGAGGAGCTAAGAGAGACAGTTGCTTGGGGGCTCTGTTTTCCCCCCAGCAGCAGTAGGTTGCAGTATGGAAACACCCTGAAGCCTGTAAAGCACTTTGAACTTAACTGTGTGATGACCACCACCACATTAGCATTGGCAGGGTACCAATGTGCTAGTTAAATAATTGCATGACTATGACAGCTTAATGTGTAATGATCTCTGTGATCAGAACTGAAACTATTCTGGCTTGCCTTTTAATTTATGTATGTTCTGTCACCCTAGATATTTACATTTACAAAATTAAAGGTTGTCTAAACTTTAGGTTCACTAAACTTTAGGGGCACAATTTCAGAACCGTAAAGATTGATAGTAGTTTCCCAGCATTATTTTATTTAATCTACTTTGGTCTGTCCTCTTGAAGAGTCATTGTTCCAGCTCTGAGAATGGAGACTAATAGTCATTATAGTAACTCCCATAAAGTCAGTGAGGTGGGTTGATTTAAAGAAGGTGACCTCACCCACATTTAAAGATTCAATTTAATCTGTCTTAAATCAAGACTTATAATATAAACACAGACCTTGAAACTAGCTTGTATTTGAATTATAAACATGAGCTTCACATTGATGGAGTGTACAATTGAAGTTCTGCAGTTTCTAACAGTAAGAGAAATAATTTTTAGTTCCTCTCCTGTGTGACTGTAACCGTTTCATCATCTCCTGAGTTGCTAACAGGGAAAGATTAATTTCAGTGGGATTCAAAATACCTGTGTTTCAAAGAGAAAGTCCAGACTTATGAATGCACACTAGACAAAACATCAAGAAGCTCTCAAAGTACAGGTAGAAGAAAATCCTGTGCATGGATAAAGTTGCAAAGATGGAATTCTTTTAAATTGTTCTTATTCAGAGACTAGTGAGCCTGACAGAGATTGCAGAATTCTCAGTTACTTTTCAGATTTCACTCCCTTCTCTTGTATTTTATGGCACGGCTTTAAAGAGAGCTCCAGAGAAAGCCAGGGATGGAGAGATGTGAGGTTTTCTAATTTGAGGTGAAGTACTGCTCACATCAATGGTCCAGTCTACTGTTAGCAGAGGACCTAGCAGGTCACAGGCTATGTGCATTGATATAAAGAAGGTAGTTACGAAGTACTTTCCTATTTAGTGTTCAGACCAAGATCGTGACTCTTTTTATGACTCTTAAAGAATTCAGTACAGCAGAAACTCTTTTGGTATCCATCTGGCAGTATATCCAAACTCCTGTCCTCACAGTATTTGATGCAAACTCATGGCCATTGTTTGTTCTAATGGTGATTTCTGCTCTTTCTTTTCAAAGATTTAACCTCTGGGACAGTGCCTCTGCAGATATATTCAGGGGACTTGATGGTGGGAGAAACAAGTGTCACTTACCACACGGACATGGAAGAAATCAGCAGTCTGTTGGCTAATGCAGCCAACCCCGTACAGTTCATGTGCCAGGTAACAACTTTAGCAAACACAGAAACTACGCTTTGGAAACCAGCTCTCTCAGAGGATAAGACAAGTGGGCATAAGCAAAAGTGCTTGCCATAAGTAGCTCTTCTGAGATGAATAAATGCAAGGTTATTTAGGGATTATCACATAACCTTAACACCCCCTTCTAGTGAAAGCATGGGTGCTTTTTCTGTCTCTGAAGCACGTAGCTGGCTGAGTCAGGTTATCCAACTAACAAAAAAAAAGTGCAGTCAATCAACACTCACATTTAGATCCTGATGACTTGAAAAACGTGGAATGACAAAACTTGGTATAACAGAAAGTACCATAAGGAAATAAACTGTTTGGGAATTTGTACCTAAGTGTTCTTGAAAAAGATGTGAATAGAAATGAAGGTTCATATTGTCTGAAGGAAGCAGAGTAACATAAAATGATTTGTTTCCCCTTAGCACTCCTTTAACAAAGCCACTCCTCAGTTTTCATATTGTATTTTACCCAATTGGGGTACCTGAACCCCATTAGAGGGGTAAAGCATGCACAAGGCAAGCTCTTAGATACCTTGCTGCCTGCCGGCATGTCTCTGGTTGGCTGCGTAGCAGAAACCTACAGAGTAGTGCTGTTAGTCACCAGTATAGCTGGGGCAGGGGAGACTGTGTTTCCTTTACTTTTAGTTCAAATTGTGGAGAAGTTGGTACTGGTTGATGCCTCTGCTTGGGGAATAGGCATGTTTCCCAGTGGCTAAGAACCAGCTCAAAAGCCAAACCCAGAGTTTACACCAGAGTAATTAAACACGGGCTAGTGCATACTTAAAGCAGGAGGGACGCTTCATTGGAGCAGTTTCAGAAGTAAGATTGTACCTGTCAAGGAAGTAGGAGGCAACAGTTTTCTGTGCTTGCAGTTGCATGAATGACTTTCTCATTATGCTTTGTCTTCTTGTAGAGTGTATGATTCTCATCTCTTCAGTTTAATGATATTCTGTTTCTGGACCAGGAAGCTATTCATGTTCTTTGCTTGACCTAAACATTTATACCTTCCATGTTAATACCTGCTGTTTTCTAATTGTGCTTAATAATAAAAGCACCATAGAAATCTCACTTAAACTGAATCTCCAGACTCCTCCAAACAAAAGCGCTTTCCATTTATCTGTAGGCCTTTAAAATCGTGCCATACAGCATAGAAGCACTGGACAAACTGTTGACTGAGTCACTCAAGAAGAACATTCCTGCCAGTGGTTTACACCTGTTTGGAATCAACCAGCTGGAAGAAGAAGATATGACAGCAAGTAAGTTGAAAGATTCTTTTATTTTTAAACTTTGTTTGTATCCCTTGTTTTACCTTGAAATGCCTTAACACTGTGGAAGGTGGTACCTGCACAGGCTGTCTCAAAAATCTTGGATCTCAGCCAAGAAGCTAGATTTCTGGTGATTTCTTTATTAATTTCTATAGAAAGGGGATTGCCCTTTGAGTCAGCTGACCATATTTTAATTACATTCATCAGTCTCACTTCCTAAACTGTGACAGATGCAGCTGGGTAGACAGTTTCAAACACAGCCAGAGTGAAAAGATGATGGTCCCCAAATGTCTTCCATATTTTCTCCTTTGTTTCTCGCCTTTGTCTCTGTTGCTACTAGAGAAAAACTTAGATTCTTAACGGGCTCCTGTTCTCACAGATCAGAGGGATGAGGAGTTGCCAACACTGCTTCACTTCTCTGCAAGATATGGGCTGAAGAACCTCACTGCCTTGCTGCTTACATGCCCTGGAGCGCTGCAGGCCTACAGTGTAGCCAACAAGTATGGCCACTATCCAAACACCATAGCAGAAAAGCATGGCTTTAAGGATCTCCGCCAGTTCATTGATGAATATGTGGTAAGAGGAAGCAGCAGTCTTTCTGCCTTGTCCCACAGAGAGTGTGGGCAGTGGCACCGAGCTTGGCACTTAAGTGTTGTGTGAGCAGGAGTGATGGGATGATAAAATGTGCAGTGTGGTGTGTTAGGGTGTAGAACACAGACATCAGCCACACTGAAAGCTTCCAGGCAGGAGGGTTAGGTGCATCTCCGGAGCTAGAGAAATTCCCGGGGCTTTTGCACAGACCAAATAAGATGGAAGAAGAGACTGCCATGCAGGCTTTCCTTGTCATCCATCCATCTAATGAAGTTTCAGTGGGGATGCGGTTGGGGCCTGGTGTACTCTTCTAACTTCTCATCTTTGGAAAACTACAGTCCCTTCATCCTGCTTACTTCAGGGGATAATATGGAAACGGAATATGTTTGAGAAGATACAATTTGAGGTATAATACTGTATCTGAGGTACAGTAAGATAAGCTTATTAGCTCATTCACAGCTGATCTGTGTAGTCTACCTGCTCCACTTGATATCCATTTCTTCCTGAATCTGTATAGCTGTTTGTTGCCCAGTTGTTCTATCTGGGAAACCCACCGCCAGGAAGCAGCACTCTGACTTGTCCAGATTATGACATGGACCTGACTCCAGCTGCACGAAGCAATTGTTTCTATGGGGTACCTTGGGTATGCATTTCAATTCAAACTGTTTCAGGCCTGTATGCTTCAAAATAACAAGAAGCTCCTTGACTCACATCACATGAGTTCTATTTGCCTTTCCTTTCAGTTGAAAAGTTTTGTGTAATTGTCCTTAAAAATTGTCAGAATGGAGGGTGATAGATCTGTTAGCCTTAATGTGGTTCTGCCAGCCAATTACAGTAGTGTTTAAACCCTATTTAGGAGTTATGGGTGGTTCTTGGATTTGGGGCTTGCTTCTTGATATAAGCATGAATTTAGGATTATACCTTAGAGCTAAATAAAAGTTATTGTGTGTTCTGAGATCAGGAGAGCTGCATAAACTGTAAATTGTGTGATCAAAATCTTTGCACTGGGGTAAATGAGAGATGGGTAGGAAGTCCTTCCAACTTCTTATTGCAGTACTGTGCTCCTCCCATATTCTCTCCACCAGCACAGTGACAGCTGTGTTAAGAGTAGGTCCTGCTTACTGACTGTAAAGCTGTGCAGCATAGTGTTAGAGCACACAAATCATCTGCACCAGTGTGACAACTGCAAGGTAGTGACTAGAATCACTACTAGTATGGATATCTGAAAATCCCAGTAAACCGCTTTACTCACCTTATTTTCTCTCTAGCAAAGGTTCCTCTGCACCTCTGTAGAGCACCTTATGAGCTACTGGCCTGACTCGTTTTGACTGTGGAGGGAAGCATGTGTAGACAGTTTTGACATACATGCCCTGTGGATTGAGGGCCCATGAGTTGGCATTTGTGGATGGAAGAATATCTTGTAGTATTGTGACTGGTTAAGATGGCTGTGCTTGTGACATAGTTGGAACTTGGGAGTAGGATGGGATGAAACTTCACATTTTGCTCCCTGGTGTGGTTTGGTGAAGATCTGCATTCTTCCCCTGCTCCGTGTTGCAAATATGTGAGAAAGGGTTCTGCTGTCCTGTGAATTAGAAGTTGCCTGTATTATGTGAACAGCTGCCTGCTGTGAGGTTTCCTGTTAATATCACAGAAAAGGGTCTGTGTACTCCCACTCTGGGTGTTACATGCTGCTGCTAATGGCCAAGAAACTGAAACTGAATCTACATCAAAGCTAAAACTTCGCTATCTTGCAGGTGCTCTGCATGTGGCAAGCTTTCCCCCTTGTGGTTAGCTACGCTTGCCCCAAAATAGCCTTTGACAAGCATTTGTATTTTTAGAATGAGCTATGTTTATGTTCTGGGAGTTTGCAGATATTGGGTAGGACACGAAATTGAAGGGGTGAGAGGCTGTAATGGCTATTCAGAATGTGTTAGCACCAACTTGTTTCACTTTCCTTACCTATTACTACAACATAGATCTTGAAGGCTTGGGCCCAGTCAGCTATAGTGGGAATTTAATTCATTTGAGAAGCCTTAATCTTTGGGAATGGGCCACCTTTAGATGTTTTTTTCCATAAGTGATGGGAGAATGAGGTATCATTTGCTTGCTTTGATTCTTCACATTCTTTATTTAAATGAGACTTGAACTTTTTTTTTTTTTTCTTGCCCTCCTTCCTCTCCAGGAAACTGCAGATATGCTGAAGAGTCACATTAAGGAAGAGCTGATGCAAGGCGAGGAGGATGAGTCTATTTATGAGTCCATGGCTCATCTGTCCACAGATCTGTTAATGAAGTGTTCCTTGAATCCTGGCTCCGATGAAGAGCTTTATGAATCCATGGCTGGATTTGTCCCTGGTGCTCCAGAAGATCTTTGTATGTATCATTCATAGAATGACAGAATCATAGGGTGTTTTGGGTTAGAAGGTACCTCTAAAGCTCACCTTATCCAGCCCCCCTGCAATGAGCAGAGACATCTTCAAACAGATCAGGTTGCTCAGAGCTCCTGTCTCTCATACACAGTAGCACCTAGTTACAGCTTTTCTGCTCTCACCACAAGGAAACTATGCTCCATCTCTAATGTGGGCTGGCTGATAAAATTGTTCTTTTTTTTTTTTTTTGATTGCTAGTGTACAAGATCAAGAGCTGTTTCCTCAGTGTTTTGAGGACTCCCTGAACCTTAAGCAAGTAATGTAGCATATAGGAGAGACTTAATTTTCTACCATGTTCTGCTTCTCCCTCCTGGGAACCGGCAACCTAGGGGCACTCTGACTTACAGACACCAACAAAAAAGATGTGATTTTAGTGACAACTGGGAAACTGAAAAAACAAGAGCTGAGCTTTAGAACAACAACTTGAAAGCAAAAGAAAAGGAGCATATAGAAATACGTATACTGAAAGATTATAACTGAAAAATCATTATTCTAATCCAGTTTATGCAGTTGTTTAACTTTTTCACCATTCCATTAATATTCAGTGAGACCAATTGCAAATATCAAGTTAAATACCTATGTTAAGCAATTGTAAATTTGCTGTTCTTACTTACCTGCCTATTTGGTCTGGCTTCATCTCACGGATATATTTTACGATTCCCATGATGAGCAAAGAATCTAGCTTCTTATAATTTAAGCACCTCCATAAGGACTTCTAGTGTTTCTGCAGGTTTTAAGTGTGCTGCCTCCAGGGAAAAGTTTCCTTTCTGAAACACTTTTGCTTATAGGCTATATTGGTCTTGGGCTGTTTTTCTCCTCTTTTAGATTACATGATACTGTAAAACACATTTTCCTTGATTATTGAGTCCAGAAGACTCTGTCAGTTCTTTGCCTGAAATCATAAATTCTTCTCTGCAAAGTTTTGTTTGGTCACTGCAGGGATAATTCTGCTACCAAAGCCAGGATTGTTCTTCCTTCAGGTGGAGATAAGCAGTAAGTCGGGTTGGACTTGTAAGAAACAAAGCTGCTGTTGTTTGCAGTAATGGAGGTCAGAGTTTCTAGATGTTTGCAGGCTCTGCCTGCAGTCAGTACACAGCTGAAAGGAGTTGATTGACTAAGCCTGTGCAGGGGGAAAAAACAACTACTAAGCCCAATTTGTCTTCTTCAAGCCCTGAAATGCCCATTCTCTCAAAGTTAAAGGTGTTTCATTATTATTTAGAATACAAATAACACACATGCAAACCCTCACTGAAATTAATGGGAGTGCTGGCTGGTTTAGAACTGCCATCACAAATAAAGGATTCAAGGTATTGTACTGACTTACAGGTTTGAGAGGATGAAAAACTCACTAGGAAATCACAATTAACTTCTACTGAGGTACTTTTTCTAGGAATTAATCTTATGTGAATAGATATGACTGTGGTGTAGAGGACAATACAAGGGCTATTTTAAATGTAGCCATATTGTGGCAGTGTGCCTATTTATTGTGGTCAAGGCGGGCTTCCATGTCAGCTTTTCAGAGACTGATCAAAGGAAGGTTAAATATCACAGGGTCAATTTGTCTGGCAGGAACTGGTTTGAGAATAAGGTAACACAGGACTGGAGCCATTGTAATGAGTTAAAAGTAGTAGCAAATATTTGGATACCAGAGTATTCTGCTGTATTTTTCACCCCACTTGTAATTTTTCAATGCAATTTTATATATTTTTTTTCCCTGCATTTGGTCTTGGCAAAACATTTTCAGAGAAAGTGCAGAAGCTGTACAAGGGCCCAGTTTTGCTTAAACTAACATTGCTTAAGTTACACACACCTGTGTTGCGTTGCTAGTTGTGCCTTTACGGTTTGGAATAATTGATGAAATTTAAAAAGATGGAAAAGGTTTTGTTCATCTACAGAACACCACCTCCCCTCCTCTGAAGGAGAGCATTCTTTCCCAGGTAGGTCTTAATGCCCTGAGCAGTGTAGGTCATAAAGTAATCCTAACCACATCAGAGCTCTTGCTGTACCTAATTTACTGTTCTTTATTAATGAGTTTGACTTGCCGCCTTTAATTTTTTTTTTATCATTATTCTAATTGTTCCTTCTTCAGAAGAGCACTTACCTGACACTTCACTCATACTACACTTTTAAAATACCTGTAGAGTTAAATATAATTTTCTGGAATTTGCTTCAGGTTTGTGCAGGTTGCAGGTAAATGGCATTTAGCTGAGTCACACTGTAGTTGAACAGCAAAAAGGGAGGGTTGCCTCCATCATATCAGGCTGGTACTATGAACTACACCATCAGATAAAGTGCTTTCCTTGTTCTGCTTTCCTTTCACCAGCACCTCCTGCTGATTTTTGCAAAACAGTATTTTGAGTAGGCTGGAGTTGAGCGCAGGAGGGACTCTGAGAGCAAGGCCTCTTCAAAGTGCTTCTCAAACCTGTTTGATCTGTGTGAAGATTAAACAGTTTGGTTTGTGTGTGGTGTTACGCTCTTTTACTTTGGGAAAGAGGCTGAATTCCCACTGTCCAAGGTCTGACAGTGACAGTAGCTGAGAGCTGGTTGAAACATCTGGACTCATAACACTGTTTCTATATTTATGAACTGTGTGGACACTCAAACTCTGTATAGTGTGAGTTTCATGCAGAGATTTAATCCTTTAACCTAGACAGTTTCAGCTGACTAAAGTCTATTGTCCTGTAATTTGCAGACCTCCAACACCTAAAGAATAGATATTAGTTCACATATGAATAAGTTGTGATGCCCTTATTCTACTCTCTTGCATATTCCCTCCCTCCTCCACCATTTTATTCTCTTGAGACCAAACTTTCAGCAGTGTTCTCATTGATTTTTATTTTTGCCTTAGTTAATGCAAGAAACAGTAACCTCCTTGTCATCCTCGAGCAAGCTGAGAGAACTGTGCACAAAAGTATAACTGCTTATAAAGTTCTGAGGTGTGATTTAGGCCAACACATTGAATCACTTGTCTTGCATAATGAATCTCTGTAAAGAGGTAGCTTGCTTTGTGTGCAGGAATACCTGGCATCTAGTGTTTACAAATGTTTACAGGGGGAAGGGTCTTCCTACTTTCTAAATGTTGCCCACACATGAATATTTTAGCTGTTGTGAAGGTTCTATAGGTCATAATTCATCTTCTGTATGTCTATTTGCAGGTTGGTTGAGCTCCCTTCTGAAGCTTTAAACCCTGCAAAGGGAAAGCGAAACTCTCTGAATAAATATCTTTTAGCTACTAAATTCTGACTTCTAGGAACTGCTTAACCCTCTTCCTGCTAACCCTTCTATCAACGGAGGGGCTTGGGTACAGTCCGAGTGCAATCAGTGTGATCGTCAGAATGTCCGCTTTATTTACACAAATTGCATCTTTTATACACTTCTCACACCCTGGTGTTTGATTAGTCTTATATCATTGGGTACAAAGCATTGATTACATTTGTATCACACTTCTAATTGGCTTTTCACAGGTGTCCACACGAAATGTTACCTTTTGGAACTCTACCTCCAGCTCAGCACAGACTTTTCCCCTGAAAGGGCCCCAGAATTTCTAGGTTGTTTACATTGTTTTGTGCCTGGCCTTGAGAGAGCAAGGCTTACAGAAATGCAGGAAGGATTGCTCACATTTTGTGCTATTCCTGCAACACCCTTCAGACCAACTTTCCCCAGTAGCCTCAGGAAAATCTGGTGACCTTTCCTATAATACCCATTTGTGTGTGCCACCTTCTTGTTTGTCACTTCTGTCTCACTAGCTAGTTTTTGCAGCAAGTGGAGCAGATGGTGTCACTGACAAATTTGAGAACTTCTTTTCAGTTATGGTATATGGATGAGGTGTTTGGTCTCCTCTGTATGCAACAGGTCTGTGTTCAAGAAGGTAGCGAGGTGACAATCTTGCCTTCTCAGGAGAACTAGTTAGCTGATTAATTTAACTATACTAAAGCAAAACCTGCAGTACCCTGTTGCACTGATGGTTTAGTAATCCTGTGGAGCACAGCCAGAACTGGGAAGATACTGTTTCCTACACAGAGAATGAAAGGAATTTTGCACACTTGTCATGTTCTGTTCTGCCCCTAAACCCATAAGGAAGTGGCTTTCCTCTGGGCCTGTGTTTGCTACAGGTTCATTTCTAAAAGCTATGTTAAAAAATAATCAAGGTGGCTATAAGGTGGAAAATTGCTCTACAGAAAACTTCGGGTCTATAGTGTTGATTCTTTAGCATGCTCAAATGTCAAATCTGTGCTTTCATGTAATGCAGTGACACATACATGAACGTTATGTTTGGATGATGGTGAGGAGATTAGCTCCAGCAGCATGCAATGTGGCACGGACAGCAGAGCTCTTAAGAAGCTGCTGGTGTGGTTAATCCACACAGCATGCAGTAGTGCTATGGATATGCTGGAGGTATTCCTGCGAGGTTAAATCTAGGTTGAGTGCAGTCATATGACTGTCAGTCAGTCCTTTGACAATTGTTGATTTAAAAAAAAAATGAAAAAAAACCCCCACAAAATCTTGCTGGCATATTCTTATTCCTTTTTCATAATCTCAGTTTTGCAGAAAAATAATAAGAAATATTAGAAAATAAAAAATTACATTTATAAAAATATTGCATATTCTCACATATAACCCAAACCATCTGGTTTACATAGGAATAGAATTATGACACAGTAATAGATATGCCTCAACAATTCACTTATTAATCAGTCTTGTTTTTAATATCATTAGGAGCATGGTTACCTAACATTTAATTTTAGTTTTAGGATTAGTTTTAGGGTTACAGTGAGGTTGACGCTTTTCTTAAAAAATTAGAATTCTTCATATGAAACACTGAATTAACAAAGTATCTTACTGTTTGCTGTCACTCCTTTCTCAATACTGGATTATCATCTGACCCCCTAAACACCTTCCAGTCTAGCTATTTAACTCAGCCAACTGTTTTGACTTTTAGCTAATAAACAAACACTATTTTCTGGGTCATAGGAAAATTGCCTTCAATGTCTTGCCTTGCGAAATCGCAGGTTTCCTCTCAGGGGGCCCTGTGGAGAGGCCAAAACTTTCATCTGGCCAACATACACTCAATAGTAACCAATACTCGGTGCCTGCTTGAAGCCTTGTTAGAACTTCTCAACAGCAATGTTAGTCACCCTCAAGTGTAAGCATCAGGCAGCTGGAAAAGATTTGTGCACAGTGGACTGAACATGGCAACTCAGAAACCTTTTTTGAGGAAAATGTTTGGTCAGTTGCCCAGCTTCTTCTTTGGTTGTCACCACAAACCAAAGATCCAGTCAGAAATACCACATCAGTTTATTATATTATTGTTGTGAGTTTATTTTGGGTTAATTTTTTTCTCACCTCTCACACAATTACTATAAGTTAAGAGAAGGTTTATGCAGACAAAAGAGATCTGATGTGGGGAGAATAATATTAGGATTTATTACTAGCAAGATAAAAACTAAAGAGCTATATATACAACAATTTTAACTAGGCAAAAGTGCTATGTATTTACAGAAGAACCCCTTCCCTCTTGTATCAGGAGGAGAAGTAGTCTCTTTTCCATTTCCAGAGTTACAGGTCTTTCTAAATAATTTTGCAGTACTTGAAAGTTTCTTTTCTATTATCTCTAGGACGACAGCTCCGATTCGTCGCAGCTGGAACTGTCTTTCTCTCTCTCTCTCTTCTGTGTCGACCTCAGGGCTGGGCCTACCCCCTTCTGGGCTAAGACCCAGGCCTTATGAGGTCCTCCATGGACTGCAAGGGGACACTTGCCTTACCATGGTCTTCTCACAGTTACAGCGGATAATGCTTTTGAGTCCACCTCTGTTTCTTGTGGGGTCCCTCCTCACGAGAGACGGTCCTTGATGGACCTCTCTAACATGAGTCCACCTTTGGGCAACAGTTCTTTCATTCTCTGCTGTCCCTTAGGGTCATAAATTCAGCTGCACCAGCATGGATCCCTCACTGGGATCACAAGTCCTACCTGGGCTGACTTGCTCCAGTGTAAGTTTTTCTCTTCATGGGCTACAGATGTCCAGCAGGACTGTGTTTCATCTTAATCCTCCCACAGAGTCACATCTTCTTCATGCACTCAACTGCTTTGGTGTGGGCTCCTTCATGAGCTGCAGAGGGGGGTCTCCACTCTTTAACAGTCTTACACAGGTGGCAGGGGTTTTCAGTTTTCAGTCTCTTCCCTGCTGAAGGGAGAGAGAGAGAAAGACACGAGAGAGAAGGAGCCTCCTGCCTCGGGTTTCTCTTCTCTCTCCTCCGGCTGCCAGCTTTGACCTTGGAAGCTGCATTATCTCTCTGCCTGGAATTCCTTTTGCAGTATTTCTCGTCCAGGCAGTCTTCCCTTAGAGTTTTTCCTCCACTCTGTTACATGTCTTGGCCAGGGGGTTTCAGTGCCACACCTGCCCCCAGCCCAGGGCTGGGGGGAGAAGGGAGGCCTGGCCCACCTGGGGCCTGCCGCCTTCCCCTACATGGCTCCCAATGTCTTCTGCCTCGTGGCTCTTATCTCTTCTGCTCCCACAGCTTCTCTTCTGTTTTTTTAAATATGTAATTGGCAGAGGCGTTACTAAAACTTTTGATTGGTTTTGCTCCAGAAATCCACCTGGAAAAACTATTTTCAGCCCTGGGGGGGGCTGGTCAGCAAACCCACGACAATTATATTACGTTGTTCCACACATTTAAGAATATATTAACAGATTCATCGTTCTGATTTTTTTTCAGATGTAGAGATGCTTCAGTCCAAACCAGACACTCCAGTTGCTGGAGATGAAGTTTCACTAACTACAAAAGATTCAATGCTCCGCAGATTTTTAGAAGGTGAGACCTGTTTGGAGGGAGGGATGTCAGCAGCACAGTTAAAGCAATTAAAGAGAATTTGATATTTCTCCTCTTAAGGATAGGAGATAGTCCACACTGTTCGCTTGTTTCAGACAAAGGAACTTTAGTACTTTGTAGACCAGGGGTCCTCAAACTTTTCAAACAGGGGGCCGGTTCCCTGTCCCTCAGATGCTGTGGGGGGCCGAACTATAGTTTGGAAAAAAAATGAACGAATTCCTATGCAAACTGCACATATTTTATTTGTAGTAGTGCACAAAAACAG
>JAWWLV010000180.1:15712753-15727127 GCA_035041135.1 Platyrinchus mystaceus | reverse complement strand
CTTCCCACTGGTGCTGGCTTGCTTGTCCTGTCTGGGAGGTGGAGGGAGGGAGGGAGAGACAGGGGAGCCGCCCACCTTGCTGATGCCACCACCCCCCTCCTCAGCCCGGCTGCGCAGTCCAGAGGGGGGGGTCCAGAAGGGACTGAAGGGACTTTGCCGCACAGGGGCTCTGGCGATTCGCCTGAGCTGGCTGGAGCTCGCAGTCCAGAGGCTGCCGACACCGGTTGCCCGGCAGAGGAGACACCCCCACCTCTTGCCCGCCGTGCATCGCAGAGGAGGAGGAGGAGGAGGACGGGGCTGCTTGGTTTCTGCCCCCAACCCCCGGCGGGGGGTGGGGCGGGCCGGATTAAGGACTCTAGGGGGCCACACCTGGCCCATGGGCCGTAGTTTGGGGACCCCTGCTGTAGACTATCATAAATAGGTTTTGGAAACCAGTGCTCTGTTTGATTTGTTAAGTATTATAGTATGCCACTAACTGTTCTTCAAGTTCTTCAAAAGAGTTAGGAGGTTTTTCACTATTTCTTCACCAAAACAGATGGTGCAGGTTTAGTGGCAGTTACATACTACTAGATGTTCATGACTTTATCAAGTCAAGTTCTGTTCTGAAGGTCTTTGGCACTCTCAAGTCACTGCAAACCTGGATGCTTTTGCCTGTGAAATGGCCAGCTTGGTAAGAATGTGGTACATAATGCATCTGGAGGGATCCAGTGTTCAGTGAAGTGACCAGGTTGTTATTCTTGCAAACTGTACTCTGTTGTAGGCAGTGGCATGGATGTGCCAGATTCAGAGGAAGGAGTTTACGAGCCGTGTGGTGAAGATGTATACTACCCGGTGGAACAAGATACTTTTCCACAGGAAATGGCTAACAGACCTCCAGTTCCTGTTCCAAGACCAGAATCTAGTTCTCCACAGCCAGACAATGAGCTGTACATCTCCAAAAGTGAGTTGGGTACCAGTGGAAATGTAGACTAGTCAACTGTAGTATAACATTGACATGGGCTTCAGTTGCCAAATAAATGCCAAGAAAGCCTACACTTTTTGAGATCCCTGTATTATTTTACTCTGGAGTTGGACCACCTTTGGGATCCAATTTCATATGTTTTTCATCTTCTGTCTACTCTGAAAATATGGGGATGTTGTATCTCAAGATCGTGGCCTGAGCTTGCTCTTAATGAAAGCAGTAGGATGACAGATTACCCCCAAATGGTATAAACAAATTCAACAAAATAGGAAAGATCCTGATATTAAAAGGACACAAGCTAATAAATTGAGACATTGCTGCTCAGTAATAGTATCATTGATTCAATCACATTTATATAGGGCATGATTTTATATACCTTGATATCTCCCTCTGATGTGGGGTTTAATTGAAATTGAAGAAGATTGTGCCTCTTAGTTTGCTAGGCAGTTCTGGAAATCTTGGTCATATTTCACAAACACTCTAACAAGAACTGCAGTACCGTGAGAGAGTAATTTCAGTGACTTCTCCTTTCTCCCATGACAGGACTATGGGGAGAGCATGTCCAGATTTTTTTTGTTTAGAGGTGACTGGGCTAAATTCTTTGAGGTCAATAGAAAGGGAATTCTGCTGTACAGATCTTTGTTTTCTTCAATGGACTTCGTAGGGCAACAGAAGCTGTAATGCACTGCAGAATTTTGTGTGCTTCACATATTCATCCTTGCTATTCCTGTCTTCATGAGATGCACTTCAGTATCTAAAGAATGTTTGTTTTGCAGTTTTTGCACAGAAAGCTCAAAGACCTGAGAATCTTTATGTCCCTAGAGGAAGGATTAAGAAAGGTAAGTCAGAAGTTCACTGAAAATCCTTCCAGTAATCCAAAAGCAGATCTGCTGAGATAGCTTCATTTGTGTGAAATATGACAGAATAGACTGTTTCACAAAGCTCTGGGGATAGTAGTCCTTTATAAATGACACAACCTTTTTGGCCTTATGTGACATTGGAAACTTTTATAACTTTTATCATGTACTCTACATGTATCCCCTGTCTTATAGTTTATCCTCAGGATCATAATGGTCATTGAAGTCCTTTTTTATGGTGTGAACCATATTTACTTCAATGCAACATGCAAATTATGTCCCACTTTTAATGTTCTGTATATAGCCACTCCTTGTTAATTATTATTTCCCATGATTTCACTTTTAGTGAACCGATTGCCAGTGCTCTCTGCACCTCCAGAACTCTGTCCTTATACTTTCAGTTCTTATCCTATGCACTATTAGAGTGCCAGGTACCACATCTAAGTTTTTAGCTCATGTGTTGGGAACTCCTCTTTATGTTACAAATGAGCTACAAAATGCTAGCATCAGTAGAATGAGTTTTCAGTTTCTGGACTTAACACTGTACAAATTACCTAGGAAGAGTCTACCTTTGTGACTGCCAAAGCTCTGTTTTGTGGATTGCTGAGGAAGCTGAGCCCTTTAAGGAATACATTTTGTTATGTTCAGTTAAATTATGATTTTAAGAACAGAGATTATCTCTGGGAAGTATTTGTGTACAAGGCTACCTCTCAGCTGGGCTTTTAGCCCTAACAAATAGCAGGATGGCTTAAGAACAAAACACTTCTTAGGAAACATTCAGTCTGTAATATTGATAATATTTTTTTTTGCATCTCTGCCATATCAAGAGTGCTTGAGCTCTTTGTATGCAGTGGGGAAGGCAGATACCACAAGTTCAATAATATTTCGGTTGTGTTCTCTCTTCAGAGACAATAGCCAGGCCTGTAAGGGACCTGTCTCAATCAAGCATATATGATCCATTTGCTGGAATGAAAACCCCAGGCCAACGGCAGCTGATTACATTACAGGAGCAAGTGAAAATGGGCATACTCACTGTGGATGAAGCTGTACTTCATTTTAAGGAGTGGCAACTGAATCAGAAAAAGAGATCAGAATCATTCCGGTTCCAGCAGGTACAGACTTACTCTACTGTTCAAGAAATACAGCTGTCTCTCTAGGTTATATCACAAGCTGTTTCAGTGCGGGTACATTTCTTTCCCAGTTGGAGCAGGAAGACTGCTAATGCAGTCCCCCAGCTAGCAGAGTTCTCTCCTGACATGGAGGGGCTGTTCCCAGGCAGCAGTAAGCAGGTAGCTGTTTTACAGATTCATATGTCTTGCAGCAGTATTGTTAGTTTTTGGAGATCTGTGCAGTACGAATTGGACCAAATCCAGTTGGCTAAATTACCTTTCCAGAGGTCACCTAGCAGCTACCTGCTGGCAGGGGACTTCTGGGATGAACATTTAGCTTGTCACTTCTCATCCATTTCAGATCAGTGAAGACTGTGTCCCAGATGGTGTGTTGGCTGTGAAGTTCTAGGTGGTAGATGGTCTAATCCCTCCCTGGGTGTTTGTTGATGGCTCCAGGACCATTCTTTGCAGCTGGGCAAGGTTTAGCAACAGTCATTAGTAAAACCAGAGTGTTTGGGTGGCTTAACTGAATGAGGGAGTCATTTTGTTGGCAGCAGCAACATAATGACTGATGTAACTAGCAGTCATAGTTTAAAATTTTCATTCTCAGGTTAGAGGCTCCCTCTTTAAAACCTTGCTTGCTGCTTTTGGAGCCTTTTGTTTGTGCTGTGGCATTCTGCTCTCACACTTGAGGTGCTGGTCTCCAGTGTGTGATGTTGTTTTGGAAGCTGTCAGAACAAAGTTAAGGCTTTTCTCCTCCTCATTCTCACTTGGAAGGGTCTTCTCTACCCAGAAACAGTCAGAGGAATCCCTTCTCCCATCAGTGAAGATCACAGTGCTACTTTAGCACTTGTCTGTAGAAGAGATGAAGTGGTGTGCTCTGTGCCCCATCCCATGAGCAGCTTTCAACGTCTCTGCTCCACATCTTGCTTCATGGTACAGCAACTGCTTCACCTACTTTTCCACCGATTCCACCATATTTCCTCTCAGATATGTACATATTTCCCTGCTGAAAAAAGTTGTCTTTTTTCTACCCACCTTTTCACACTGTAAGGTGCAGTATGGTGCCGTACAATGGTGAAGAGACTTTGCTCCCACTTACACTTCCAAGTGTCCCCTCTTGCTTCACTGGGGATGTCCTGAATTATTTGAGTTGTCCCTTACACTGTGGGATGTGTGGCAGCCTTTTCTGTCCCTGCAGTCAGAATTACCTGTTTATTAGCACAGAAAGGACTTTGCAGTTAATTGATTGTGGGTCTTTTTTCTGTGCCAGTGTCACAGTGAAAACAGAAAATAGAGGGAGTTCTAAACCCAATGTGCTGCTTATCTGCAACTGCCAGGGAATGTGTGAACTTGACCTTAACATACACAATGAACATCTAAAAAACCTTGGCTTCTGAAAGGCACACATAGATTTCTAAAGGGAATAGATTAAAATCTGTTGACATGGTTTGGACTTCAGCCAGGTCTAGCAGGCTTTGTTACAGCTTGGCTGCAAAGTTAGATGAAATATAGTATTAGTTTTGTCAGAAAGCTGCTCATCCTCCTTTAGGCAAAGCCCTGAAAAAATATCTTGTGATGTTTTCTAGGAAAATCTGAAACGTCTACGAGACAGCATAACCAGGAGGCAAATGGAGAAGCAAAAAAAAGACAAAAGTGCAGGTAACAGTCTCTGATTCACACATTCTCTGGTAATGAAGCACCTAACCATATTAATAGGCTCTTCAGGCAGAAATATGTCTGTGTATATTATATTTCTGTGATATTTTAACAGGCATATCCATGTGCCAGTTGGCAAAAACGTAGGGAATTTTCTTTATTCCTCAGTTTCACAGACAAGGAAAATATGCCCACATCTGTGGAGTGCATCTCAATTCATTCATGTATAGTTACGACTGTCCTTACGTGATTGTGTTTAACTTTGTTCTTAAGTGCAAAACCTCTCTCAGAGGCTATAGTTGCATAGGTCCTTCTGAGCTGTTCATTTTCCCTTCCAGACTTAGAAATTACAGTACCCATTCGACGTTCTCATAATACTCTGGGGAGACCAGAATGTGGAATATATGAATACACCCCCAGGAAAAATGTTTTTCCACCGAAAAAGGAGTTAAAGCGAGGAGACTGGAAAACAGAAAGCACATCCAGCACAAGTAAGCAAGCCCTGAATGTCACCTTCTCTACAGGAAAGCTGGATGGAAAACACTTCCCCAGCCTGACCCTTGAGTCAGCTCAGGGGATAGGACTTGTGTTCCTGAATCCCAGCACTGCCACTGCCACCTCAAACCCTGCATGCCTCAGGCAGGCTGGGCTCTTCTCAAAACTGTAAAAGCAACTCCAGGTGTACATCAAGTGGTTTGGGCATCTTGTGTCTGCATCTCTGCAGGAGGAGTACCTGAAAGCTGAGCAAAAGATTCCCTTGAGTCTTCTTAGGGAAGGCATACCACCTGTCTATAGTTCTTATACGTAGATGGCAGCTGCTGCCTTATTGGAAAGGATGCTCCTGTGCTGTGACAGCCAGCAGGCTGTGTGCTCTTCTGGCCTGAAGGGCATATTTATATTTCAGGCTGGAATCCGGTCTCTACATGTCATTTTCTCAATCATTGTAGAAAAAGGACAGCATTTTTCATTAGTAACTGTGGGACCTCTTGAGTGACTTAGACAGTGTGCACATTTTTATCATCTTTGGTTTTCATTAGGTTTAATTTGTGCAAATTAAATCCCTGTATACTTGCTCTTGTTGCAGACTGAGCAATTCTCGCAGAAAGCATTAGGATCATTTTGGTCCTATGAAAGGAAAACTGAGTCCCAGTGAAGTTACTACCTTTGACTCTTGGCAAGATATAGCTGGCACACATTGAGAGTAGGTGCCTGAGGCAGCCGACTGAACCAGTAACTTGCATACAAGCAGTTGTGAGAGAAATGTTAAGAGTCTGCAGAGTTCTCTTGTGCAGCTTGGTGCTCTTTCTCATGGTATGATTGTGAGAATGGACCATACCACAGTATTTAGCACTCTTAAGTGCTGCTGTTTGTACTAGCTCATAAAGAGAGTTATGTTACCAAAGCTACTAGGGAGGGGGACTGCATCTTAGGAGAAAACCTCTAGCTACCATTTCAGTATAGAGGTTTCTGAACATTAGTGTCCCACTGTTTCATAGCCCTATAGAACATTATCTGTTTATGCCTGAAACCAGCCATAACAATGTAGGATATGTTTGTGAGTTGCTGTCACCTTTGGAGATGGCATGACTGATTGCAAAAACAGTACCTCCTCTGAGTCTGTGACAGTTAAATGGATTTGTATAGATAGGTAGTGAAGGTTGTTTGAACAAACTTGTCATTTTAGCTCGGAAACAGACTAGGAAACATTCTTGCAATGAGTGATTGTTGCTGTGAGAGGAGGTGGTAAGCAGCTGTTTGGAACAATTACCTCTCAAGCAGTCACTTACTCCCGTAATGAATATGTGACAGTGCTCAGAACTGTCTACCTTCATGCAGTTGTAAAAGATATGAGGACTGATAATTTAAATATATATAAATGCTGGGTGTGTAACCCTTGTGAAAATATTTGCCTGGCTTGCCTGGTGATATTGGCACTGGATCTTTTCAGTTAAATTATGGTTGTGAGTATTTAACAGAAGACTGGATCTCGATAGGGCAGAAATCTTCTAGAAAGAATGCATAATTGAATGGTGTGGCCGTGTGGTTTCTATGAAATGCTGCTGTTTGGATCCTGAACATGTGAAAAATAAGAGTGGAAATAAATTAAACAAGCATTAAATTATGCGTGCAAGAGTTAAGCATGAGGTAAAAGAGCCCTGAGTTAGTGATTTGCAGTTAAATCACCAGAATTTAATAATCAGTTTGTTTTCTCTTGCTTACTAGGTAGTGCAAGTAACCGCTCCAGCACTCGGAGCATATTGAGTGTCAGCAGTGGGATGGAAGGGGACAGTGAGGTAAGCTCTCACCTCTGCTATATACTGCTGTTCTTAAGTACGTGGCTTTGTTTTCACACAAAAAAAAAGGAGCTCAGAGATGGCACTGCACTTGCAGAAATGGAAAAATGTAGCCACCTCTGTTGTGAAGCTAGCAAGAACCAAATTTTGCTGATCTGTAAACACTTCTCTTTGTTTTGTAGGACAATGAAGTCCCAGAAACAACTAGGAGCCGCAGCCCCGTTGCCCACCAAGCAGAGAGGCTGCCTTTCCCAGAAAGGCCTCCCAGAGTGCCTCCTCGAGGTGCAAGCAGGTAAAGCTAAAAGGCAGCTCAAACATGAGTTTTCCATGAATCCATATGGAAGTCTTGGACAAAAAGTGAGGCAAGCAGCAGGGCGGGAAGCAAGTGTGTCTTTGAACAAAATCTACCAGACTGTTATCTGTCCAACACATACTGTTAGGAATTGTAAGATCCTTGTTTCTCATCTGTAATACCTGGGTGAATCAGTTTCCTAATTGGTAACATTCCTACTGCAGTGCTGTCACTGAGGTTCTTGCACGGCACCACAAACTTAAGTAACTTGTAAACATTCCAAACAGTCCAGCCAGTGCAAGTCTATGAATTCCAAGCCCCCAAAAGTTATCTCAGTACAGATACTAAGAAAATTTCCAACTGCTAAAGCAGTAATTACCACTGTGTGGGTGCAGCAAGTTCTGTATGTTGGCTTGGCTCTGGCAAAGAATATAGTTGGAATTTATCTGTAGTCTGCTGGAAAAAAGATTTAGAATCTTTTGATCTGTTCCTATTGCTTTTCATATAATTTTCAGGAGAAAGCTACCATACTATCAAAGTTGTACTCCAACCAATATTATAGTATCTCTTTACAGTAATAGTAGAATTACTGCAGATGAAGAGCAGAAGAGATAGCTTCGACAGGAGCAGAGCTTTAGCAGCTTGGCATCTGCTCTGTTGCTGAATCACTGATAGCCAGTTTTTCTTCTTTTATGACTATTGCTTGTACAGTGTTCTCATATATGATGTTATTGCATATAATGTGTTGTTCCAGAACTCTGTTTTCTAGTATTTTCACTTGCAGTTTTATTCTCTCTCTTTTTATAGGCCTGTAAGCTGTGAAGATTTTTATCCTCCACCTGTACCACCAAGAGGTCGCTGAATCTCTCAACATCTGTGGAATATGAGACTTTTTTCTGTTTATACATGTGTTTGTACAGATACTTTTTTGCTGTCTTAAATTATTTATTAGCAAGACCCAATGTTTTCATCCCCTTCCTCCTCCCTAAAGCTCTGGTGACTTCCCCCATGATTTTCACTGAGACTTCCTGGCTTTTTATAACTTTTTTTAGTTGGAAGAATTTTGGTGCTTTGGGACTTCAAGAAAAAGTGTCATGGTTGGGAAGGAGAATGCTGATGTATGTCTTAGGAGCCCTGCACCAACATGAAGTTTCCTTTTGACCAAGAAAGCACACATGTCCTTTTAAGAACTAAATGCTGAAAAGCATTGTTACTAAACCCCTCAACATAGTCTGCAAGGGCTTGACTGGAAAACATACTTGAAAAACTAAAGAAAATAAGTTGTTTGAAGAATGCTCATGACAACAGGAGCGGGTGAATTTACTGCTGTTAGGCAAAACATTTTGGGCACAGATATACTGACCTTTCAGAAGGCATAGCATCCTCCTCCAGCAATCATTAAACCATGGGAGGATGAGAAATTGTCTGTCTTGAAGAACGTATTTTGCATACAGCCTTGAAAATGCCTTTTCCTTTCCCTTCCCTCCCTGAAGTGAACAGACGTTAACAAGGGGTTGTGTGTGCTGTGTTTAACATGAAAATTTCTAAGGTAGTTGGTAAGGAACGTGCCGTATATCACAAACCAACTGTGCTTAAACCTTTTTCTGTGTAGAGGGTGGGTATGGTGTTAGGATAGCACATGACTGGCCTCTCACATTAGAGGAAGGAACTGGTGGCAGTACTGTATTCTGTGTCTCTTACATTTGGCTATCAGAGAAGCAATATGAAGGCATTTCACTTCATGCTCAGAAATAGCACAGTGAGTCTCCAGTTATCAATGCACACACCTCACAAATACCAGCTGTGTTTTAGCTGGTTGCAGTGGAAACAGGCAGCCTGGGGGCTGGACTCTGCTTGCTCTACAGTTCCTTTCTAACAATGTGAATCCACAACAGCTGTGTCCAGCCTTTTTTCTGCCTGAGGGCTTACAAACTTAAGGAGGCTTCCTGGTTTGGCTCTCTTCCAGACCTTGAAATCTGTGCATATCCTGGCCTTTGGGGGACAAGTATAAGTCTCTGGTTGTCCAAGAGTGACACAGATGGGAATGCTTCAAGATAACAATCAGGGCAGAGAATTAAGCATCATTAACTACTTGGTTTTCAAGCCATTCTCCCTCTTCCAGCCCTGAAAAAGACACAGATACACCTGTGTTAGGTGATCCCTCAGGTGCAGGTAGGACACATAAAGCTTCAGTCCTATCATGTCAGCTCCTCTTCATCTGTGAGAGAGCAGGTCACAGAATTGCAGTTCCTTTCTCTTGTAGGGTGGCAAACCCAATGCGTGAAGCTGCAGGAGTGACAAGACAGCAACTGTGACTCAACCAGCACTGAATGAAGATGGAGAAGCCCCTGCTGCTTTCAGGGGTGTAGGCACATGCTAAATACCATCTATGCATTAAGCTCACAGTGTATGACTCCAAATGGAGTCCATATATCCTCTCCTTTTGATGATAGAGGGATGTGGGTGTTGTGCTGCAGACCTATAGCTACAGAGGTGTCCTTTCTGTTTGGGTTTTTTTTTCTTATTTAAAGGACCTCAGTGCCTTCTCCAGTAAGTCTGCCACTATAGACTCTCAGTGACAGTTTGCTATTTGTTCACAGTAGTCAAGGGAATGGTGAGGTGGGAGCTGCCTTGTTGTGCTCCCCTTGGAATGAAACAAGGTTTCCACCACTATTAGGTGAAATTGGAAGCAGGGAAGGAGGTTTTGGTACTGAAATGAGGAAAATAGTAGCAAGGATAAGTGAAGCAATTAGGGATAAATTAAATAAACCAAAAGAGGAAATTCAGCAGCTTGATTGTTTTCAGCTGTCACATGCTTTGGTTTGCACACAGCTCCCTGGTTTTCTTTAGAAATTCCCTATCTCCTTAGTGCTGCCTGCAGCTGTGTCCCAGAGCTTGGAGACGTGATGTGATAAGAGGAATTTATCTGCTTCCACATCTGTCAGGCACAGCATAAGGTAGAATTGTAGGATGTGAGGAAAACTGTAATAAGGCAGGAAATTAAGAGAAAAAAGCGTATCATGCAGAACATTTCCTTTCAAAGCTGTTGGACTGAAGCAGCCCAGGGATCCATCTTCCCAAGCTAATTTTTAATGTACCGTACTTAAGTGTTTGCCTTTGCACAATGCTGATAACGCATCTGTGAACTGGATTTTTATTGTTAGTGCTGTGGTGAGATGGTTTATATCTGAACTGCTGAAAAGCACCTCGTAAGTAGCCTTTCAGACCCTCTCCGATTTGAAGCTCTGATACTTCCTTACTCTGACCTGACCTATCATACAAAATCAAATGCTAGTGGGGCTCTGTTTTGGAGAAGAGATGAGCTGGGACAGGTGGAGCTCAGGCATATTATAAATGCATTCTCTTCAAGCCTCTTCTGCACTGCCTAAGGAAGGGAAATTGAAGATGCAGGTGTAGTCTCAGGCATTCCTGTCTCACCTCTGCTGGATTAATTAGGGATCTTGCTGATGACCAATCACTGCAAAACTATCACCCTATCAAGGAGAAAAGGAACAGCACTAAAATGGCTTCACTGTTAAATGCAGGTAAACAATTGGGATGCAGGCATGACTTCAAAGTCTGTTGCAGGCCAGCAGAGATGCTTAGCCACCAAAGTGTATTTTCCACAGAGGTTGACTTCACATAGTTGCTTTAAGCCTCTTATATCTCAATATATGGAGTCCTTGTATCTCTAGGCTCCGTTTGCACTGGTGCTCGAGCACACTGTGCGTGCTGCTTCCACCCAGGATGAGAAGTGCTCTGAAACTGAAGTTCAGAAGATACCAGAGAAGAAAACTGCATGCAACCAGATTGTTGTTTACTCAAGAATATGCTTGGGAGGGAGAGTGGGAATGAAGAGTGTTTCTGATGGACATTAGAGTTCAAGGACTGAACAGATAATAAAGTTGCTGCTAAAAGTTAAGTGGCCTGGCCAGCAGTGGGGGCATCAACCAATCCACTAAACTCACCTGCCAGCTGGCTGGCCCAGGGAAAGTGTTTGCTCTTTGTACAGCATGCCTTGAAAACCCTGCTGCAGCAGATAGCTCTGGCTGACCCCGTTGCTGACTGAGAGACTTTAATCCTGAATAAACTGAAGATGCTGAAGCCTCTTCTCTCTGTCTCCCAAGGGTAAGCTACTCTGTTTTGGACTGAGATACAATGACTAGGAAGAAGCATATGCTGTTACCAAAGCTGTCTAGGTTTTCTTTGTATATGTGTGAGTAATATAAGCAGGGCTTTTGCATAGGTTTTGGCAAGTATCTCTCTCTGCAGGGACCTTATACCAAAATAGGCAGGACATAGTAGATGCTCTATCTGGAAGAGGCTTTCTATAAACACATCTTGCAGAATATGTTTGGGTTGGTAGACTGACTGTGTAAGACCACAAGGAGAAAAGCTTCTAGTCTGAGTATGGTGGTCAGTGGTTAACAGGAAAATCTGGTTTTGCATCGTTCCTACAAAGCATGGATGGCAGGTAGCAGCACAGAGCAGTTCCTGCGTTCTGCTTGTGTCCCTCACTGCCTATTTGTTGGCTTGTGCGATATTTGAGATGGTGTAGCTCACCTTTTTTAAAAATATTATATTAGATAACCTCTGTTTTTATTGTATGTGTTGTTTAAAAGTTGTCTGATGAATTAATACTTAATACCATGAGCTTTTTGGATTGGGGGATTTTTTTTTTTTTTTTTTTTTTTTTTACTTTGGACTCATAGCTTGATGTAGTTCCAAGTTCACAGGCAGGTTTGCAGGCTTTATCTTAGCCAGCACTGATGGAAACCGTCCCCTAGGTGAGGTCCGGGTGTGGCTGTGTCGCCTCAGTGCCCACCCTCGGCCCCTGCAGCTCCTGCTGCTTGTGCGAGGGGTGTGGAGGGTGGGACCCTGTATAACACAGAATCAATTAGGTTGGAAAAGACCTGTAAGAGTCCAACCTGTGACCGAACACCACTGTCACCTACAGCACGGCACTAAGTGCCATGTTCAGTCTTTTCTTAAACACCTTCAGGTACGGTGACTCCACCACCTTGCCTCGGTAGCCCATTCCAATATCTAATCACCCCTTCCGTGAAGAAATTCTTCCTAATGTCCAACCTAAACCTCCCCTGGTGCCGCTTGAGCCCATGTCCTCTCGTTCAGTCGCTGGCTGCCTGGGAGAAGAGCCCGACCCCCACCTGGCTACAGCCTCCTTTCAGGTGTTTTTAGAGCGATATCTCCCCTAAGCCTCCTCTTCTCCAGGCTGCACAACCCCAGCTCTCCCAGCCGCTCCTCACAGGACTTCTGCTCCGGCCGGTACTCGCACACAGCCCGGCGCCGCGATGCTCTCCGATAACTGCAGATTATTTAATCGGTCAAAATGTTACGATTTTATCAGGCGTAATTAAACCGGGTAAGACCAGGCTGCGCTCACGCTGGAGGCCGCGGTGCCCCCGCGGCGCTGCGGGCCCCGCCCGGCCCGCTCTGTGCCCGCCCGCGGCCCCTCCCCGGCGGCGGCCGCAGCGCCCGGCGCTCCCGGGCTCCCGTAGCGCCCCCGCGGTTCCGGCGGCCGGGCGGGTGACGTGGCGGGCGGGGCGGAAGTGTCGTCGGCGGCGGGCGCGGGCCGGTGCCGCGGCGGGGCCTGCTGGGGACGCCGAGGCCCGAGATGGCGGCGCCGGGGCTGCTCCTGCTGCTCCTGCCGCTCCTGCCGCTCCTGCCGCTGCGCGCTCGCGCCGACGAGCACGAGCACACGGTGAGGCGGCGCCCGGCTTCCCCCGGGAGCGGCGCTTGGGCCGCGGCCCCGCCGCCGCGGCGGCTCGGCGGGCGGGACGGGGGGCGACGGGCCGCGGCCGCGGGAGGAGCGGGCGGGTCCCGCCCCGCGGGGCTCCCTCTGCGCCCCCTGCGCCGCTCGGGCTGTCGGGGAGCGCGGGGTCGGGCCCCGCTCGCCGGTTTGGGTGAGCGGGGCGCTCGGGGCAGGGCCGCCGGGCTCTCTGATCCGGTTTGCACATCCTGGTGGGGCCGGGCGCGGTGTCCCACCTTTTCCTGGAGTGATAAACGCCCGGGCAGGTACGCGAGCTTTGTTTGGAGAGCGCTATTTGCTCCTCCCGGGAGGATGTTTGCTCTCGCTGCCGAGCACAGCCCCGCTGTGACAGGGAACACACTTCGGGGGACCGCTCGCCTTGGGAGAGGGAGGGATAGCTGGGAGTGGGCTGGGGAGTGAGGGCAGGACAGGGACATTGACACGCACCCCTCAGGAAAACGGGTGATACGATACTGCTGACTTGAGCGTTCACCTATTGGCGTGAGCGTAGTTTTTGTTAAAGTGTTTGCAGTATTACCCGAAAAGAATCTCTAGGAAGGGCTTCATCAGTTTCAGGTTTTCCGTCAGTGTTGTTTCCCATGGCTTTCGGTGTGGGAGGGTGGAAGACTCTGTGATGAGCTGAGATGTGATTTTTGAAACGAGACTTTGCCAAAACCCATCCCTGTTTGCTCCAAGTCTGTAGAGTGTGGCTGTGATTAAACAGTGTCTGTCTGGCTGTCAGGACTTTCAGTGCTCTCTCGATCAGCCTGGCTGGCGAGTGCTTGCTCAGTTTCTTAAGACAGCCTTCTCTAGATGTGCTATGGTAAGCTTAGTAAGTGTTCTTAATAAAACAGATTAACGGTATTGATAGTTTTTGTATAAGCAGTTGTTCATTAGTTGCCTCATTCCGTGCATTTTTAAGGAATTGAAAATGCCTTAGGATTGTCTTTATTTTTTTAAAAAGGAAAGGGATTTATCAGTGTTGCAGTTAATGACAGAAAAGTTAAGCAATATTGAGTACTTCCAAGGAGCAGATATTCTTTTAACAAGCTTAGGTTCCAGTTTTGTTGCTGAGCCTGTATTTTAGAGTTAGTTTTTCACTCAGGTGAGATGGTTTTCAGTATAGCACTGTGTTTATTTTAAAGGCTAATTGACTTAAGGGATTATTCATTTTTAATAATGGTAATCTTCTGGAGAAACAAGAAATCATAATGCTGTCATTTAATTTATTTGGGTTAGAACATGCCCTTCGAAAGTGATTTCTGATGGTTTTTAAGTTTTCTGAATGATTACCTAAACAATTACCAATGGAAATCACAAATTCCTTTTAAGGGCTTCTCGTTTTTTTTCATCTAAGTTACTCAAATCTGCTAGATTATAACTATCTTTTGTGTTCAGTATTCTTGTTTGCATGGTGACCAGTTTATTAACG
>JAWWLV010000180.1:15695288-15712653 GCA_035041135.1 Platyrinchus mystaceus | reverse complement strand
AGTTACTCAAATCTGCTAGATTATAACTATCTTTTGTGTTCAGTATTCTTGTTTGCATGGTGACCAGTTTATTAACGGTTAGGAATAGTTGATGTAGAAAGACGGTTACCCTTTTTAGAAGGCTGTTTCCTTGCTTAGATATTTTGATACTTTAATCTGCTATGGAAGATTGGACTGGAAGCATTAGCAGCATGAATGAAACATGAAGAGAATTTTGTAGTAGTATGCAGATTTTGAGATTAAGAACCTGAAGGAAATGTTCCTTAAATACTGCATTTTCATGAATTTCAATTTTAAATGTTTTAATAGTTGGAAGATTAATTTTTCTATAATCAAGGTGCTTTATTACGTTTTGGAGGCTCTGCTCACTTTTGGAGGAGTGGAGGGGAAATTTAGGATTTGGTAACCTCAAAGTGTAAATTTTCTCTAAGTTTAAGACTGGAAACCTATTGTGTGAATACACATCTGTATGTGCTGCCATTTCCTTATTAACTCTCCAGTGTGCGGCTTCTTGTGCTCAAACACTTGAGCTGTCTGGTGAAGGTGTGTTGGTGCATCTTGCCACAGTTTACTTTTAGCTGCTGATGTGCAGGGCCTTATCAGTACTGAGCCTGCTGGGCATACAGAAGTGCTGTCTTAGGTGTTTAATGCCCTGTGTTAGCAGGTTAATATTTTTAATGTAGTTGCTGCAGCTATAATATGTAATAGTGTACAATATTTATAAAATAATACAGATGTGTGCTATAATATGTCTTTAGGTCTATAAGTACTATTGTTTCTGGAGGTGGTAGGTATGGATAGTGTCACTGAACAAACAGCTAAATCCTTTATCTTAAATTTATCTTTAAAAATCACATCTGTATTTCTTTGGAGGAAGAATAGTGTAAATACAATTATAAGATAAACAAATGGGTATTTAAAATCAATATTCAAGAGAATTCGAATATTTCAAGAGAAATTGGGGTTTCACACAATATTTAAAATATCCATTGTCAAAAGGCAGTACAGTAGCATAACTTCAGACCACAACAGAGCAGTATATCAGAAACTAACTGAAAACTTGTCTGCTGATACTTTAACTTACTGTCATGCTTCAGAGCATGTCATGCACTTGCTCATTGCCTGTATTCTATAACTGCACCATTTTTTGACAGTTCTCCTTCTATTTGTGGAAGTATTATTATCAATGGGGTATACTGGTGGCCTTATCACAATGTATGCTGATCCTGCAGAAGCAGGACTGATGGGCTCCTGCATGGTCCGCTTTCACATCTTCTCTTGCTAGACTTGGTGGAGTTGATGAGGAAACAGACAAACCATAAAAGCATTCTGAAATATCCTGAGGGTTTTGTTGTGGGGGAATGGTCTAAGGAGTAGGTAGCATTTCCGTTTTAATGTTGCTTCAGTTTAATTGTCAGTGTTCTTGTAAACATGGAAATACATAACAAACATTGAAAAATAAACAAAACCTAGCCTATACTGTGTAGCAAAATTCCTAACTTCTTATGTTTGAGAAAAATATTTTTGTTTGACCTACACCCTGATGAAGTATATTAAAGCTCTGAGCCTGTAAGGCTTGTTTAAAATTAATATATAAAATTAGGAGCTTTGTATAGTGTCTGAAAATAGTCAGTTAGAGAACCACTGTGGAAAATATTTCAGCACATGCAAAATATTTATTTGCATATTGAGTTGTGTGCAGATGAGCAGCCTGATTCCTCTTTGAAGTTCTCCCGTTTCCATTTTGAGGAGATGAAATAAATGTGGAATCTGGACGTGGTGTGCCTGAGCAATCTTGTGTATCTAGGAAGTGTAACAGTAAAAGTACTGCTTGTACAGTAGTTCACACTGTGCTGCTGGTACAGTTCTACCCTCATTTTGGTGAGGCCTACAATTCAGAGAGAAATGAAGAAGTGTTACTAGAAATAACCTACTTTGTCCAAAGGAGAGCATGAGGCTGAAATCCACAGTTTAATAGGCTATGGATGTAAGCTGCAAGCATTGGGTACTATGACAGTGCTTGACAGAGTATTGGGGAGCTAGAAGCCTGGGATATTACTCACCAGTTGAGTCTTGCTTGCTGCTCCTTGTGTTTCCTGTCCTGCTTTTACAGCTTTGCTCTGCAGGTAACAGATAATGTTGGTTCTTCTTTTTTTCTCCCTGAAAGATGTACATTGTGGAAAGCCTCATTCCAAACTTCAATTTGAGAAAAGGACTAAAACTGAATACTTTCTGAAAGAAACTGTCTCGATTTGAATTTATTTTGCTGAATCATCCCATAACATTTGGCAGTTGTAATCCTCTCCCTGTCACCATCTTTTTTTGCAAAGTGTTTTCATGGTTTAAAGAACATCAACAACTTGACAGTCTCATGTCCTTGTCTGCAACCCTTTGTATACTGACTTAATCTAGCCTTAATCGTTTTGTTGAATAAATAGTTTATTTCTAGAGTTACCATGCTAATTTCTGCAGTTACGCAAAGAGAACGTAAAGTTGCTTTCCACATCATGAGCGCCCTGTTGGGTAACAGGAAAGGGAGATGCATGTACTATGCTGAAGGTAGTTTTTGGTATTGCTACAGTGGAATAGTTTTTAAACCATATAGACACATGGAAATTGTATTAAGCCTCAAAGTGGTGCACATCCCCAATTTTTCAGTAGTTGTATTGCATGGAAGAAGTCCACACTTGGCCAGGTCAGACAGCACAAGTTTCATACCAGTTCAGCGTTCTGCAGGGAACTAGAGTAGACCCATCTATTCAGGCAACGAGGCAGCACTACAGATGGGTTGGATGTGATTTTAGCTTGCACATGCACAACATCTCTACAGCCCAGTGCTCTGTACAGGCAGGGTGACCATATTGTGCTGCTTTGGAACAGATGTCCCCAGCTGGGAGAGGGTTGTAGCTGATACGCAGTTGCACTTGAGGTGCGGGTTAGTCCTTCACCACCTGGTTGGCAATTACAGACAAAAGTTTCTGAAGGTTTATCTCCCCTTAATCAGATTGTAACAGCTATATGGTAGGTAACTTGTGTTGATGCTGGGACTTTTCAGGCTGCCCCTATAAAGAGATCATCATATACTCCGTATAGTTACTGAAATTACTGAGCTGATATTAGGCTTAGTGCAGAAAAATAAGGAAAGCTCACAGAACGAGTACTACTTTTTTTCGTAAAGTGCAAGTAAAATGTAAATAAAATTGTGTTTTGTAGTCTTCTCCCATACGTGGAAGTGATGAATTCTGTGAACTGTGGCACCATGACCAAGTTGTTAAACGCTTGTGTCTATGAATATAATTAGGATCTCTGAGCTATATGCTGTATATTATCATTTTATATGAACTGAAACCAGAAGAGCTTGCTGAGTTATGCCACAGTACAGACTGCAGCATCTTGTTTGTTGACCTTCTTTGTCTTGTCATTTACTATTTTCATCTCGGCTTATTTTATGTTCTCTCTCTTGTAGTGTGACCTTTTGCTGAATGGTGTGTTGTATGTAAGCTTTCTCTCAACCCAGAAGTCCTCATATAGAGGTTACAGTTTTTTGTCTTGCCTAAATAAGAGTTTTCCTTTATGTTGACGCTGTTGTTTGTTGTAGATGTTTTGATATTATGAGGGAACTAATGAAAAATAAACCCAAGCCAAAAAATCCAAAACACCACAAACTCTTTAATAGCACTGTGTTCTTGCCACCAAATTACCCTACCATTAGGCTAAGAATATAAGGATATGTCACGACAGAGAAATGTGTTCAAATGTGAAAGCCTATCTTTATAACTGAGAATGAGCAAACCCCCCAAAATTTAGGGAGAATACAATCTGCTTGAGTTTCTACTAGACACCACCCCCAAATTTAGGCTGAAGTTGCTTAAGCTGGTTTTCTTCCTACAGCCCCCTTCATTTGGGGGCCGCTGGGAGCGCCTGATGGACTGCAAACTGCTGTGACTAAGGACTGCTTAGAGTGAGGTGTAGCCTGGACCGGCTGAGGGGCTGTGTTTGTTTATGTAGTAGTCCTGGACAGATTTCTCTTGGGCTGTTCCGGGGGGTTGTGAGAAAGGGGAAAGTAATAAATGCAGACTTAATTCTTTGCTTATGTTTGATTTGGTCCCTTTTCTCTCTGGAGCAGGCTGATGGCATCTTGGAGTCATTGTGGGAAAAACTTATAAGCCCTAAAGGAGGGCTAAACACCATGCAGATAAGAGACAAGCAAAGACCAATTTTGTTATTACAGATGTTGTGATTACAATGTAGTTACATTATCAGATCAGAAAATGTAGCAAGATTTTGACTAGTTTGTTCATATTCTGTTGGTTTCTGCCACTTCTATCACTTCTGTTATAGTTCCAAAAATGCAGAGAGCCCAGCTCAGTGTGAAGCAGGTCTGAAATAAGCAGCTAAGTATAGCAGTGGTCAATGCTTTCTTTATTCAGGCACTGTCAAAGAAGACTTCACAGACCATACTGAAGGTTGAAAAGAGACATAGCTCAGCTCACCTGTAAGCTGTTTATTACAGGGAGTACTGCTAAAGTGGGCTCTTGACAAGTTAAGACCATTTTGAGGAAGGGCTGGAAATATGTTCTGCAGCTGTTAGAGGAAGAAACAGAAGACATGCTAGATGTAACAGTCTAGGAAGAGATATGGACCAACTTGTCCCGTGCTACCTTGGCAAGAGCCAGAGGCAGATTCGAAGTGCAGATTCCACTGTCTGCTGCTGTGGCTGAGGGAGTTGGAACTGTGATTTTTCTTTCTTTTTTCTTTCTTTCTCAACTTTCTTAGGATAACTGTACTGCACTGGTATAACTTTTCTGGTTGCTGGTAGAGAGGAGGAATGTCTGCTTTCTCTTGCTGTGTTGTTTACTCTTTCTTTGATCCTTCTTTGACATTCTTTATCAGTCAGAAGTGTTCTGACATTTGTGCTCTGCAAATGGGCAGGTTTGTGAAACTGATAAGTGTTTGGTCTCTGCTGTAGCTCAGAATGAAATAGGTAAGATTTTAAGTTTCTTGTTGGACATCACTCACGTAAGAGGCTGGAATGACCCTTGTACATCTTTGTAAACAAAAAAGATGAGGCTCGTAATAGAGATGATGTGTTAGTTTAAAGGGATTAAAATAATTTTCCAAAGCATGTTTGTTTAAATCCTTGAGTTAAACTTCTTTAAATACCCCATCTGAAGAATTTATTGCATTCCACATGTACCTAATTATTTCTGAGTTAACCTCTTGGTACAGCTGTGGTTATTCAGAATAAATGGAGTTGAAGAACCTTTGTTCATTTTTTAAAAAGGGAGATGCAGAACTGTATTCAGTATTTCAGTTGTGCACTATGAAATAGTTATGGCTATTTAACACTTCTGTTGAAGTTATAGTAGGTGAAGAAGTTGTGTTGGCTGAGAGGCTTTGTGTAGTAATCAGCAAATCTGATACCTCATCCAGATGCACACAGATATAGTGCAAGTAATTATGTGAGATCACTTAATTCTCCTGAATTCATGCAGTATTTGAATACTGATAGATTAGTGGCTTTAAATACTTTTTTTGTTGTTCAGAAGTAATAAGGGCTTAAAAAAAATTACTGGCTCCTAGACAAGGAATAAATTTTTCTGGCTAACAGTAGCTGTGGAAAGTGAAGAGTGAATGTTCCCAGGAAGAATTTCATGGCAGCCACCAGACTGCTTGCTGTTCTGTTTTTTTCACTGTGAGAATGTTGGAAATGCATCAAAATACAGTTCTTCTGTCTGACTTCTTTGCCTCTTGGCTACAGTAGGTATGCAGCAGTTTGATTTTAGTGCTTCCTGTGAGGCATTGCACTCTTCTGGGAACTTTGAATGCAATTTATACCATCAGTAAAATGAAAAGGAGCTGCATTTTAGGAAGATACAGTATACGTGTCACTGTGGGTAGATTACTTAATTTCTTTGCTAAGATCTTGTACAACAAGACATTAATTTGATATTTTCTTTTTCTTAGTGGAGATAAACAGAATTTTGCTTTGAACTGATGTGTTTTCACAAAATTTGTAAAAGCTTATTTATTTTTGAGACTTCTGCTTTCCTCCACTTCTGCTCTGTACATCTTCTGCTTCTCTCTTAAATTTGTATGAATCTGCCTCATTTGATACTTCAGTGATAGGCTCTAAGAAACTATATGATCAACTAAGCTTTTTTTTTGTTAGAAAGCAGGCTGAAAATCTTACCTAGAATCCCTGTCACCCAAAAGACAAAAATACTCAGTTGTCTTTATATGTAACTGTTGCCTGTGATACAACAATCCTGCTCTGCTAGTTAACATGAATGAGAGCTTCTTGAACATTTTTATTCTGCTCAGATTCTCATCTAACTCAATAACTTTATCTTTCAGTACCAAGATAAAGAGGAAGTTGTTTTATGGATGAATACCGTAGGACCCTACCACAATCGCCAAGAAACATACAAATATTTCTCTCTTCCCTTCTGTGTGGGATCAAAAAAAAGCATCAGCCATTACCATGAAACCCTAGGGGAAGCACTTCAAGGAGTTGAATTGGAATTCAGTGGTCTCGACATCAAATTTAAAGGTAAGCAATTCACAGTGCCTTTAATCACTGAAAAAAATACATGAACCCTTAAAACTTGGGGTTTTTAACTAGAAGAACTGAAAATTTGTTGCTGCTAGCAACTGAATGTATCTTGTACCCTGCAAGGTTGTCTACTACGACTGGCTTTTGAATTTACAGTGAAGGTTTCATCTGTGTGCCCTTGAAGGAAAATGCTTGCAGCAGATACGTGCTTCTGAAGTAACTGATTACATTTTAAAAAGTACAACTAAGCTTTTTTTTTGCATATGAATGTTTAAATATTTACTGGAATTAATATTCTGGAATTATTAATTCTGAAGATTTCATTTTTCCTCTGATATTGAGTACTTGCAGACTCTCTGCAATTGCAAAGGAGTAGCAAGGGCTCAACATGTCAAAGTTGTACCTTAACACAAAGTTAATTATTGTATCCTTCTGGTTACTGTCTACTTTAAAATGCCTTTGACAAACCGCTTTATAGGATTGACCCTAACTCATCATATTCCAGTTAGGATGAAGCTGGTCTGCTTTTTTCCTGTTATTTCCTGTCCTCTTCATCTTTCCATACTGTTCCAGAGAAGACATTTGACTTCTTTTGCAAATACATTTCTTGGTATTAGGGGCATAATTTCTCTGTGTGTGTCCTTTCAGATATCTGTAAGTAGTAGTTGCAGAGCTTCAAATAATAACAGATTCTTTTTGTCTCTGGTGAATTTTGACATTTATAAATTTCATTCAATTTGTGTTTCTGTGTATATGTATCTTTTTTTCCTAGAACACTACACTTCATTACATCACTAGTGCTTAACTGGATGGAGAAGTTAAGTGTATTATTTCTTGTCTGAGCATTTACAATCAGATGGTATTTAGTTTCTGTAAGTTGTAAAAGTTTTATCCAAAACAGGACATCTGCAAAATAAGAAACTTGATGATGTTTTTGTTATCAGGAGGATAACTAAAGTGGAAAAAAAGATTAAGTGGAATAAAAGATTTTTGGAAAGCCCGTTAATACCATAAATTCTTTGTAATTTTTAAAGTTGCACATAGGATAACGTCTCCGCATCAAAGGAATTGGTGGTTGAATGTTTACTTTTAAGAAAGGAACAATACCTGCAGAAACACTGGAAAATAGTCCTGTTACTGGTTTGTAACACCTTGTAGCATGCTGAAAATTTTATTCAATATAGGAAAAATAGTTTTCCTGTAAAAATTCATAGACTATGCTCAGAAACACAAAGTGAAAAGAACAGAGAAGAAAGCTGGCAGCAGTTCAACACAATAAAATTTCTGTTATCAGAATATGATAAATACTTGTTTTTACAGCCAGTTTGATGTGTAGTTTTTACTTCCTTTAGTTGCCTCAACTTTACAAAGAGATTCTTTTATTCCTATGATAAGTGTGCTCTCTAGCTGCAGCACCAAATTGAAAAGACTAGGTTTGTGAGTTAATGTTTACTTCTATGAAGTATCCCATTCACAGAATTTAAAAAAAAATTAATCATTAACACCTTGGTGCTGAGTGTAGATTGATAATCTATATTGGGCCTGCAGTGAATTTAACTCCCAACCAAAGTGGCTGCAGGTCAGATGTTCGGATGTTTTCTATACAGATGGTACGTGGTAGCTGGTTGATTGCCAAATGTGTGTACGTGATCTGTGAAGCTGTACATGTGCACTTCTAGCTTTTTTCCCTTACAGTCTGTGTCCTCTGGATAAAAGATGAAGACCATAATCTGTTTGCTGTTAGGTGGCATCCAACAGCTTCTGCATTTCTAGCATTGGTCCATGAAGTGAAATCTGAATGGGAGTCAACTCTATTTTACCATCTTTAATCTGCTGTTAAAAGTATTAAAATTTTCTTTTTTTTCTAAATTTCAGAGTAGCAAGTATAAATTAATTGTAACAGTGGTTATCAGTAGTTATTTAATATGAAATTTTGTAAAATTTGTGAAATCTAAATTACCTTGAAATACAGGTTTTTGAAGTAAATAGAGTAGAGGGTTTTGGTGTGAGATTGATTAATTTTTTTTTTTCAGGCTTAAAAGCTGTCATAAAATCAGTACAGTTTATATCCAGTGCATGTTGGCAAATTTAGATTTCACAGATCAGGCCTTAAAATTTAGCATTTGTATAAAGAATGCTTTATATAAAGAAAGTTTAGTTGTTAAAATGTGATGGTAGCTCAGTTTTAATGGTAGACATTGTTCTTTGCCGAAGCTGTGTTCACTTTTTTTTTTAATAATTGTACCTAGATAATATCAGTGAAATTAATTTTTTTTTTAATGGATAAGTTTTATCTCAGTGTGATTGATATGTGCTCTGATTTCTGCACCATCAGTGGTCCAGATGTTGCTGCAATTAAATGGAAACAGAGCTGTTGGTGTTTTTGTGGGTTGGGTTTTTCAGTTGGTTTTTGTTCTTTTGGTTTTTTTAAGGGCTAGATTCTTATGTTTTGGTACCAATAGATTCACATGGTCTTAAGAAAAAGATATGGCTTCAGGGAGTGTTGAGTATCTAAAACGTGCAGCTGAAGTAAATTGAGAGCTGCTCAAGTCCCATTCAATAATAAACTTGTACAGATTTTCTTTATAAATGTGTGAATCATATCTGAGTTAACAAGTAACCATGCTTTTCCTTATGTGTGTTTGGGATTATGGCAAGACTAAAAATTACAGGCATTTTTTTCTCTTTAAATGAGTGTTGTACGAGTTTACAAAATGAAATTAGATTTGGATTTTATACTTCTAGGATTTTATCCTCTAGAGTGAGTGAAAGGTGAAATAGAATTGTTGTAATAAAATACCTTCTGCAGTAAAAAACAGTTCCACTCTCAACAGTTTGACTGTACAGCAATAAGTGTGAAGCTGCATGTTGTTTATCATATTCAAAGAATTATTTAGGCTGCAGCTGTTACTAATTGAAATATTAAACTGTGTAAGTAAAACTGGCAGTTGAATCACTGGGCATTGCCTATATTTTTGAACCAGAATAAGAAAATTATGGTTCTGCAAAAATGTGTTCTTCTGAGAGTGGAAGTTACCACTTGAATTCTCATAGTGGTAACTGGTGGGGCAAATCTACAGTATATTCAAGAACCCAAAAAGTAGTGTTTCTTTTTATATTTAAAAATGTGTCATATGAAAGGATACCTGCAATCATACAAGATCGCTGGGTTTCCCTTCTGTTACAGTATGAATTATGTTGTTCTTATATCACAGGCCTCAAATCTGTATAAATATCGGTGTGAAGAAAGTAATGAATTATTAACATACATTGTAATATGACTTTAAGCTGGCTTAATTTACTTGTCAAGCTAAATCTAGGGTAATAATGCTCCTTAATTAATATGTCAAGTTCTTTACTCAAGTATTTGGATTGACATCCTCTGTTACACCTGTGACCTAGTAAATTATTAAATGTATTGAACATTGGTATCATAGTGACTTCAGTTAGAAAATTAATTTTTGATATTGCCATACAATGCCATTTAGACAAGATTATTTTAAAGACAAAAAGGATTTTTTAGCATACTTGAATTTTGCACTTGTTCAGAAGTGTTACTAAATGAACATACTTTTAATGGAGAACTCTTTGCCCAGACTTCCTTCTGCAACACCTCCTGAATATATGGCAGCCATTCAGGATAATGTTCAGTATTGCACTAGGAGGTGGTCAGATATAATGAGGTTTTATACGGTTTACATGTTTGATCTCTGAAATTTGGCTAAGCACACTTTTTTAATGAGTCATGCTTTCGTGCTTTTTAAAAATTTGTTTAATGAGCTACAAGACGTTATTGAAGCTGTATTACATAGCACATGTTACCTCTTTGACATCCCTGATGTAGACACAACACAAAACATACCTTTAACTTTACCTTCCTCTTGGATACACATCCTGCTAAGAACTCTCTAACATAGGCAAAACTTTTGATCTGGTAAAGCTATAATGAAGTAGACATCAGGTTCCCCAGCCACTGAATGCTGTTCTAAGCTTCTTTCATTTAATCATTTAACACAGTGGATTTAAGCTTAACCATCTAATCCTGTCCTGTAAGTAAATGACAGCTCCAGCATTCTCCCTGGCTAGAGAAAGGAGCACTTGTCTTCATTCACTTGCTTTAGGGAGAGGTGAGAGAAACTGTACCTGTGTAGTGTGGCTGAGAGTGACGTCCTATACCATATGTGATGCCATGCCTGTGTTTTGTGAGAATTGAATGAGATTGTTTCTAATGATGCTGCTGGGGTTTTGTGTATGTGCCCTGGAGTAACTTATAACATACTTGATTCAGATTTGATTGTACTATCTCTGTGATGTCCTTTGGTATTTTATACACTAGAAATGGGTTCGCAATACCAGTGATGACAAAAAGAGCTGAGGGGAAGCTGGAATTTTTTATATTCACTGTGTTTTGCTATTTGCAGAATGAAGAAAACTTTACTAAGATGTGCATGAGGGGGGAGTTGTCTCTAAATGTGTTGCTGCCTGAATTATTGTAAACCTGTCTTTTTTTTTACTTGAAAAGGAAATATTAGGGAAGGAAACTGGGATTTGAAAGAACGGCTGCTAACTGTGTTACTTATGGAGAAGAATAGCTTTCTGGCTCAAAGAGATGGATTTATTTTATTTTCAAAATAGTGAGTTATTATACTAAAATAGAGAGATAATATTGTACACAGTTTTAGGTCTTTTTTAATATTTTCATACCTTTTGTTAAAGTAGAAGAGGTCTCATGATCTGACCAGGTAAATCTTCCATGAGCTAATGGATCTTAATTTAGTGTGGGTGACGTAGCAAAAGGATATTTTGAAACCTTTCCTCATCCAAGGTCTGGGAAGCTTCTGCATGCGGAAGAGTAGATTTATGAAAACAATCATGTAATTGCTTTAATGGTTCCTTTTTAAATGTCCTTTTTTTCTTAGTTACTTGAGGATAGCCAGGAGAGCTTGAAGGCTTCATCAGTGCCCATTCCTCCAGTTGCTTTGAGCCAGCTCACTAATAAATCTTAAATTGTGCTTTAATTTTTTGCAGATGATGTAATGCAGACTACTTACTGTGAAGTTGACTTGGACAAAGGAAGAAGAGATGCATTTGTGTATGCTATCAAAAATCACTATTGGTACCAGATGTATATTGATGACTTACCAATATGGGGTGAGTGATAATATGTATAAATAACTAGATTACGCCTACCTGAGTACTGTACTAGTGGGTTTCGTTGAGTCATTTAATGACTAAGCTTTGTTACAAGAACATAAAACGTACATGTAAACCAAATTCACAAGAACATAAAACCAAATAATGCAGCCTAGAGAAGAGGAGACTGAGGTCAGACCTCCTTGTGGTCTTCAGCATCCTCATGAGGGGCAGTGGAGGGGCAGGTGCCGATCTCTTTACTCTTGTGACTAGTTACAGGACTCAAGGAAGTGGCATGGACCTGAATCAGGGGAGGGGTAGGTTGGATATGAGGAAAAAGTTTTTCACCCAGATGGTGGTTGAGCACTGGAACAGGCTCCTCAGGGAAGTCACAGCACCAAACCTGACAAGAGCTGAGAAAGCCTTTGGACAGTGCTCTCAGGCACATGCTGTGAATCATGGGTCATACTGTGCAGGGCCAGGAGTTGGACTCAATGATCCCGATGAGTCTCTTCCAACTCAGCATATTCTATGATTCTTTGAAATAAATTGAGGGATTTTTGCATTGAAAGACCAGTAGGATGGCTTGTACTAGCAAATTACAAAAACAGTGAAATTCTGTTTTGTTCCTCGAGCACTGATTTAATAATAGCAAGTTCTTAGGTTTAAATTCTTTAAAATGTTCAAGTGTTAATTAGATAAGCTACATGTAAGGTCCATGTTATTGTGTTCATGAATAGCAACTTTCATAAAACTATTTCAGAGTTTAAACTTTATTTTGCTGCTACTTTTCTTTACTGCTAATGCAAGAACTATTTGGTTTACTTTCATGTGTTCAGTGGCTTTTAACAGTTTTGCATGTGTAGCCTGTGTTTATATGAAGGAGTTTTATTTTACTTGATCCTTTAAAATTCTTAAAATTACTTGTGCCGAGTGTTATTAATCTGGGCTTAGAAATGCTTGTGTCTTGAATAAAAACGTGTGTATCCTTAATGCCATTGTCTCCCAAGGTCTCTGTGTTTTGTTACTCCTTTGTAACCTGTAATCATATTCCTAGTAAAGAGTGTTCTGCAGATTGCACTTTGCATTGATAGCAGTCAAACTCCCCAAGCCCTAATCTCCCAGTTGTAGGTATAAACTGAAAGGAAATGAAAAACGCCACAAAATGTTTTGTTAAAGTAAGGTCTTTGTTGCCTGTGATCCATGAAAGAAGTAAACCTGCCAAAAATAAACTAAATCCTGCAACACCTACAAAAATACAGTTCAAGTTGTGTGAGAAAAGTCCTTTGATAGGGGTAAGAATAATGCTATCATTCATTCATTCTGAGAAAGGGGCTTTTTTTTTCTTAGCTCTTATGATTTTAATTGGTTCTAGAAGGTGTCTTGTCTAATGAACAAATGAACGTGAGCCCCAGACAGAAACATTAGCATTTCATAGATTTATTTATTTCTTATTTATCTGGTTGTCAGGAAGGGTCTTTGTTTGTTTGGGTTTTGTTTGTTTGATTGGTTGGTTTTGTTGTTGGGTTTTTTGTTGTTGTTTTGTGTTTTAATGTGATTGTTTTTGCTTGACAAGAGAAGTACTTTTACAATGATTTTATTCGTTTCAGCTGATTTACTTATTGTGTATAGGAGGTCTGTGGCAGGGCTTGGAGTAGACCTTAATTAGTGTTTGTGGCCTTTACTGAACTACTTGTGTAATTGCTGGGATGCTTTTTAAAAGCATGCATGAGTGACAGTTGTTGCTGCAATATTTTTTAGGTTTTTGGCCTTTCAGCAAAAGATCAGTGAATGATTTTTCTAGGCTGGTGGCAGGTATGTAGGCTTTGGATTGCTGAAGGATGATGGATGCTAAGCTGAATTCTTTGGAATCCTGTGTGGCTAACAAGTCTTGGGGGTTTTCTTTTTCAGGATTGATCTTTCTGGTCATGTTTTATCACCTCAAATGCCAAAGAACAAATATACTTACTAAATCTTCTATACATTGACTAAGTTTTATGCTCTCAGCTAAAAAATCTGTTTTTCTGTGATTCCAGTGTTTTTAATATTTTTCAGTAGTATCCTTTGTATGCACAAGAACTCAGCTAACTAACATGTGGAATCTGGGTATCATCTTTGTAAGATATTAGGAAGCTGTTTTTGGTAGTTGTTGGAAGCAGGACCTCAAGCTGTGATATGTCATAGATTGACTGCAGCATCCTAAGTATAGGTAATATTATGCAAGGGTGTAATCTGACATCAGGTTTGAAAGCAAACAGTACTGACAATTGTGGTCTATGTCTGTGAGGGTTAGGTAAAACTAGCAGAACTAGCAGATAGGTCAATCGATATTAGTTTTTTATTCAGAAAAATTAATCAGTTCTTGATGGGGGGGCTGAGAAAGGAGTGGATGCACCTAAACTGATCAGAAGTGTTTATCTGCAAGTCTGAATGAGTCTTTTAGATTTTTGTGTTCCAAGTACAGTTTATCTGGCTTATCTGCATTAATTGTGGCACTGAGACTTGCTGCTCATTGAACAGTTTTTATTGTAAATATTTCTGTTATGAATGTGGCATGAGTGATACTGTACAAGTGGCTCTGCCATTTTGCTGCTGGTTTTAAGTGTGTTGGATAGACTTACCTGAAGTGGTGGCAGATAGAGATACTAAAGAAGACAAATATCTTTTGCTAAGTGCATTCAGATAAAATGATTCCATTTTCTATTTTTTCCTGAATTGTTGTCCCACAGCAATTGGAGAGACGAGGCTTGACTGTTTAGGGACATACCTTAAGTATATGAAGCACTGTGTTAGTTCACTCCTTTCAGGAGTGATTGATCAGAATGTCCTTTTAAGTACTTTAGAGGTCTATAATGCCATGGTTTTGGATAATACCATGGGGACAGATGGTATGCCAGGTGCTAGGCTATATGGAATAGGCACAAACTAACACATGTGCCGTGTGAATGGCATATACAAGGCAATCCTGACAGATGAGCATGAGTAAAAAACATGACAGAAAAACACCACCTTGCAAATTAAAAAACAGAGGTGATGCAAAAGTGCCATTCCTTCATATACCTGCTGCTTTGTGATAGCCCATTCCATATCCTTCAGTTACTTGTTCTCCCATTCCCCCTGCCTTTGTATATCTTGAGTGCTGCTTTTACTGTGAGTTTCCATCTTCCACATCTTGTATGTGATCTTTGGTATGATAGTCTTGATATCAAAGGTGACACTTATAGCCTGTGAACATGGTGACTGCTAGACTTTTTTTTTTTTCTCTCCAGCATAGTAGAGTCTCTGGAATTTTTCTGTAGTAGATGAGACATTTTGCACTAACTTATTGTAAATGAAGAACCTAATCATAGAATGGTTTGAGTTGAATGGGACCATAAAGATCATCGAGTTTCAACCGCTCTGCCATAGGCAGGGACACCTTTCACTAGATCAGGTTGCTCGGAGCTCCATCCAGCCTGACCTTAAACACTTCCAGGGATTGGGCATCCACAGCTTCTCTGGGCAGTTTGTTCCAGTGCCCACTACCCTCACAATAAAGAATTTCTTGTGAATATACATTCTTGGCAAGCAGTAGAACCTTGTGTGCAAATGAGAGCAAAAAGCATGTGTTGCCGAGTCGGCTAAAGAGGATTACAGAGTTAAAGTAGATTTTTAAGAGGAAGAAAAAAAAGTTAACAGATAGGTGGGAGAATGGAAATTATAGAGGTCTTGGCTAAGTTATCTTCAGGGAAATTGGATCTGTATTTAGCTAATTTTTTATCTGGTAAGAATTGCAAATAAAGGTAGAGGAACTGTTGCATCTTCTGCAGTGTTTGTAGCTGCATGCTTTTCATTTAATGCCGTTACATAATGCTTGGAAAGACCTGTGGGTTGAAGGTAATCCAGGTATTAGATTGGAAAAGAAGAGCGTAATGTCTTGTGTGTTCTCTTTAGTTATGATGCTTTTTTAGCTGGCAAAACTTTCATAATGCATATTTTAAAAAAAATAACTGCACAATATCTGAAAACATATCTGTAATAGATGCTTACACTTGTTTCCTATGCAGGTATTGTTGGAGAAGCAGATGAAAATGGAGAAGATTATTACCTTTGGACTTACAAAAAACTTGAAATTGGTTACAATGGAAATAGAATTGTAGATGTCAATCTCACCAGTGAAGGAAAGGTGAAATTGGTACCAAACACAAAAATCCAGATGTCATATTCAGTAAGTAATTTGGTGATGCACCTGTAATACGAAATTCTACATGATGAAATAGCTCAGAAATAGGTACTTCTGTGCTTACAATATGTACTGCTACATTGGGCTATATTAGAGGAAGATGCATCTTCACTCCTTCAAATATTTTGTTTAATTGCTGAAAAACCTTGGTAGATTTATTAATAACAAATGTAAAATGATGATTTTTGAAGCACTCTAAGCAAGCTGAAGCTTCTATTATCTACAGAAAAATGTTTTGGTGGGAAAGGAAGATGTCCCAAAAGGTATGGAGACTAGAACTATAGAGGACCCTCAAGTACATTTTCTTCTTTGGACCTCTGACATTTGCATCATTTGAACTGGATTCTGAGCTAGGGCAGAATCCCACTGTGTAAGCCCTTATGCTTTGCAAGCCGTTAGTATCACAGCTTATTTTCTTTCTGCAGTTCCTGTAGTCATTTCTTATTTATATAACCTTATTAATGAGGTTTTAAGGTCTTTTTCCGAAGCTCTCTGCTATTGTATTGAATTGCTGTCATAAAAGGTAATGAATATTTGCTATTGAGATAACAAATTAATTTTTCATTTTTCCCCCTTATTTAGTTGATGTTACTTAAATCTGTAATGATTCACTTGTCATGTTCACCACATTTGTACACTGAAACTAGTTCTTAATGCATTGCTTTTTCTATAACGTGTTAGCAGCAGATGTCACCATAAGATTTGATTTCAGAGGATATTTTTGCTGCTATTACATTGCTCTTGTGCTGAGTTGTATAGTTTGAAGTGCAGATAATTAGGTTTTGTATGTGCTTTTTAGAATTACATTTACACTAGTCTCCCTATTTCTACTGCAAAATCAATAGTAGAAATTCTGAAATTTGCTATTTCAAATTCCACTAGCATTGCGAAGTCCATTTACTCTGAATTTTAAGTTGGACAGCACTGAGTAGCTGCCAGTAATGAAAATAACATTAGATGTTCTCTTAAAATACTTTTTAGTGTACAAAGATCATGACTTACCTGTCCAATTCTGTTGGCACCACTGGGCAATTTCTGGGTGTGTGTGCTGTTTAATTCACAGATTGTCTCTGGTGGATTTGTTCTAAGCATTGCTTCATAGTGGCAGATGCTCTAATGAGAAATGTATCTGCCTAACAAAATGTTGAAAGCCATTAATGTTTTGAGCTACTAATCTTGAACAAGTTTGTAATTTGAACTGAAGAGCATTCCTATCAAACCTCAAAGGGAGTAGTACTCAAGTGTTCAGGTTTTTAGTCTGTCTCAGGACAGTGGTGAGCAATTGGGGTATTTAATCTACAGTTATATGCTTTCTTCTGTACTCAGAGAACGTGTATTGGAAAGGATAGTTCTTTCTCATGTGTTTTAGAAAGATAGGCACAAAGGGACTGCATTTGTTTAAGTATCACTGAAAATCCTGATGTTTTTAAATTTTGGCATGCTTTGGAAAAAAA
>JAWWLV010000180.1:15666869-15695188 GCA_035041135.1 Platyrinchus mystaceus | reverse complement strand
GCACAAAGGGACTGCATTTGTTTAAGTATCACTGAAAATCCTGATGTTTTTAAATTTTGGCATGCTTTGGAAAAAAAAAAAAATTTTTTTAAGGTAGGCTTGTTTTAATTTTAATTTTTTTAATGCAGGTTTGGAAATTAAATACAATCTTGCAAAATTCTCAAAAATACTTAGTGCTACCATATTAGCACGATATAGTTGATTAATAAAATTATATTTTCCAGATCCAAAAGAGTCCTCTGTGCTGCTTGTGGCGTAATTGATAGCAGTAATATGCTGTTACCCTGTGATAGTATGTCAATAAACACATACTTTTCTGGTTTAGAGTTATTTGTAGGCAATTGAAGTGTCTAGATTGCAGAATCCTGTGGTCTTACAGGTTTTGGGCTGCAGCTTTTAGTTTTGTAACCTTTTAAACTTTTTATGTCTGTCTGTTGGGGTCCAGCTTGATCTCTTTTATCCAGTTCCTTTCCAGCAAGCTTGTATCTCAGTTCATGCCCTTTTTTTCCTATTGGCATCTGTTTTAAATATTTTTGTATATCTTCTCATTTCCCACACTTCTGCTAGATTGCATCTTTTTCCTTGGGCACTGTACTCAGAGAATTTAGGTACAGGTGATTTCATTGAATAGCAGTCTCGGTTCATTGCAGCCAAATAGATCTCAGTTGCCTTTGGGGGAGCAGAAGCACATGGTGTTATTGCTCAGTGAACACTTGTGAGGTTCTCCACAAGCCTCACTTCATAAAATGCAGCACATGGAAATGTTGAGAAAAGGCAATGTGCTGCCAGCAAAAAAAAAAAAAAAAGGGAAAAAAAAATCAAGTGCTTTCTAGCATGTCATTCTTGAACATATTTAAACATGCTTGCTTTCTTTAACCTTTGTTCTGAAATCTTGGGCAAATTTGGGAGGATGTTTCAAAGGTTTTACAAGTATCTACTGTGAGGAAAAAACATCATCTTTGAACTATTCATTTTACAAAACTGAAAAATAGGAACATTTGATGGATTGGGAGTTTTGTGCCTTCAGTATGAGTATCTTTATGGGCTCCTTCTGTAATCAAGAAAAAGCTTTGTTGTATCTGACAAGTTTGCACCTTTGGTTAGCCACACAGAGACAGTGAGAACTGAGGCAGTGCAAGACTGATTCTTCCTTGTTTTTACACATAAGCATGTACAAGAATAGAGCCATGAGGAAAGGTGGCCAATGTTCATTCTATGTATGACCTATGTATGCCAGTCTTCAAGAACATCATTCCATTGGTTTTGCCAAAACCTGGATTCATATTGAAGGAAACATCTGAAGTGGGTGATTTTTAATATGCCTTCTGGGTTTCTGCAGGTGAGTATAGCTGAACATACTATAATGAGCTTTTAAAATGTAAACTTTTCTCTCTCTAGGTGAAATGGAAGAAATCAGATGTGAAGTTTGAAGACCGATTTGACAAGTATCTTGACCCATCTTTCTTTCAGCACAGGGTATGTCAGAAACCTTACAAAATAACCTTTGAAATGGTTGCTTTAGTTCAGAAGATGTCATGGAATTTCTGGATGACATCTTTGGTTTTTCAGATGTCCCAGGTGTTCTGGGGCAATGAAAAGGGGATCTAGGACTAGTTTTAAGAAACAAATTGTTGTTGCTAGAATAGGGTGGCTCCAGTCCTTTAGAGTGCTTCAGTAAGTATGCAGGCAAGCTTCAAGCTTGCAGAGTATACAAGGCAGTTCAAGGAGATATATTCATATGATGAGAAGCAATGAAGCTTCAGGGAAACTGTGCAATTGTGTAAGCTGAGTAATTGCAGTTGGCCATAGTTCTTTCTGAAGTAAATGCAAAGAAAAAGGCATTAGCCTAAACCAGTTGGTGGTATCAGTTGTGATGGGTTAAATCTGGGGTTGTAATGTCCTTAGGGGTAATATACTGAGCTGTGCTACTTTCTGAAAGTAGAGATTTTGCATTCTGTTTGGAGCCCAGTGAAAACCAGAAGTTATGCTTGTCAGAGGAAAAATAATGCTGCTGCACATTTTGATCCTTTTGCTTTTTGGCTGTGAGCATCTTTTTTGCTACTTAGACCTCTTCTCTAGGAAGGCAGCAGTACATTGTGTTGCCTTGCATTTACCAAGGGAGCGTGCACAGCCAGTTGTTCAAACTTAGCTGCTGCTTAGCTAAGCTGTGATAACTTTGTCGTGGGCAAGGCTGGCTCTTGAAAAGCTTTATGTGTGGTGCTTCACAGGCTAGTTTTTGAGTGACTTTCTCAAAACATAGTCTTACTTACAATATGGTTTATTGTTACTTAGCTAGTGCTGACAAGCTGTCCTGCTAGGCAATGATTTATCCTTATTGGAATAATTTGAAACACATTTCCAGTTCTAAACCTTAAGGGTGTGTTTTCTTTTTGTAGATTCACTGGTTTTCAATTTTCAATTCTTTTATGATGGTGATCTTTCTGGTTGGCCTAGTGTCTATGATATTAATGAGAACTTTGCGAAAAGATTATGCAAGATACAGCAAGGAGGAGGAAATGGATGATATGGTAAGATCTGTGTTCATGCTTTAAAAACTTTTTTTTAAGGCTTATTGTTTTCTTGTCATACATCCATTGTGTTAAGAGCTCTGAATGGCTTTCCTCAGTTGGACAGTAAACTGCCTTTTGTGTGTCTTAAAAGTGTTGCTGATTTTCTTTGTAACATGCTCCTAGGTTGCAACCCAAATTATCTCCATAGTCACTGTGTTAATGTTCGTATCCAGCCTTAGGTTAAATGAAGTCCATTCTGACTTGGCAGTGTAAGCCTGAGTATACTCGTAAATACTTCAGGTAATTTAGAGACAGGGAGGGATTCTGATAAATTTTATTGCATCTTACATTCAGGTAGTAATTTTTTGTTGTCTTCCATAAGCATCTGAAAAGTAAACTTATCTCCTAGGTTTGATGCATTCAGAAGAGAAGACACACTTGCACTTGAAGTTGCTTTAATAAATCAGACCTTTTGTTTTTATCTAGCTTGTGTGTTTGTCATTAATTGTCATGACTAGACTTAAAATTTGTTGTTGTTGTTCCCAGGACAGAGATCTAGGTGATGAGTATGGGTGGAAGCAGGTCCATGGAGATGTGTTTAGACCATCCAGTCATCCTCTAATATTTTCATCGCTTATTGGTTCTGGCTGTCAGATTTTTGCTGTGTCTCTTATAGTCATTGTTGTTGCAATGATAGAAGATTTATACACAGAGTAAGTATAATTGTGTCATGTCTTCCATATATAAATGTTTAAATTAACAAAATAATTACAGAAATTTGGTTCTAACTGGCCTGAAAAAAGTGTTTGAGAGTCTTTAGTCGTTATTTGTAGATCGGATGTAATATTAAGAAGTGATCTTTTAATTTTTAATGAAACTTTGTCCTACTGTTATCACGAGTTGATCTCCTTTGATTTTCTCTTTTAATGCTTGCTTTTTGCATGATTTATTATGAAACTAGTTTGTTGTTCTGCAGAGTCCTGTAGATGATACAGGAAATAAATGTTAAAAGGTACATATTTCACTCCCGGTTTCATCCAGACAGATAAGATATTACTATATTTCTTACCCTATATTCCCTACCCTGTCCTGTAAAGGCTGAAGTAGGAATATATTCTGTTGTGAATAGTCCCGTTTGCTACTGACAATGCATTTAAGTCAATCTTATCCGCAAGTCTTCCCAGGAATGGAGATGTAATTTCTGGAGCTCTTTTGAACACAGTGCTCAGCCTGTGTTGATGTAAAACCTCCTTCAGCAATAGGTGGGCTGTAGTCCTGACTGGAGAGAATTCATTTAAAACAAACAAATAGTACTCAAGTTTAAATTTAACACACTACTTGCAATTCAGCCATTTTCTTCTTTGCCTTTTAGCTGTTAGAGATTTTTGGGTTACTTGTTTGTTTTGGTTTGCTTGGAGGGTTTTTTTGTAGTGGGGTATTTTTTTACAAGTGCTTTGTTTTAAGCAATGATTAAACTTTCAAATCTCTGTTCTCCTTGAATTTCACCTGTATTGATTTTAACAAGTTGTAATACTTCTAATGTGCCACTAGAGAGAACTCTTGGTTTTGAATTTAGCTGCCTTTTAATGGTGTGTTTAAAAAGCCACTCTCTAGTTACCAGCATCTTGGCATATTTCTGTTTTTCATATGGTGTTATTCCCCTCCTTGTGCCCTATGCTTATATTGCTATATAGGTGTACATACACACTTCTAATTGCACAGTATGTCAGCCCTTCAGAGGAAATTAAACCATTTCAGAATGTTTGTGCACTGTAGGGAAGTTGTAAGTTAGTAATGGCAATTGTGAAATGTGTCAGAACAGTAATTTTTAAAAGATATGTGCACTTAGTCTTTTATTGCAATAGGCCTTTCTGTCACTTTCAAAGTGAATTTAATTCTGGTCAAATGTAATGAAACAATTTGATCAAATCTAGTGCAGACAATTCATATATTTATGAAAACAGCGATGTGAGTGAAGAAGGCTGTAAACCAGAATTTCAAGAATGATTGCCTGTCACTGTTCTTCAGGTCTGTTAAACTCCTGGGCATCATGCAGCTGATGCCAACGAAAAGTCTTACAGTGAAATTTGGTCATGTCAGTTATCAATTTATTAATACTGGTTTGTGTTTTGAGAAGCATTTTCATTAGAGTATTTGAAATGTGAGTAAGCTCGGGAATAAGAAATTTTGAGATGATTTTAGATTAACAACTTTGGTCCTTTTACTGGTAGTCTGGTTTTACATGTGCCACTTAAGACTGTACCTGGTCTTTGGAGTTTTGCATGTGTTTCTAAACTGTGTTAAATTAGAAGTTTTTAAGAAGCAAATGTTAGTAAAGCAATCATCAGTGTGTGACCATCAGGTGTATTTGCTTTGGTCATGCAGTCATGGAAGCCTAAGTGCTAAAGATTTCTTCTTTGACTACAGCAAGCATCCAGTAGTGGTGCCTCAAAAACCAAAATGGCAGTAGACTAAAATCTCTCAGAACAACTATTTTGAAGAAAGTACAGCAAGCTGTTTGAAAACCTACTGCTATTTGCTGTCAAAGAGTAGCAGAGGGATGTGGGGAAACAACTCTATTTTAATGAATAACATTTATATCTTACTATTCTTAGACACGAATTTAAAAAAATGTATTTGGAAATGGCTTTTGTGATTTAAAATTATTAGCTTTGCCTGTGAAATTTCAGAAAAATTATGCCAAAATGAGTACTCCAGGTTTTAATGAGGTGATAATTTAAAAATTACTAAGTTCTTCTGATTGCACTACTCAGTGCTGATGTGTGACTTCATTATAGTATTTATAGTTTCTAAATCTAATTTTCTGCAAGATGAACACTTTCTGTCTTAAAAGTTAATTTCTGAGGGATGGCAGAAACTTTATTCACAATCTTAGAATATTTTTTTAATACTGGCCTTTTCACATTTTAGCTGCAGTTGAATCTTAGGCTTAATGTTTTTCATGTAAATAGGTATTTATACACAGAGCAAACACATCCAAATGTTAGAATACTTTTATCAGAGGGAAGATGTTTGTACTCCAGTGAAAATAAATGCATGTTAGAAAAGAATGTAGTATGTCAAAACTCTTTTTCCCACATTGAATTAGGGTTGGGCAAAAGCTTTGGATACAAACAGTTCTCATTCTTATGCAGATTTCCCAATTAAAGCACTGTAAAATTTTTGTATTACATAAAAATATTAAATAACTGCTTCTGCTGAAAATACATGCCTTGCAGTATTTTTTTTGCTCTAATCATGTTTGGTTTTATACTTCATTTACCAAAAAATCCCTTCTCGTAGGAGAGGATCAATGCTTAGTACAGCTATATTTGTTTATGCTGCAACATCGCCAGTGAATGGATATTTTGGAGGAAGCCTTTATGCTAGACAAGGAGGTAAATTGTTTTCATGTTTCAGCATTTTCATTGCATTGGTAAATGAAGAAGTTATTATTTTCTGATTTGCACCAATATAGAAGTGTCCTTATGGAGTTAGGTCATTCAGATGGAATCCATTAAATTCTGAATAAAGAAAACCATTTTGAGTATATTTAACTTTCATATTATCTATTCAGTATCGGCTGCACTTTCTAAAGAGGTAACTGAAGTCTTAGGTTAATTTAAAAGTAATAAGAGCTAAAGAACTGTTAACAGTTGTGACTTACGAATTGCTTGTTATAGTCTTGTATATAATTGTTTGGCTTATGACATCCAGAGTTTAATAGCCTCTCCCTTTTCTGTTACTTACTGTTAAACAGCTCATGTCATCTTCTCCAGATGACTCCTACACAGTCCTCCTCTGTAGGTACTAGGGGATTATGTAAGGGTAACAGGAAAAGGATGAGTATAGATTATTTACTATTATTACCATTAATTGGGGATGGGAAAAACTCTTTGTATCATCTTTTAAAGAAGGTTATTCTACTTTCCGCTATGTGCTCGACTTTATACTTTGCAAATCAAAATGAGCATCAGTAGAGAGCAGAAGCCAAATAAAATTGATAAAGCAGATTTGGGCAGGCTGTCTTCAAATGCTCCCCACTGTGCCTCTGAGTTATGACCAGTTAGATCCTTGCAGTCCACTAGGTTCATCCATTCCCTATGCTGTAATAAAAGAGTAATCAATATCTATTATCTTCTAGAGTACTTTAGAAAAAATAATTCTGGGAAGTTAGCAAAAGAAAATTTATATCTTTTTAGCATGATATACTTGTTAGTATTCAATCTCAGCTGTACTCTTGAGTTTGAAGGCTAGATGTTTCTTTTCATGTGGCTTGTTTATAAACCTAGCAATTTGTACAAAAACACATCTAGGCAGATTAGGGTTGCTGTTCTGAAATGTATCGTGTTGTATAGTTGAGCCAGATTTGCCAGGTTTTTTTACAGATCAAACATGTATCAAGCCATGAAATGCTGATTATGTTGGCTCATGGTGAAAATACATATGATGGTCTTGAAAAAAAAAGAGCGCTATGTTGTTATTGCTTTTACTTACTGCATATTAATATTATGGTGTATTAAATTTAATTATAGACAGTATTTAAGAACATAAAAAGTACAGGTAATACAAACAGTGAAAATTTTTAAGGTATTGCCCAAGAGGGTTTCTTCGAGCTCCTCAGGGAGCTCTAAACTTAGTAATAACTGCTAACAAGTATTGCTGTTCCCTTGTGCTTGGGGTTTAGAAATCACTTTCCTTCTGCCTTTTCTGCTGTTGAAGATGTCAAGAGTTCAGTTCTGCTGTGTGCTAAATGCCGTGGCAGTTTGCTGTATACCAGGGATAGCCAGTTCCTTAATGCATCCTGAATGTGTGGAATCAGCTTATTTGGATCAAGACACCATGGAGCAGGTGCTGCCAGGAAGCAGCTGTAGCACTGAGTTGTCCTAGGAGCAGTGCTGAGCTGTCCTGTCTCTCATAGGGTGAGCAGGCTCTGCACAGGGCCAGCTCTGCTATCTCTGTCTCTACTAGTCTGCAGCCTACATACACACTTAGATTTCATACCCCGGCTCCTTTGGCCAGCTTAGTCAGCATATGCTGTTCTTCAGCTGAAGTATTCTCACACTGTATGGCTTTTCCTGTCTTTTCACCTGGCCTACTAATTGATTACTGTGCTGCACCTTGTGAGTTACCAGGAGTCAGATGACACTGTTAGTTCACGCTTGGTTCTTGTATTGATGTAGTATGTTGGTATTTGTTTCTTTCACCTTTTTGTGGGAGAAGTTGTCTAACATGTAAATCCTGGAGAGCTTGCTAATAAATTTTTAGATAAAATATGCTGTATCTTTCCAGTCTCATTGGAATGTCCCTTCTTACAGGAAGGCGATGGATAAAGCAGATGTTCATCGGAGCCTTCCTCATTCCAGCAATGGTGTGTGGAACTGCCTTCTTCATTAACTTCATTGCCATCTATTATCATGCTTCAAGAGCTATACCATTTGGAACCATGGTGAGTCATTTTATTGGAGAATTTAAACACCACTGTAGACACAGAAAACTACCATTTCTTTTTTAATCTAAATACAATTGTGAGTCATAGCTTTAGCTTCCTAGTTAGAAATTTATTGTAGGAGGGGTTTAAGGTGCTTCAAGTATAATTCATTTTAATCACAATCACTTAAATTTTCTTCTGGATGCCCAATGCAAACTGGTTATAATCTAAAATGAAATACAAAAGGATTTCAAATGAAAGCTACTTCCAAGTCATTGCAGGAAAGCAGAAAAATAAAAAAAAAATTATCAGCCAACAATATGAGATAAGACATTCTGAGGAGATCTGTGTTTACAAAAATGACTCAATGTTTTCACTTTGTGTAGTGTTATTTAATATCCAGTTATGGTCTGTATATTTACCCAATCACTTGAAAAACTATTCTGGTTGGATTACTTTTTCATTTAATCATGATTTTGTCAGAATTTTGTTTGTTGTGTTGGCCCTTTCAAGCAACCTCAGATAATCCTGTGAATACAATGTAGGAAATAATCACTTGCCACTTCAGCAGAATTTCTGTTTGATCAAGGGGTATTATTTTAGAGCAGAAATTTTTTTGAAATATGCATAATAAAATTGCCTTTTCTAGTTTTGTGCAGTACTAGTGTTAATTTATAAGAATATCTTCATACAGAGACTCTTGTTTTCTTTTCAATATCTGTAGCAAACCTTGGAATTTAATATTTTTTATAGCTTTCTTCTTTGCATATCATTTTTTGTGATATGTTACATTGTTCAGACTGTTCAGAGATGTTTGAATGGCCTTGGATTTTTCTTAGTTTAAATCTACCACAAAGAGAAGCTTAGTATCACAAGTTCAGTCTTATATATTGTATTATTTGGGATATAACTGAATTCAGTATGTGACTGAAAATACTTCTTAAGAACACATTTTGAATGAATTAATGTGATAGAGATTATAACTGATAATAATAAGATAGACAATTCTCAGTTTCAGGCAAACACTTTCAATAATTTTTTACTGATGGAAGAGTCATTATATATATATCTTGTTGGATCTAGTCATCTCCTTATTAACAGTATTTTCAACGCATGCCTAAATATCAACTTTTTACATTGAATTAATTGTTACAAAACAAATATAATATAAAGCTAAACATGTTTATAAACTCTTCACTTTTTTTTTCTGGTTTTCTTCTTCAAGAAATTAGACTAAAATTTCTATCTTTGAATATGTTTGTATTAGCCAGTCAGTGCCCCAGAGCAATATTGTATTGGTTTTTCTTTATTACACTAGCAGCCATGTACAGTACTGTCATAAAAGTTTACAGCATTGATCTTTGATATGTGTGAAGAGGCTCTGTTTTACTGCTGAGCAAGCTGTTATGGTATCACATTTCTCACTTGTATTCCCATTTGGAGGCCAGGAATGCTGAGGGAAGGGAATTCCACCTGTGCTGAAGTTTTTCTTGTGAATTTATTCAACTGATTTGTATTTTAAGATCATGGGAACGTGCAAGCAAAAGCAAATGGATATATAAATCTTCAGGGGTCACTTAACCAGAATGTTAGGACCCTATACACAGTGATTTTAACATTCACAAGGCTTTATGAGAGTGTTTGAATCATTGTGACTATGGCAATAAAACTTGAGCGGAGTTAGCAGGCGAGCAGGTTATGAGTCGGAAACTTCATCAGTATGAGCAACGCTCTGATGACTTCAAATCAACAATCTGGTTTGTAGAAGGAAATAGAAATTGCTTGCAATTACTATGTTATGCTTCAGGTTGAAGTCCCCAGGAAGCCCTCTGGCTTTATGGATGAGATACCTTTGTAGCTTTCCACCTTTGTTTTCAATGTAAAGAAGCGTCCAGAACTGTATAATGCAAACTTGCTGCTGCTGATTTCTTGGGGAAATAAAACCTCTGTCATCTAAATGTATTACAATACAGAAGTTACTTCCTTTACCCTGGCATGTCTTGAAACCACCCTCCTTGATTTAAATTGCTGACAAGAAATGTCCCCTCTTCTTGACTACTGCAAATCTGGAAAAAGCACAGACTGCGTTGCTGAAAAAAGTTCCCAAGCTAAAAGGTTGCTGAGGCCATTCTTGCATGTGTCATCCTGTGCTTTGCCCATTTGGCATTGGCACTTCCCAGTGAACCTAGGGAGCCTCTGTGACTTAATTTGTCCCTCCAGATAGATTTTTCTATGGAATTTAGGCAAGGGCAGCTGATAGTATCAAAGCCAGGACATCCAAGCTAACACCTGGTTGCTGCATCCTGGTATCTCCTCTTCTACACCTTGTCTTGAAATGCTCAAATTGATTGGGCTCTTCAGGACCTTCATGCATCTCACTGACCTTGTAGTCTGTTTTGAACGTCAGAGCTTCACCTTGTATAACTCATTCCTGATGTCTGGAATCTCCTCAAAGATGTGGCAGGACCTGAGAAGATCTAGAGCTTCTTTCTGAATTCAGTCTTCACTCTTGGGACTCTGCCCTTAGCCCTTTTGGAAATACGTGCAAGCTATCTTACCTATAGAGTGACAAACCTTCTGCAGTGAAATACACCATGAGCCTGAACAAAGGCTTAATCTCTTCCCTGGGATATCTTTCAGCTGGCCTTTCCTTCAGAATGCAGTCTAGAATGTGATAGATTTTATTCGAGAGAGTTTTTTAAAACTTTTTAGTTTAAAGCTTTTCACTCCCTAGGCATATAAAGGAGATATAAAAATCTCTGGTTTTTTCACTCACCCCTTCACCTCTATAGAAATGCAATGGATACTGTTCAATTATTCATTCTTTTGGAGCCCAAATTTGATTTTTTTGCATGTATTTTCTTTATTATATCCTATTATTGGTGAACATCAAGTTCTGAAGTTGGTGTACACCTTGACTTACCTTCTGTTGATGTTTGTCAGTCTTCTCAGTGTATTTATCAATCATCTTTCTATTTTGTTGTGTTAGAATTATATGTAAAAAGTGGAGCATGGGACATTTAAGAAGAATTTTAAATAATGGCATGTGAAGTGACTTCTCCATATATGTTTGAGGAGCGTGGTAGTAGTTCTGTTCAGAAATACTAAGTAATACAGATTTTCTACTGAGTACAGCATGATTGAATTTGAAGGGGCCGTCTTAATTCGGGCATTTCATAAGTTGTGACTGCTTACGTTATTCTGTGTGCAATACATAATTTAAAGATTTCCATTAAGGCTACTATGACTAATGTAGTATTCTGACTGCAGAATCTATGCAGCTTCTATTAACTGTTTAAAATGTACTGGTTTTGTTTTGTTTGAGTAGTAGGTTCCTTTGTGGCTAGCATTTCCAGTGTGCTTTTTTAATGATTTAATTAAACAAGGTTTAGCACGCTGAATTTCTCTTGGGATTGAGACCCCTGTTTGCATCTTTTATACCTTGTTTCGAAAATAAAAAGTGTTTCCTTCGACAGATAGCTTAATCCAGGCTGCAGCTTTCCCTGGCAGGTTTGAGTCGATATGAGTATTGGCTGCCACTGAAAAAATGAGGACCTGGTAGTGCCAAAGATTTTCATTCCTTGAGCCAGATAAGGAAATACACCTGGCTAAAAATAGAAAAAAATCCTATTACATACATTCAGCAGGGTGCTTCCTCAAATTACTTGGAAGTGACTTTGGAACCCTTAGTCAAAACCCTTAGTTTTGCTGAAAATAGACACAGCTTAATGCTTCTGCCTTCATTTTCAGTTCAATTTATTAGCTAGAACAGCACCCTAGATTAACAACTTACTTGTAATGAAATTAATACCACTTTATTTTGAAGCCTTCTATTCTTTTCTTGTTCCTGTAGTGTTTGGCCACATGATATACTGAGAACTGTTGCACTAAACAAATTCAGTAACCTCTATATGGGAGAGAGTCTCATGACTTAGAGTACAGTTTTGGTAGCTGACAGAAAGGCTCAAGCTGCTGCTTTGACTGTCAATTTTTATTGCTTTTCTTCCCTGTGCATTAGGCAGTCAAGGCACCATAGCCTGCCAGTAGCTGTTTAATATTAGATATGCTCATAAAAATTTTAATTATCACCTTTGAATGAAGTTTAATCTACAGTTGTCAGAAAATATGAAACACATGGCACTAGGACATAAATTATATCCCTCCTGACAATGTTTCCTTTCAAATATGGAAAACTGAGTTCTGCACATTCAGTCAAGGACAGTAGAATATTCTTTCCCCATCAAAACAAAACAAAAAGGAGTTAGAATGCAGGCTTGTTGAGGTTGACAGTCTTTTCTATGGCAACTAAAACCTGCAAACTAAATCAGGAGTTTGTGGACAAATAAGATATTTTGTACAACAAAAATGAAACAGTCAAAATGTAATAAGTATTTTTTAATGTACTGGCTTGGTAAAAAAACCCATGTAATTGGTCTTGAGTAATATGGATTATAGAGAACCTGTGCTTGTTTGCTTGATGAAAAAACAGCTTTGTAGGTGTAGTATATTTGCCTCTTTGCATTATTTGTGTTTTATGAAGTGGTAGTTAAAGTAGTTCTCTGAAATTCTCTTGGCTGATGTTACAGTAATACTTTGCTTAAAAGGGTCACAAAGACCTGACTTACTTACCTCTGCCTGTCACACAACAGCTATTATTAGGGTTTGGGGTTTTTAGTGTGTTACCAGTGATCTCTGCAGGGAGGCTTCTGCAAGAGGGTAGGGCAGGTATGTGTCTTGGTCCTGCCTTCATTACTTCTTACCATTTGTGATGGTGAAATGGAGGCCAGTGAGTGCCTGGACTGGTTTTACTGTTGTATTCTTGCTCTCAAAAACCTTTTAGGCAGAAATCTCGTAATTTCATCATTAAGACACTTGTGTACCCAGTGCCCTGTGTTTGCTTCAGTTTGGATTTAAACTCTGTAGGTCTAGATACTGCCCATCATCATTTAGATAACCTGCATCATCACTGTCCTTGCTATCTGTGACAACAGGGCTATCTGCTTAGTTGCAGGGTGGGGGGGCACTGTCTTCACCTTAGATCTGAAATTAGGAGGAATGTGCCTGAAGAGGTCAAACAGCCAGCTATATCTCCAGTCACCTCTCACATCCAGAGAAGACTATTACTGCCAAGAGTGAAAAAAGTCATTTCACCAGTTATCAATCTGAGCAGGTAGACTACTTGTGATTCAGACAGCAAGTGGAAAGCAAGAAAGAAGATGCTGCTGAATTCAGCATGGTGTGTACAAGCAGTACCAGTTGTGTTGGTCAACCTACTAAGACCAGCAAGTTGCTGTCAGCAGGGTGGTCTTATCTCAGAAGACAGAACATTCACGTCTTTATCATTTTGGACAGCTTATTAGAGGCAGGTGGGAGTAGAAGGCATTCCTGAGCCTGTGCTATGGCCTATTCTTGCTTGCTCAGTTGGGTCTCCTTTGCACTGCAAAATCATCTCAGATAATTCTATGCTCCTGGATGGCTCCATTAAAAAAGGGAAGAAAAGGTGCTTCACCTCCCACCGTCCTCAGAACACAGCATAGCCCTGACAGACAGCAGTTCACTGTTTAACAAAACGGTGACTTTATCTAATGCTGCTTACTGAGTCTCATTGAAGATGCCAGCTGTTCTGTCTGAGATCTGTTAATTTTTCAGCTGATGGTTAATATAATGTAAGATGCTACATCATTATCAGTCATGCTTTGTTCTGATAATGAAACCACAAGCACTCAGACTTTTTGACAGATGCCAGTTATAAGTGTACTGGGGACAGCTTGACTGTATTTACTGAAGCCATTTTTTAAGGAATCTTGGTCTGTCTCAGCTTGTTTTATGCAGAAGAACATTTTAGATTTCAAAGCTGCTGCTTAGTCATTTTCTGGATAACACGACAGCTAAGCCCTGCTGGATCAAGTTGGGTCTTCTGCTTGCCCACCTGATTTGAAGCCATTCAGCTCTTCAGTGCATGTCACTAGAATTGGATGCTACTGACAGCCTGTTCTCAGCTAGGAGTTTGCCAGCTAATCAGTAATTAGGCCTGAATGTTCCTTGCTTGGATCCTTGTCCACGGCTATATTCTTTCTGCCTATATTCCCTATACTAGCCGTGCTTTACTAGATGGACAAATACAAGCTACTAAGTGTTGTTCCAGGTGATCTTGGAATCCAAGGCTGTTCCCAGACAGTTTCTTTATGCAGTAAAGTAGTGGATTCACTTTCTACCACTGTTCGCAGACAGGGGAAATTTCTGAGATCAAGAAATTAAGCTACAGTCATCTTGATAGATGCAAAAGACAGTTGTGACTGGATGAGCAGTACAGATGCCCTTTCACACTGCCTGGGTCTGAGCTTTCTGCCTCAGCCAGGTATGAAACCTACCTGCTAGAACACCACAGAGCACCATGGGCAAGGGCCACTTGACATACCCAGAGAGCCTTGCTGCAGGAAGCAGAGCACACTTTTCTTAAAAATGGAAATTGTTTCAATATGTTTAGCTCTAAAATTCTTTGAACCCTATCCAGACCTTAATTTTTTAACATCTCTTCTACCCACTGCACTTCAAACGAGCTGGGACTTTTTGGTGAGGATTTTAATAAAGGTAGCACTCAAGATGATGTTGTTTGATGTTTCTGATACTTTTTGACATTTTTCTCTGAAAATTCTCATCTGCTCATTCATTTAGACTGAGCAGTTTTCAAGGGCTGAACCTGCATCCATTAATGGAGCAAGTTGTATACTTTTGTAGTTTAGGCAACCTCAGTGTCCTACCTAAGGTATTATGCTTTCTTGCCTGTGGTTTGTTTTGAGTAAAGGAAGAAGATAAATGGGATCTACTAAATATGAATTGATTGTGTAAAACCTGCTTTATTATTATATTATTTATATTGCAAGTGTAAGTACTACTTAGCTTCTCCTTATTTACCATTGAAGCTTCATATTTTAGTGGCTCATGATGTAATTCTTTAATAACCTCTTCTCAAAGATATACAGAGCAGTCTGGAAAGCGCTTCTGCTTGTTGGCCACCACTTTGGTGTACCCCTTCTGTGAAGCATGAAGGCTTGCTCCATCCAGCCCCAGGCAATGTTTTCCATTCCCATCTGACCTAAGCTAGTAATGATATACAAGTCATTAATAGAGGAATAATCCACTGACTTTAGTCAAATGTTGCCTTAAACTTGTGTGATTCACCTAATGCTGAGTTTGTATTGAGCTAATGTAGTTCTTGCTTTTCAGCTGCTTGCAGTAGATTTCTGTAGGTATAACATACATGAACAACTTTTATTTATCCTTGGAGTAGCTGCTTCTTAAGCAAGTCAGTGTGTGACTCTTAAACCTGTTCCTCTGTCCGTTGTTTTGCATTAATGTGCTGCCATGGTTTGCATTCTGATGGAGTGAAAGACGAATACAGCTTCTTTCTCGGGAGGCACCAGGGTGTACACAGAGCCTCAGGCAACAGTGCCATTAAAAGGCAGTATTTTCATATGTTTGCGTAGAAAAGGTCACAGAGTCAGCATTTAGAACTGTGGTTATTGCATTATGGGCAACTGTTCTGTCTTTAATTATCAATATCAAAAAGTTACCGAACTGTCTAATGCTAATCCATTTTGTGCTAAAGAGTTAAGAGTAGCGAATGTCTTGGTAAATATTTGACATTTTCCTGTTTTGGAAGATCAAATATGTTGCCTTCAAGGAATAGCAAAAATAGAGCTACATAAGTATACTGGCAAAAAAAAAGATGATTCATGGTAAATTTTTAGGGAGGTTGTTCCACTGGAAAGAGCTGGAACACTGGCTTGACATTGCTGCATTGTGCATAAATTGGATTTCTCTGTGTAAGTAGGGCCATTGTGCCTCTAAATAGTGTAATCTTTGCATACCAGTGGTCACTGTTTGCTTGGTCAGTCTATATTCTTAATAACCTAGTTGGTCCATAGTGGAAAAAATTGAACCCAAAATTTTGATTGGTGACATTCTGGCATGGCTTTGCAATTCTTGTGTGGGTCTTTTTTTGATTAGATTAAAATTTTTTCACTTAACAGTTGTAATTTTCTGTGCAGCTGCCTAGCTGCTAGATGTTAATTCCCAGGGATAGCACTCTCTGCAAAAGTGTAAGAGACATGGATGATATTTTCTGTTATGAAGTACCATGAAGATTTCCATTTATTTGCTGTGCAGTGTATTGAGTTTAATGATTAGATGGAAACAGTAAAACAGTCTGTAATGGTTCTGTTCTCTCAACTGATTCATGAAAATATACTTAATAATGTTTATTAGAAAGTTTCTCAGGAAAAATATGCTTCCATTTGATAAACTAGGTATATGTTGGCTAATGCTTCATAGTAGGAGTATAAGTCTACAGCAATAACTACTAAGGACTAATATTGGTTGGTTGTCTTCTTGTCTTATACGTGTTTTTTTAAATTACAACTTTAATTGTTTTGCTTACAGGTGGCAGTGTGCTGTATTTGTTTCTTTGTCATCCTTCCACTGAACCTGGTTGGTACGATTCTTGGCCGAAATCTGTCAGGACAGCCTAATTTTCCATGTCGTGTCAATGCAGTGCCTCGTCCTATACCAGAGAAGAAATGGTAAAGATGAGCATGAACATTAACTAGAAGTAATCACTTCTGTACATTTGAAATAACTTTAAGGTGTTTGGTTTTTCTGGAATAACTTTTTATTTAAATTGAGTTGTGTCTAAAAGAACAGCTCAACTGATGTTTCCTTAATAGGATTTTTCTTTTTCTTTTTTTTCTTTTTTAACTTTTGGTAAATAGTTGTAGCAGACTTTACGTGCCTGGATCACTGAATCACATTTTGCCTGAAATGCTTTGTAGCCCTTTATAAAAGGGATGGAGCCAATCCAGTTCTTGTCTAGGTATCTTGAAACTGAAACCTCTCATCTTTAGTTAATGCCTCTTACAGGTTTAGGATTGAGTGTGCCTTGGAGGCAGAACTGTTCTGATTTATGTTCTCTGTGTACAACCTGAGACATATTTGCAGGGTGATGGTGAGAGAAGCTTGCAATGCTGTTCCCAATTCTGCACTTTTGTTGATGGCACAGAGCCTAAAATATTACAGGTATATGGTTTGAATTGTGAAGAAGCCTTCATTATTTTTTAAGTGAATGTAAAGGGGTGCCTAGTCTCAAAAAGTACATGTAAGTTTTTTGAAAAATATGAATGCAGTCACTTTTTCTATTCATTTCATTCTGAAGCGGAAGCAGCAAGCTATGGAAATTAAAATATCCTCAAGGAATTTTTTTAAATAGATTTTTCTTGCTTTCTCTGTTCAGAGGAATGGAACAGACAAAGTGAAGGGGACACTGAAACATGTACACCTGTGATGTCCATGAAGTGCAGCACACTGAGTCTCTTTTTAGTGCAGCTCAGATGCTAGGAAGTGATTTATATTGTGACCTGTATCTTGGGAATCTGATGGATTTTTCTGGATCAGCATGACAGATAAAAAGAAATAAGATACTTTTCTTGAAGATGATGAAATAGCATACCATCAACTTAGACAAGTCTCCCTATAAATAATAAAAGAAGCTGCAAATTAAATCACTGGTTAGCAGTTAGATTCAGCATCATCACAAGTACTACACAGAGGTCATCCTTCATAAGTGACGGTATCACCTACAGGTAGCCGAGTGCTCATTTTTAGCCATATGTTCATGACTCAGTATAGCATTAAAAATAAACACTGGTTCTTAATTATATAACCATTATCCTGCAAAATTTTCTTTGTACTGTTTGCTGTGTTTGTAACCATCAACAGCACTGAGTTTTCACTGTCTTCATTCAAGGCTAGTGGATGTCATGAGGCTTGATTTCTTAGTCCCCTTTTGGGCAAGAGAGATTCTTTTTGTGGCTTTAAGGCTGGTTAGATGGTTAACCTTATTGCCTGTAGGTGATAGGTATGAGCGTTATGTTCCTGAGAATAACTTCTTCTTTTATCCCTACACATGACATTTTTGAGGGAATCTTCATTCCAATATGTTGGTATGAGACAGAAATGTTCTTGTTAGCATGCCTTTTAAATAATGCCCTGTGCTATATTAATTATCTGGTCTTAATATGTTTATAAATGAAAAATTAAAATTGTCCCTAACCTAATCTTAATATCTTTCAGGTTCATGGAACCAGCTGTTATTGTTTGCCTGGGTGGAATCCTTCCTTTTGGATCAATTTTTATTGAAATGTGAGCATGTCAGCTATTTGACAGTTTGATTAAAAATTATAATAATTTAAGTTGAATTACAATATCACCTGTATATTTTCTTTACTCTCTTCAGGTATTTCATTTTTACTTCATTCTGGGCTTACAAGATCTACTACGTTTATGGCTTTATGATGTTGGTTCTTGTTATCCTCTGCATTGTGACAGTTTGTGTGACTATCGTTTGTACGTATTTCCTGCTAAACGCAGAGGATTACAGGTGGTAAGTACTGCATTATTTGCCTAGTGAACCAGACTGTGAGAGTTTTGTAGAAAAGTAATGTTTCTTCAGTCTAGATGTGTCTTTCCCAAGTGCACTGTGCATCTTCTTGGGAAGCTTTTTGGCTAGATGCATGATGGACATGTGTGTTTACTTCTAGGCAATGGACGAGCTTTCTTTCTGCGGCATCAACTGCGATTTATGTTTACATGTACTCCTTTTACTACTACTTTTTCAAGACAAAGTAAGTGGTAGTTTTCTTTCTTGAATATCAGATTACTGTAGTGCCAAGTAAGTTTATTGAAAAAAACCTGAGGAAAGTACCTAGCATAAATTCCTGTCTTTCTTTTTCAGGATGTATGGCTTGTTTCAAACATCATTTTACTTTGGTTATATGGCAGTATTTAGCACAGCTTTGGGAATAATGTGTGGTAAGTTTCAGATATTTTGACATTTTTCTAACAGAATTTTTCAGACTGCCATATTTCTGAATTTAGCTAATGGTTTTGGTGGTGGAATGTCTGTGTCTGCAAGGTCTGCTCAAAAAAGCTTAGAATCTCTAAGAAGAATCTGAAGAGTTCTCTGCTTCTACTTTGTTCTGACTTAATATAAAAGATTTTTGTGGATTGTGTCTTGTGGTAGGAAGATAATTTATGTACTGTGCAGAGAATTTCACCCTCAATGCAAGCTTGAAAGACTCAATATTTGGTGAGAAATTCTGCAAAATTAATTCCAAATTATGTTGAGTCCATGCTAGCATTTTGCTTTGCATTTTTTACTGTTGCCCCAAGACAAGGAGCTGGGTACATCCATTGAGGCATAAATGGTAGCACAATACTGACGACAGTGCCATCTGTATCTTGTGGCATGTGTATATGAGGGTGACCAGAGCAGAAAGGGCTGAAACTCCAGTGCAACATTTGAGAAATTAGTATTGAAATATTCACAGGTGAGGAAAGAGCAGAGTGCTCCTGTGTGCAGCTGGATTTCATTGCTTTTTTAAGATACTGTTTTGACAATGTTTAGAGAAAAACATAGTCCCTGGCATGGAGGTCATCTGATAAAGTCAAATAAACTTGTTCACCTGTTATGACTTTCAGAAAGTGCATCTTGGTTCTTTTGCACTTTTCTATGATGTTATTTGCCTTCCATGTTTGATCTTTACTTAATGCTTCTTAGCAGTGAATGAATAGTCCTGCAGCTAATGGGAGGATTTCTTTCAGTTTATATGAGACACATGATGTCTTACAGGAACTTAATTCTGTAAAGTATAGATTTCTTGATATCTCAAGTGGGTGGGTAATATCACAATGCTTTATAAAAAGGGGAGGGAATTAATCTCTTAACTGCTGGGTACCTGTTCCCTTTTTCTCTCATACAATCTAATCTTGCTTCATCAGGTTCTTGGCACATTACAAGACTTCCCTGCTGTTTCGGTAGTCTTGCAGCCATTTTTTTTCTTTAATAGGCTTATACTTTTCAGCTCTAATCTTTTCTTTTTGAAGTGCTCAGGCTGGTATTGATTAAAATGTGTATGATGCAGAAGCCAACCTTGCCCCTCAGTTTCTGTAATTAAAATGTTTTTTAAAACATGGAAAAGGAAGATTGTGAAATGCTTTCTACTCGTGGTAGGACACTATTTGATGGAATATCAGAGAATCCAAATTTATTCAAAAACAGAAAATACTTTAGCACACTAAACTTTATTTTCGTAGCACTATTGAGATTTCTTTTTGTCTTTTTAAGTGTGTTGGAAGAGAAGCTGTGAGATTCCTTTTTACTGAGAATTCCCATTTTCAGCATGTAGAGTGAAGAAAAAAAATCCCCTGTCAAAAAGCATTTGTCTAGGGAACTTGCAGCCATTGAGGTCTAACAAAGACATTTGTGTGAAGGAACTGTGCGGTGTGCGTGCTCCTGACTGTACGTGTCCTGTGAGAAGTGTGTGGAGCTGTTCTGTGGGGGCTCGTGCGAATGGGCGTGTTCGCATCACACAGTTGGGTGTGAGACCAACTCGTTAGGGCCCAAAGCAGCCGCAGGGGAACTCTCTGTAGGCATGTATCATCCAACTCTGGTTTTAATGCCCTTGACAATGCCTAGTGAACTCAAACACCACATGTAGTGGGATGCTTTCATCCACAAAGTTCACTGCTCTTTGCAGAGCATCTCAGTTCTGGGGCTGGACGGTAGGGAGCCCATGAGAACTTCCAAACCTTTTGAGCTCCTCATGTTTCCCCTTAGTGACAGAAAAGAATAAAACTTATTCTCCAACTTAGTGGATGGCTTAAGAGCTACATAGTAGAGAAAGGCCTCTTGCAATACCACACTGCAGCATCCAAATACATACTGTAAGTATGCCTGAAGGGCTTTTAAAAAAAATTCTGTACTTACAAAGACACAACTGTAGTAAGTTTTAGTTGGTTTGAAATAATAGATGGGAATTAATCTTTTTTTGTTTTGTAGTTGCTCTTCCTAAATATTTTTATATTTTTCTTTATTTAAAAGCTTGTTCTGCTGAAATGTGATTGCGGTCTATTTCTACTAAACCTATATAGGCCATAACCAAGTTATAAATATCATCTGCTAAGGTGTTTAATACATAAATAAAATATTTCTCTACTCTTTTTTTTTTTTTTATTCAGATGAGCCAGCTGCCCTGCATTTGATTCAGGACATTCTTTAGTCCTCATTGCCTAGGCTTTCCGCCTCCCTGCCCCATGTTTTATTCAATGCCTGTGAAGTAGCCTTGAGGCTTAACCCCTGCCTTGGGTATTGGCCACTAGTGGCCTTCATGGATAAGGCTCCTGTGATTCACAATAGGTTATGATTTGTTTATGGGGATGAGAGCTTGTGGTCTCATGTGACTGCTACTCTCTACTCATCTCCCTCACTTCCATCTCATGTGTTCTCTAGATCTCAACTGAAATACAATTAATACTTTGCTCTCTCAAGTCTCTGTGATACCTGGCATCACATCACTAGAGGAACTCTCAAAGAACAAGTTCTGGAATGTATCTGAGTTTGGCAACTAAAATGGGCATTGCATCTGTTGACAGTGTTTGCTTTAACAGGAAAAACATCGTGAGTGTTAAAACCAGAGTCCAGTGCCATTATTTTGCCCATTTACTGCATAAGACAGATTAATTTCTTGACAAGCTACAGAAGAATCTGCATGTTCCTCTGTGTGATTCCAAGCTCACATCACCTCTCTTCACAGCCTGCATTTGGGTCTGTCCAAATGCTGTAGTGGTCTGCCCTTGAATGGACAGGCTTTCAAGCAACAACCTGATCTTGTACATGCTGTATTTGTTTTAATTGAACCCTACTTTGCCCAAGTCAGTAACGCAGATCTCCCATTTGCTGGCCACCAGAATGGTTGCAGTGATAATTATACAACTTGAAATGCTGTGCAGTACAAAAGCTGACTCCACAGGCTCTTTACCACTCCAAAAATATTGAAATGATGTATCAGGTCTGCCTTGTGCAGATTTCCTGATTAGGTCTGAATTTTGGGCTTTTGGGGGTCTAAAAATCAAAATCTTGGGACAGTTTAGTGGTTGACTTCATAAATTAACACATCATTCCCAGGACTTAAAGAACTCTTCAAGATCTGAATAACTCCTTAGACAGCAATGCCAGTTGCAGGTCTGTGCGGCCGTAATTTATAAAGGCAAAAAAACCCCTTTATATTTGTACTGGAAAATGAAGGTTTGGCAGAAAACTTCTAGCATTGGTTAAACTTTTCTATTTAACATGTCTTCTGCAATTCTCATGCATCCTAGTTCACTGCAAATGTGTCATGCTTTGCTCTGTATTGCTTCAAGGAAGGAAAATATCTTTTCTCTTTAGAGTCTGTTCTTTACCAAGCATCCAAGCATTTAGTGTTAGGAGTTCTCTGTAGTGAGTTACAGACCCTGACTTCTCTATCCTTCCCATATTTTATGACTGTGCTGGCAGTCTTATAGCAGTAGTCTAATTCTTGCTTGATTTCCAATTTCATTTCAAACATGATAGTTAGCCAAACTGACTTACTCTCATTTTGGTTGGAAGTGATGAAGACATTCCCTGTGGATATTACAAGACCACAGTACTTACTGAGCCTGGCAAACCTGGGGTTCTGGGTTTGACCAGGTAAATTGGTGAATCTTTTTCTGAGAAGAGGTCTTGGTCCGGTGCATTTCTTTCATTTTTCTGGATGTCCTTAGTACTGAAGTATTTTGGGTTAAGCATGAACTGTTGCCCCTATCAAAAACCCAGTGACCTGTTTTTTTGTTACTGCTGTGACAATGCATACTCTGCTCATGACTCTTACTAATTTGAAAACCACAGGTTGCAATTTCCTTTAACTAGTAACTGCTACTTGTTTAATCTCTTTCTACAGACCTCCTTGGAGTGTAAGACTCCTGGGATGGGGATCTATTATTATTTGTGCCTTGTGGGAGGGAAAAAGCCATCTGCCAATAAAACACTCATCCAGAAGGCATGTAACTTATAATAAAAACCTGCCCTCCCATCCACCTTCCCTGCAGAGTGGGTGATTGTATGTTTTTTACCCTCTGTTCAGAAAAAATGGACCTGGTTATTGGCAGCAGTGGGGGGGCTGCTATATTTATCGAGGCCAAGTGAGCATGGCCTCTTGGTAAGATGGCTTAATGGGTTTAGATTGCTAGACTAGGGAAGTTCTTGCCAGATGTTCAGGGGGAGCATGGATAATTGGAGTTTGAGAACAAGTATTGCAGGTAGATAATTTTCTGTGTGCAGGGTGCATGCTTTATGTGACTTTCTCTGTTAAAGTGTGCGTGGTATATATTGCTGTCTTACTTTGATGATCAGCTCTCTAACGTATTCACTGTTTTTGGTTTATTTTGCAGGAGCTATTGGTTACATGGGAACAAGTGCCTTTGTTCGTAAAATCTACACTAATGTGAAAATTGACTAAGGAAATAAGAAAATTGAACTATGGATCAGTTCCTCTTTTCCTGGGGATGAACTTGCACAGCAAAAAGCGCGAGAAGAGATTTGGGTTTTAACACTGGGCACTATATGGGTCTCCATTTTGTGGATGGCTTAAAGTAACATCTATTCCATTGATCCTAGGTTCTTACTGACTGCTTTCTCCAACTGTTCACAGCAAATGCTTGGATTATATGCAGTAGGCATTACTACAGTACGTGGCTAATCTTCCCTGCCCACCCCCCCACCCTCCCAGAAAAAAAACCTAACATCAAAAAACAAAAAATCTAGCTCATTAAAGATGAATAGACTAGCTCTCTTCAGTGAAGAGGACAAACGGTTTATTTAAAGCATTTGTTCCATTCAATAAAAAGAGGGAAACTTGGCTGCTAAAACTACTTGATTAGTAGTCTTCCTGGTACTCAACATTTCTAAATTATGTAAAAATACTGTTCCAGAAAGATTACTCTTCTGATTTTTACTGCCATTGCCAGGATAGGAGGTATGTTTTATATTTTGACTCCAGGTGCTTTTTGGTTTATTTGCGATATCAACTACCCTACACTCATTTGTTTAAAAAATAATTTAAAAATATATAAAAACCCATATGCATGTAATATATCAGCTGTTGTTCTAGTTGGACCAACTTCCCTTTATTTATCTTTAAAGTAATATCCAGCTACATCTTAAATCCATCCAAAGAAAATACAGTCTGAAGACAGGGTGTGATCTCTGCAATGCAATTTACTGTACAGTTAGAAAGCGAAATGTTAAATGAAGAGGATTATTTGTTTTTTAATGAACACTCTGAGGTCTAGATTAAAACAAAACCAACATTTTAACTGAATGTCTAAAGTGATTCTCCTTTTTTCCAAGTTAGTCCTGCATTTTTTTGGGGTTTGGGTTGAATGAAGATTTTCCTTTAGACTTCATACAAGGGGTAATAAGTGTATATAACATTAAATAATGTAACTTAGGTATAGATCCCAAATGTATTTGGATGTACAGATTTACTACAGAGTACTTTTCTGATGATTCGGTGTAAAAATGTGTGAATTCGGGTGGCTTTTTACATCTTGCCTGCCATTGCATGAAAAGTTGGGGTTTCTTCACAATGTGTGTATGTCATGCTTTTCTGTTCTGTTTCTTTTCTCAAACTCTTACAGGAATTAAATTTGTAATTTAGAACATTTTAATTTTTGTTAATCCTATCTGAACACTTATGTAACATCCAAAGCACAGTTGCTTTAGAGTGTTCAGCAAACTAAAATAAACTTTTCAGACAAAAATTTATTGATTGTGAAAATAGATGAGTTTGCAGCTGAAAATGTTTGAAAAGGCGTTACTGCTGAATGCCAGTTTTTGTATACAGTGTGTGGTTTTCATCTGTCCAACCCCCATGCTTTCAATTCAGAATTTGCTTACAACTATATTGTACAATACAACTCCAAAGTGAATGACCAACCCAAAAAGATTCTTCTTGGCTGTGGAGAAACCGGTTTTGTGATACAGCCAGTGTACTGGGAAAAGTTGGGGTAAGCGTGGACTAAAATACATGGGCAAATAAAGGTTAAGTCTTTCTAAGATCACTGTTAATTATGCACTGTATTTAGCTAGAAATATCCTGAATGTGTTTGTGACAGATTTGAGAGCCACTTGGCTTGATTTTTTTAATGGGTTTTTTTAGGCATCTGCCATGTAGGGATGTTTTGATCAGTGTGGCTGTCTGAAATAGAGCACCTGCCACGGAGAAGGCAACTTCCTGAATTTAAAAAATGAGCCAAGTATTTGTATTGACTAGCACTGTATTGTCTCTATATAAAAAGTACTGATGATGCAGTAGCCACAATGAGAAACATCCATGTTTTGGCAGCGTTGGGTTAGAGCCTGGGGGAACTGCTCAGGTGGGTAATAGTGGGAAGCAGTGCATCCTGCTGTTAATCTCAAAAGTATTTGAGCTTTCAGCTCTGATTTCCCTGGCCAATTTCAACCAGTCTGTTAGAAAATAATTAAGTTTTGCTTCAAGTGAATCATTGGTATCTGTAGGTGAATACTCTGCCATTGAATAAAATAATTTTTTATAGTTTTAAAGTAGAGGCTGATTTTAAGATGACTTTATAAACTGGGTCAACAGTTAGTTTTTGTTTCTTCCAAAACATGGAGTCTTAAAGCGAAGTCTGGATATTGTACTAGTACTTCTAGTGCTTACAGCTGTGGGAAGCCCTCTTTTTATCTATGTTCCTCTAAATCTGAAGTGAGAAGCCGTTATCTCCACACAATATGTACATTAAGTACTCTGCCAAGTTACAAGTTTTTTTAAAGGGAATATTTTGATAATGGGTCTGTTTCTCTATTTAGAACACTGCTATGTGATTAGTCTATCAGGAATGTCACTAAACTGTTTGTGAATTTCATTTAATCACTTCTTAATGCCACAGAATGGTGGGCTGCCTACTTGCTTTCTCTGTCCTCTGGCATTATTAGCTTTCGCATATCCAGATAGGATTGTATATCTTTTAAAGTGACATTGAAAAGATAGATATTGCGCAGGCATTGCTTTTGACTCTGCAAGCAAGTTCCTCCAGAGAAGTACTGTGTTTAAATAATTAACATTTTTATACATTCACCCAAGCATGTAAGTTGGGGGTTCGCTTTGTTTTCCCCCTTTTGGTTTCTGAAGGAGTGCAAAATGTGACTAGTTTTCAACAGCTTGTCTTTATGGTTGCTGTTTGAGGGAAGGCTATTTGTCCTCCCCCTCACCTCCCTTGTCTCCCTCCTCCCCAAAAAACCCCGTGGGTGTAGCTTAAACCATCTTGCTTAATAGAATTTGGAAGCTCTGCTTAGATGATGTAGTCCTTCCTCTTTTATGGAAGAAATAAAGATCTTACAGACAACACTCCTGGTTGTTTCTTAGGAGTTTCTCATTCTTGAATTCAGGCTTTTTGATAACTCTTCAATTGGCTGGTCAGTGCTTCTCTTCCCACTTTTGGTACAGAGGCCAGGGAATTGAGTAAATAGTTGTTTAAGAAATAGCCAATCTTGACGAGATGTTTTAGACAAATACAGTTGTAAATCCTTTTGATCGAGGCAGAGTGCATATAGAAAGCACCTTTGATATTTTGTGTATGAAAATTGGTGAAAGCTGGATTGGAGGTAATGGAGACTGCAAATAAACATTACATTATGTGCTCTCTGATGTCTGAATGTTGTGAAGCAACAGTGTCTATTAATTCCCCTCCGGAATTACATTCAAAATTGTGTGAAGGGCACACCATTTTTTTTCTGTAGGATAGTATTAGGTGTATTTCTTTAATAAGTTTCAGATTAAAGAAACAAACCCCAAACCCTAATACTTTTTACTCTTTTGGTACTAAAACTGGGTAAAATTGATAGCACATTCTTATCACTGTTATTACTGCAGAGCTAACACGAGTGAGAAAGTTACATTTTGCTCTGGCTTCAGTATCACCAGCATCTAGTCAAATTTGCCAATGAAGTATATATACACAGCTTCACTGAAGACAGCAAAATTCTGTAATTGTGAGTGCATCAGCAATTTTTCACTGGAATGTGTCCAGGAAGCATCAGCTCAGGAAAAGACAAGTCTTCTCTCTAGTCTGTGGACAAGTAAACTGAATATTTGGAGCTGGAGTAGAGGGGTCCTGTTGTCTTGAATGCACTCGTAACTGTGCAGGTTGTGGTTCATTTTAAGTCTGTTGGAACTGTAGATTGAAGAATAGTTTCAGTTTTGGATCCCTTGTATCTTTCCAAGCCAAATGCACTATGGTGGAGCAGCCTTGCAATAGCTGTTGGCACTGCTGCTGTCTAAAACAAGTATCTATTTACCGGGTTAGCCATGAAGTCACGGAAGCCCTTGCTGTTGGACTTCTGTTGGCATAGAGCCACACTTGAAAGTTTTGAAGCAGCGTGTTTCTGGCTTGCATTCTTCAGGAGCATCGTACTCGGGAGGGAAAAAACCATTTTGGTGCAACTTGTTTTCCAGAGCCTCTCAAGGGAACATTTCCATTTTGCTAAATGGCTTCAGTGAGAAAATTCTCATAATTGGCAGTGGAGACATCTGCATGTGAGTTCTACAAGTAGTTCCTCACAGCTTGTGCTTTTATCTGGGAGATGCTTTTTCAGTTCAGAGAAGGGGATGTTACAGTATTTATTTTCATTACTAGTTCGGTGGTTCTGAAATTTTTCCTCCAATTTTTGGGTTACAGCTTGCGGGGGGCAGTCTGGAGTTGTAAAGATGATGGGAGAACCCATGAAGCTGGAAGGCTTTGTGCAGTTCCAGGAAATTCAAGCCGTTCTTGGAGAATATCACTTTAAAGGGCAGAAATTCGGTTGGGAAAAGGATGAGAAAAAGGCTTTTTTATCTGATGGACTAACCTATTTTGAAGGCAGGCCTGGAGACAAATTTGCTGTCACAGTGTCATTGCCCCCAGTCCTGTACCAGTTCTTTTTATCAATGTACTTGCTAAAGTGCAAGTCTTTTGCAATAAACCAAGGACTCATCTGCCATGAACAAGGGGGATCTTATTAGCTGCTGCCAACATGTTTGGCTTGTTGATACATTAATTTTGTCACCAGTTCCTAGTAATACAATACAGAACAATATATCAAATCTCTGGAGGTTCTACCATGCTGTGGCTTCTTTTCTTATGAAAACCAAACCAATTGGAACTTTTCTTACATTCTAGATAGAAGATCTACTTTGGACTTGGAGCATTCCAAAACATAGCTATACAAGCTCATGCTTATCCTTCAGCTGGCATTATGTGACTACAACAGTCCAGAAAATGCATGCATTTTTAGAATTGGGAGTTTATGTTCAATTACAGAACTGTTATTTTAGGGCTCTGGGGACCCCTGGTGGTCTAGCAGTTAAGATGCTGCGCTCTCATCGCCGTGGTCGCAGGTTCAATTCCCGGTCCTGCTTCAGGGTCCCCTGGGTAGATGGAGCTCGTCAGCCCCTAAGGCCATCCAT